>OZ038491.1:14972521-15120021 GCA_964036315.1 Acanthosepion esculentum
ATATTTTTCTTCCATCACTCCTGGTTATTTTGGATTGTTAAAAAGTTCCCGTTTTTTTGGGTCACCCTGTATATATATATATATATATATATATATATATATATATATATATATATATATATATATATGTGTGTGTGTGTGTGTGTGTGTGTGTGTGTGTGTGTGTGTGTGTGTGTGTGTGTGTGCGTGCTGTGTCTATGTGCGTGGTGTGATCAAATAGTTTTGGGACTGTTGCTATGGTAACGGCGCTATATTACACATAGTGAAGCAGCTTGTTTTAATAAAATAATATAATGTGCAACCGACGTAGTAATTGCTGCTCAGTTAATGAATGCCAAATATTTCCTTATACGGAAAGAATATATACATACATACATACATACATATATATATATATATATATATATATATATATATATATATATATATATATATATATATATAAAATATATGGGATTTCTTCATATTCTAAAATTCATAGAAGCCTTACGGGGCGACCTCCCAGGCCTTACCTGTCCTCGGCAGTTTATTGCCAATTACGCGTACCCAAAGGAGAAGAGCCGTGGGATTTGGACAATTCTTTCCACAGTAATGCAGATAAACCCACTTAAAACATAAAAACAGCCTTGTATCATATCTGATTGCACGTGTTCGCGCTGGGAAATACACACACACACACACACACACACACACACACACTTACACACACACACCACATATATATATATATATATATATATATATATATATATATATATATTTATGTTAATGCATGTTTTATTAAATAATATAGACAAGTTTTGTCTATTTATTTTAAGTAAATTCCTTTCATATTGTGGAATAAGATTTTTAGCATTATCACTGAAATTATATGAATATGAAAGGAATTTACTTAAAATAAATAGACAAAACTTGTCTATACTATTTAACGAAAAATGCATTAATTAAAAAATGCTGCCTAAATACACACAATTTAAATATATATATATAAATATATTTATATATATATGTATATGGGAAATGTGTATGTACATAAATATATATATATGTGTGTGTGTGTATATATATATATATATATATATGCAATTTATTATATATATTATTTATATATTATATATGCGTGGTACCAGTGATAGAACTAAGACTATATATATATATATATATATATATATATATATATATATATATATATATATATTGCGTATAGTTTGGCAGCAGGTTTTCTTTATATATCTTTTATTGAATAATTTATGGTCGATTTTTGGTGTTAACATCAAAAGAAGAGAGAATAAAATAATATGTACCCATTCGATGATTCTCTCTGTTCCGTTAATAATGACACCAAAAAGCTTGTCCATAAATCTGAAAGGAGCCAACTGAAAATAAGTAGACAAACCTTGTCTAAATCATTCAATGTAACATGTCTCAACATGTCTTTCGTTTCGTTCGAAATGAAATTATATCTCACTGTTGCACATGCTCCATAACATTACATTTATTTGAATAACTGGTCAACGCATCTCTCCCTATCTTTCTCATTCTCTCCGCACCCATATGCAAGAATAACTTATTAAATCCTTGAATAACAACAATGAAAGCATGTTAATACTACAAAGGCCAATATCAAAGGAACCTTTTGGCCAGAGATAAATCCTTGGCGAACCCAATTTTTTTTTATCGATCCTAACAGGAACAACGAAAACACTTTTCGTGGTTTAATAAGAGAACATACTGCCACACGATTCAAAGATAAATATCATCTTCTAGCATATTTAGAAAATATATGTGATTTTATATATTGCCAAAGATTTAGCCCTATTATTAAAAAATTATTAAAAAGACCCAACAAGAGAGAAGGTTGGTTGGTTTGATGTTATAGGGAAATACATGAGAGCTTTCAAATGATAGTCCTGGATACCTCCACTAGCAAGGCCTCTGATCAGGATACTGGATCATTTAAGGAACGTAGACCTTAATTGCTCTTGTTCCCAGGTCCACTATCTATGGGCAAATACTGAACCCTCAAACAAAAACAAAACACTATGAATGTATAAAAATACATCTTTATAGTAAAAATACCCGAAATAGTTTATGATATAAAAAATATACGAGCAATGCATTTTTATATAAAAATAATTTCCAACAATACATATTTATGTCAAGATGACCAAAAACATATTTTATTTGTAGTAGAAACCATAAAATTACGTTCAAAATATATTTAGTTGAAGCCATAAAATTGTGTTCAAGATATTTAGATTTCAGCATTAAAATCCCTAGAGGTTGATGTTCCGCTAACAAAAATCAACCAGCCAGCATCAAATACTGAGGTATGAGACCCAAAATGCATCAAAACACGAGACACAAATCGTATTACGTGGCAACTGCAAAGTTTTAACATTATAAATTTATCTTTGAAACATACCGAGGCCATCAACATGACACGCTTTCATCTGTCACCAAAAAGGAAAAGACACACACGCACACACGCACATATAGATGTGTGCATGTCCATGCGTTTGCGTGTTCGTATCTGTGTGCGTGTGTTATTGTACACAATAAAAATGCATGTCTCTGGGACTGCCATATTTTATCGTAACTGACGACATATATAGCGAATATATGTCTGCAAACTCTTCATACAGATGAATATAAAGGATTTCCCAGTGACGAGGAAGACGCGAAATATACGAACAAGATACAAGAAGCCAAATTTATGAAGTGCATAAGATGTAATTTATGTGAGCAACTCCGATGAAACTAGCGAGCAAATCTTCCTGAAAGCAGTACTTTTAACAGAACAGCCAGAATAATAGCTGGAATAGTGAAAACATTAATTCATCATAAAATTCTGTTATCGCTCTGAAAATGTTAAACCGAGTAATATGTATTATAGCGACATGTCGTAAGCTAATGCTTTTTAACAATTATTATGAAGGTACATGGAGATGATTCTGAGAGAACTTAGATGTTGTTGGCGATTAGTGAATGTATTTGTTAAATCAGAAGGAAATTATTTGTGATGGCGTCTTCGATAAAATTCAATCCTCATCAATATTCATTAATCTTGAACAGGTCATGCAAAAAACAAAGTCGAAAAAAACAAAGGCAAGTTGAATGCAAAACTATAATGGTTTATATACAATTTAAATATGTACAAATGTGTTAACAACTTGATAAATGTTAAGTGCTGATGCATTAAAATTGGTGTGTTGATTCTGAGTACGTTTGAAACCTTTTGATAGTATTAATAAGATTCGTTCAAAGAATTAAACAGTTGTTATTTTATGCGGGTGTTTACGTACAATTGTTTTTTTAGTCAATAGAAATGGCGTACCCTTAATTGTTGTTTGTATAAAATGTTTTGAGTTATTAATACTTATTTCGTAGTGAGGGAAAATGTCACTTTTATAAGTATAATAATTGTAGTTTGTAAAGTTTTTTGTTTCACAGAGAGAAAGATTATGCCAAAGTGTGTTCGTAATTGTCACATTTTGAAGCTTGGAGTGAGAGGTCGAAATTGTCTGCTGCTCTGTCGATCTCTGCTCTCGGTTTCTGCTCTGCTGTGTTCTGGTCACACGTGTTTTGGGGTTTATATATGGTCGTAGTCACGTGGTGCGGCTCCCGAAAGAATTGCGCCAAAATTTGCTTGTGCACGTGCGGGTGACTTGATTGGTCGAAAAGGACCAATCAGTGAGCTAGATTTGCGAAGAATAACCAATAGTAGCTCTCTGACATTGCTTGTATGAAAGTCGATGTAATGGAATAGTGCACTATACGAAGAGGGTAAAACTGGGCTATGGACGAGCCCACAATACCTTAGTAAGAGGTTTACAGAGTGTGTAGGATGGAGAAGAGACTGTATATAAGGGGACAGATGAAAGGATAAATGCTGAACGGGGTTCAAGAAGATAGATGTCAACGATTTGCACTGCAGTCAAATTTTTGAAAATGTCAACATAAAGCATTTAACACATGTACAGAGAAATCCGAATGTGCATTGGACTAGCGAAACATGCCTTCCAAAAGCTAGACAAAATTTTAAGAAACAGGAAAATTTCGTTAGAAATCGAGTGCTGAACAACTATGTTATATAAACCCTCCTATATGGCAACGAATGCTGACAACTTTCCTGGCATTTTCAGGCAATGGATATGCAATTCTATCGAAGAAACTTAGAAAATTATGGATGGATGGAGAATGTGATCAACGAGGAAATTGAAATATAGAAGAAAGAATTAGAAATAGATTGTTGAAATTTCGAAGATATTATAATGAAGGAATGAGTCTTGGAGAATTTAGAATATATTTGGTAAATCGGTAATCACAGGATATATTCTGTTATTCGGTAATTACAGAATATATTGAAGGTGAAAACGACGAGGATCCTAACGAGATTTTGCAAATGAATATCAGAAATGGAGTTGGAAGGTTACTTAAAAATAAAACATTTCTAAGATCTACAAAGGATATTAAGTTGTGCAGAGCCATGAAGGCCCACGATCACTAGGGACAAAACACATTAAAGGAGATAAAAATATATTTGATCACATTATACCAAACAATAATTATGAAGATACTCGTATGTTAATCAGGCGAAGAGAAAGAGGTAACGTAAAGAGTCAAATGTATTTTAGAGTAAGAAGAGCCAAGGAGTCGTGGAAGGACAAAATGTTCCACGGTCAGAAATGACACTGTGAATGAATGAAGAAAATGTACTTTATTAATTAGTGGAATGGTTAAAAGAATTACTTATGTAAAATATGATTCGTGATTATTTGCAAGCAACGACGGTAAAAACAATAGGCGGGAAATCTGAGATTGTTGCACCAGTTGTAGATAAATACAAGAGGAAGATTTTTTTTTATAAACAGATTTCCTTGCTGAATCGGAAAGGGAAGCCATTATATATAATCTTAATGACATACACATGAACGTCAATAAATATCGGAAAGGAACTGATAAATTTTGCAACACTCTAGAAAGTGTCAAATATTAGAGGAAGTCACATGAAAATATTGCTGTTCATTTATGGACAGTGTCACTTCTGGTCGTAGGAGATTAAAACTTTCCATAACTTTATTATTATAAGAGCCAGGAAGTTATGGAGAGTCACAGTCTTCAATGAGCAGCGGTGACACGGCGTATAAATGAAGATGTACGTTAATAATTGGTTGAACGGTTTAAAGATTTAATATCAGAAATTCTGACAACACATAAAAATACTCGTGACAGATAAGTCACGTAAACTTTTCTTGATTTATTGAATAAAGTGTGAAATAAGGAAAATAAACGGAGACTATTAGAAAGACTTATTTGAAGCTAATATAAACTGTGTGGAAGAATGACAAGCGGGCCTTTAAGTACTGCAAATAAAATTATGAAAATACGAGTGAGTGATGTCCGGTCAAGAAGCCATTCTTCGATATTTCTATTTGCTTATTTGTTCACATATGGAGTAATATGACGTATCGATAAATATAGATAGCTTAATGAAGCCTAATGAAAATATTACAAATGAACACAACTCTACAGTTGAAGATCAACTGACACGGATTTCTGCCAACAGTTATAAAAATATTTCAATGTAATTATAAGATAAAGAAAGCACTTCATCCCCGAAAATCTCAAAATATTTATTAAGATTATTACCATAATAACCTATAGAATGATGCAAATAATTAAAATAAGAATTTGACACACGATTTAGAAAGATGACAAAAGAGAAATTGTGTGGAATAGGAAAAGCTTCACCATAAACTTTAGACAATAATTATGAATATTTATATTATTTACATTATTCGGACTGGTATCTTCATCTTCATTGCCATATTCAAGACGTTTCGGTTGTTGTACGCTCCGACTATCGTCAGATGATTGAAATTTCTAACTGAACCCTTTATTCCGTCCACCGGGGTAAAATGTTCTAGTTCCACGCGCCATGACTCTTCTGGGTGTCTCAGTTATTTCCCTTGAACTAAAATTTCCATTTTCATTCACCACTGCTGTGATGTGGTATTGAACTCACAACTCTTTGGGTCTAGTCACCAAATCTAACCAACGTCTTCATTCACTGAGCTAGTTAAGTTTTCCATCACACGAATCCGTTTTTTTTTCCTCAAATGTGCCTTGAAAGCACCCTAAAACTTTGATGATTGACCCATGGAACTGTTTCAACTGGAGATTACTTTGGTTTACGTGTTCTTTCCCAAGAATTCCTCGGTATAAACCTAACATAAATTCCAGTATTTACCTGCAGGAGTAAATTACTCGTTCAACTTCACCATTTCCCTACTTTGATATTGTGCTTTTATCTCAAATACTTCCGTATTTTCAATCGAATGATCTATATTTTCCACTTTTCCCACTCGTTTTTCACATGTGCACACAGTCTGCAAATGTTTCCTTTTTTTAAACTTAAAACCCAATTTCACAAAGGCCGGGCACTCATTTTTATTTTTTGTGTTATTTATTGTAATATCTGCATACATGTATGCTTTTAGTCGCACTATATGTCTCCATACTGCCTTCGAAGGCATTCATTTTTTTTTACCAATTCCAAATATTGTAATAACGTTCCAGATGTTTTCAGATTCATGAGTCGAAACATTTTACGCTTGTCCAAGATCCCAATCTTTCCCTCAGTGAGTCTTAGCAAAATTAGCTCATTTTTGATAGACATTTGTTGCAAACACATTCTTTAAAATTCACATCTCGACGCTTCTTTCCATTGTAGATATTGCATAATAGTTTCATCCGGTCTCTATCTACTTTCGAGAAATTTAATTCTTTCCGCTATGATCAATATTTTTGTTGGTCGTATATCTGCTTTTATGATGGCAGCAATTTCTTCATATGCTAAATCTTCCAACACTTTGATATAGACATTGATGGAGATATTTTTATGGCTTCACACGCCGCTGGGGCCAAAAGCAGATCCGTAACTTCATTTTCCCCTCCACTAGCTTTGGTGTTCTTTTAGTTTTTGTTCTCGTCGACTCTGTGAAACACTTGGCTCAGGTTTCCATATATTCATGATCCTCCCTCGTAACTAAGTAACTGATCGGCGAATCCAGATTGCTAGGATAGGTATTCTCTCTAACAGATGTAGCCTCGGCAAGAGAAGATAACTCATTATTTATTATTGTAAAAATACAATAATTGTGGCACAAGGCCAAAAGAGGGAAATGGGGTGATATATATATATATATATATATATATATATATATATATATATATATATATATATATATATATATATATATATATATATATATATATTACGCGAATCATTCTCGCAAACAATTTTTAATAATAAAATACATTAACCTCGAATCCGTTAATTGTTTGCGAGAGTGATTCTTGCCATATCATTAACTTCATTATCTGCTTTTCGTATGAATGATTCGCGTAATATAAATTGAACCCGCACCACATAATTGATATATATATATATATATATATATATATATATATATATATATATATATATATATATATATATATATATATAGTGATGGTATTAAATGAGGGGAGGGGATGAACCATAAAAACAAATTAAAATATAGCTAAACACAAGTGAAGATAACCCCCCAATGGGTATAGTGATACTGCCTTTTCTACTGTACCTCATTCATATATCACTACAAATATTATTTAATCAAAGGAGAATAATATCATTATTATTATTGTTGTTGTTGTGGATATTTAAAAAGTGTGTATTGGAAATACCGGAGTATATGTTTTGTACTTTTTTTTTGCAATATCAATTAAATATAAAAGCTTTGATAATTTTAAAATCTCTCCATTATAAAAATTCGTACATAGTTGAAAGAATAAAAATTAAATTTCCAAACCTTACCACTCGGCATTTTGACAAACTAGAATTTCTTTACAACACACTGACACGGATCGAAATTCTCACAGTATTTAGTATTGTTGAAGTAATCGCTAAGATTTTTGTCCAATTTTACAGACTCAATTTATTTCAATGTCGCAAGGCAAACGATAAATTTGAATAACCTGATTTCTTTGGAAAAATACTTTGGCAAACTTTGTGCTTTAAAAATTTCTTGAAATTCATTTAATTTTTTAGGACTACATTGTACACGATTTTTTCAAGAAAATTTCTTGTTTTCTTTTTCAACAGCGAAGAATAAATTCTTAGGATATCTTACTCTTGGACATGCAACATACAACTGGCCATGAACAAATATTTCTTTTTGAAGTGTTTGGCCTTGTGATTTTTTATAGTTCACGTAAACGCAGAGCTAACTGGAAAGCAGATTCTTGAATATATATAAAAACTTAAAGAAAATATATGCAAAAACAATATGGTATTTTTTATTAAAAAATGTATGTTATTTTAATTATTAAATCGTTTTAATCTAGTGAGATTATGTTTAATAATTTTTGTAACCTAGAATTGTTTACTGAATGAGGAATAACTAAAACGGCGGTTGGAAATGAAATGGTAATCTTCATAACATCAACAAAACACAATACTCGCCAGCGGCGTGAAGTAGGTAAACCACTGCTAGACAGCATATTACTCCCACTTACAATAGTGTCCAACATATTTATGAGGGTTGAGACATAACCATCGGTGTTCATAGTACGGCATATAATAATAATAAAACTTTTAATATTTTCCAAAAAATATTAATGAAAAATTATTCTACTAAGCGACGTACTATGTTAAATCCAACTGTACTTTATACTCTATTACCTGAAAGTTGGTTTCGATCGATCAATATATGGTTATTTTAGTATGTGTGACGGACTAAAGGAAGTTATAGAATTTTATATATAGATTATAATCAATACACATAAAGTTTTTTTTTCTACTTTTTATTATATGCTTGGTTATCCGGACAAGAAATGTTATCACCGGATTTTTGGATGTTGCATTCTTCAAACCTTTAATCTATAGTTATTACTCTTTCGATTTCCATGATGAGAAAACATTTACAGTTATGTCACTTGTTCACATTGGCCAACTTGGCCGATGATTTATTTCTACCTGTCCCAGGGTTTGAACTAACGACTGTTGGGAAATCGTATATGCATAAACAATATTTTTATCTCCTAAGCTATGTTTTCTCTTATAGATAGTAAAGTGCAGTAGTGAAATTATTGAATCATGTTCCTAATCCTCTTAATGATATTGGGTGAAACTTTAATGAATGACACACACATCCTCCCAAATCTAACAGCATGAATGTCACACATCCCCGCAAAACTAACAACATGAATGTCACACACATCCCTGAAAAAACTAACAACATGAATGTCACACATGCCCACAAAACTAACAACATGAATGTCACACACATACTCCCAAAACTAACATGAATGTCACACATCCCCCCAAAACTAACAACATGGATGTCACACACATCCTCCCAAAATTAACATGAATGTCACACATCCACCCAAAACTAACAACATGAATGTCAAACACATCCTCCCAAAACTAACAACATGAATGTCACACACATTCCCCAACACTGACAACATGAATGTCACACATCCCTCCAAAAAACTAACAATATGAATGTCACACATCTCCCCAAAACTAACAACAGAAATGTCACACATACGAGCCCCAAAACTAACAACATTAATGTCACACATCCCCACAAAACTCACAACAGAATACTGATACGAAATATACCCTAAGCAAAAATTCTGAAAGAAATCAATGTGTCAAGTGTTCAATTCGAACTTTGAAAAATAAGGTTACTTACGAGAGGCGCCGTGAGAAGGGCGCAGAATAAAACGTCCGATCCTTCGGCAGCATAACAGCAAAAATAGCCTTTCTACTTCGAGAAGGAAGGCACGTCAGAAATAGTATAAACGAAGGAATCACCTTTTCTAAATCCGATCTAAATTGATTCAAATCGATTGAACAAATCCTTCCTAACACAACGAGAAAATTTAACGTCTAATTTCCCTTTCCGGAAAATCTTCCATTTGCCAAAACCAAATTATCTTTCGAATATCAATTTTTCTTATTTCCCGTCTTCGGATGTAGGTTTCCAACTTTTAGCTTGAAATATCCCCTTGATTAATATCCTATGAAGATCAAGTTTTAGGGTGGCCCTATAGCAGGAATGACATGATAATGACAAAATAACCCTAAACAATTGAATATAACATGTGCTTAATATCGAAGGAACAGCGGGAGTTCTTCAATCGAATATGTATCCACATTTGTCTAAAGTATATGCAACATTATCGAATATAGTAATTCTGATTCCAACAAGGTCTTCCTTTTTAGGACGTGCACGCATAATTGGGATCAACTAACTGCTTCCACCTCTGTCCTGTTACTTGATGCCGTAAGTCATTCTGACTTTACATAGATCTTGGTCATAAATAATTGCATATTCTACTTTGCTATCAAATCGTATGTAGCGTTTAGGAATCGTTTCCCTTAGACAGTTTGAATTTCTCGTAAGATAAGATGGCCCAGTCTGAAATTTTTCGGACAACATAACTGAATGAGATACGAGGAGAAAAAGATAGAAATAGTATTAGTTAGAAGTAGTGGAGTAATGGATAGTGGCTCGAACTGAGGAATCGGAGAGCAGAGTTCGAATTCCAGACAAATCCATTGCATTCACATACGTGCTAATACACCTGGGAAACGTATAAATCCTCTTCTTCTCAGCTATAGCAGGACAGATCGGTTTCTATAGCCTTGGATGGCAATAGGTCTACTGCAGACAGAAATGGCAACCTACTGCGGGAAGAAAATCTGTCTCGTCAGTCATGTATCGAAAGATACATGATCGCCTACGCGTGTAACACGCACGGCACAAAACTGACTAACTGAAGATAATTTAGAAACTGAACTCAAATTCCGGATCCAATTCACTGTAAATTTTTCATGGCTATCATATATTAAACATAGATCATACCGGCTTAAAATCAAGTGTGGCCAAAGAGATTATATGACATATGTCTTCCAGGTTAAGGACAACGGGGCACCATTAAAAATCTGCATACACCGGGCAGACAGGCAGGTTGGCATTTCACGTTGGATCGAAGAGAGACCACGAGCAAAAATAATACATTTAAAGAATTTTCTTTTTGGCAAATATTAATGATTTACTAATACTAATTGACCCATAGCTAGGGGGATAATAGGTGAATTCTTCCTTCTGCCAGAGGTGGATGCGCGTAACTGAATATAACGAACCAGACTGGAATTTAAAATCGAGCCTTATTCACTGTATCACGCGAGCATCCAAAATTACAACAAAACCTTTAATATTTGTTACGCAGTTCACGATGGGAACGATATAATGCTTTTTAGTCCTATTTTGGAACACACACACACACACACACACACACACACACACACACACACACACACACACACACACACACACACACACACATATATATATATATATATATATATATATATATATATATATATATATATATATATATATATATAATCCCGTAGAGGCACCATCTGTAGTGCAGCTGTAGTAGAATTGGTGTGTCGTGTGAAAGATATACTGAAGAGCCCACTCCTCTCCAGAATGGTTGATTTTTTCTTCTTGTAGACTGGTTGCCCACCAAGGCTACAGAGCCCATCACGTTCAACTAGCCCCCCCCCCTAGCTGGTAGGGGAGAGATGGATTCATCCTTTTGCCAATGTGATTAGCATGTAAGTTAATGTAATGAACTCGACTCGAACTCGCCTCCCCAATTCCTGCAGCTGTGCCGCAATCTTTAATCCACCGTCATTTCTTTCTTTCTTCTTTTCTTTCTTAGTTAATGTCTATTTCAGTCTGTTTCTATTTATCTATTTTAGTCTATTCATATCTATCTATCTATCAATCAATCTCGGCCTGTTCATATATATCTACCTATCTATCTCAGGCTATTCATATCTATCTATCTATCTATCTATCTATCTATCTATCTAATGCTATTCATATCTATCTACCTAGCTAGCTGGCTATCTCAGGCGATTCATATCTATCTATCTATATATCTATCTATCTATCTATCTAATGCTATTCATATCTATCTACCTAGCTAGCTGGCTATCTCAGGCTATTCATATCTATCTATCTATCTATCTATCTATCTATCTATCTATCTATCTATCCATCTATCTATATTCAAATCTATCTATCTACCTATCTATCAATATCAGTCTATTCATATCTATCTATCTATCTATCAATTTATCTAAGGCTATTCATATCTATCTACCTAGCTAGCTAGCTATCTCAGACTATTCATATCTATCTATTTGTCTATTTATCTATCTATCTATCTATATTCAAATCTATCTACCTATCTATCAATATCAGTCTATTCATATCTATCTATCTCAGTCTATTCATATCTATCTATTTATCTATCTATCTATCTATCTATCTCAGTCTCGCCATATCTATCTCAATCTGGTCATAAATATCTATCTACTTATCTCAATATATCTATCTATCTATCTAAATATCTACCTATCTATCTATCTATTTATCTATCTAAATATCTATCTATCCGTTTATAGTGTACCAACGGATTATAATGGGTATGTCACTATTCACATAAATACAGTAGTAAGTGCTGAATGTTGTTCTGTAGTTGGAAACTTGAATCACTTCTAGCAGTTGATTATTACATCTACGCACCGCTGGCGAATCTCATATGCGTTGTTCTTGTCCTAAATATTATCGTTCATTACCAACCTCCGTGGGATTATTCTATTCAGTAACCTTCCCAAGGTTACAACATCACAAAATCACAAAATTCTGGCGTCAAGGATTAGTCAAAATACAAGATTTTGACAAAGATTGGCCAAAATATAACATTTTAGTGACGAGGATTTACCCAAATCAGAAAACGTCACTAGCGCGACATTTTGCTGTCAAGAATTTGGCCGCAAAGAAAGGAAACGTTCACTTCCACGAAAAAAGTGCTCGCCAAAATCGCGCGTTAAAACAGCAATAACGGTACGTCCAAAAATTCGAAAAACTCGTGGAAATGTTAGTAGAACACCAGAAAATGTTTCCTAATAATAAGAATGGATATTTTGGAGACGCTGTCATCAATGCGATTGCGGTATTTCAATACCCTACTGAAAAAAGAATTAATTTTTTCGTCGTAATTTTGTAGATACGAAGATTTGTATAAGACTGATTCTGCAAACTGTTTCGACGATAAAAAAAAGTCAGCCTTTTCCTAAGGAAACTAGGTGCTGACGGACACACTAAATTCGTAAACTACATATTACCAAAGAAAACTAGTGACCTAACATTTCAACAAACGTTTATTTTGCTTTCGGAATTTTTCAGCCTGGACACGTTTTTGATCCGTCAAAGTTGGAAATGTGTGAATTTAGTGAAAACCGGCTTCACAACGTTCACGAAAATTGTGAAAAATTCAAATTCGTGGAATTAAGCCCTGCCAATTTTAAATGCTTGATATTTGTGCAAGGGTTTGTGTCAACAAAAGATACTGAAATCCGAAGAACGCAATTTAACGTTGCAAAACCTAGCAGAATATTGTCAGAAATTGAAAAATGTTCGTCAAGATGCCAAAGATATTGAGATAAGCAGCGTGTTGCTTATTTAAGAAGTGCGTGAGAAACAACAAGTGAAGAATAAAAAAAGACATCACTCCTAACCCCTGTTGGTATTTGCGCCGGAATTTCTAATACGAACATTTCAGAGTGTTTGGGTGTCAATTTGAGAACATTGCAGAGGATTCGGAAAGAGTTAGATGGGTCTAATGGTGATTACGAAGGTTTTGGGGGCGATAACTTGTGATGGCGACGTTAAGCCTCCATTCATCATTCAACAGGGCCTCGGTCGGAAAGAAACTATGTCTGACAACATGATTCTGCACCATACCACACAAGCTGGAGAACCCAGTCATGGTTGTCAGACAATTTCTTCGACCACATGATCCCTTAAATCTGGCCACCTAATGTCCCAGACATTAACCCCCTGGGTTATTATGCGTGGGGTGCAGCTGAGTGCATGACCGAAAAAAACTCTTTGTAACTTAAACAAGGAGACCGTTCAAAAGAGTTGCAGGAGAATGGGAAATATTCTGGAGTCCGTGGTTGAATCCAATCGATATTTTATTAAATAAATTTATGCTTTAAGATATTGAATTTGGGTAAATATATCTTTTAAAATGAGATGTCATTGTTATTTTAATTTTTGTGTAATTTCAACGCCAATTTTGCTATCGCTATATATATATATATATATATATATATATATATATTAAGGTGGCCATTGCAGTTAATACCCAAACGGTGTTTTATGTTAAAAGCAATCGCCAAGCCATGTTGTATACTGTATGATAATGTGAGCACACTAGCTAAACACAATTGTATTTATCATAACACAGGCTGTCACCTCAGAGTCATGATTTCAAGATCCAGGTTTATATTTACATATGCTCTATCCCAGATACTGAACATTTTAACACATAAATATAGCATACATTAAAACTATATTTTATCATATAGATAGATAGATAGATAGATAGATAGATAGATGTAAAGAGTCTGAGATAGATAGATAGATAGATAGATAGATAGATAGATAGATAGATGTAAAGAGTCTGAGATAGATAGATAGATAGATCGATAGATAGATAGATAGATGTAAAGAGTCAGAGATAGATAGATAGATAGATAGATAGATAGATAGATAGATAGATAGATAGATAGATAGATAGATAGATAGATAGATGTGAAGAGTATGGGATAGATGTGAAGAGTATGGGATAGATAGATGTGAAGTGACTAAGATAGAAAGATAGATTCTGAGATAGATAGATAGATAGATAGATAGATAGACAGACAGACAGACAGACAGATAGATAGCTAGATAGATAGATGTACAGATTCTGAGATAGATAGATAGATAGATAGATAGATAGATAGATAGATAGATAGATAGATAGATAGATAGATAGATAGATAGATAGATATTAACTGACAGAGATTGATCAATCAAGAAATAGATAGAGATAGATAGAGATAGATTGAGAGAGAGAGGGAATTTGAGGCAAGCAATCTAATAGAATTAGATAGATAGCTAGCTAGATAGATAGATACATGTGAAGGGTATGGGGTAGATAGATAGATGTGAAGTGTCTAAGATACATAGATAGATAGATAGATAGATAGATAGATCGATAGATAGATAGATAGATGTAAAGAGTCAGAGATAGATAGATAGATAGATAGATAGATAGATAGATAGATAGATAGATAGATAGATAGATAGATAGATGTGAAGAGTATGGGATAGATGTGAAGAGTATGGGATAGATAGATGTGAAGTGACTAAGATAGAAAGATAGATTCTGAGATAGATAGATAGATAGATAGATAGATAGATAGACAGACAGACAGACAGACAGATAGATAGCTAGATAGATAGATGTACAGATTCTGAGATAGATAGATAGATAGATAGATAGATAGATAGATAGATAGATAGATAGATATTAACTGACAGAGATTGATCAATCAAGAAATAGATAGAGATAGATAGAGATAGATTGAGAGAGAGAGGGAATTTGAGGCAAGCAATCTAATAGAATTAGATAGATAGCTAGCTAGCTAGCTAGATAGATAGATAGATACATGTGAAGGGTATGGGGTAGATAGATAGATGTGAAGTGTCTAAGATACATAGATAGATAGATAGATAGATAGATAGATAGATAGATAGATAGATAGATAGATAGATAGAAATGTTTTACCTTTTTCATGAGGATAAATAGGTATAATAAAACCACATCAAGTATTTACATACACTGCTCACAATGATTGTTATCGAATGACTCTTATATGTGATTGTTTGTCCAATTATTTAATTAAATACCAAACAATAATTAATAATTTAATCTCAAAGTGTCATTTCTCTCAATTCATTTGCGGTCATTTCCCTTGAATTGTTCACTAATGAATCGGCATGATAATAAAGTGCCTGCATTTTGTCTAACAGAATACTATTCACCTGTCTTTGAATCTGAATGTCAAATCTTCATAAATATTACTCCATGATAAGACAATATGCACTTCCTTAGGGGGTCAGGTCATTATCATTCCAGTTATATTCTGGCCTGAAATACAGCAGCTGTTAAAGTGTATCTCTTCCCATTTTGGCATATATAAAAGAGGACGTCACAGAAGTATGTGTTTGAGGAGCCATTGTCTCCAGCTATATTTTATTATGGATAGTGTCAAATCTTTATATTGGCTATCCGTGATAAACAAAATTGTCTATAACAAAAGAAAAGAATTTTTCACCACATTAAATGTTATTAAAACTTGCTAAATAACAAAATCCCAGTGCCTGACATAGAGAAATCGGATTGTACCTTACTGAAACAAGAGTATTAGAGCAGTGTTTATTGTTGATAGAGAAATTGAAAAAAGTCAAATTTCTGTGTGTAATGCTGGCTTTGTACCATATCTCATTTGGCAAATAAATTCCTCGGCAGATTACCCACAATAAGTTATTCTTTATTTCTGTGATTTTTAGATGGGTTGCCAACCAAGTGCATAGGGTCCTGTTTCTCCTGATATTTAACCAATACCTGAGTCAAGAAAAGATGTATTTATACATTTGCCAAGGATATTTGCACATAAGGCAATGTAGCGAACCTTAGCAGAATTCGAACTCAGCTCTGATTTTGCAACAGGACACATGAAAAAAAAGGAATGAAAGTACCTTTATAATGGCAAAAGAGTATAAAAAGTCATAATGTGTTTAAGAGAATGGAAAGATTTGTATTAATGATACAAAAATGAAAGTACACTTGCTGAAAATGGGAATATGTAAAAGGCAATATTAGATGCTGGTCATCATCATGGTCATGATCATAAGATCCTATGACGATATGTGGTTGAAGGGTTGCAGCTGACCACCTGACCAGCGCCCTTCATATATAAGAGATAGAAGCAGCAGTGCTATATGTTCATGTGTAGTGATGCTGGAAAATGATGTTATAGAAACTAAATCTTTGAATATTGCATCTGGTGAACCTATCCCTATAGACAAATAAATCTGATGGAACATATTTATAATATTATATATATAATATTGATAATTAGATATAATATTATAATATTATATATATATATATATATATATTGATAATTAGATCTGGTGGAACCTATCCTTTAGATGAATAATCTGGTAGAAACTATCTCTTGGACAGTTCTGGTTGAACCTATCTCTAAGACAGATCTGGTGGGTCCTATTTATTACACAAATAAATCTGGTGGACACTATCTCTTAGACAGAACTAGCAGAACCTATCTCTTAGGCAGAACAGATGTAAACTATATCTTGACAGACCTGGAACCTATCTCTCAGACAATTATATATGGTGGAACCAATATCTTACAGAATAAGATATGGTAAAAACTATTTCTTAGACAATTAGATCTGGTGGAATCTATCTTGTAGACATATCTGGAACCCATCGTTTAGAAAATGAGATCTGGTGGAAACTATCTATAAGACACTTAGATCTGATGGAAACTGTCGCTTTGGCAATAAAATCTGGTGAATCCCATCTCTTAGACAGATTTGGGGGAACATATTTATTAGACAATTAGATCTGGTGCAACATATCTCATAGATTTGGTGGAAATTATCACTTAGACAGATCTGGTGGAACCTATGTCTCAGAGAATTATATCAGCTGGAACTAATATCTAACACAATTAGACATAGTGAGATCTATTTCTTAGGCAACTAAATCTTAGATAGATCTGGTGGACCAGTCACTTTGGCAATTGGAACTGGTAGAACCTATATCATAGACAGATCTTGCGGAACCTATTTCTTAGAAAATCATTCTGTTGGAACCTATATCTTAGGCAAATTGATATGGTGGAACCTGTCACTTTGGCATTAAAATCAGATAAAACCAATCTGTTAGACAGATCTGGTGTCATCTATTCCTTAGACAATCATGTCTGGTGATACCTATCATATAAAAAGGTATTGTGGAACATACCACTTAGAAAGATCTATTGGAAAATGTCTCTTTGACAAATGAGGTAGAATCTATCTCTTAGGCAATAATATCTAGTGGAACATATCTCTAAGACAATTAGATCTGGTGGAACCTGTGTCTTTAGCCACACAAATCTGGTGGAATGTATCTCTTAGACAGATTTGGTGGAACCTATCATTGCGACAATGAGATCTGGTGGAACATAATAAAATCCTGGTTAAACAGATGCAGTGGAATCTATCCCTTTGACAAATAAATCTGATAGAACCTATTACTTACACAGATCTAGTCAAACCTATCTATTAGGTAGATGTGATGGAATCTATCTCTTAGACAATTAGATCTGGTAGAACATATTGTTAGAGAGATGTGCTAGAACTTACCTCTTAGCCAAATCTGGTGTAAACTATCACTGGATCAATCTGATGGACCCTCTCTCTAAGACCATTATATGTGACGGAACTTATATCTTACAGAATTTGATATGGCAAAACCTATTTCTTACACAATTAGATCTGGTGTACTCTTCAACACATCTGGTGAAACCTATCACTTAGAAAATGAGGTGTGGTGGAATCTGTCTCTTAGATATTTAGATTTGGAGCAAACTATCGCTTGCAAAAACCTGGTGGAGCCTATCTCTTAGGCAATTAGATTTTGTGGAAACTATCTGTTACACAGATCTGGTGGCACCTATCTCTCAGACAGTTATATCGCCTGGATCAAATATCTCTCACAATTAAATCTGTTGGAGCCTATCTCTTTGACAATTGGATCTGTTGGAATCTGTCTAATAGTCAGATCTGTTGGAATATATCTTTTGCATCATTATATCTGGTGGAACCTATTTCTTAAAAAGAATTAGATCTGTTGGAACTTGTCTCTGAGACGAATAGATCTGGTAGAACCTGTCACTTTGACAACAGAATTTGGTAGAACAAACCTCTTAAACAATCTAGTGGAATCTATGTTTTAGACAGATCTGGTGGTACCTATTTCTTACACAATTAGATCTGGTGGACTCTATCTCTTAAATAGATGTAGTGAAGCTTGTCTCTTAGTCAACTACATATAGTGTAACCTATCTCTTAGACGGGTCTGGTGGAAACTATCTCTTAGTAAATTAGATGAGGTAGAAACTATCTCTTCAATAATTAAATTTGGTGGAACATATCACTAAGACAGATCTAGTGGAACCTATCACTTAGACAGATCTGGTGGAACCTATCTCTTAGACTGATCTGTGGGTACCTTTTTTATAGAGAATTAGAACTGATGAGACTAACTCTTAGACAATAGGTTCTTGGGGAACTTATTTCTTAGACAAATCTGATGGATCCTATCTCTTAGAGAATTACATCAGGTGGGACCTATCTTTTAGACAAGTAAATCTTGTGATACCTATCTCTTGTACATATATGGTAGAACCTATCTCTTAGATATTTAGACCTGGTGGAACCTATCTCTTAGAAAATTAGATGTGGTTGATCCTATCTCTTACATATATATTGTGTAATGTATCTTTTAGAAATTTAGGTCTTGTGGAATCTATCTCTTAGACATCTGGTGGAACCTATTTCTTACACACATCTGGTGGAACTTATCCCTTAGACAAGTACATCTGGTGAAATCTATGATTTCGACATTTAGATCTGTTGTAACCTACATCTTTGACAGATCTCGTGCAAACTATCTCTTAGACAATTAGATCTGGTGGAACTTGTTTCTTAGACAGATCTGGTGGAAACTATCTCTTAGCCAATTAGATCAGTTGGAACATATGTAATAGACAGATCTAGTGGAACCTATCACTTAGACAGATCTGGTGGAACCTATCTCATAGACTGATCTGTTAGAACCTATCTGTTAGAGAATTAGATCTGGTGAGACTAACTCTTAGGCAATAAGTTCTTCGGGAACCTATCTCTTAGACAGATCAGATAGATTGTATCTCTTAGAGATTTACATCTGGTGGGACCTATCTCTTAGACAAGTAAATCTTGTGGTACCTATCTCTTGTACAGATATGGTAGAACCTATCTCTTAGGCATTTAGACCTGGTGGAAACTATCTCCCACCACCAACTTGAAGGCTCACCTTTTTTATGGACACATACCCGTTGATTACCATCAATGAAGCTCTTCATGTTTGTCATTGATTTTTGTCACTCAGAGATGCTGTGCCATTACCACGTTGGCTGTATATGTCAATATGTAACCCAGTCTTGTCATTTGTAATAGAGGCATGATGAGCCTACTATTTTCTTTAGGCTTTCTGTGTCTGTAGGCAGCATCCTCACCAATAAAATGATGACCTAGTCATGAAGCAGTTATTACTGCTTTACAGAGTACCAGTAGTACCTGTAGTGTAATCATACGTAAATACTGCGAGAGAGAGAACAGAAGTATTGCCAGTAACTAAATACTGGTAAAAGAGTTATGAAGAAAATTATAATTTATGTGTGACCAATTCTTTCTTAAGTTTTTAAAGACATGATTGAAATGAAAATCATATTGAGTCTATAATAGGTATTTGTTTGGCGGTTAGGTCTCAACATTTTAGCTGAAATGGCTAGATTTAGCTGACAGTACTTCACTTGTGAAACTCTGTTCCAGTTTCTTAATTACCAGTAAAGTTTGATCCTCAAAAATCTAAATGAAATGTCGATTGTCATCTTCTGTCTTCTTAATTCTTGTTCTTTTATTGTCCTCTCTCCTTAATAGTAGGTTTCCACATATTCTTAAACACTCAATAACCCCTTGCGTCCTAGTGGCTTTATTGCCTTTGATCTTCAAAAACTGAAATGCGATGTCAATCATTATCTTCTGTCTTCTTAATTCTTGCTCTTTTATTGTCCTCTCTCCTTAATAGTAGTTCTTCTCATATTCTCAAACACTCAGGAACTCATTACATCCTTGTGGCTTTATTGCCTTTGACCTTCATAGATTTAAATGCAATGTCAATCGTTATCTTCTGTCTTCTTAATTCTTGTCCTTTTATTGAAATCTCTTCTTAATAATAGTTTTTCCATATTCTCTAACACTTAGTAACCCCTTGCATCCTAGTGGCTTTATTGCCTTATTTGGGGTGAAATTAATAAAGAAATATAATATTTTTTTTATTTTTTGCCAATGGCTATGAAGTTTTTTATGCCTCATTTTATCTGGATTTCTAAACATGTTTGATTGGAAAGGGCATATTGATACATTTGAAGATGGAAAAGTAACAAATGCATCTTTAGATTTAATTGATAGATATAATAAATTATACTATTTCCTGTAATTATCGATAATATTGGAAAATCTCAAAAAGTGTTGATCTAGGGAGCATAAAATTATTCAGGTTTTGATGTAAAGAGGCACTCAATATGCTTTTAAACACTTCACATTTAATAAATTGTTTTCTCTCTAAAATTATTACGTGCACTTATATTTTACTAGCTTAAAAGCCGCATTCCTTGCAGACTTTTAAACTAGCTTCGGCGAGGGGGGGATAATTGGGCCTGCTACCCAAAACTAAAGTTGTCTCGGGTCTAGCTTGGAAAACAGCAATAGAATTTTTTTTAAAATTACTTTGAGTTTCTCAATTCGATTTGAGCCGAAATTCCAATTCAGGTTCAAAATTGAGTTCTTCAAATCACAAATTCTGCGGACCTTCAAATACTCACGTCACGAAACCTCTCACTTGAACTCTGATTCCATTTAAAAAAAAGTAAAATAGATTTCCTAAATTCACCAAATTTTGGAGATATTTTCAACTGAATTTAAAGCAAAAAATCAAATTCACTAAGTTTTTGTGTTACTTTAATCTCAATATAAATTAAAATCCTTTAAAATAACTTTTTTTTTTAGTTACTTGTTCTCTCCTCATCCGGACAAAGACCTCAATGCTGGATGTTTAACTCTGGAATCATCCTCATTTCAAAAAGGTATAATATATGTATGGAGAGAAAGTTTGTCTTGATTTAGAGGGTTTTCATACACACCGACGGAGAGACAGATTGTCATTTAATTATTTAGATATATGTGCTTAATGATCTATAGCGTTTCGTGCCGTTCCACGACTCCCTTTTACTTAGCTCGACATGTATCATCAACGATTCTCTCTCTCTTCCTTCTGGTTGCATACTTATAGTGTTATCGTTAATTCGACATTTAATTGATCTTTCCGCAAGTTTTTTCCCATATCAAAAATGTTACATTTCTTAGCCGCAAATTTTAAATATTTATTTATAAACTCTGAATTTGCCGTATTGCAATTTAGAAAAAAATAATTAAGCTTCTTTATTTATTTTTATTTAACAATTGAATTTATATATGACTAAAAGATGAACGCTCCCAGAGTCAGCGTTTGTTAATATTTAAGTCATCTTATGGCTTATATAAGGCCTTTCCATGTAAGCACATGAGCTTTCCTTTTGTTCTTAAAACAAGATATGTGTTCATATCGGGACACTCGCTATACAACTACGACGCCGTTTTTCTCCGTGTTCATTATGTAATTCAAGTACATATTTATCCATTCAAATAACTTATTCCCATCTTCTTTTTGCCCTTAGCTCTCTCCATGTAACGATATTTTCGTATGTCTTCTTCTAATATTTGACATTTTCTAGTGTGTTGCAAAATTTATCTATTTATTTTTTTTAGTGATTTTTCACGTTCATACCTATGCTATTAAGATAACCGTATTCAATGGCTTCCTTTTCCGATTCGGCAAACGAAGCCTCTGTTTGGCAATTGATAGAATTTCGGAACATTCTTCCCCTTGTATTTATCTACAGTTGGTGCAATTCTCTCCGTTTTCTCACCTCTTGCTTTTACGACCGTTGCTTGCCTAAATATCACGTAACTCATTTTACATGCCCATAAAATGTAAATATTCAGCATTTTCTTTACAGAATTCATATTTCCTAACCTTTTCAAGATTTGTAGAGTTGATCTTCGGAGCGTCACTTTCATGGATTCAGAAGTGGATATTCGGGTGATGCCAGGTGCCGAAAATGGGGTGTGGTCGAAAAGTAACCCAGTCATCAAAAAACCACGGACTAAATACATTTGAAAGAATCATTGATGTTTATTCATTTAGTATCTGTCTATATCTCTGAGATGAGCTATCAGGTACACTATTTCTATTATTCGGACTGTTGTCCTCATCTTTGTCGACATGTTTATTACAAAGTTTCGGCCGTTGTACGCTCCGGCCTTCTTCAGGTACTTGGAAGGCCGGAGCGTACAACGGCCGAAACTTTGTAATAAACATGTCGACAAAGATGAGGACAATAATCCGAATAATGTAAATAGTGTTTATCCATTTACTTCAGGGTTACGGCCGCGTCACGTTGATTTGAAAAACTAAGATGCGTAACCGTAAGCTTGGATGTGCGGGTGGGGGAAAAGGCTTACGGTCATATCACATTGAAGCACTGGTTCCTGTATGATCACCGAGGTAAAGCAACGTCGACGCTACTTGGTTGGTTGATCTAGTTGATTTTGTTTAGTGGCATATGAAAACATCTATGGGTTATTTAGTGACAGAATCTAAATGCTTTGCATGCTGCTTGATGGCTACAACTACAGATAAAATGTATTGTTGGTTATTTTTTCCTGTAATCTATTGCTAGTATTTTTTACTAAAGTATCAGAATAAGTATGGCTCTCCTGTAGCCTCTCTTGCCAAGGCGAACGTGTTACATCCTTACAATTCACATAGGCGTTGGACAAAATAATTGAAACACTTGTTAAATTGAAACAAATTATTTAATATGGGGTTGGTCCACAATTATACTAACATACAGCTTTAATACGTCTAGGAATGGAATCATACAGCTTCTTGACTTTATCCAGAGGAATTTTCAGTCATTCTTCCATTAAAACCTGCTCTAGCTCTTTAAGACACAATGGTGGAGAATACCGGCTCCTAACTTGTCGCTCCAAAATGCACCACAAATGTTCAATAATATTGATATCTGGAGATTGGGGAGGCCACTCTATGTGGTGTAGCTCACTTTCATGCTCTTCATACCAATTATTAACCACTCTAGCAGTCTGTATTGGAGCATTATCATCTTTGAAGATGCATCGGAAAATAAGTCCTGGCTATTGGATGAACATGATCTTCCAAAATGTTCAGGTAATCTTTGCTGTTGATTCTACCATGCAGGGCAACTGTTGGACCGAGACATTTCCATGATATGGCGGCCCAAACTATCACTGATCCACCTCCATGCTTCGATGTTGGAAGAAGGCAGTCAGGGTTGTAAGCTTCTTTGGGCTGCCTCCACACATAAAACGCTCTGAAGTTGGGAAAAGAGAAAAACTGGACTTGTCTGAGAATATAACTTACTTCCATTGATCTGCAGGCCAGGCATTGTGATCTCTGTACCACTTCAACCTCTTCTGAATGTTGCGAGTGGAGAGAAGTGGTTTCCTTATGGTTGCGCTTCCATGATATTCAGACTTATGGAGCTCACGACAAACAGTTTTAGTAGAATCTGGACTATTCAGATGATTATCAACTCAGCAGTCACTTTGGCCGCAGTGGTCCAAAGATTTTTGCCACATTGCGTTTCAATGCATGTCGGTTCCTGTCAGTAAGTTTGCAATTTCGGCCCGAATTGCTATGGTTGCTAGAATTTTTACCCTGTTTCTAGAATTGCGTCATAGTTCTTGATATGGTAGCTCTTGAAAAACCAAACAGTTCAGCAACCTTAGTGATCGAGGCTCCTGCCATGCGAGCTCCAACAATTTGCCTATTTTCGAACTCGGAGAGGTCACGCATTTAGCTTAAATTTTACTAAATTCTAAAAATAAATAAGACAAAGACAGTAAATTCGATAAACAAACGTATTTACAATAGATATAACCTGCAATTACAAAGTTTTAGTTAAAGTTCTTAATATAATAGGTCTTTGAAATATAGGAGTGGAATTTGCATCTGTTCCAATTATTTTGTCCAACCCCTGTATATAAAAATCGAAGCGGACTTTAAGGAATGAGGAAAAAGTAGAATTTTCGCTATAATTCCAACTAAAAGCGACACCATAAATAAAGATCTATGCTGATAAAATAGGAAAATGATAGATTTCTAAGATTAATTTTCACTGAAGCACAAAATGGCATTCCATTGACAAAATTATGCTCTTTAAAATTTTTTAAAAAATATATTACATAAAAAAACGGGAAAACGCTGTAACCACTTTGGAATACCAGGTGCTGTAAACTTGGATGTGAGGGTGGTGCAATTGATAATGACTTGGAATTGTTAACTGGATAGCCATGTTCCAATTCCAGTTGGGTTCGTTATATCAACTTACTCGCAAATATACTTGAGAAATGTATGAATCCACCTCTTCTCCCCCAGCTATGGGTTAATTAGTAAGTCCTGTGTCACTAAACCATTATTATAACAAGAATATTATTACAATCTAAAATATTTTCTGGCTTTAATTAACCTGCAAATGTTTGATAAGCCGTAAACAATGAATGAATCAATCATTTGGTTCAGCACTGTGACGTGACGGCTAATATTACACTTAAGATTAATGAGGAAAGTAAAAAGATTCAGACATTATTCCTCCTGATAGCTTTCGAAACAATTCCTCTTTGATGAAACTTGAACTACTCCACCCTGCTAGTTTTTATTTTGAAAACTTATAAACAGTTTACACTTGATTCAGACAAAATAGCAGGGGTGAGACTGATGAGAGCCTAATTAAAGATCAGTGCGCAAATAATCTCAATTTGGGTTTGGAAATGGGGAATCCGTCGTTTGCGAGTGAAATGAAAAATGTTTATGGCATGAACTTCCAGGGTGTGTGTAACTTTCGTTGTCAGCAAAAGCGATCTCTTGTTGGTCTAATGACATCTAATCCTTCTCTGTCTCTGTTCTGCCATCAATCTATTCAGAATCCCTACATAGGTTTACTCACTGTTTGCTTCTCTTCCCTTTAATAATATGTTTTGAATATTAGATGCTGCAGTCGCACTTTTATGGCATTTTCCTCATTTCCAGAAATTCAAAACACTAGAATATTTTTCAAGACGTTGACGTGTGTTGAAATCCTCTCAGTATTCTTGAATTAATCGCTAACATTTTCGTCGAAATTTTCAAACTACATTTCGTTCAATTTTCTCAACCAATCAACGAAATTTGAATAAGTTGACTTGTTTGGCGAAATACTTTGACATACACCCTACGTTATGGATCATAATTTCTTTCCTTTTTAATCTAATTTCATAGGACTTCATGGCAAAGAAGAAAAATTTCTTTTTTTCCTTTTTCATTTTTAACAGCGAAAAATAAATTCTTAGGATTTCATACTCTTGAGCTTACAACATACAACTGGCGTAAGTATTTCTTTCTGAAGCCAAATTCAAACTTTTTGAAGCGTCTGGCCTTGTGATTCTCGTAAAACCAGAGTGAATTGAAAACTAGATTCTTGTATGTATAAAACTTAAATAAAAGATACGCAAAAACAATATTGCATTTTTATTTAGTAAGTATTTAAATAATATTATTAAATATTAAAGTATTAAAATAATCATTAAATTGTTTTTAAAATAGCAGGAATATTTTATATGTTAAATAATATTCTTTTAATTTTTCAAAAAAAAAATTAATGAAAATCTATTGTACTAAGCATCTCACCCTAGTAAAACTAGCAATACTTTGTACCCCCTAAAATTCAACCTAAAATTTGATCGGTCAATGTATTTTAGAGTGTGTGACAGACGGACAAAGGACTGACTAACGGAAGTCATAAAATTTTATATATAGATGTCTATTTTAGTTCTTTTTCCCTAAAAACTTCCACATTGAACATAATGTCTTCCCATGGCATACGTCTGTAAATTCAAAGATCTAAGAATCCATGTCTCTTCTTCATCTTATATTTTCCAGCATCCTCTGTTTCGAACGAAATTTCTCTCCGATTTTATAGTTCATGCCACAAATGAAAATACTTCCGCGTATATAAATATTTAATCATTAGTGTGAGCCACGTTGATTCTGTGAACCGCATTCCATATGTCAACAAATTTGTAGCTGCCAGGTTTATAAAATTCTTTAGGATACCAACCATAGGCCATCCAAATGGTTCTGCAAACGCAGTGATAATC
This sequence comes from Acanthosepion esculentum, assembly GCA_964036315.1. NCBI lineage: Eukaryota > Metazoa > Mollusca > Cephalopoda > Sepiida > Sepiidae > Acanthosepion > Acanthosepion esculentum. The sequence continues at coordinate 14,999,674 of OZ038491.1, forward strand.
AGAAGGATGAAAGTCGGGTGAATATAGAACATGATCCATATTTTTTTTTTTTTACAAATGAGCTCCTCTAAGAGATATTTAGTTTGTCGTGAATTGTGACAACGGGTTTTATAGCGATGGCGGGTTACTCCCTTTTCTCTTAACCAAGGTTGGTCGTCTTCTGTTCAAAGCTGCTACAATTAATATCAATGTTGATTGTTTGTTTATTGTATAACAGTTCATAATGTGTGATTCCTCGAATTTCCCACATTACACTCAACATAATCTTTTTTGGACAGAGTTCTCGTACCAGTCGTTGAGCAGGTTTGTTTCTTCAACTGATGCAATGATGACGGCGCTTAAAGTTCTGCTAAAGGAACGATTTCTCATCACCAGTGAAAAAAACAAAAAACAAAACAAATAGCATTTGAAGTTGTCGTGTAAGCAATGAAACGCAACAATCGTCATTTTGTTGGTGTTTCTCTTGAGACAGGTCATAAGGGACCCATTTTCCAGCCACTGAAACCTTTCCAGTCCTTCTCAATTCGTGTAGGACTATCAGATGACTAACATTACATTTCTCATTGGGATTCTCAGCCGTAGTAGTAAGTATGCGGTAATAGCATCTTCCAAATTCGTTGAATCGAGTTATTTTTGACGACACTCTCTTGGTTCGTCCTCTAGACAAAAATCCCCAGTTTTGAAACGGGAAGACCGCGTTCTGCAACCTCTTTCGCTCATTCCATCAACCCCATAAGCACACTGGGTGTAGTTTGATGCTTCACTTGCGTTGACAAATTTATGAAACTCAGAGAGTACAACGTCTCTAATGGGTTCTTTTGTCTGGGACGAATATTATAGACGATGAACTACATTCGGCAGTAAGAGCTTTGATCGGGGGACTGGAGGTTTTGAGGAGCGGGGAACCACCTCTTAATTAGTGTTGTTCCCAGGTCCACGCTGACCTGGCGTCGTAGCATTTGTTAGCGTCCCAGCTATGGGAAAATAGTGTTTTGATATTTCTTTGGTGCTTTATTATAGAAATGTATACATTATGGCACCAGCAATATATTTATAAAAAATGACCAGTGGTAATACACAATGACAATCAATACAGCACTAAACTATAAAAATACATTTTTATAGTAAAATTACCAGCAATACATCTAAAAACATACACCTGTCTATATTTTTGAGATGAGGTAATGTAACTATTTAAATGATTTCCATTGTGCAGTCTGTTGACCACCAGATGGGTCGGCTCTACTAGACAGATGCCTACCTTGATCAAATCGTATCTTCAGATTTAAATGGTGCCGATCGCAAAGTTGTGGTCAGTGGCAGTGAAATCCCGCACCCATATGTCATTGCAGTTTATAAGGTAAATAGACCTATTCTCCTTATTTATTTTTTTATTCAAGAAGGATTTTCAAGTTATTTACATGATCTTAAAAATTAAAATTTTCTTTCAATTTCCTATATTTACTATTATTTGAATGAAGAAAAGAAAGAAGCAAATATCTCAATATTCAACTCCATTTAATATTACGTGTTGGAAATGCCAAGCACCAAAAGCTGTCTAACTTGGATATTTCTGGATAAATGATAAATTCCTTTGATCCTTATGCATTGATCATTATTCCAAAGAAAATGTTAGGTGAGAAATTGAAGTTTTCATTGAATTTGATTGTGTGGCCATTAATACGTTAATAGTCCTGGGTATGAGAATAAACTACATCTGGCAGCAATCGAGGGATTGGAGGTTTTTAGGAGTGTAGAACCAACTCTTTAACTGACGTTGTTCCCAGGTCCACCCTGACCTGGGGTCGTAGCATCTCTTAGGGTCTCAGCTATGGGAAAATAGTGTTTTGATTTTTCTTTGGTGTTTCAATAAGAGAGTATAAAAATACATTATAGTAAAAATACCCGTAACATTTTTATAGCAAATTGACCAGCGGTAATACATTTTTATAGCAAAATGATAATTAATGCTTCACCAAAGTATAAAAATACATTTCATTGTAAAATCACCGCCAAAACATTTATTATCTCTGAACTATGTGTCTAAAAAAAAAACATACGTTTGCATTGAAAGTAGAACATTATGTAAAAATATCTGGAGTTGAAGGGATAAAATTGCGTAGAAAATATTTAGATTTGATAGATAAGCGATTAGATAGCAATATGGCAATCTTTGTAATTCATGATTTTTAACCGTGTTTGCTGAATGGCCTGGTGACGTTAATTTGATGCGTATTCCCATTTTATTCTGTTCATTTCTCGTTGTCTTTTAATGCTTTATCTTGCAGTTGTTAACAATATAGTGGCATATGCATATCATTCGCTTGTAAGATTGTATCCGTTGATAATAAATCCTTGTAGGTTTTTCTAGATATTTTAGGATCCCTTCTCTGTTTCTGCTAAATACATCATTGTTTTGATCTCTCTTTTTATTCTTGCGTATCCACTAAACTTATCCTCAATCGTTCTTTGTTCCCAGTTGAGATTAAGGATTTACTCAAATATCGCATCTAGAAATCAAGGTTAGGAGTTATTCTTCATGTCGAATTCAACGAAGGTTTTTCGTTTATTTATAATCTATCTCTGTTATGTTTTATATATTAGATTCAAATTGATTTTGTAACATGATTTTTTGTGAGGTACTTATGATTTTTTTACCAGTAATAGGATATTTGCCCCAATATTCATACACGAGGTGTTTACATATTTGCTTAATTCTGTCATGCGTCGCCCTAATAATAAAAAGGAAAGGAATTTTTTGCTAATATAAACTATTAGGCTAAGTTGAAGCATTAAAATGTAACAAAGTGACGACCTAGTATAGAGATTTATCATTAAATACAAACGGTGATTTTCGATGGTGAAAAATTTAGGGTATCAGAACGGCTCCCGGGACAACTGCTCTGGACAATAGTCTCCTAAACAAGTGGTCCCTGCAAAATTGTTCCATAGGAACCCCCTTCGTCAGAAAATCGCTCTCATAAAGTGAAAAGTAAAAGAGAATATAACTTCTGGGGAGGAGAATAAACAGGTTTTTATTTTCATTTTTTTTATCTTTTATCCAATAAGACAGGTCAGGATAATCCCATAAAGTTCAAGATGTTTTTTAGAAATTTATCTTTGTTATCGAAGTAAAAGTAAAACTTTTAAAAGAATTGCCCTTTAAAAAAGTTGCACTCGTCTGAGGATAGTTTTCCTATAGAGACAATTATCCAGAAGCTGCTGTCTCTGGGCTCTCTTATAAACAGTGTTACCTAACAGATTCAGAAAATACCCGAATTATAGCATTGCATTAATGTGAGGTTAATATGAAGACAGAACGTTTAAAAAATATTAAATAGAATGAAATAATGAAGATAAGGATGGTTATTAAAATGGTGTGAAAATTAGTCTATGAGATTACTTTGCAAGAATAGTACATTCTTTGACCGTTGGTGTCGCATAATTCTTTTTAGAAATAGAAGGTGTCAATCAAAACGTAAATATAATCGTTGGGAAAATGACATTAAAATGATTATCTGTTATGGGAACCTACCCATAATAGTAATAGACTAGTCCGTACCCCATAAATACTGCGCCTCAAGAGGAAGCAGGAGTAACAGTCAGTCAGTGAGTGAGTCAGTCAGACAAAATGACAGAGAGTGAGTCTGGCCGTGACCTCCGAGAAACAAGGCCTGTTCCATTTCGTTGTTGACAAATGTGACGTCATCACATTGAGTCCGACTATCAAGGAGCGTGTCTGTTTTGTGTAGCAGATATTTTACGGCGGCATTTTTAAATTACTTATTAATATTTTCTTTTAAATATTGAATTAATTTAAAACAAAAAACAATGCCTTATAGATGCATTGTACCAAATTGCAAAGGGAATTATAAAAACGGCCCTAAAATACATGTATTTTCTTTAACTAAAGATAAAGAATTATCTGATGTTTGGATTCGTACAATCAGAAGAGATCATTTTTATCTACTAAATTCAGCAGAGTGAGTATTTTTTGTATTAAAAAATAAGTAAATTTTATTGAAACTTTAATGATAAAATTAATACCATGTCTTTGTAATTCATAACATAAAGTTAATAAGACATAAATCTAGCGAGAAAGTTTAGAGAGAGAGACATTCATTCTCGTACGTGTTGTTTTTAAAATCTAAAATCTCGTTTTTTTAAGAAATAAACTTTAAAGAAATTTTCTACATAAATTCATTCATGAATTTTTAAAGGAATATTTTATATACATAAAAAATAATTTTAACGATTTTTTAGAATTGTTTTATTCGTGACTAAAGGAAACTTTAATTGAATTGAATTTTATGTCTGTAATTCACAACACATTTTAAAACAGCTTTGTTTTAAAAAGTTATTAAACTCAATTGAAACTTTGAGGATTAAAATAATTTTATATCTTTATAAATTCCATAATAATAATGATCTAGAAGGGAAATTAAATTTCCTTGATAGAAATTACTGGAGTTTTATTAGGCAGCAAGAGACACTTATTATATTCAGCATCATCAAATCTCCATATCCAAAAATCTATCTGTCTCTTGTAATTGAATCTGATTTTGCAGTACATGTTTTTTTTGTAGAAATGTGGAAATACATTCAATAGGGGATTATAAGATTTCTAAACACGTAACTGATCAAAATACTCTTGAAATTCCGATAGAAAACATGAAAAAAATGTACACAGAACAACAGCAACCTGAACCTCAAAATATGAGTTTTATATTAAAATTGGTAATGTCATTTCTACTATTGGTGCAAGAAGAATCAAACATATTAATGCACTCAAATTTATATATGAGCAGCTAAATTTAATGACACAAAATAAGCTTGATTATTCAACAGAAATGATGATATTTTCTTCACTGTTATATAACTGCTCCCCTAAAGGGGACAGATTGTTAAGAGACAGCAAAAATATAATTTTACCTAGCTATTCAACCATTAAAAGATTAACCTTATCAACATATATGAATCCTTTGATTGAGCAACATGATAACAATTTTCTTATGTATATTAAAAATAAATTTAAGCTCCTAGTGCAGGACATCACAGTATCTTTACTTGTTGATGAAATTCATCTAAAACCTTATTTAGATTATAAGGGTGGTAATATTGTTGGCTTATCTGATAACAGCAATGAAGCTGCAACAAGTGCTTTTGCTTTTAGGATTAGCAGTGTATTCTCACAATATAAAATGTTGTGCATGTTATGCCAACTAAATGTCTTAAAGCTGAGAAGTTATTTGACATAGTTAAACATAATAATTGGTTTATAGGAGATAGGCTTTCAAGTATTATCAATCATAACAGATAATTATGCTATAAATAAAAAAGCTATATCTTTCTTTTGCAGTTCTCCAAAGCTTTCCATTGTATATCCACCCCTAGTTATAAAGTCTCGACCTCTTTTCTTCCTTTTTGACTCAGTCCATATATTAAAATGCATTAGAAACAATTGGCTTAGTCAAAAAGATGCAAATAAATGCATGCTGTTCCCCAAATTTTGTCATGATGGAAATCATGAATTAGATAGTATCCAAAGTGCCACATTTTCTACCTTACAGAAACTTCATGCCTTAGAATTTCAGTCAATTTTTAAATATTGTTATAAATTAACCTCAAAGGCACTTTCTCCTACTAATCTTGAAAGGCAAAATGCTAATTTAGTTCTGCAAATTTTTAATGAATACACTATTCAAGGATTATTGATCTTAGGAAAACAGAAATATTTGCCTAATTTTGCAGAATATATAAACATATTTTATATTTGGTGGACAATAATGAATGTTAAAATGCCATATAAAGGTTGTCGGCTTAGAAATAAATACTGCAATCCACTTAGAATGAATGAAGAAAATTTTAGATTTCTCTCTGTATTCTGTGACTGGTTAGAATCTTGGAATAGCATTTCTGGAAGAAATGGCAAATTAACAAAGGAAAACTTTAATGCTTTGCATCATACAACTTATGCATTTCTAGAACTGACCAAGTATTGCATAGAAGAACTGAAAATGCTATACATATTACCAGGCAAATTTCAAACTGATCACCTTGAAGCAAGGTTTGGTCAATATCAACAACTTACTGGGGATCAGTATAATATCTCGATACGGCAAGTGTTTGAGTGTGAAAAAATTATTAGAATGCAATCAGTTTTAAAATTAAATTTATTTAATCAGCAATGCATTAAAATTGATTTAAAGAGTTTACAAGAACCAAACTGGGATGAAGTGACAGAGGAGGAAAAGTTATATATATATAAATATAGAATTGATGTTAAAGAGGATGATGTAAATAATTGTAGAGAAGTTCTACCTGTAATACTATACTTAGCAAGTTATTGGTGTAATGCAGTTTTTAAGAAAATTAAATGCAATAGCTGCAAAGATTTAATATCTGGAAGTGTAAGAGATAATGTAGAAGAAATACCTGAAATAAGCAGCTATTTTCAGGGGATTAATAGAGGTTCTCTCTTATATCCTAATGATAAAACTATAAATTTTGTTCTGAATAATTATGTAGTCATTGATAAGCTGATAAAAAATCATTCTTTTCTTCATTCAGTAAATCAAAGAAAAATAAAATAAGATATGCATATAACATTGAATGTTTTTGCAGATTATGAGGTTCTTTTTTATGTTGACACTTGTGATGAGGGTCACAATATGGAAAAAATACAAAGAATGTTTGTCTGGAGCTCTACAAATGCTCTTTTAAATAATTTTTGTTCTAGGGAAAATAATAATATTACAAGTAACAAGTTAAGCAGAAAAAGAAAACTTCATTCAGCTAAATTTTGTATCAGTAACCCATTTTTCTGAAAGTATTATTTGATTTTTAAATCTATTTATTGTTTGTATCTAATGTATTTTCTTGTTTGTGTTTTTGTTTCTTGTTTAGGTTTGTTTTATTTATTTATCATAATTATTTTATTTATTCATCATTTAATTATAATTTGCTTATTTAATTATTGTTTGTTCCCTAATTCATAATTCAGTTGTTACTGTAATAATCTCTTAATGATTACAAAAATTATAACTTCACAGAATAATTATTAAAATTGAAATAAAAACATGCAATTTAAAACAATGCTGATTATGATTTATAAAAAATGTTCAAATGTGAAACAATTGACATCATGAATGAATTTCATTCTTAAAATTAATTGTCTGTAACCTACTTTTCTATAAGTATTATTTGAATTTTAAATCTCTTTTTTGTATCAAATTTATTTACTTTCATGTATTTAGTTTATTTGTTACTTATTTATATTTTAATCGTTTATTTATCATTTACATGTAATTTGCTCGTCTATTTATTTAATTGTTTGTTTGTTTCCTAATTCATAATTGAGTTGTTGCTGTCCGAGTGTATATGAATATAATAATCATTAATAATTACGATATTGTAACTTTACAGAATAATTACTAAAATTAAGATAGAAACATGCAAATTAAAACAATACTGATAATGATTTAAAAAATGTTTTCAAATTTGAAACAAATAAAATAATGAACGAATTTCAGTCTTTAAAATTTAATGAAATCTAACATGATGTTTAATTTCTTTAACAAAACATTCAGCAACATTTTTTTTTGTTATCGGTTATTTTTAAAAAATTAATATGAAATAAAGTTCTGTATAAAATCCAATTCTGTTTATTTGTTTTGTAAAACAATGTATTTTATAAAAGTTTTCTAAAACCAATTTTTTTCTTACAATTATTCGTTACATTATGATTACTGTCTGTTTCACTGCATGGACTACTTTTGTGACGTCACGTTACTACCGAATAGGCCTTGTTCTCTCGGTGGTCACGGTCTGGCAGTCGGCTAGACGATTACTGTATGACATTGGAATAGTGATACTTCGAGACAACATAGTTCTCTCTAACCTAACCTGATTGTTATTACTAACACTTCTACTTCTTTTGTACATATTCTGTTTGTAATATACCTGTGTTATTCCATACCTGTGTTCGAGTTATTCTTTATTGGTTCTACCTTGAACCATCACCGTGGTACAAGGACCTGGACCATAACATTATCATAGAATAGAGACGAAGAATACACACACAAAGGTTGGAAATACTCTTGCATCAAACAACGGCTTGAAGTCACTTAAAAGTACTTTTTATTGTTTTACAATCATTCCTGAGCTCCCGTTTAATCATATTCAGGCGTTGGCCATATTCCTGTCGATCGGACTCACATGTTTTATTTCAAGAGAAGACGGAAACTGAAATCTACGGCCTTAAAGGATTGTTCGTGTCTTTTCTATTACACAACGAGACCCCATTATAAGATCACGATCTGAAATAGTTCTAGAATTTAGTGAGCAGCATCTGTTTGTGTAGACGGAGGATTGGGATCGTGCTAAACCACACCCATTTATATACAGTGTCGTCTTATCGGTGTTTCCCATCGGTCTACAGGCAAATAAAGCCCGTACATATTAATAGAATGTAAAAATTACTATCTCGTAATTATTTTCATTTAAATATACTTTTCTCTATCATCCTATATATCACAAGAAACTACATTCGGCAGCAAGGCCCTTGATTTGGAGGTTTTGCTGTTGTTCCCATGTCTTACCTGAGGTGGTATCATATTTTAGGGTCCCAGATATAAGCAGATAGTGAACCCCCAAACAAAACCAAAAATCTACAAAAGTATAAAAATACATTTCTATACTAAAAATAACAGCAATACATTATTATATTAAACAAATTACTAACAATACATATTTATAGTAAAATTACCAACAATACAAATTTATTTTATTACTAACAATACATATTTATCGTAAAATTACCAAGAGTAAATTTTAGTCAACTGCAAAACAGGAATCAAATCACTAGGAAAGTATAAAAATGCATTTTTAAATAAAAATGCCACAATACATTTTCATAGTAAAAGAATACCACCAATACATTTTTATAGTAAGAAAATACCACCAATACATTTTCATAGTAAGAAAATACCACCAATAAATTTTCACAGTAAAAAAAATAACACCAATGCCTTTTCATAGTTAAAAAAGACAACCAATACATTTTTATAGTAAAAAATACCACCAATACATTTTCATAGTAAAAAAATAACACCAATACATTTACATAGTAAAAAATACCACCAATACATTTACATAGTAAAACATACCACCAATACATTTTCATAGTAAAAAAATACCACCAATACATTTACATAGTAAAAAATACCACCAATACATTTACATAGTAAAAAATACCACCAATACATTTTCAAAGTAAAAAAATCACCAGCGATACATTTTTGTAAAAAAAAGTATCACCAATAGATTTTTTGAAAAGGAAATTAGCAAAGTACACCCCAAAAATTAAATTTCTGCATTAAATGACAAATTGATATGCCGTTAAATATACCGTCAAACAACCGTTTCTTTATTTTTCTTTTTTCATTTCTTTATCTACACTGACAGCAGTTGCGAAGTTGGTTTAGATTTTAGTCAAATTCAACGCATTTGCTATAAAGGGTTGCTTATACGTGTGTATGTGTCTTCAAACTCATTTCTCATTCCTTTCTACCTGGCTTCTTTGCCAACACTGCGATGATAAATCTGCTGAGCTTTTCTGGTATTTAGCCGCTGTCATAGATTTCATTTATCATTCTGCTAACTTTATCGATTCTAAAATCCTTTAAGGCTGACTGCATATCTATTACAATGTTATCTGGCCTTACTACTTTGTTTCTCTTAAACTTAGACAATTGTGAGTTCAGATTTCAATTCTGTATCTCCTCTAGTGTTTTTAAATATTGTAGATTTCGTCCTACCACCCTAAACATTTTTTACCTTGTTGCAACTCTTAGTTTACGGTTCTAATTTACACCGTCTGATATTTTATGTAATCTGCTAAAAGCATATTTTCTATCCTGCTATTTCTTTTAAATTTTATGTTTGTCTTTCATCTATCTTATTGCATATAATATATATATTTATTTATTTATTTTGTATATATATATTCTTATTGCATATTTTATATATATTTATTTACTATTATATATATATATATTATTCATATTTATATATACATTTATTTATTTTATATATATATATTTATTCATATTTTTATATATATATTTATTTATTTATTTTATATATAAATTTTTATTGCATATTTTTATATATAATTATGCACATTTCTCAATGAGCCTCTGCTATTTCGCTTTCTTGCACATATATCTGATGGTATATATTCTGTGATATTCCATATAATGAAAAGAATGATTTCCTCTTATCAGTATCGCTTTCGTAGCTTTGAGCTCCTGACATATAATTAGGACTAGCGAAATGAAAAAGTTTACACGGGGCAAGTAAAAAGTGTGTAATTCACATAAAAAGTATATATTATGGCAAATGAAATGAAAAAGGTCTTGATGATTCTCGATAAAAAAATTGCCAACATCCATTATTGGTCGTCCATAAATTCAATAATATTAATTTCGGTTAGAATCATTAATCAAGAAAAAAAAATCTATTTTCAAGACTTCAGTGATGTGAAAAAAGATTTTTTTCCAATAAAATATTATAAAGGAACGGACTGGTTATAGTAAAATCACTACGTCACATTTGTTCTACTAGAATCTTTTTGTAACACGCTTGTTGAAATGTTCACAGTATTTAGTATTGTTGAAATTACTGCTAACATCTTTGTCGAGATTTACAATCTCTACGTTTTTTTCAATTACGCAATCCAATCTATCAAATATAAGAACTTAAAGAAAAGATATACAAAAAACAAAACTGAATTTTTTATTAAATACTAGCCGAATTAGCCGCGCCATTCTGCGTGTCACACATCTCTATCTATAAAAGGCAGGATGTGTGTGTGTGTGTGTGTGTGTGTCTGTGTGTGTGTGTGTGTGTAACGAATGCACGTTCGCAATTTTCGACGGATTTGCACCAAACTTTACATGCACATGCTCCAAGTTAGTGGCTACGCCAAGACCGACTTTGCATTTCCCAACTCCCATCGATAGTGGAAATAATCAAGTTTTTCATGCTTCTACGGCAGTTTTCATGTAGTTTGCGGCCATTTTCTACTGGCCAGAGTGAGAGCCTATAGCTGACTGCAACGAATAGGCAGGAAGATTCTATTGGCCAGCGTGAGAGCCAACAGCTGACTGACACGAATGTTAACTAGCATGCTAGCATGCAAAAAAATAGATAGCTCCATTCGTCACAAGTGGGAAAATTTTTAATCTGAATGGCACTTTACTTCCATTGGCTCATTCGCTTGCTTAAAGTCAACGTTGATTCTGGTTCCACAGAACTGGGTTGGGTGTGAAAAAATGTTTGTTGTAACATTCTTTTTTCATTCGTTTTTTTCCAGTTAAGAGTTCTTTTTTAAAGCTGATCGTTTTGTGTTCATTTTGTTTAGTACTTTTTTCGTAACAGATTTAATGTTTAGTATAGAGCTTAGAAAAAATTCGCAGTGTGAGATAGGCAAGAAGTAAGGCATGTAGCAACATCAGCACGGCAAAGTACACTCCTTTAAAGGCAAGTGATAGCGATTGCTGTATGAGTCGTACGATTTTGAATCAAGCACGGTCAACGCCGGGCCATGCTGCTAGTTTTTTTTATAAGAAAATGATGATTGATTTTAAATCATTATTACAACATGCGGAAAGAAATTATGTATTTCAATATTAATTACTCAATGATCAATGATGTGACCTCCATCTTCTGGCTTTCTCCTTCTACATTTTGGATAGAAGTCATTCCTTCGTTCAAATTTAAATTTAATTTGAATCAACGGGAAAAAAATCAGTGGAGGAGGAGGGTTGTACCTCAGAGAAACCCCCTCTGATCAAAATGAAATATAGTTATTTAAGAATTCTAGGAGTCATTCCCTTATTTAAATTTAATTGATATCAAATAGAAAAACAATTTCAGTGGGGAATTGTGCCCTCTCTCGGGAACCCTCTTTGATGAAAATGAAATATACTTATCCAAGTACCCTGAGTAATGTAGTTTCAGAATATATATGTTTATGGGTGGGGGGTCTATCTTATTTATTGTACTAAGCTACATGCCCAAGTAAAACCAACTGTGTATCATTTACCCGCTTAACATTTTGCTCTTCGCCCCAAAATTTGGTTTCGATCGGTCAATGTATGGCTATTTTCGAAGGTGTGACGAACGGACGGATAGCTAACGGAAATCAAAGAATTTTATATATAGATCGATGTAAGAAGAAACAAATATGGATTTAACAACAAAAGAAACCGTTGTTATTATCAAACCGTTTCAGATCTTCAGGGATTTATAGATTCGGGCCTTTAGCGAATTTTGAAGTGAACTTTTATTAAATATACTGGAATAGATTTATCTTATTCTGCTGGCCATATTTTAGTAATATAACGTGTAGTGGTCTGGTAATAAGAATGGGTAATTGTAGATGTTTGTTTGCGGCTGCGTGAATAACATGACTACACAATTTATATTAAACGTAAAATACCACAAAGCACGAAATACAAGGAACAAAATGGTTTTAAAACATAACATATGTATTTTTTGTGTGTTGATGTACATGCGTAGAAGTTAAAGATCTGTTGAAGTTATGTCTCTTAGACTGGGAATATTTTTATCTGAACTCACAAAAGTTGAATTAATTATAAAGCTGAGAAATGCTAAATAAACTGTAGTTTTAGAAGAATATTTCAAAGAGAAAAGTTCTTGTTGCATGTTTTGAAATGTTCTGTATGTTTGTAATGTAGGTTGGAAAAGTTCGTACGTACGTGCATGCATGAATATGCTTTTAACGTCTGACCGTCCATGGTCGAGACGAGAATCCTTAAGCTCACATCTTCGCAGGAATTTGAAAGAGTAAAAAGAGAATGTGCGAACTCGTGTTTGCTATTTATAGATAATGTAATCCCGTGACAGGATCACAGCAAATGGCTAGAAACTTGACTTGGTCACGCGTTGGAAAAATATTTGTACTTGGGTGGATTGCAACATCCACTTGTATGACCAATTAGAAACTGATATTTCCTGAAAATATTTACTAAGCCGATTAGGCTCCCTGATCCACCATTTTGTACAAAAATGTACAAAATTACACATTGATAAGGAAGTGGTAGCGGGATGCTACAAACGTATAGTTCTTACCTTTTACAGCTCGGTTATATATTTTCTGTTTCCAGTTAACCCAAATACGGAATGCCCAGTTCAAAGACTGAAATCACTTTGCCATCAAATTCATAAACCAATCCAGTAATCCAGTATTAAATCATTAAATCACTAATCCAATGGAACAATTCAATGGAACAATTTCAGTATTAAATCATTCATCTAGTAACGACGAGTCAGTAAGAAATTAAAGCAGAAATTTACCCAGTTGGATAGTGTTGTAACTATGAAGGCAAATTTAATAGAGACCATCCAGAAAAGCAAATATGAAAAATACATTTCGGTAAACTAGAAATATATATATATGTGGGAGTGAAGGTTAGAAAATGCCTTCATTGTTAAAGACAAAACACTCAGAAATAGAGTCTTTTTTATCATTTCACCCCAAGAAAGGCATTAAAGCCACTAGGACGCAAGAGGTTACTGGGTCTTGATAAAAACTAGCATTAAGGTGAGAGGACGATAAAAGAACAAGAATTAAGCAGTCAGAAGTTAACGATCGACATTGCATTTAATTTTTTAAAGATCAATGTTGACTGGAAAGCAATACGCCGGAGGATTTCACAGGCTAAAAGTGCGATAGAAGAAAACGTTAACATAGAACTTACGGTTATATCTATGTCTTTCAACAACACAATATTTAGATCTTTCCGCCAATCTATTACAGCGCTTAAGTTCATAAAGTCTGCGTTAGAAAGAGGGATGTTCTTCAGAACAGTTAGCAGGTATTTCTAGAAGACACAGGAAAGCTACGTTACGGCGGAGGGAATGGGATGTAGCCGAGATGCTAGACCAGGACAAATAACATTGCAGATTCTTTGGATTTTATCACGAATCTATAAATATATAGCAGGAGAACCAAACCAGATATAGCAGCAATATTCAAAGCAAGGACGAATTGTAAACTTATAAATCCGTACCATTCTACTGGCAAACAGGTAGAATACCATGGACTGAACATGTGCTCAACGAGGAGCTATTAAGAGGAAATAAAATACAAAACTTAAATTTAGAAAGGCAGTTGGAATTTCAGGACATTAAAACGGGGAAAGAGGGCTTAAAGAATTTAATCCTCTTATTGAAGTCTGTAGTAGCAGAGAAAGCAGCTTAAATGTTTCGTGTTAAAATGCTGAAAAGAAAATGTTATTTAATCTACCAGCTTTAAAACAGTTTGCGGGGAAATTCCCTAAACATTACTCGGACTCATTTAAAAGACGGAAGAGTACTACAGACGAAAGCTGTGAATATAAAAACAATCTATTGGGTAAATTCTAATGTAAAGACTTATGTATATTTTGCATTTTGTTCGTCCTGGGTACGACGTTAAACTTCATCCAACAGCAAGGTCTCTGACCAGGAGGTTTTGAGGAAGCGTGGAACCACCTCTTAATTGCTGGTGTTCCCAGGTCCACCCTGACCCAGGGTGGTAGCATCTGTTGCAGTCCCAGCTATGGGAAAATAGTGAACTTCCAGGTCTTTTCCAGCACATTGAGACAATGATGTTGCCAGCTATATGTTTTTGAAACAATGATGTTGCCAGCTATACGTTTTTGAAACAATGATGTTGCCAGCTATATGTTATTGAAACAATGGTGTTGCCAGCTATACGTTTTTGAAACAATGATGTTGCCAGGGATACGTTTTTGAAACAATGATCTTGCCAGCTATACGTTTTTGACACAATGATGTTGCCAGCTATACGTTTTTGACACAATGATGTTGCCAGCTATACGTTTTTGAAACAATGATGTTGCCAGCTATACGTTTTTGACACAATGATGTTGCCAGCTATACGTTTTTGACACAATGATGTTGCCAGCTATACGTTTTTGACACAATGATGTTGCCAGCTATACGTTTTTGAAACAATGATGTTGCCAGCTATACGTTTTTGAAACAATGATGTTGCCAGCTATATGTTATTGAAACAATGGTGTTGCCAGCTATACGTTTTTGAAACAATGATGTTGCCAGCTATACGTTTTTGACACAATGATGTTGCCAGCTATACGTTTTTGACACAATGATGTTGCCAGCTATACGTTTTTGATATATCTAGTAAATGCTGGATCTGGCATTAAATAACCCATAGTGATTCATATGCCATAAAACCCCAAACAAACAATCAATTTGCATTTTGACCAAAGCAGAAGCTGTATTATTTCTCTGTAGAGGGACTAACATTTTCAATTTCCGGGGTTCATTTAACTTTTGCAATCTATGAAACTATTAAACACCAACACTTCAACTGACTTTCGTGCATCACGATAACAACTTGAAAATTTGAAATCCAGAAATGTCTATGCAAATAGTTGTTCTTTATTTACATCTGCGCAAAACGAGCAGCTAGCCATACTAACTGCGCAGTTTCATGTCAGCCATCATTTAGCAAATAAACATTGAGATTAAAATAAGTATTTTTTATATACATCGATAACAAGCGAATAGGCTACTAATAATGGAAGGTAGCAATTATCAATATAACAAAAACACATACATGAACATATATGTAGATATAGTCTTTCTGACAGCAATGGCCAGGTACATATGTATGTATGAAGAAAGAATACATGTATCTACATGACATCTATTTCTTTAAGCAATTTGTTTCTGCGTGAAACGATAAAAATATTATAATCAATAAATACTAGTGTTTCATTATAACAAGTCATGTAAATGGACATAGGTAGTGTATATATATGTGTGTGTGTGTGTGTGTGTATGTGTGTGAGAGAGAGAAAGTGTGTGTGTGTGTGTGTGAAGAAATATACTTTTAACGTGTGCTATATTTATGGGGTAAAGTGTTCAATATCAGAGATAGAGCGTATGTAAATATAAAAGTGAACATTGAAACCAACACTCAGAGGCGACAGGCTGTTTCATGCTGGATGCAATCGTCAGCCTGACGATTGCGTCCAGCATGAAACAGCCTGTCGCCTCTGAGTGTTGGTTTCAATGTTCACTTTTATCTATCTATCTATCTATATATATATACATATATATATATATATATATATATATATATATATATATATATATATATATATATATAGTTATACATTAATAACTTCAGAATAAATTAATTTATTAACATCTTTCTCCACTTCTGATGAATATATCAACTCACACAGACACACACACACACACACACACACACACACAAACACACACACACACACATATATCTTTATCGTTGCTTGGAAATCATCCATGGAAACAAAAACAGACTATCATCAATTTCTTGTTCGTGTATTGCTTAATATATTGTGTAATTGTCATCTTTGATAATGGCTTATGTAAGCCGAAAGCTTAGATTGGATTAAAAAATATGTATCAATATTGTGATTTTCTTTCTTCGTTTAATGATAATGTTATTAAGCTTATCAGACGATATGAAAAGAACTTACATAAAATAGACAACTCTTGTCTATATTAATTAATGAAACATGTATGAATATATATATATATATATATATATATATGTTCAATGAATAATGTATAATATATTCGAATGTATAACTAATTCTAATATCTATATTCCCCTCCCTCTATAGCCTATTTACCTATATTAATTATAATTCATAAACTTTCCCATATTCTAAGATCTCTCCAACTAACCTTCTGTTAATCCCTTGCATCCTTTTATCTATATATTTTTAATTTATTTTTAACCCCCTTTTATTTTTAACCCCCTTTTATTCCTCTTTTAATGCTAAATTAATATTTCATTTTTCAGATAACCCCAAATTGATATCATAAGGCTAATATTCAGTTTTAATTTTACAAAACTTTTTTCCTTTTTAGACAAATACCTTCCACCCGCCTCTGGCCGCTCTCTCGTGCCTTTCATTCTGATTAAAACTTTAAACTGGTTAAATTCTGTATTAGTTTTTCGACAGGTTGATTTCTTTAGCTTTCACAGTTAAATTCTATTTCCCGCCCCACCCAAAAAACTCTATAGACACGAACTCAGTCCACACCGGGGTTGATAAGACAAACGACTGATATATCCGTCTGCCTAAATAGACTATTCACCATATGACGTAATTTTTAATTGTATTGCTTATTAATTATATGGCTCTGTAATAATAAAACTTTAAATCAAATATGTGGTGCATATAATTTCTTTAATAGTTGCGTATTAAAAGAGACATTATACAGCTTAAAATTTTGAAAACAAGGATCCTAACATATCTTATAATAATTGTCCATTTCATAATGTGTGACGTCATTTGTTTACATTTGGATACACATCGAGCAGATATGAATGTACGTGAGAAAATCATGGAAAATTGTAGTTTAAAAACAGTAAAATCAACCTTGCTAACCCAAACGCTCCTCTGTGACGAAATCGATAAAAGCATGTCAGGCTATATGACGATTCCGTATAGGATACAGGTTCGATTCCTGTCGGAGGACGCATATTTTCTATGACAATTTCTCGGACATGCAGGCCGGTAAATGTTGTTTAATACTGTTTATTATAAACAGAGTATTTACTTAAATATTTGTATCTATAAAAAGAATGTATAAACATAAAAATGTCTTAAAAATAATTGTCGGAATGTGTCCATTTCCTAATGTGTGACGTCATTTGTTTACATTTGGATACGCATCGAGCAGATATGAATGTACGTGAGAGAATCATGGAAGATTAAAGTTTAAAGACAGTAAAATCGACCTTGCTAACCGAACGCTCCTTTGTGGCTCACACCGTAAAAGCACGTCAGGCTAAATGACGGTTCCGTATAGAATACAGGTTCGATTCCTGTCGGAAAACGCATATTTTCTATGACAATTTCTCGGATATTCAGGCCGGTAAATGTTGTTAATACTGTTTATTTTAAACAGAGCATTTACTTAAATATTTATAGTCTCCATCAGTCAACATTGTGGCTAGACAATTCAATAGCCAATAAAATCAAATCAACCAAAACCACGTAATAACAGTAAAATCTCCAGCCGACACCCATGAATCCCTGACAAATTAATAATAATAATAATAATAACAATAATAATGCTATGTAAAGAAAGGAAATAGCCGACATATGCATATACGGACTTAACCTGTTGCCAGTTCCATAGACAAAGTGATCACGAAGCAGAATTCTTTTTTTATACGCTGGAAACGGAATCTTTCAGCAAACATGCGACTTCACATATATCCCAGAAATTCACGCATCGCATAGCAACTAATAACGAAGTTTTCTCACTTGGTTTTAATAATTTGCTTACTTGGGTCAGCACTTTACTTGCTCAGGTGTACATTAATCATATGGACTATGTAAGCATATTACTGCGAAAGTGACTGCAACAGACACGGTCAAAGTTTGAAATTGTCTCGCTGAATCCGCTAATATCTGTTATACTTCTGGTACATCTCTATCTATAAAAGGCAGGATGTGTGTGTGCGCGCTCGCGCCCGCGTGTGTGTGACGAATGCACGGCCGCAATTTTCGACGGATTTGCACCAAAATTTACATGCACATGCTCCGACTTTGCATTTCAAACTCCCATCGATAGTGGAAATAATCGATTTTTTCATGCTTCTACGGTAGTTTTCATGTAGTTTGCAGCCATTTTCTACTGGCCAGAGTGAGAGCCGATACCTGGCTGCCACGAATAGGCAGGAAGGTTCTATTGGCCAGCGTGAGAGCCAACAGCTGACTGACACGAATGTTAGCTAGCATGCAAAAAAATCGATAGCTCCATTCGTCACAAGTGGGAAAAATTTAAATCTGAATGGCACTTTACTCCAATTGGCTCATTCGCTTGCAACGAATTGATTGAAACGTTGATTCTGATTCCGCAGAACTGCGTTGGGTGTGAAAAATATTTGTTGTTAACATTCTTTTTTCCTTCGGTTTTTCCAGTTACGAGTCCTTTTTTAAAGCTGATTGTTTTGTGTTCATTTTGTTTATTTCTTTTTTCGTAACAGATTTAATGTTTAGTATAGAGCTTAGAAAAAATTCGCAGTGTGAGATAGGCAAGAAGTAAGGCATGTAGCAACATCAGCACGGCAAGTAAGGGCAAAAAGGTTTTAATTCAAGTGATAGCGATTGCTGTATGAGTCGTACGATTTTTGAATCAAGCACGGGCAACGCCGGGTCATGCTGCTAGTCTCATTATAACTTGCAGATGGCAAACATATTTCGAAACAATTCCTACCCCAACTAAGAAAAAATATTTACAAGTGCCTAGCATTATTCTTGTTATTAAACGCGTAGCTCTTACAAGTTATTTGGCTTTCTCGTATACATACAAGTTTCCATCTTATTTGATTTTCAGAATTAGACAAGAACGATCAAAGAAGGCTAGTCACGTTATCATTATTTTATCCAAAATGCACGGTTCGTCAGATATTGACTAGGGGCAGTATTACTACTGAAGTGACAAGTCATACAGTGAAAACGATGCAATATATAAAAGTAATCTAAAGGAATATATTGCTGCAAAGAATTCAAATGGTATACATTTATTTACATATACTACATCATTATGATCTGTTACCATTGATATGAAAGTAACGCAACACGTATATGTATAGACATTCTCTGATACGTTCTCATGTCAATAAAATATACTTCAGCATTTGTTCTGGTTTATTAAGCCAGTCCAATTTTTTACCCGCATAACATCTTTGTAAGAGAGGCGAAAAGTGAATTTGATACCCTATAAAATAAAAGTCTAGTACCATACAAGACGAAGAATTAAAGCAGTCTGGGTTACTCTAAAGATGAATGACTAACAACAGCAAAAATGATACAATTATAACAGAGGCAGGCGAGTTCCGATTAATTCCAATCACGCACGAAAAAACAAAAAAAAAAACAGAAACAAAAAAACCCAGGCATATCAATATTAAGAAATTTGATTTCTGCAACAGGTTCCATCTTGAATCGATTTTTACCGTTCTTCATTTTCCTGTCTGATTTTATCTAAGAATTATTATCGCATTAGAATTTTTTCTTTTTTTTTTGGTTCTTGGACTCAGTGGAAACGGGTGGGTAATAACTGAATACCACTAAAAAATAAGAATTATCGCCATTCCTATATACGGACTGTGGAACGAGAACAGTCTAGCACTGTAGATTAAATAATTCCGTTCAGAATTTCCTCTAGGTTACTCGGATCGATATGCACCTTGTGAAAGTCGGGGGTGGGGGGGTCATAACATTTGAAACGTTGTGATAACGACAACAAAGATAAGAACATTACTGCGCATGTAAATAAAAAAAATTATCTCGTGACGCGTAGTGTCGTAGGGGCAAAATGTGTATTGTTTCTTGGGCAAGAAAAATTAAAGGAGCCCAACCCTCTTCGGGCCGGTTTTCAATTCAGTTTTTTCCTTTTCATTTTTCCTAGACCGGTTTCCACCCAAGGCTATAGAGCCCAGTCTGTCCTGCTATTTATCCATAGATGGGGGCAGAAAAATAGGATTCATAGCACGTAAGTGACTGTAGCGGAATGATAGAAATTCCAATTCGAACTCAACCCAAGCCGCTGTATATTACTCTCCCGTACCTCTCGATATAATGTAAATAATATTAATTTATGATTAGCATCTCAGTAAATATGGTGTTAATTATTATCTAGTAAATATATATTTACAAGAAAGATTAAAAGTTGAGGTGTTACACTCCCCTTTCCGAGCTGAGGACATTAAATTTGTTGGATTAAGATGTTGTATCGTCGAGGTGAAAGATATACGGATAAGAATGAGTGTATAATATATATATATATTCAACACCAGTAGTTGGTACTAACGGATAAATACAAAAAAAAACACACAGAAGTTACAAATCAATTAACAAGACAACTTACAAGAAATAGAGGAGAGTCAGATGCTGTATAGCGAAACGAAGGTCAGTTCGAATATTAATCAGCATAGTATCAACTGTTGAAATCCTTAATCGTAGATTATTTAAAGCTACGAACCAGATAATCTGGAAGAGTGCTGAAGTGGTGATAGCTACTCTGCAACATGTATATTTCAATAACAAGCCTAAAACGTACGCTTGTATCAACGCTTGATTCAGATTCATATTATATTTGAATTTACTTTCATTTAGTCTTCCGGCATTTTAGTTTCTTTTCAAAACTTTTTATCTGAAAATAAGCAATATTCTTATATCTTTGAAAATACTGTCCGCCTATGTGGCAGTGAATGTTGAGCAATGTCCTCAAAGAAAAAGAAATGACTTGAAGCAACAGAAATATATTTCTGCTAAAGGATGCCGGGAATAAATGGATCGAACATATAAGCAACGACAAGGTTTTAAAGAATATAGAAACAAAAAGAAAACATATATATATTTTTCTAAGCTTTTCACCCCATGCAAGGCTGGAAGCCACTAACACGCAAGGGGTTACAGAGGATTTGGAGCGAGAGCAAATAGGAGTATTAGAGGAAAGGATGTGGAGAAGGATAGAGGATAGAGCAAGTCAACTGGAGATGTCGATTGACGTTACATTTGAATAGTTGGAGATCATAGTCATCAGGGAAACAGTAATGAAGAATGGAGTTCCATAGGCGTGAGGTGCGAGATATGAAGCTATTGGAGTAGAAGATATGTCTACATTTAACAGTTTCAACAGTGAAAGGGTGCGGACGGGATGCCAGCCTCGTACGAGGCTTGAATTCATGGAGCCTGGGAACCAGCGATAGCAGCTCATCGGAGCAATTACCATGGAAGTATTACTAAAAGAGACAATTACCATGGAAGTATTAATAAAAAAGCCTTGGCGCATCGGTGAGAGAGAGAGAGAGTGCAGACGAGAAGCCAGATCAGGGACAATTACATTGCAAACCCGTCTCTGGATCTTATCAAGGACCTAGAGGCAAACAGAAGGGGCTCCAGACCATATATGACAGCAATACTCCATGCAAGGGCGGATGGTTGATTTGTAAATTTGGAGGATCGATTCAGGGCAGAAAAATTTCCTGGCCCGGCACAGGGAGCCAACTTTCCTTGCGGTGGATGAAGCAATCGACTCAATGTAATTGTTCCATCTCAGGTCAGCAGACAGCGTGAGACCGAGCAGCCGCAGAGAGGAGCTCTCGAGAAGTTGAGCTTCAGACATTGTAATGGGATGCAGGGAAGGATCCCTGCGGTGATTAATGGAGAGCAGTTTCGTTTTGGAGGCGTTAAAGTTAACCAGCCAATTCCTGCCCCAGTTCACAACCGGCCATCAGGATCTTTAAAATTTATAAAACACCTAATGAGGAAGGAGCGCTTAGAAAATCTGATAATCACAAGATTGTGGGACAGAGGAAAACAACGTATTACATACATATTCGGCTTGAGTAAATGGATGGCGGAACAGGATCTAGAAAGAATAAGGAAAATACAATATTTCCTAAGAGTTACAAAGGCCAGGAAATTAGGGAGAGCCATGAACGCCTACGTCCCGAAAGGACACTCCACATAAAGAAGAAAAAAAATATGTTCAAGTATTTTTCGTGCTAGCATCATCACCTTTTTATTTTTATATTTAAAATCAGTGTTTTTCACGCTTAACCGTAATCATTAGGCCTGAGGAATTGGTTTTAAGCCTGAAAGAGAATGTAGCCGTTGAATGTTGACCTCAGTGTCCCCCAAAAATCAGATTAATATTGCCAGGCTCGACTGACAAGCTGTTTCTAGTAAGATACTTTGCAAAATACGCTTCAATATTGTACCAGACTTGAGAGCTTTATACATAAGACACCGTAGCTTCAAATTTGCTGCAAACAATTTGCCTTAGACAATAATCACCCGTAATGAAATTATGAAAAAAAAAAAACTACTGTCGAATGTTTGTTTAATGTCTTTTATAATTTGCTTGTCTTTCCCTTCCTTGAACTTCTTTGTCTTCTTCGTGTCGAGTTCATTTTTGAAACCACTATTCTACACTTTGTGATATTCTGATTTTATAACTTTCGGAGAAAGTCGTGATACAAACCTGAACCATGCAGTGATATTTTCATAAAAAAAAAATTTCTCTCCACAGATTCACTTGAAAATGAAATAATGTTTTCTGAAAATATAGATTCTAAATTAATGACATCAAACTTTTCCTATATTCGATAGTAAGTGGAATTTATTTCAGTTTCTGTTTTCCATTTCGAAAGCTTGACAACATTTAGCATTTTTTAAAAATATAATCGTTTGATCGAATATCAATATTTTATTGAGTTTTAGACATCTCCATTCATATATTCGCATACATACATCTCCATACAGCACACAAAGAAATACATATTTATATTCGTATATAGTGAATGGAAAAATAAGACGTTCAATGATTTATCTTCCGCCGAAGAGAGCATGATGCAGATAATAGGGGGTGAAAGAAATACCCCGCCCCACAAATATATCTCACATAACGGCAAGACATTAGTGGCAATGGTATCTTCATCTAGCTAATGTTGTACAATTATGTAGGAGGTATTTTTGGAAAGTTCAAGTGCAATGTATTTTTGCCACACGCTATACATATATATATATATATATTATTTTGAATTGGACATAGTCCGACAATTTATTTAAAGACATTTATAATATGTTTAACGTTCTTTTTATTTATAAAACAGAGGATTTGCTTAAATACTTGTATCTATAAAAAGAATGTTAAACATATTATAAATGTCTTCAAATATATATATATATATATATATATATATATATATATATATATATATATATATATGTGTGTGTGTGTGTGTGTGTGTGTGTGTGTGTGTGTGTGTGTGTGTGTGTGTGTAGGGGCGAAGAGGTTGTAGTAGTTCCAACGAGAGAAATGCGTGTATATTAAAAATAAGAGAGAAACCGTAAACGTTTTTGGTTGTAATGTGAATTTAAAAAATATATATATTATGCTTTATTTTCAATAATATTGCTACACAGGTTTCCGGTCTCGCGAGCATCAGGAAAAGATTGGATATTTACACATATTATTAAAAGTAATTATTTTTTCTTATGTTTTTCGATGTTAAATATTCTCGATATTAGACATTCTCTTTTTGTGTGTTAGTGACCCAAATGTCTTCCTTGATTTGACAGTGAAAAAGTTCTGCCTAAAACAATTAAGACTGGGCCTAGAAAGGGTGAAGAAGATATCTATATTCTTATCTTTTAATGATCCCTCTGTGTTCTTAGATCTATTTCCATTTTTTGTGTATTTTTCAGCATGCCAACGCATACGTATATTCCCTCTCCATCCATACATACTGTTTTATGATAACGAATTACTATACACATATGTGCACATATACATATACATACACACACATACACGTACATACAAAGACACATACACACACACTTACTATGTTGGGTAGGGTTCGCATGTGTACCCGTGATCAGTTTTATTCTTGTTAACATGTGTATATATATACCAGTACACGCATGTATATGCGCACTCCCTGTCTATACATACATACTGTCTTATTATAAGGAATTAGGATACACATATACACACACATACACACACGTATATACATACATATATGCATACATGCACACACACAATTCCTATGTTGTGTAGGGTTTGCGCGCGCGCCTGTGAACAGTCTATTGTTTTTGCCAATATGCGTATACATATTCGTGCTCCACATATACCCGCGTGTTAGTGTGTGCGCATGAATACAAGTGGTTTGACCACTGTATTTGGCCATTATGTGTGCATGTTGTGTGCTTTTGCGTGTGGGTTACTATCTAATTAGTGCTAGTTTAAATTTGTTTATGAAGATTTTTCTTGTATTTGTAGGTAAGAATAATTGTCTCTTTGGCATATTGGCCTAATTTTAAATTCACCCTGGTTACATTTATAGATGTGTTGTGATACAAAGATTTTCTGTTGTCTGGTAATTTTATGTTTCTTTTGTGTAGGGAGACCTCATTGTTTAGTTGTTGGTTGATACCTATATATGATGTCTTGCATTTTGTGCATTCGAGAGCATAAATCACATTTTTGGAGTTTCAGTTTAAATTTTTATTTATTATGAATATCGTTTGGGATTTTTTAAAGTATCGATGTTTTTGTTGCATTTTGTGACTCCCTGTATTGTGTGTTGGTTTAAATTTGGATGAGGTTAATATGTGTTTTAGATTTGTAGATTGACGTTTGCTTTTAATTATTTTGGTTGTTTTTAGTATATTTTTCAGTTTATTATTCTTGCTAAGTAGATCTAGATTATTTGTAATTTTTGTAAATAGTTCTAGATTGTTCTTGTATGTTGAAACATATGCTAGAGTTTGTCCGACGTTACGTTACTTTGGATTTCGTAATTGGTCTAAAGGGGGGGTGCGAGTTCAAAACTATTGTTTATTAGTGTTGTGGGGTAGCCGCATTTTTTTATAGTTTTATTTAGTTCTCCTAGGCGGTTTTTTGGAGGTGTTTGTCAGTACAAGCCCTACGTGCTAGAGAATAGGGGATGGATTTCAGGCAACTTTTGGGGTGATTACTCTTGAAATGAAGATACTGTTTGGTGTCTATAGGTTTGTGGTAGATATCTGTGATTATTTGTTTTTTTTTATTTCTAATGGTAATTCGTTGAAATTATATCCATGCGTGATTTTGAGTTTAGGGTGCAATTTTTGAAAAAGAGTGTGGAATTGTTTAAGTATCGTTCCCAGGATTTACTGAAGTGGGTTTTATATTCTCCCCATATATTTGTTCAGTATTTTCATAGAGGTTTTCCTCTAGGTAAGCTAATTTTAGAGTGGCATATGTTGGTGCAATTTTGTGTTCCCATTACGGTACCTAGGGTTTGGATATAGCTTTTGTTCTCTAATTCAAATGTGTTATTGTTGAGAATTAAGTCTATTCTATCGATACTGAATTTCTTAGTGAATCTGGGATGTATTGTTTCTGGATGTTTTTCAATGCAGAATGAGATTGTCTGTTAACCTAATTCATGGGGTATGTTGCTATCGAGGCTACTAATGTCAAAAGTTGCAATAAGTGTCCTCGGATCTACTTTTTGTGGTATGGAGCTAAGGAAGTGATAATCGTCTCTGGTGTAGCTTTTAATCTGTTTAGTAAAGGGTTGTAATATTGTTTCTGTTAGGGTACCGAGTTTACTAGTTGAACAGGCTGGTCCTGCTACTATGGGCCTGAATGTAAGGTCACTAAGTTTTGTGATGCTGATGTATTCAGATTTTTGTCACTGGATAGCTGTTTTTATTTCATTTAAATCGCTTGTATATTTTTATTTTATCTTATTAGTTTATCGGGTTTACTTTTAAGCGATTTATATATATATGTATGTATATACACACACACACACACACATATATATATATATATATATATATATATATATATATATATATATATATATATATATATATATATATATATATATATATATATATATGTAGATATATATTTATAATGTGAAGTACAAAACTTGTTATATTCCAGGAGCATTTCGTAGTCTATTGTATTTAAACGACTTTAAATTTGTAAATAGTTTTAAATCAATGTTAAGAAATATCATGGTGCTTATTTTCCCTTATCTTATTTTCTTTCTAATTTTAATTTTTGTGTGTATAGAAAAAGAAATATACTCTATGTTCATGGACAATTATTTAAATTTAGTGAATATATCCAGTTAAAATTAACCTGTAATAAATTTTAAGAATCGGGCTAAACGATAAAATGTGTTAGTAGGGTTGAGTTTAAGTCCCCACCAAATAAAGCACAAATAAAATACAATTGGCAAATATTTAAACGAAACAATACTTAGGGAAGGGATTAAATTTAGGAATATTAAGATTACCTCCTCGGTTATCCATTGAAACTGCCATCCACCAAAAGAAAAGAAGCCAGTCCCCACTGCGCGCCATTTAAAAGATAGTTCGCGCAGCTGATTGGTTGTACAAACATCCAATCGTATGTGCGGAATACGTGGTCTTTCTTCGTCTAATTCTTTAAAAAGGCCAGAGTAGCTGTTAGCGTTTCACTGTGAGGGGAAATCAGGGTTAGAACTCCCCTGATTGGGTCGATTTGGTGATGGGGAGTATGATGTTGAAAGACCCGAAACTCCCCGATGAACCAAGTCAAAACATCACTGACGACCCCCTCGGGCGCCTACTTAAAAGCGTATTTTGAATTACTCGATTTGTGAATTTTTGGTAATCCGTAGAAATTTCTTGTTTTTTGTACAAAGCGAGTAATGTTCAAGAAAAAATTCTTGAACATTTTTTGTATCCTCTACATGTTTTGACTGACCTTTCAACCACTCCATCCGATTATAATTCACACACTCACACATATTTTGTACACATATATATACGCTCTTTTAAATCTAGTTTTTTCTTTTATATATATATATATATATATATATATATATATATATATATATATATATATATATATATTTATATATATATATATATTTGTATGTATGCATGTATGTATTAAATTTAGGTGATTCATTTAAAGAACATCACTTATATGTGTATTATATTGTGGGAAAATGAAATAAGCCCAATAAGTAAAATAATAATAAAGAATAAAAAATAAATTCATTATCACCTGATGTAAGTGATAAAGAAACCGGAATGGGTTTCCGGTCACATGTGCGATTTCATGACCCCACTTCCGGGGTAGCCCTATTCATGAAGTATAGATTAGGCCATCACAACTCAGCACGAAGCTGACTTGAGCACAGCTATCTTTATCCTTATCTTTATATATTTCTGAACCAAAAAAGAAAACAGATATAATCAAGCGCCATTTAACATTGTTTCAATACAGTCAACATGAAAGAAATAAACTTTCGTAGCAGAAACTCATGTATTTGTGAATGCTTCTTTTATATTGCGTTTTTATATATTGAACACGCATCTTCACCTAAAAAAATTGACAGAAAACCCACAACCTGCAAGTGTAATCGTCAGTGGCTTGGAAAATTACAAAGTTCGAATTCCGAGAGCGGCTGTATGCGTTCACATTTGTCCAGATATTCTTGGAAACGTTTGAGTACCCATCTTTTCCCTTCCCAGCTAATTCCCTTTCCTACCTTATTTTGTTTGAATTAATGATTTACGTCGCCATCATCATTATACCCTTATTTTATCTCCGACCTACACGTACTATCAATTTTAAAGTCCACAATTAATGTGGTGTCTGTTTTTCGGCACAGTTCTTTGTTTCCGATAGCGCCAGTTCACAAGATTCGAAAAGGTCTTCTCTTAGTGAATTCAGTTGCTTGAAATCAGGTTCAATTATTGATCCAAGAAAGCTATTGTAAAGAGCTACAGTTTGGGTATTTTTGAACATCGTTGGTATGAAATCCACATGAAAATAGTTTACCCTCAAATGAAAACAAAGCAATATAAAAGTATCAAAATGTATTTTTATAATGAAAATAATAGCAATACATTTTTATATAAAAAATTACGAACAATACCTAGTGATAGTAAACTTACCAACAATACATTTTAAAACAAAATGACATTTTATCGTAGAATTACCAACAACGCATTTTATCTGCAGTTAAAGCCATGAAATTATGTTCAAAATATTTAGACTATGGTATTAAATAACCCATCGGAGTGTTGAAATGCCGCTAAACAAAATCAACAAAACCAACCATATGAAAGTCTCGATGCGAGATGGCTATTAAGAACATGACATATTTTTAGTTTGATGTGGTCGTTTTCTAGCGATATTTGGCACAACTACTCCATTGTAGTCTATGCTATCCTTCATTTTCTATCACCTATGACTAAATTTATTATAAATGAGTAATGCAATTAAAACTACTATTATAGCAATTGCCATTATTCTTAGCATTCCCTATTGTGCGGCACAATGCTTGCCGGAGAAATGATTCTCCACACAAATTAAGACGTTTCACCATTCATTCACGTGTGCCTAAGGGCAGAGGGTAAAAGTTAAATGGCGGATCATTTATTATTTTATGAAAAGTAAATATTCTATCGCCTTTCACCTATGGGGGAAAAACAGGATTTAACGAATCTTGGCTGAGAAAACAAATCCGAACAGAGCTCTATTGAGATACTGAGGCAGATTTTTCAGAATTTATCTGTTATCATATTTCCCCAAAACTGCGGCAGGGTCAACACAAACATTTACAACTCAAGTCAAACCATACATTGGGTAGTTTAACTTTTCAGCTCGAAGGATAAATGTAGGTGATTTGTACGTTATAATCGACTCGTACTTTTTTGTTTGTAGTCTGGTTATATTAGCTTTTGCATGTATGTCCGTATCAAGAGTAAAGGTCAAAACAATAACGACTGCATGGTCTTCTTTTCTTCATTTGAAAACTGCGACCCTTTTTTATCATATCACGTGGAACTAGAACAGTCTACCTCAATGAGTGAAATAAAGGGTTCAGTTCGACATTCCAACTACCCGAAGAAGGCCGGAGCGTACAACGGCCGAATCGTTGTAATAAATATGGCGACAAAGATGAGGACAATAATCCGAATAATGTAAATAATGTAAAACCAAAACTTTTCATAAAAAGTTAAGTTCAGAAACTAGGAACATAATAGATTACTAAGATTTATTGTCAGTGAAGCAAAAAATGACGTTCCATTTACAAAATTGCCCTCTTTAATAAAAAAAAAAACAGAGATCTTTCGGTAAATAAATCACGGAAAACCGAGAAACCGTATAAAAGATGAAAATATCTGAAATGATTTAGACAAGAAAAACATGACAACTTTTTACCTAAAATGAAATCATTATGTATCAAAAACAGCAAACATGTAACCATTTCGGAATATCAAGTGCTACAATTTTAATGCGTGGTTGGTATAATAATGACTCGGAATTCCTAATCAGAGAGCCGAGTTCCAAATTCCGAGTTGTGCTCGTTATATTAACTTATTTCCTCCAGCTATGGATTAATTAGTAAGACTTGTATCTCTAAACCATTATTATTCGAAACAAAAATACTTACAGACTAATAACATTTTTTGGCTTTAAATAACCTGCAAAGAGTTGATGACTTTTGAAAATTAAATCTATCAATCAAAAACATACATACATCAAAAAGTAAATGAGTGATAAAAAGCAAAGAACTCTCGTTATTTGCTCTCGAAGAGAGAAATTAAAACGAGAATATAAAATACTAACAAACATATATAATGACCTTAAAGCATGCCTACCACCCCAGGAAAACTAAAAATAGGTCGTAACATTCGAAAGTAAAATATTATGGACAATGTGGATGCGGAAAATATGGTGAGAAAGAACCGGACAATTCCACAGACGAAGGCCAAAATTCAGATACAGGTGCAAACTCTAGCGGAGATAACCCAGTATATGCAAGAAATTTGGGGAAATGAAAAGGAAAAATATACAAGAAACATCATTTTTCCCGCTTGCATGAAAGTTGATGCTATAAAGAAAAGAAAACAATTATACACTCAAATGAGATCCTTTGCAACAAATACGCAAGAAAAATATAAAACGATTCAATAATTGGTACAGATGGGACCGGAGAATTGGTCGTACCTTTTTCTTGTGACCAGATCTGGAAGAGCTAAGGCCTAAAATAATGAAGAAAATTACAGAATCAAGGAAAGAAAACTACATTGCAAGAGAAGTAGTTCCGAATCGAATTAGACAAATAAAATTCAAGAATAAAATCCGGTAAACTAGAACGAGATTTAAAAAAAAGTTAAACTGAAGAAAATTAATAAAAGTAACTGCAATCAAAACAAAAACGACATTAAGTCTGAATCTAAACATATTTAAAGGAAATGGAGTATTTAAAAATTAATGTAAACCTTCAAAAGATTAAGTCCCGTCCAAACAAAAATAATTAAAAAAAAACCTAAATAAGACAATCCGTAAGTTCTATGCTACTAGTTTCTTCTCTCACACTTGATCTTCAAAAATTCTTCTCGCTGTTCTTTTATTATTCTCTCTACTTAATAGCATTTTTCTTTTCTTTTTACATACTCTCTAACACTCAGCAACCCCTTGCGTATTAGTGGCTTTCTTGCCTTGCTTAGGGTGAAATTATTTTTTAAAAATCAATGGAATATCATAGATTTGAAGCTCAAATTCTATGCACAACTTATTCTTATCTTGAATATTCTTCCAGCAAATACCTGCCCCAAAGAGACATTCCTCAAATCAAACAAAAATATAAATATAAAATATTACACATCCCCTAATTATAACCATACAAATAAAACTTTAATTAACATGTATTAAATAATAATGATAGTATTAAATAATAATATTTCACAGCCATATTTCATTTAAATATGCCACAGTCATGTTTCTTTTATATACATAGTCCTGAGTATGTCGATAAACTATGCCTGGTAGCAAGGATTCTGATCGGGAGATTTGTGGTGTTGATGTTCATGGCAACGCCTCTTAGTTGCTGTTGTTTCCAGGTCCACCCTGACCCTGGTGGTATCTCAGCCATTGGCAAATAGTAACACCGAATCAAGACAATATGGTAGTATAACTGCACCTCTATCATACCAGTAATACATTTTTATATAAATAAAAATTACTAACAATAAATCTTCTGTAGTTGAGGACCATTATATATTTAGTTAAAACCATTAAATAGTGTTCAAAATATATTTATTTGAATCCATAAACATATTTCAGCAGATATTGGTTCGACAAAAACTGTAAAAAGTATCCCAGGGAACACCGTGCTGCCTTTAAGACACTGAAATCGGAACCAACAAAAAACTTAAACAAGTAAAAATCATATGCGGCAAAGAATGGTAGACTCTAAAAGAAGCCAAACGAACTTCCTGTATGTCAAAAATAATTACGACTATGAAAATGGAAATCAAAAAGACTTGGGAAGAAATAACAGCATAAACCAAAACATTTCAACCGAAATAACAAAGCGATCATAGAAAAAGAAGTTACATGGCTAGCGGACATGTCTGGTGTGTATGGCTGCACAGAATTCCTCCTCCAAAAAAGCCAAATCATAAATTTCAATATAGAAAAAAATGGAAAGAGAAAATCACAGAAAACTACAATCACCCGTTTTCCTTAC
Organism: Acanthosepion esculentum; assembly: GCA_964036315.1. NCBI lineage: Eukaryota > Metazoa > Mollusca > Cephalopoda > Sepiida > Sepiidae > Acanthosepion > Acanthosepion esculentum. The sequence continues at coordinate 15,031,862 of OZ038491.1, forward strand.
GCGAATTGCAATAATCACTGGACAAAACTCTTAATATAATGGTTGGTCCTGGTCAGAATATTTGATGCGGTTATCCGTCGGACATATCAAAAAGCTTTCTACAAATATATACTGAAATTTGTCCTAGTAAAAAGGATCCCAAAATTATTGAAGCGGACCAGAGTGATTCCTATAATTAAACGTGCATAACTCTACCTGAGCCTAAAAATTCCGACACTGACCTAGTCCTAAGTATGATAATAAACCACATCGGGGACCAAGGCCTCTGATCGGAAGATTGGTGTTTTTGATGAGCGTTAAAACACTTCTTAACTACTGTTGTTCCAAGGTCCATCCGGGTCCATGATGGTAGTGTCTGTTAGGGTATCAACCCATGAAGGTTTATATGCCACTGAACAAATGCAGCCAACCGACATGAAAGAACACTTTTAGAATATTAATCCATATAATATCCTACAATTTCTTAAAGGGATCAGACTGTATGCCAAAATATAACCTCAACAAAGCTACAACATAGGACACACATATAACCGCCTCTTGTCCACACAAACAAATATCTGTACAAAACCTGAGTATCATCTACCACGTATTCAATTGTGAAAGCAGGATAATATATAATTTTTATTACTTAAAAGCTCCCATGAAAATTTAATTTCGGCATTACGTGACCCGATCAGATTTACCGTTAAACAAATAGATAAATCAATCAACACTGACTCATTCGATTATAGCCCAGTCGCCCTCGACAGTTTTGCTTGTAAAACGATGGGAGATGATAGACTTCAGGTTAACGAGATATTTAGAATCTAATGGCTCAATAACAGTATTTCAATCTGATTTCAGGAATTAAAGAAATCTCAACTTGACTATCTCTAGTATATGATTAGAAATGGGAAGGAATGTGAGAGACGCCATGTTTGACTTGGAGAAAGTGTATGACACAAGCCTGGAAACATGGAATAATGAATGGCTTGAAGCATGTTGGATTAAATGGCAGAATGCCAATCTTTATCCAAAATGTCTTAGAATGAAACATCAAAGTGAAAATGGGAACTACGATCCCAGATTTAAAAGTGCAGCAAAATCGTGTCGCGCAAGGAAGTATTCTGTCATTTTTTCCTTTTAATATCAAAATAAATAAGAATTCTTCAGTTCGGTTTGGATTTCTTTGTGTTTGGATTTCTCTGCAGGGGATCTTTTCTGTTATTTCACCACAAATAATGTAAAGTTACTTATCAAAAATAATAATTCACCGTAAGAAATTATAAATTTTAAATCAAAGTTTAATTAGTTTGCCTCGCAAAAACCCCAACTCTCAGAATAAAAAAATTACCAAACATCAGAGTGTTAGTCACATTTCGTAAGTGTGGATCCGAGGATTTTTTTTTTTTACAATTTTAAAAAAAGAAAATAAATCAGTTTTATCTGGATGAGCGCAAACGTAGACCCCACCACATCGAAATAGCGCACTTGAGTCTGCCACATTTGGAGCGTTTGCAAAGACTAACCCAACCGGAGATCAATGGATGTGCCTAGCTCTGGGAAAATTTGGTGTTAATTTTATAGTAAATATATTTTTTTCTTTTGGGGCAGTATTAATATTTGGGTGTGAATTAACAGGAAAGTTCCCATGAAGGATATCCAGGTATATTATGGATAGAAGATCATGCGTACATTGAACGAAAACTCCAACTATGACTCAATAGAAAGAATTAAAAGAGACTAAAAAGAATTGATTAATAATCTCCAATATTAAAATCAATATAACGAATGTTTGTTATCTCCACAAGGTCCATAATGTCTCTCAGCTAATCTAAGATAATAATGAAATACCTACATCAATATTTAGGCATGATATTTAATAAAGACATTTTAATTCATCCCACAAATCAAATATTTGAGAATGAAATAAAAGAAAGCAATCCATGACTCATAGTAATTGCACATATTAAGTGGGGAAAGGACGGAAATAATTATTACGCCTCCACGAATCAATAATAAGATTACGGATATTTTATTTATCGGTCAGCATGAAAATCAGAAGTGAAAAATCTAGAAACATTACAACATCGACGTTTCAGCCTTGCACTTGATGTTTTTTGCGTCTCTTATCAAAAGTTTTTTTTTATGTTGTTGTAAACGAAATCCCATTTTCTTTAAGGTGACAGTAATTGATATCGCAATGCTATTTCAAATTAATTTCATGTCAATCAAATCCTACCTATGATAGTAATTTAAGGCCAAAAGAAAAATGTATTTTTAATAGAAAATAAAATACTATTAAACCATTTGGTCGACGTATGGAAGACCTTAACACTGAAACCGATTTGAACACACAATATATACAAAAAAACTTTCCTCAAAAATACTGTTCTGGCTTCTAATACAAACAAACGTCATAATGGAACTATACCAAATTCTACATGGAAAATAATAATCCAATATCCTTGCAAGTGGAACTGTAAATTTAAAGAAATGCATAACCTAACCACTAATATACAGATCGATCTAAAAATGAAGATTAGATAGGATATACAAACATAGTATGAAATCTAGGAAACGATTACCAGATAAATATACTATCTAGTACTAATTTCTACCTATAGATTTAGTGCTTGAAGCAACCTTAAAATCCATAATGTTTTCTGACTCTAAATCCGTACATATAGCGTTACAAGATAGAAATAATCAAAACAACCGCCACCTCATTAAATATATAAAGATGATAAATCGCCAGAGATAATGATATTCGGCTTTGCGGGACACCGGAACTATTCTTTGTCCAAGGAAATGAAAATTCAATACAGCAGAAAAAAATCTCATTAATCATAAAATTCTCAAATATAAATATTCCATGAGGTGAATTGCACCCAATCATCAATTTTATGTAAGACAAATGGCAACAGTTAGGGACCAAGTGTCAGAGCAAGAAATAACAAGCCACATGAAATGACACACAGAAAACTGAAGAGAGAATAGTTGGTCCTAGCCAGACTTCGTGTAGGACAGACACACATACACACAGAGGGCATACACACAGAGGACATACACACAGAGGGCATACACACAGAAGGCATACACCATCGCATACTCAAAGCACTACTGATGTGCATACTATATTAGTGACCATACACTATTTGTGCTTGTATTGATAATACGCAGCGAATTTCAACACACACGAGCAAAAACAGCGGAGATATCGGAACTACTCGAAAATATCGAGCAAAAATGAAATTCTTCAGATTGGCTTTTATAATAAAACATAAGATTGGTATCTATACGATTTATACTGTCGGAAGTGACACAATCTGCAGTCTCTCTGAAGTTATTATGCAAATAAAATAAACCACAATAACTAAAAAAGATCTGAACCAATACTTACAAAATCTAAACTCGTCTATTTCCACTGCTAGTAAAATATTACGAGTGTGAAAGTCCCTCTCTTGACGGGTGTAAACATTCGGACACTTACCTGACACAGGGCTCCGTCCCTGTGCTGGTGGTGTCACGGCTATGACTAACTTGGACCGTCTCTGATCAGTTTTGACCAGCTATGACAAGACAAGACCACCTATGATGAGCTTAGACCAGCTTGGACAAGCTATAACTAGCTAAGAATAGCTTAGACCAGCGGCCCGAGGCAAAACACTCGGATCCCCACGTAAAAAACCGACCTTGTGTCAAAACCTGACTCAGTGGAGGGTCAAGTAAATATACTACTAGTAAAATATTACGAGTGTGAAAATCCCTCTCTTGAGTGGTGTAAACATTCGGACACTTACCTGACACAGGGCTCCGTCCCTGTGTTGGTGGTATGACTAACTTGGACCGGCTCTGACCAGTTTGACCCATTTATGACAAACCAAGACCAGCGATGACTAGCTCAAACCAGCTCTGATCAGCTTGGACAAGCTATGACCAGCTTAGACCAGCGTTAAAAACTGATCTTGTGTCACAACCTGATTCAGTGGGGGGGGGGGGTCAAGTAAATACAATTACCTGCCCCAGGGCTCCGTCCCTGTGCTGGTGGTATCATGGCTACGACTAGCTTGGACCGGCTCTGACCAGCTATTACAAGCCAAGACCAACTATGACTGGCTCAGACCAGCTATGACCAGCTTGAACCAGCTGCCCGAGTGAAAACACTCGGGTCCCCACATTAAAATCTGACCTTGTGTCACAACCTGACTCAATGTTGGAGGGTCATCTCTACTAGTGAAATATTAAATTTTCTCCCATTTTTAATGGTTAGTTTCTGATTGATGTTCGTATGCACATTAAACTAATATTAGCTTAAAACGTCTGAAATCTAATAAAAACTATTTTTTCTTTTTATCCATACTGTCTGTTGACACATGGGTAAAGAGAAGGATGTAACAACTGCTGAAAAATGGAAAATAACGAAGTTATTGAGTGAAGGAATGTCTACATTGGAAATATCAAAGGAGCTTTGCAGATATAATCGAACGATAAAAAAGGCATTTGAAAACATAAGTGAAGAAATCAAAGCATATGAAAAGGCTTTAATAACGTCTTTCCTAGAGAGGAACGTGAAATAAAGTGGGTTATAGCGATTGGGGTTATAGTGGGTTATAGTTTTTACCAGCGCTCAGATCTTTGCAAAGGCCGGAACTGAGCGACTCAAGAAGGACAAATGGTGTAAAATACTTTTTGAATTGCGATCTTTTAAAATAATCTCCTACGCAACCTACTCTCACTAAAACAAATATTTCAAAGCGTCAAAATTGGCCTAAGAAATACATGAATATTGAATTTTCTAAAGTAATTTTCATGGATGAATCTCCAGTGGCATTTGATGAACCGGATGAATGGACAGACCAGAGGAGGGATTTCATCCAATTCAGACGTGCCTGTGGTTAAAAGAGGCACCAGTGTTATGATATGGATTGGCTTAGTAACTTTAGACAGGGTGTCTTTGTACGGAAACATTTATTACAATATATTTTTTATACAAGTTGTATTTGGATAAAATTATGTTATTTATATTTCACTCCCAGAGTGTTAGTTGAATATTTGTTCTCAAAAAAGTATAATTCTTTTACAATTGAAATATTTCGGATTTAAATCAGCCCAAACTGGTTGATAATCTTTACAAAAAATCAATCCATCATCATGCTATTATTATTATTTTTATTTCCTTTGATATCTGGCGTTTACACATTTCTTTCCGGGTCCCGCCCAGGGACCTAAGGTTAGAAATGGCATCATGACACTTTCCACTGCAAAAAAAAAAAATAATTACATAGATAAAGCCCTTCGTAAAGTGTGGGCTGTACTTGTCAGAACATTTTTTTGTATCTCTTTGAGGCATGGACTTCCAGGGATCCCTTCAATCAGCCTACTGGAATCTTTTCCAACCAGTCCAAGGGCTCCAACTACAACAGGAATTGTTGATGTTCCCATGTGCCACATTTTTTAGATTTCTATTTCAAGGTCCTTGTATTTTGACAGTTTTTCGAATATCTTCAAAGACACATTGCAGTCTGCAGGGACTGCCATATCAATAAGGAGGCACTTATTTTGTTTGAGGTCTTTAATAACAATGTCTGGGCGGTCGGCTTTGATTGTTCTGTCAGTGTGTATTGTGTAGTCCCATATAATTGTAACAGGTCCTATCTCCGTAACCGGGTCAGGGTGGTGTTCGTACCAATTTCTTCCAGTTTCCTTCCCATAGGAGTTGCAAATTTTCCAGTGCAGATATTGGCCCACTCTGTCATGCCGGGTTTTATATTCAGTGGGTGCCAATATCGTGCAACCTGATATAAGATGATCAATGGTTTCTGGATATTTGTCACAGAATCTGCATCTTGGGCTAACACAGTATTTTAGTATATGTGCTTGATAATTCCTAGTTAACAAGCATTGGTCTTGTGCAGCAATGATAAAACCCTCAGTTTCACCTTTCAACCCTGCACTACGTAGCCACCGATGGGTGCGGTTTATGTCTACGTCTGCTTGTTTGGTACGGGCAGAGTATTGGCCATGGAGCGGTTTATTTTGCCATTGTTTCTTTATCTGGTCGGTCGCATTTCTCTTTGCATTCATTTTTAAGTTTTTTGCAGCTTCAGCCGGTGTACAGTGATGTATTTGAATTTCTGTGCACATTTGAAGCTCTTTTTTGAATTTTTCGGCTTCCTTTACTACAGAGTAGAGACACTTACTACTTTCATGTTCCTTGACACATACCATCATCCAGTCTTCTGTATTTTCCAAATATCTTTGGAGGCCAATTGTTGTACTTTTGTAGAATAGTTCTAGTTGAACTAGTCCTCTGTCTCCTTCGGAACTGGGCACATACAGGCGATCAATATCAGCTTTGGGATGATGCATGCGGTAGCAAGTGAGGAGCTTTATCGTTTTGGCGTCCATTCGCTTAATTTCAGCTATGGTCCAGTTAAGTACATTAAAGCTGTATTGCACCACAGGAACAGCTAAGGTGTTTATAGCTGATATTCGATTTTTTGAGTTTAGCTCGGTATTTAGTACCAGGCGTACACGCCTGTAGTACTCCTTTCTTACATTCTCTTTCATTTGGGAGTGTTGTATGCCATCTCCCTCACTAATTCCTAGGTACTTATAAGCTTCACCATGCTCCAATTCTCTAATCTTCGTGGCAAAATCTAAATCTATTAAGGGTGCTTCTAAAATTCTACCTTTCTTAAATGTTACTTTAGCACATTTATCTAATCCGAAGCTCATGCATATATCGTCACTAAAGTATTTTACAATATTAAGTAGGCCCTTCAACTCATTGTCGTCTTTGTCAAAGAGTTTGAGATCATCCATGTATAGTAGGTGATTGAATATGTTGTTATTTATTTTGTAGCCTTAGCTACTGTTGTTCAATTCATGCGTAAGGGGGAGTAAGGACAAACAAAACAGAAGTGGAGACAAAGATTCCACGTCGGATATTTAGTCGGTTGGATATGGCAGTGCCCCTGGTGTGACTAAGGTATAGTTTGGTGTTCCACATTCCCATGCTGTGCTTAAGGAAATTTAATACCACAGGGGAGACTTTGTACATTTCCAAAGTCTTAAAGATCCAAGAATGTGGAACACTGTCAAAAGCTTTACGATAATCAATCCACGCTGCACTGAGATTTCTACGTCTGCTCCTGCAATTTTCCAGAATCATTTTATTTATTAGTAATTGGTATTTGCAGCCATATGAACCCCTCCTGCATCCCTTCTGTTCCAGTGGAAGAATGCTGTTTGTTTCTAAAAAGGAGTAAGCACAGTTCGTCATGACAGACGTGATCAACTTATACGTTGTGGAGAGACATGTTATCGGTCGATAATTTTTCGGGTCATCTGTTTCATTTGTTTTTGGTATGAGGTATGTAATACCTTCAGTAATCCATTCCGGGATTTTGTTGGGATTATTTACAAGCGTTGATAATGTTTCCGCAAGTATTTTGTGGATAGACGAGAGATGATAAAGCCAGAAATTGGGAACCTTGTCATTTCCTGGGGATTTCCATTTTTGCGATTTCGTTAGAGCTTGCCTAACATCATCTGTGGATATATTTTCCCATTCTTGCAGAGGTGTATCCAACATTCGTTCTTCTTCATGCCGGATCCATTCAGCTTTTGGGTTATATTCCTTCGGGCTGCTCCAAATATTTTCCCAAAATGTCTGTACAGTATCAATCGATGGTGGCCTTTCGACATGTATATGTTTTTTTCCAATTTCCCTGTAAAATTTCTTAAGGTCGGTTTGGAATATTTATTATTATTATTATTATTATTATTATTATTATTATTATTATTATTATTATTATTTTGTTTGATATCTGGCGTTTACACATTTCTTTAGGGGTCCCTTCCAGGGACCTAAGGTTAGAAATGGCATCATGACACTTTCAACTGCAAAGAAAAAACAATAATAATAACATAGTTAAAGCCCTTCGTAAAGTGTGGGTTGTACTTGTCAGAACAATTTTTTGTATCTCTTTGAGGCATGGACTTCCAGGGATCCCTTCAATCAGCCTACTGGAATCTTTTCCAACCAGTCCAAGGGCTCCAACTACAACAGGAATTGTTGATGTTCACATGTGCCACATTTTTTAGATTTCTATTTCAAGTTCCTTGTATTTTGACAGTTTTTCGAATATCTTCAAAGATACATTGCAATCTGCAGGGACTGCCATATCAATAAGGAGGCACTTATTTTGTTTGTGGTCTTTAATAACAATGTATGGACGGTTGGCTTTGATTGTTCTATCAGTGTGTATTGTGTAGTCCCATAGAATTGTAACAGGTCCCATCTCCGTAACCGGATCAGTTATTATTATTATTATTATTAGACAGCAGCACGTCCAAAAACTACCTTAGTGTACAATAATACAAACTTATATATACCCATCATGTCACCCAGTTTGATAACAGTATACCAGGTAAATGCAGTACAGCCAAATACATGGGACAAGTTAATATATTTTGATAAAAAGAAGCGCATAATATTGCTAGTGGCATGCAGCGAGGGCATGACAGTCGGACGGCGTCTGATTTCGAGAAGGATTAAATAGTTACATGTGATTCCCAAGACGCCCAAAAGGCAAACTACGAATCAAACCAAAATTGAAACAAGTAGAAAAATTTAACTATCTAGGAAGTTTTCTAACATATACAAAGACGCGTTGCGGTGGCCAGAGAGTCATTCCAAAAGCTACGCAGTGTTTGAAGACGCAGAAAAACTTAATTAGAGACAAATAAAAGAATGTTAAACTCTTTCATGGCATCAGTCTTTCTAAATGTCAGTTAATGCTGGAAGAAGAAACTTGAAACAACAGAAATGTTCTACAGAAAGATGATGAGGGTACCATGGACCGAACATGTGAGCAACGAAGAGGTTTTTTGGTGAAAACAGAAACAAAAAGGAAACATAGTTAACATCACCAAAAGACAATTGAAATTTCTGTGGTACGTAATGAGGGAGGAGGGCTTGGAAACTCCGATACCCACAGGGCAGATTGAAAGAAAGTGGGACAGAGGAAAGCAGTGCGTAACATATTTGATGTCCTTGTATAAATAGATGGTAGAAAATAACAAAACGGCAAAATTATTAAGAGCTACACGGGGCAGATGTGGAGGGCAATGATCGCTTACGTCCTGAAGGAACACATCAGATAAAAGTAGAAAGAACTGATTAGCATATCTGGGGTAATGAACGTGATATTGAGTGTAATTATTTACATTTCATGGACAAAATATGTAAATGTTACAACCTCAAGTCAATCGACATCCGAAGTTATGAGGGCAATAACCCCTGTAGTCTAAGCATATTTATTTATTATTATTATTATTGTTTGTGTATTATGTTTCTGCTTTGTATCCAGTCGATCTGGGTTCAAACTACGGTCCATAGGCCTCAAGATAGAATTGTCATTTAATTGATAGCATTTATCTTAGTATATGGGATGTTCCTAGTAGGACGATTTTCTGTGCAACTTGTATGTTACCTGTTATTAAAATTGTCCATTCCATTTTCTCACAATGCCCAGACCTCCGATTACAGTCTCAGTCTTCATAATCCACATCCTGTTAATCTCGATCGCCAGGTCTTTGTATTTGGACAATTTGTCGATAATTTTCATGGAGGCATTTCTCTCAGATTGTATTGCGATGCCAATAAGCATGCACATCCTGAAATTCTTGTCGTTTATAATAATATCAGGTCTGTTATCTTTTATTTCCCTGTCACTTTCAATTTGGCATGTCCCAGATGACCGTTTCATCGTTATTTTGGGTAAATGTTTCTGTTTGGTGGTCATACCATCTCTCAGTGGTTTCGATTTTCTGCTTCTTGCATATCTTCCAGTGGGTATTTTTATTTATTTCCAGTTCCAGACATCCTGAGATAATATGGTCATTAGTTTCATCATGTTCTTTTCCGAAAATCATGCAAGTCTGGTTAGTTTCATAATTGATTATATGACAGTGATAGGATCTGGTTGCGCGGTCCCAATAATGAAACCATCTATCTCAGCTTTCAACCCGGTATTATTATTATTATTATTTTTATTATTATTATTATTATTATTATTATTATTATTATTATTATTATTATTATTCCAAGCTATATTAGCATGACAATTAAGCCCTGTCAATACGTCAAAATAAGAGATTAATCTGCTTTTGATCCCATTGAATGACGAAAAAATCATACCAGGGACACTAACTGGTTCCAGTGAGAAAATTAAAGAAGGAAAGAATATGGAAGGAAAAAAAGATATAGAGAAAGAAAGGAAGATATGTTTTAGTTTATCCTGCAAATACCTCATAAATAATGGCCAATTACGTTTTTCTTTGTGTGGAAAGATGGAAAAGATATATCAGAGATGCAACTTAATTTTTTAAATAAATACACCCCAAGAAAAGCAATAATGCTACTCGGACGCAAGGTGGGGGTTACAGGAAGGGAACGAGGAGTGAGGAAATGAAGAATAAAGAAACAGGATTCAGGAAGACAGAAGATGGCGATTGGTATTCCATTTGATCTTTTAAAGACTCTAAGTTGCAGAGGAGACAGATGTTGGGAGGACGTCTTCACAACTGAGAAGAGAAACTGTTAAAATAGAACATGCGGTTGCATCTAGCTAGTTAAACAGTAAAGAGAGGCGTGGTTGCTTATTTAGGAGAACGCTTAAATTCCTGCAGTCGGAGCCGTAAGCAGAAAATCAGAATGGAACAATTGTCATGAAAATACTTAAAGAAATGACAGCAGGACGCAATTGACGTTGGTAGGAAAGTAACTGAAGCCGAAATACCAGGTCAGGATGTTTTATATTATAGACAAATATTTGAATTTGTCAAGAATCTCGAGATTATATAAGAGGATGTGGCCGTAATATTCAGTATTTGAACGGATGGTAGATTTATAAATGTGCAAGATGATTCTGACAAGATGTATTATCTGACACGACACGGTGAACCAAATTCTTAGCAGCTGACCTAGCAATCGATTCAATATAATCACTCCATAACGTGAGTCCAAGAAGTGTTGCCATTCAGAAGGTTAGCATCTACCATACTGATGCTAGACAGCAAAGGTTCTCTGTGGTGATTAAATTGAAACATTTTTTGGAGGCGTAAAAATTTGCAAGTCACTGCTTGCCCCAGTTAACCACTGTTCGGAGGTGCTTTTTGAGAACAGTTGCAAGTTTAAATTTATCTTTTCAGTAGAAATTGTTACTATGACATGAGAATATACAGGTTGCAATGGATTAATTGTCGTCTAAATGGCACAAAAATGAAAATAACACAGAGATCTTAATTTTACATACATATTTACCAAAATTATAAAAAAATATCTTGAAATATTAAAGAGTAAATTAACTCTTTATTCAATAAAATCGCCATTGGCTTCAACCACAGCCTCCAGACCACTGCGGAATCTCCTGTAACTCTTCTTGTCGGTCTCCTTGTGAAAGTGAATACTGCTATAATCCTTGATTTCGGTTCATCTTTGCTGTTACAGAGAGTTTTGTTGATCTCTCGCGCAACTGCGCCCCACACACAATAATCAAGGGAGGTACAGTGAGGGCAGCACTACCACCTCAAGAGGCCACTGTGTTAAGTCTCAGACCCTGTGGGAAGATGAATGGAGGCATAACGACGACATCACTAGTGATCACTCCAAACACCTTCGTTATCTCCATTAGATTGATCCATCACTTTTCGAATCTTCTGCCTTGTCCTCAGATTGATACTCAAAAACTCTCAAATGTTCCTATTGGAGCCTCTGGTACGAATGCCAAACCGTACATCATATCGTTTCGAAGATTCTGTCGCAGTGAATAGCGTCATTGTGCTCGTTTGCACACAGACGGTACCCAACTCACCCTACTATACTCTGCAGCCAAAAAAAAATTTTAAAAAATCTAGCCATTACACCCTGTAGTTGTGTCGTCTGCATAGATAATTAATTGGGAACAGATAACATCAGGAAATCCAGAAAGAGCGTATGTCGGAGGATAGACCTCTAGAGAAACCGTGCATTGATTTGCAGTGGGAAAATGCAACTAGGAAAGAAAGAAAGAAAGAAAGAAAGAAAGAAAGAAAGAAAGAAAGAAAGAAAGAAATAAAGAAATAAAGAAAGAAAGAAAGAACGAAAGGGAATAAAGAAGTGTTTACTGTCTCCTGCTAATACCTGATAAATAATGAAATATTCCGATCGCGTAGAAAAGACATATCAGAGGTGCTACATGGATTCAGTGAGAAAAAGAAAGAAATAAACAAAGAAGTCAAAAAGGGATGAGAGAAGTAATTAACGTCTCTTTCAGTGAAATATAAAAAAATGATTTTAAACCACTTTACACTTTCGGTAACGGCCAGCATTCATATTTATGATTGTTATTGCAATATTTTGTTAAAGTTGTAAAGCTCAAATATTTAACGATGCGATAAGGGAATTTCTCCAGATATTGTATTGCCGTGTCATGTCGTTTCATTTGTACCCACTTCTTAAAATAACGACCAGCATTCATATTTATGATTGTTATTGCAATATTTTGTTAAAGTTATAAAGCTCAAATATTTAACGATGCGATAAGGGAATTTCTCCAGATATTGTATTGCCGTGTCATGTCGTTTCATTTGTACCCACTTCTTAAAATAACGACCAGCATTCATATTTATGATTGTTATTGCAATATTTTGTTAAAGTTGTAAAGCTCAAATATTTAACGATGCGATAAGGGAATTTCTCCAGATATTGTATTGCCGTGTCATGTCGTTTCATTTGTACCCACTTCTTAAAATAACGACCAGCATTCATATTTATGATTGTTATTGCAATATTTTGTTAAAGTTGTAAAGCTCAAATATTTAACGATGCGATAAGGGAATTTCTCCAGATATTGTATTGCCGTGTCATGTCGTTTCATTTGTACCCACTTCTTAAAATGACGACCAGCATTCATATTTATGATTGTTATTGCAATATTTTGTTAAAGTTGTAAAGCTCAAATATTTAACGATGCGATAAGGGAATTTCTCCAGATATTGTATTGCCGTGTCATGTCGTTTCATTTGTACCCACTTCTTAAAATAACAACCAACATTCATATTTATGATTGTTATTGCAATATTTTGTTAAAGTTGTAAAGCTCAAATATTTAACGATGCGATAAGGGAATTTCTCCAGATATTGTATTGCCGTGTCATGTCGTTTCATTTGTACCCACTTCTTAAAATGACGACCAGCATTCATATTTATGATTGTTATTGCAATATTTTGTTAAAGTTGTAAAGCTCAAATATTTAACGATGCGATAAGGGAATTTTCTCCAGATATTGTATTGCCGTGTCATGTCCTTTCATTTGTACCCACTTCTTAAAATAACAACCAACATTCATATTTATGATTGTTATTGCAATATTTTGTTAAAGTTGTAAGGCTCAAATATTTAACGATGCGATAAGGGAATTTCTCCAGATATTGTATTGCTGTGTCATGTCGTTTCATTTGTACCCACTTGTTAAAATGACGACCAGCATTCATATTTATGATTGTTATTGCAATATTTTGTTAAAGTTGTAAAGCTCAAATATTTAACGATGCGATAAGGGAATTTCTCCAGATATTGTATTGCCGTGTCATGTCGTTTCATTTGTACCCACTTCTTAAAATAACGACCAGCATTCATATTTATGATTGTTATTGCAATATTTTGTTAAAGTTGTAAAGCTCAATATTTAACGATGCGATAAGGGAATTTCTCCAGATATTGTATTGCCGTGTCATGTCGTTTCATTTGTACCCACTTCTTAAAATAACGACCAGCATTCATATTTATGATTGTTATTGCAATATTTTGTTAAAGTTGTAAAGCTCAATATTTAACGATGCGATAGGGGAATTTCTCCAGATATTGTATTGCCGTGTCATGTCGTTTCATTTGTACCCACTTCTTAAAATAACGACCGGCATTCATATTTATGATTGTTATTGCAATATTTTGTTAAAGTTGTAAAGCTCAAATATTTAACGATGCGATAAGGGAATTTCTCCAGATATTGTATTGCCGTGTCATGTCGTTTCATTTGTACCCACTTCTTAAAATAACGACCAGCATTCATATTTATGATTGTTATTGCAATATTTTGTTAAAGTTGTAAAGCTCAATATTTAACGATGCGATAAGGGAATTTCACCAGATATTGTATTGCCGTGTCATGTCGTTTCATTTGTACCCACTTCTTAAAATAACGACCAGCATTCATATTTATGATTGTTATTGCAATATTTTGTTAAAGTTGTAAAGCTCAAATATTTAACGATGCGATAAGAGAATTTCTCCAGATATTGTATTGCCGTGTCATGTCGTTTCATTTGTACCCACTTCTCAAAATGACGACCAGCATTCATATTTATGATTGTTATTGCAATATTTTGTTAAAGTTGTAAAGCTCAAATATTTAACGATGCGATAAGGGAATTTCTCCAGATATTGTATTGCTGTGTCATGTCGTTTCATTTGTACCCACTTCTTAAAATGACGACCAGCATTCATATTTATGATTGTTATTGCAATATTTTGTTAAAGTTGTAAAGCTCAAATATTTAACGATGCGATAAGGGAATTTCTCCAGATATTGTATTGCTGTGTCATGTCGTTTCATTTGTACCCACTTCTTAAAATAACGACCAGTATTCATATTTATGTTTGTTATTGCAATATTTTGTTAAAGTTGTAAAGCTCAAATATTTAACGATGCGATAAGGGAATTTCTCCAGATATTGTATTGCCGTGTCATGTCGTTTCATTTGTACCCACTTCTTAAAATAACGACCAGCATTCATATTTATGATTGTTATTGCAATATTTTGTTAAAGTTGTAAAGCTCAAATATTTAACGATGCGATAAGGGAATTTCTCCAGATATTGTATTGCCGTGTCATGTCGTTTCATTTGTACCCACTTCTTAAAATGACGACCAGCATTCATATTTATGATTGTTATTGCAATATTTTGTTAAAGTTGTAAAGCTCAAATATTTAACGATGCGATAAGGGAATTTCTCCAGATATTGTATTGCTGTGTCATGTCGTTTCATTTGTACCCACTTCTTAAAATGACGACCAGCATTCATATTTATGATTGTTATTGCAATATTTTGTTAAAGTTGTAAAGCTCAAATATTTAACGATGCGATAAGGGAATTTCTCCAGATATTGTATTGCCGTGTCATGTCGTTTCATTTGTACCCACTTCTTAAAATAACGACCAGTATTCATATTTATGATTGTTATTGCAATATTTTGTTAAAGTTGTAAAGCTCAAATATTTAACGATGCGATAAGGGAATTTCTCCAGATATTGTATTGCTGTGTCATGTCGTTTCATTTGTACCCACTTCTTAAAATGACGACCAGCATTCATATTTATGATTGTTATTGCAATATTTTGTTAAAGTTGTAAAGCTCAAATATTTAACGATGCGATAAGGGAATTTCTCCAGATATTGTATTGCTGTGTCATGTCGTTTCATTTGTACCCACTTCTTAAAATAACGACCAGTATTCATATTTATGATTGTTATTGCAATATTTTGTTAAAGTTGTAAAGCTCAAATATTTAACGATGCGATAAGGGAATTTCTCCAGATATTGTATTGCCGTGTCATGTCGTTTCATTTGTACCCACTTCTTAAAATGACGACCAGCATTCATATTTATGATTGTTATTGCAATATTTTGTTAAAGTTGTAAAGCTCAAATATTTAACGATGCGATAAGGGAATTTCTCCAGATATTGTATTGCCGTGTCATGTCGTTTCATTTGTACCCACTTGTTAAAATGACGACCAGCATTCATATTTATGATTGTTATTGCAATATTTTGTTAAAGTTGTAAAGCTCAAATATTTAACGATGCGATAAGGGAATTTCTCCAGATATTGTATTGCTGTGTCATGTCGTTTCATTTGTACCCACTTCTTAAAATGACGACCAGCATTCATATTTATGATTGTTATTGCAATATTTTGTTAAAGTTGTAAAGCTCAAATATTTAACGATGCGATAAGGGAATTTCTCCAGATATTGTATTGCTGTGTCATGTCGTTTCATTTGTACCCACTTCTTAAAATGACGACCAGCATTCATATTTATGATTGTTATTGCAATATTTTGTTAAAGTTGTAAAGCTCAAATATTTAACGATGCGATAAGGGAATTTCTCCAGATATTGTATTGCTGTGTCATGTCGTTTCATTTGTACCCACTTCTTAAAATGACGACCAGCATTCATATTTATGATTGTTATTGCAATATTTTGTTAAAGTTGTAAAGCTCAAATATTTAACGATGCGATAAGGGAATTTCTCCAGATATTGTATTGCTGTGTCATGTCGTTTCATTTGTACCCACTTCTTAAAATGACGACCAGCATTCATATTTATGATTGTTATTGCAATATTTTGTTAAAGTTGTAAAGCTCAAATATTTAACGATGCGATAAGGGAATTTCTCCAGATATTGTATTGCTGTGTCATGTCGTTTCATTTGTACCCACTTCTTAAAATGACGACCAGCATTCATATTTATGATTGTTATTGCAATATTTTGTTAAAGTTGTAAAGCTCAAATATTTAACGATGCGATAAGGGAATTTCTCCAGATATTGTATTGCTGTGTCATGTCGTTTCATTTGTACCCACTTGTTAAAATGACGACCAGCATTCATATTTATGATTGTTATTGCAATATTTTGTTAAAGTTGTAAAGCTCAAATATTTAACGATGCGATAAGGGAATTTCTCCAGATATTGTATTGCCGTGTCATGTCGTTTCATTTGTACCCACTTCTTAAAATGACGACCAGCATTCATATTTTTGATTGTTATTGCAATATTTTGTTAAAGTTGTAAAGCTCAAATATTTAACGATGCGATAAGGGAATTTCTCCAGATATTGTATTGCTGTGTCATGTCGTTTCATTTGTACCCACTTCTTAAAATGACGACCAGCATTCATATTTATGATTGTTATTGCAATATTTTGTTAAAGTTGTAAAGCTCAAATATTTAACGATGCGATAAGGGAATTTCTCCAGATATTGTATTGCTGTGTCATGTCGTTTCATTTGTACCCACTTCTTAAAATGACGACCAGCATTCATATTTATGATTGTTATTGCAATATTTTGTTAAAGTTGTAAAGCTCAAATATTTAACGATGCGATGAGGGAATTTCTCCAGATATTGTATTGCCGTGTCATGTCGTTTCATTTGTACCCACTTCTTAAAATAACGACCAGCATTCATATTTATGATTGTTATTGCCATATTCTGTTAAAGTTGTAAAGCTCAAATATTTAACGATGCGATAAGGGAATTTCTCCAGATATTGTATTGCTGTGTCATGTCGTTTCATTTGTACCCACTTCTTAAAATGACGACCAGCATTCATATTTTTGATTGTTATTGCAATATTTTGTTAAAGTTGTAAAGCTCAAATATTTAACGATGCGATAAGGGAATTTCTCCACATATTGTATTGCTGTGTCATGTCGTTTCATTTGGACCCACTTCTTAAAATGACGACCAGCATTCATATTTATGATTGTTATTGCAATATTTTGTTAAAGGTGTATCTGAATAACGAACCCGTAGGGGAATTCCTACGGATATTTTATTGTCGTAGAACTCGCCATCAGCTTATTTAATCATTAACTGAAGAATTAAGATTCATCCGAAAATCTAGATTGGAAAACCTTGAATTTATCACGGCTCTTTTAAATTATTATTAGTAGTAGTCGTATTAGTATTAGTATTAGTATTAGTAGTAGTAGTAGTAGTAATATAAAAATATTGGTAAAAATGCCATCTTGACAAAATTCAGTTTGCAAGAAAATTAGCCTTATTAACTGCCACAAAAAAACCATTAAACTGAATTTAAATCTATTATTTTAATGTTTTTCTATCATGCAGAGAGAGAGAGAGAGAGAGAGATTGGCGCGGAAGGTGAGGATTAATTTTTTAAATGTATAGTTACTGGCTATGAAAAGTAGATGTATTGCGAGAAGCCTAATCAAATCGTGCCATGTATCGATTAGAAAAACCTTTCCACATCTGAGAGAAATGGCATCTCGTGTGGGAAATGTTTTTATTTTTTTACCTGTGTACGGCGTTATTCAAGTGGAATTCTTTATTACAAATTACTGGCACCTTGACAAAGTGTTAGTACACAAGACTCGTTAAAAAGACGTATTGGAATAGAAAATATTTTTCTTGTTAGGAATGTTTGTTGGTGAAATGCTGAAAAGAAATGACCATCAGATGATTGCAAATGCAATGCAAGCAGAAAATGCAATGGAAAGATTCTGTTGTTATGAAACCTCTTGACTAGGATTTTAGGTAAAACGGAGACAAAATAAGATTGGGCATAGAATCAGAAAGAAAAAGTTGGACACAGAGTGAGGAAAGAGGGACAGATGAAAAAAAGCGAAAACCCGGCCTAACGAGTACATGGAAATGCATGGCACAACACGGACTTAAATAATAGTAAGGTGACAAAAACGGATGAAAGAAGAAATTCCTCATCTGTTATTTTGGAGATTGATTTGATTTTATACGGTTAATCAACCTTTTTCATGTTATTTAAACACAGAATATATTCTTAGATTTTAAGATTTGGGTGGGGATAATAAGGATCTACTGATATGATCTAGTTGAAGTGTAAGCTGCTGTTTATAGCGTTTCAAAATAAAACTAAGATGGAGTTATTCAAGTTTCATAATAGAGGAACGTTTGGACAGCTACCCGTAAACAGGCTGATCAGCGCTACCAGGAAGAATACTGTCTAAAACTTTATTTTTCTCATTTATCTTAAGTGTAATAGTAGTCGTTACGTCTCCATAATGAAGCAAGTGATTGATTAATTCATTCATTCATTATCCACGGCTTATCAACCCTTTGCGGGTTATTTAAAGACAGAAAAATATTTTGGCATTGCATTTAAATGTTTGAAGGTCAATGTTGACTGGGAATCAAAAAACCGAAAAAGAGTTCCACAAGCGAGTAGTGAGAGAGAAGAAACTGTTAGCATCGAACTTATGGTTACATCTGATCATTTCAAGTGTAAAAGGAAGAGTTCTTCTCGCCGACCTTTTACTGCGCTGAAATTTATAATGGCTCAGTACGAACGAGGAAAATTTATCAGATCAATTACCATGAAAGCATCAAAAGTAAATTCACAGAGATGATACGTTACAGCAGTGCGAAATGACTGAAGACGAGATGCCTGCTCAATAATATTGCAGATACTTCTTTGAATTTTATAAAACATCTCTAAATATTTAACAGGAACAGTAGACTTTCTTTTTGGAGAGATGGATATAAAGAACATTTGCATGTAGTAATTTGCTTTGTCAATTCCAATTTTAGTCGTCATAATCTATTTAGATTAATTAGATTCTGACTAATTACATTTTTTTTATTTTCACATATTATTTTCATGTCCCCATCTGGAGTTCTTCAGGTTTGTTACACTCCGAGCAACCTTAAGAGCGTTAAAAACACTTTATTTAATTTATGAATGTAGACTGCTCTTGCTTCCAGACTGTGTGAAAATATTCTTTAACGTGGCTATTGTTTTATAACAACATTTTCATTATCTTGTTTTATAGAAATCACTGGTATGGAAGAAAACTAATTTTCCTACTAAGGGTAATTTGATACTAAAGTTATGAATCAGAAACAGGAATTGTAAAAAAAAAATCAACTAAGATTTCAGGTTAATATTTTAATTATGTACAAGTAATTGTCCCAATATTTTTAAGGTACGTTGACGATCGTCTGCTGTAACGTTTTCATTTTTAATCCCCTGAAAATGCTTAAATTAGGGCGCCATTTTGTTTTCTTGATATTCTTGAACATATGATGCTTATCTTCAATTATTTCAACTAAGAAATTTAAGATCTATCATATAATTCTACTAGATCAGTATACTCTTCGCTTTAATATTTCTGTAATGATATTTACACAGATATGTCAATAAATCTGCGACCATGCACAAACTATTATATAAGTAGCTTATTTGAAAGCTAATTGGCCTAATATTTATATTAGTACGGATAAATGCTACGGTCTCGGGTATTTTGTCAATAGTTGTAGAATTGGCAATATGAAACAATTGCTAAATTAACTTATTGCATTGATAAATATGCAGATTAGGTTCAGCATTTCCATTCTACGTTAGCCATTAAAAAAATCCGTATCGTCAAAACCTTTACAAACCTTTTAAATATGATTATTTTACTTGATGATATAGCGTCAAACAATATTGTCCCCTGTTCCGAATCAGAGAATTTATTTGGTTTTCAGAAGCACCGTAACTCCCAGATCCTAATGCCAGAATCACGCTTTCCTTTCGAGTTGATAAATTGTTGGACGAAAAGAACACGATCTCAGGTTAGCGATTAATACGCGTGGGTACGGAATAAATGAATATTCTCTGTTTGCTTGCGTGTTCAGATCGCGTCGTTGTCACCAGATGATGGTTGAGCAATGTCAGTTTGTATTTCCCGCAATATGGGCATTATTATATTCATGCTATAATAACACCTTAATACACAGACGAAGCGAAATAACTGGAAAAAGAGGAATGACAAACATGCTATGTTCTCAGGGAGACTTTTATGCCACTAAGGCACAGGCAAAATTATATAAAAAACATTTATACTTATTCCACAAATACAAACTATAAAGCGTCTAAAACAGAAGTAGTGCGAAAATAAGGAAGAAATAGAAGTTCTTACTTGTGTTAATTACTAACAAGCATTTGAACTGTCGGAGATTCGTTTGTGTTTCTGAAGAAGCCATGTTTAGGATCCTCAACCGAGATTCGATCGGGTAGGATGTATCATCTATGTGACTAGCCAGGATATATTCATCAAACATGAAATGACAAGTCATGTTTATATTTCCCAACATGAATACTGCTAACCGGAGAGTTTCTATACTTGGTGAAGATATATCCACAAAGTAAAACGTCGCTATGAGCTTGTGAGCAGACCCTTTGTCTGCTGGTCTGGGCGAGGTAGAGTTACCCTTGCCTGTACTAAAAAAACATTGCTAAGAAATTAAGTTCACTGAATCGTGCAATATTTTTCTCTCCAGAATGTTTATTACATATATAAGACTCTATGGAGGAGGTACGGTGGAGTAATGGATAGCAGCTCGGATTGAGGAATCGGGGAGCCGAGTTCGAATTTCAGTCGAATCCATTACAATCACTTAAGTACTAGAGCCTTGGGAAAGGTATGAATCTTCTTCTTCTCCCCCACAGCTATGGGTAAATAGCAGGATAGACCGGGTTCTATAGCCTTCGATGGCAACTGGTCTACCGCAGAAAGAAATGGCAACATTCTGCGGGAAAAAACATCTGCCTTGACAGTCATATATCTAAACATATATGATCGCCTAAGCATGTATCACGCATGGCGTATAACTGACTGATTGAGTCTTCGATTCGTTCACATTATGATTATTACTGGTACATATGGTCCGGTGTTCCTGCTATATATTTAGAGATTCTTGATCAAATCCAGTGAAGAATCAGCAATATTATTGGTCCTTACATGGCGCCTCTGCTTCAATCACTTTCCAAACGCCGTTATCTAGCTTCCCTCTGCCTTTTCTATAATTATATTCAAGGTAATATTTCGGATGAGCTCTTCGCTATGGAGTCTAAACTTTATAAATTTAAGCGTGCTGCTAAAATGTTTCACAAATTTGCAGTTGGGGTTGCTAGATCTAACCGTAAGTTCTATACTAAAAGGTTCTTTCCCCGCACTTCTTGCTTGTGGAAGTTTTTTTTTCCGGCTCCATACCTTTCAGCAGACTTTCATGTTCAAAAATTTAAATGCAATTGTTTTCTTGATTAGACTTCTATGGCTCTCGCGCCTTAAGCATGTTTTCTTAATCTTTTTTTTCTTATTCACTCACTGTCTGAACATTTGTGTCTTAATGACTTAACTACCTTACAAGGGGTGAAATGATAAAAAAAATAAAAAAAATATTCATTGTAGAATATTTAGAAATTCAAAAATGTCTTCCAACAAATTATGATGTTGTTTCAAATATATATAATAAAGAATTTTTGACACGATACAAATCATAAAATACATAATTTTTTGTATGTGTTTAAGTTGATTTATGTTTTGTATTAAATAGTCATAAATTCACTACGGAATTCTAATGCCTGTTTTCATTGATAGCTTTTTAGACATTTCAGATAATCTTAATGTATTTTGATAACTATATCAGATAAGCACTAATGATTACATAAAGTGATGTATGGGGTGTTATGGACACCCAAGTAGAAGGGAAAGAGGTGGCTTCATGTTGATCTCAAGTGTTTCTGTTTGATGGACCAGCAGATAGTTCTTTTTGAAGTCTAGCCTTCTAAGCGGTATTCAGTTAGACAGAAGTTTAATCAGAAAGTAAAGTATGGTGGATGAAGGATTTTGGTAGATCAAGTGGCAACAAAAACGTAAATAGTGTATTTATAGGTGCTGGTCTATATTGATTTACGACTCTTCTACAAAAGCAACTATGAATCAAAAACCGTTTAGACCCGGAGTTAACATCTCCGCTCCGTACAAGGTTATTTGTTACGGAGACCACAACATCAACACCCAGCGTTATTTTCGTCTTCTTAATTCCTGTCCTTTTATTTTTCTGTTTTCTCATAACCTTGCCTGTTACTTGCGTTATTGTCTTGCTTGGGGTGATATCTATATATAAGTGACTTCCATTAGTCTGTCCGTCCATCATACCCTCTAAAATAGACATACATTAATAGATCGAAACCAACTTTTGGGAGAAATGCAAACAGGTGAAGGTGTACAAAGTACAGTTGGTTTTATTAGGGTGCGTAGCTTAGTACAATAAATTTACATTATGCCTTTAGAAAACTTCAAAGCTTTATAGTTTAACATACAAAATAATCCCACTATTTTAAAAACAATTTAATGATTTGCATGTAGTAATTTGGTTTGTCAATTCCAATTTTGGTCGTCATAATCTATTTATTATTTAATAAAAATGCGATATTTTTTTGCATATCAAGATTTTATATCCTCTTTCCAGTTTGCAAAAACTATAAACAAGTCACAAGTCCAAATGCTTCAAAAAGTTATAATTTGGCTCCAGAAAGAAATATTTACGCATGGTCAACTGTATCTTGCATGCTCAAGAGTAATAAATCCTAAGATTTTTTCGTTTTTAAAAAGGAAAAAAGAATTTTTTTTTAAGATATTGTTTACCATGAATCCTATAGAATTAGATTAATTCAAAGGAATTATTAATGAACGATGTAGGGATTTTTTCAACCTATGTTTTCAAAAAAATCAGCTTATTCAAAGTTCATCGATTGGTTTGCTAAGTTGAACGAAACGTAGTTTACAAATGTCCACAAAAATCTTAATGATAACTTTAATAATATTAAATAATGTGAAGTTTTCAAATGTTATATTTAGAATCTTTCTCAGAGACATATTATTTCTGAAATACACGCTGCTATTATTCCTGCAATGGCTACTAGTAGAGTCATAATCTCACTACGGTTGATGCTTCCGTAACAGTAGGTTTTCGGTGGAGATGTTTACTCTGGGCTTAAACAATTTCAGATTTATAATTGTTTTTGAAGCGTTGCAGCTCAAACCAGAATACCAGGATCGTTCGCAGTAATTGTAAGAGTCGACAAATTTTATGCGGTCACAACGTTCTCGTAAGGGCCGGTTGCAAATGAGAGATGAAAAATGATCATAATCAACATGTATAAAAACATAATTTATACATAGCAAATATATTCTGTACGGATGATGTGCGCACATCCAGTACGCCTACTAAGCAATATTCTACACTGAATGTGTTTCAGTATTTTCGGCAAGGGATTACTCATTGAGGTTAGTCTCAGTGACCATTTAGTAGAGCCACATACAGGAGAGTTTACTCTTCTTTATGAAAAGACTCCTCAACATATGGGAGATCAAGGCTCTCCACTACTTCCTGCCCCTTGTAGATCTTAATAAACTTTGTATTTCTGTTATTTCTATTAAGCCCTGCTCTGCCATTCATTTACTATTCGACCTTGCATGGAGTATTGCTGCCATTTATGGTCTGGGGCCCCTGCGTGTTGCCTCGGGGTTCTTGATAAGATCCAGAGACGGATATGCAATGTGATTGGCCCTGATCTGTCATCTCGTCTGCAGTCGCTCTCTCACAGACGCAATGTTGCATCACTCTGCCTTTTCTACAAGTACTTCCACGGTAATTGCTCTGAGGAGTTGCTTTCACTTGTCCCTAAGCCTCGTGAATTCAAGCGTCCTACGAGGCTGGCATCCCGTTCCCACCCCTTCACCGTTGAAACTGTTAGGTGTAGACGTCTTTTCTACTCCAATAGCTTCATGTCACGCACATCTCGCCTATGGAACTCCCTTCCCTATTACTGTTTCCCTGACAAATACAATCTCCAACGGTTTAAGTGTAGCGTCAATCGTCATCTCCAGTTGCCTTGATCTATCCACTTCCTGACATCTTCCATTCCTATCTGCTCTCGCTCTATATCTCCCGTAACCTCCCCACCTCGATCGGCCCTCCGTCCTTCTCTTTCTCCAGATCCCTTCCTTTACCACTCCTATCTGCTCTTCCTCCAACCCTTCTGTAACCCCTTGCGTGATAGTGGCCACCGGCCTTGCTCGGGGTGATACGCTTAAAAAAAAAAAAAAAAAAAAATGTTACACTTTCTTTTCCTCTGTCCTTCTTGCCATCTGATTTACCAAAGCGTCCTTCCTCCATAAATACTACAGAAACCTCAGCTGTCTCTTCCTGATCTAAATATTAGTCTCTTTTTCATTTCCATTTTTTCTAAAACTTTGTCGTTGCTCTCATTTTTTGTCCATGGTATCCTCATTATCGTTCTATCAAACATTTCTGCAGCTCCAAGACTCTTCTTCATCTTTGGGGGATTGCCAAGTATTCACTACCTTACACGACGACAGATATCACGTACGATTTTAGGACTTATTTCCTTGTTTCTAGCAAAGTTTTTCTATTTGTTTGTACTCTGTTTAGCATTGGAATGTTTCCTTGGTTATACCAATACATCTTCGGATTTCAGTGTCACACTTTTCGTCCTCTGTTAAAACGCTGCCCAGATATTTAAATGTCCGCACCGGTTTGATTTTAAAATTTATATATTTGCTATTCGCCCTTTGGGCTCATCGTTTTGCTAACAACCATGCATTCTGTCTTCTTGCACTTGATGTTTAAAAAATTTTCTTCTCGCTTTCCTTCGCTAATTTCTGTAGGAGTTCTTGTAGATTTCTTTCGGTGTCTGCTATCAGCACTATATCATCTGCATACTGCATGTTCTTAAGACTGTCACCGCCAATAATGAATGCGTGTAGACCTATAATTGTCTCGTTGTATACAGCATGATTGAAAAGAAAAATCCCTATTTTACGTATGGATGGCCAGCCAGGATTCCAGACTTAACATACTCTGACTTTTGTCTTACGTCTATTATACCAAACGACGACTTTGGATGAACTTGAATAGCGAATACAAGATTTATGTCTTCCATATGACAAGAATTCCTGGTAAAGTCAGTTGGCGTGATTCCTGGGCGGCTCGAAAAGCTGAGAGCGAAATCAGGTGCCCATATCGAATGTTAAATAAAACCCCTTTGTAAAAAGGCTTTCCTCTCATATCCATTTCTTGTAAAAATGGCAGTTTTGTGTAGGATACAGGTTCGATTCATGTCGGAGGACACACATATTTTCTTTGACATTTCTCGTTAAATGTTGTTAATACTGTTTATTATAAACAGAGCATTTACTTAAATATTTATATCTATAAAAATGACGTATAAACAATATATATATATATATATAATTTAGCTCTTGAAAATATATTTTCAATTGAGCACTGTTGAATGACAAGCTAATTCTAGAAACAACGGTGAAAAGTAAAAGCGAACCTCTTCAGTAAAATGAATGGAGCATTTTGGCTGCTGGGCGTTTGTTTACGTTTGTAAAAACATTACGCTAGATTTGGCTGACTCGTTCTGTCGAGTGCAGATGGCTCATTGTTAGAAGCTCTGACTGACGCCAAATGTGTTGGATTTCGATCCGGGCTTGAGGCATTCGGTTGTCTAGTCACATTGAAGAACGGTGATACAGCAAAACAGTACTATCACAGAATGGCATGTATATATATATATATATATATATATATATATATATATATATATATATATATATATATATATATATATGAAAAAGCTGATTGAAAATTAACTTCCTATTTTATGTGTGAGTGGCTAGGCATGAACCCTGATTTAACAACTTGGCACTTTTTTCTTTGGGTTGTTTAAAGGACCAAGTCTACTATACCAAACCAAGACTTTAGAAAAACTTGAATGGCAAATACAAGAAATTATGTCTTCCACGCCATAACAGTTCCTGCTGAAATCAGTTGAAGAGATACTTGGCGGTTCTTGAAGCTCGTAGCACATAACGGATTTTAAATAAAACCTCATGTTAAACTCTTACCTATCATATCCATTTCTTGTAAAAAAAATATAGTATTTTAAAATGGAGAGTTACTTTTCAATCAGCCTGTAGGTTGAATAAGTCTGATCAAAGGATAATTTTCTTACATCTATTTGGTAATTAAATAATCTCAAAATGAATGACAAATCGAAAGTGCCTTCAATGGTCACAGGAACGTTCGAACTATACGATGTAATGGATAGACAAACATAACCTGGTCCGATGAGATGTGTTTTATCTTGGATAATTCGGATACGCTAGTATTCTTGTGTTGCTTTACTGGTGTATACTTTGCACTAGCTTAAAAGTAGATGGGAATAACAGAGGATAGCAGTAGTTCCGGTAGTCTGGCCACTGCATAAGCTCAGTAGGGTTGCAGCCTGGCTATATGTCAGTGTCAGTCATTGAAATGCTTTGAGGCCCTGGATCTGGTGGATAAGATGTTAACTTCCTGGTAAACCCTATGATGAAGCTGATTCCTCTTATGTGACGTCTACTTTTGTATCTAATTACTTCTAAGTTTTCAGTACAACTGTAGCTTTAAACAACACTTTTAGGAAATAAATTATACATTGCATACAAGTACAAATGTAACGCCGAAACAAAAGTGCCGAAAACCTTTTTGTCGTTGTAAAAAAGCAGACGACATGCAATGAACGGATGTCATCATTCGTTGAACAGGCGCCCCTATCCTACCTAAAATTAACCTCTTTCCTATAGCAATTCATATTTTCATGGAATAGTTGTCAGTGCAAATGGATACCCTATTACTTTGTCAAATTGATTCAATTACCGCATATCCTTAGAAACTAATATTATGAATGTATATGTTTATAAAACTCAGTATATTTCAAAATAAGTTATTCTAAAATTCGTTTGAAAATGAAACAGAACTAGGGATTTAAATTATTTCTATAATTGAATTTGAAGTTTTTAGTTTCTGTTTTTGAAACATGGTAATTCCTGTGTAGTGATGGAATCATATTTTTAAATTAATAAATTTATAATATTATATATATATATATATATATATGTGTGTGTGTGTGTGTGTGTGTGTGTGTGGATGAACATACGTTCTATCTCTGATATTGAGCACTTTATCCCATACATATAGCACATCTTAAAACTACATTTCTTCACACACAAACACACACGCACGCACGCACACACACACACACACACACACACACACACACACATATATATATATATATATATATATATATATATATATATATATATATATATAGTCATCCACATACATTCCTGTTTCGAAGTATCACACCTCATCAGAGCGGCTAGATATCCGATTGCTTCAAGCCAGTATTGAAACTCGACCGATTTGGTATCAGCTAGAAATTCTACCCCTAATCTTTTTCGGCGCGCGGTAGTGAAAGTTAAAACTTTTAAACGTATTATAAACCTGATATATACAAACAGCAGCAGCAGCCGTGAGCGCTAAATTCATAATTGAAGAGCGATGCGTTAATAGCAGAAGCAGTCACTGTTTTTAAAATTACCCTTTTTAGCGGAGAACGAGAGCATATATATATATATATATATATATATATATGTGTGTGTGTGTGTGTGTGTGTGTGTGTGTGTGTGTGTGTGTGTGTGTGTGTGTGTGTGTGTGTGAATTTTTAGCCTACAACGTCAGAAGCGGATATTTGTAGCATGGCACTAAAGGTTGAACCTTTCCAACGTTAACCCATATTTTCTGGCCTTGTTTCGGATATTATTTCAGCTAACTGGTGTCATTAACGAAAGTAGAAAATGACTGACTTTTTCTGCGAGAAAATCGCATCTGTTATCAGAATTTGCATAATGCATACGGAAACCAAAAAAAGTGGATGTGAGCAGTTAGACGCTGTATAATACGCACTAGTGACGACAAAATGGCTTATCACAAGCATCGAGCTTGTGATAAGCCATTTTTACTTGATTGGTATACACACGTCTTCATCGCTCGCAAATATATGCTTAGTCAATGTCGGTGGCTATATGCAATAACAGTGTTATGTAGCTAATATCCTGCTTTATTTGTCAGTTTTATTAGGCCCCCTTTATCTTCTACAGTATCCGTGGATATGAAAAGGAGGCATTTCTCTCAGAACGTACATCTTAAAGTTCCGCACTTCTACGTCAAGACCGATTTTCTGGCCTTGAAGATCAAAACCTCTGTCTGGACATTAGGTCCGCCAATCAATAACTGATCGTTTTGGATTTGGTTGATACTCTTGTTACAATGGAATCTCATATCCCATGTAACGGAGAGAAATTTAAAGTGAATGTCGATCTATTATGCAAGGGCGAAATTGTGGGACACATAATAATGACATTAACTACAACGACTGGCCTTTGAAGTTCTTCTTTTGTGTGTGCATTTAATTTTATAATCAATTAATGCTTATTACTTGAATGTTGCTCAATTGCCGACCGAAGTCGTGTGATGCGGTATTTTGTACTAATTGCCGGTGTTTATTATTCATGAAATTGCTGCGCGCGTTGCCGACACAAAATACAGGGCCAGTCCAAAGAATCGTTCAGGCGAATTACAATGACTCTCGTGTCGAACATTCCAACTAGCGATATCTTGTAACTTATTTATACATTTATTTAAAAATCATTTCACCCCAAGTAAGGTGATAATGCCACTAAGATGTAGCTGCTTACAGAATTTGGTTTGATTGTTTAACGGTATATCAACACCTTATGGGAAATTTACTATTAAAAATTTTATTTTCTTGAGAGCTTTGGTATAATTTTTTTTTTTTTAAACATGTTTTGCTGATTTCTTTTTTTTCAATAATGTCTGTTCGCAATTTTTTTTTCTATAAAAACGTATTGCAGGTATTTTTAATGTATTTATATATATCTTGTTTTGATCCTGGTTTGTGGGTTCACTATTTGCCCATAGTTGTTACCCCTGATAGGTGATATCACACTGTGTCAGTGTGGAGCTGGGAAAAAAACAGCAATTAAGAGGTGGTTACATTTTCCTCAAAACCTCTCGATTAGAGGTATTGCTGCTGGATGTGGCTTATCGTCTTACCCAGGAAAAATGGTTACAGACAATGAAAGTGAAAGAGAATGAAAGAACAGAGAATGTGGAGGATTGACAAAAGGACAAAAATCAACAATGTTCAAGAAATTTAAAGCTTCATTTAAATTTGTTAATACTGTAGTTATAACAAGACAAAGGAAGTGACTTCTACAGGTGGGAAATTCGAGAAAAGAAACTACTGGAGTAGAAGTGGCTACTGCATTTGGTTATTTCAGTAGAAAAATCAGTTGGGCCTATTTGCCAATCTAGTAGCAAGATTAAATTCATATCACATACATGGACGGTGGGCATTAATGGGTAAAGTAAGAAACTTTTAATAACTGATTTTTGTAAACAGTTACTGCAAAGTTTTTCTTTTTATATAAATCTATAATTTCTTCTCCTTAAAACCTGTTATAAAATAACACAGGTGGATGTCGAGGTTTAACCGTTTGTTCTCTTAATGGGATAATAGACAAAGAAGACAAACAGCTGAGAGGAACCATAAATAAAACGGTGTAATGATTCGTGATAAAACATAGTACGGCGTTCGGTACGGAGGTTCCGAAATAAAATCCGATAATGGACCGTCTTCAGAAGCCACCAAATCTCTGACAATATCAAGTCTCGCCTGCTGCTGACTGCTGTTATTACATGAGACAGTTGATAAGGACCCGGATCGGGACAAGTTGCAGAGAGGCCCGTAACTGGACACGACAAGTGGTTCTACTGCTAACGGGGGGAAAACGCGTATATGACTAGCTTCGACACGACTTGGGACCTCTTTTGCTTCTATACTGACTCACGTAGGCCACAATACCATTAAAGATTTACCATACCAGGTCACCTGGCGGATTCTCTGGCAATTAGATTTGTACAGGATGCATTTGACAGCTCCACATCCAGCCGATATTTCTTACGCTAATGTTCAACAAATACAAGGTCGAAGACACTTACTGGAGAATACTGGGAAAATGGTCGGTTCATTGTATAAATCAATAGACCATTTTTCCAGTATTCCTTACCAAAAACCATATATTTGAATTCTACTTGGGGACTCGAGTTGCAAGGCAAGGTGGCTACTTGAGAGAATACTGATCCATCAATTTAGTTAATATTTTATTTTATGAGAGGAAGAAAATGCAAGCGTTGCTTATGAGGGTTTTGCGAGAATGATGGCGATATACCCCTGACTTGAAGACGTCAAGATTGTAGCGATTGGGAAAACCTCCTGCTGGAAGAAACATTCCAAGTGGGACTTATTTCTTTCTAATGAAATACAAAGGAAATATGGATGTATCACCAATTTGTATGTGGCATGGTGGGTCCTGGTTGCAAAGATCAAGACAAGTGGATCCAAGGAATGTAACACGTTAGATTACATATCATGGCAAATACCGCTAGAGTCGCTTGATAATTTTGGTCTATGGGAAAGTGGTCGTATCGTAGAAAATAAAGACTCACCCACAAAGCCGCAAAGACGGCTTTGAACTCAACCAAGGAAAGCAAGTTTTAGTTGAACGGCTCAGATATGACAAAAGTACTCCATTTGGCCTTGTGTGGCTATTGTAAAAACATAGCATATCAGCGAGTTGGGAGTGAGATACCTACAATAAACCGACCATTTCCTTGCCTCTTTAGTAACATCCATATATATATATATATATATATATATATATATATATATATAATTTCTACCTGAGGTCTAGGATGACTTTCAGTCTCAATAGACTTTTGAGGGAAGATATATTCACCACGGTATGTGAAAGTTCTACATGTACGGATTAATCAGTAAGTCTAGTGTCAGTTAATCTTCATTATCTCAAAAAATTTCTTAAAATATAAACAAAATATTATTCGGCTTTAAATTACCTGTGAAAGGTTTATGAGCCTCAAAAGACAAAGAAGTCTTTCGACAAAATCAATCAAATTATATAGCCCACATATTTACCTTTTAATTTGTTTAAAATTTACATAAAAAAACTCCGCTCATGTCGGGTCGCCATGCTTTTATCATCCACTTAGCACAAATCTGTTTGAACTGGTCAAGGTGATATGTTAAAGGTAGTAGGTATTTTTTGCTGTTAATCGTCAGTTGCTCTGAATTAAATTACGACGGTGTTATATAACTAACATATGAACACTAATGGGAATGTCCCAATCCCCATAAATATGTTGGACACTATTTTAAATTGGGGGCAATATGCTGTCTAAGCTGGCAGCTCACGCTACCAGCGTAGCAAGTTCTAGCCATGTCGATCTCTCTGCCTTGGGGCGGAGAGGAACCCGGACGAGGCTTTGCCGAAGGGCAAAGTCTCGTCCGAAGAGGTAGACAGATACTGGATCTCGAGTATGCGGGGTCCAGGGCAATTTTTGCCCGAGCCCACGGGCTGGTATTTTCCTACATTAAATTTGGCCATGTGCCATATCTTATCTCGTGGGGAGGCAGGTAAATATCGTAATATGATGTCTACGTAGTCCACCACTATCAGTGGTTTACCTACTTCACGTCGCTGGCGAGTATTGTATTTTATTGATGTTATAAAGATTACAATTTCTTCCCCAACCTCTTCCGTTTTGGTTATTCCTCATTCAGTAACCCTTTCAAGGTTACAATAGATAAGTATTGATTTTTCCCTTCTCACAAAGTGATTATGACTCAATAACAACAAATTCACCATCTTTAACTCCATATCGTGTTGCTTATACTTACCGTTATGATTATATATTTGTAAACTTCTTGTCTCTATATCTTCCCGCAAAGCACTCAAAACATCCTCAGTTTCCTCGCAAGTTTTCCATAGATTTAATGCCCGTCTTTATTTTAATTTTGACAGGATTTCAGCTGTTCGCAATAGCGATGTATTTAACATGGTGTACCTTTAATTGGTATCACATATAGGTTATAACGAATAAGTTATGCATTATTTTACGTCTAACAAATATCAAAATATGTAAAACGGAAAGATAATGTTACAGATAAAACGCACTTTACCTGCGTGTTATAGACAAATATAATGTGTGATATAAAAATAAACTTAAAAAATACTTACCTGTAATAAACAAACCGTAAAGTAGCTTTTGTCATGTTAAACACAAAAAGTATTGATACTACTTATGATAGACCATACGTACAATACCTGTTTTTTGTCGACAAAACATCAATTACCAGTGATTCGTAGACAACAATAAAGAAATGCCTGTAGAAAAAACGTAAATCAAGTATATATTTTACTGAAAAATTGAATTTCCCAGACGTTCAAGATAAAATATAAAATACGAACGATTAATAAGCAAAGCATAAGGTTCCTACGTGATATTGGCAAAAAATATAGAATCTGCAATCATCTACGTGTTTTAGACATAATACAAATGATCCCTTTGAGACCTGAAATACCGAAAGGACCTTGGTTTGAGAAAAAAAAGAACGTCTGTGAGAGACAAAATACCAAAAGGTCATTTGTGAAATACAAAACACAAAAAAGATTTCTGTTGGGGATAAAACACCAAAAGTATTTGTATGACTGACAAATCCCCAAATGACACCTATGAGATCCGAAAGACAAAAATGATGCCGGTTTGTGACAAAACACAAAAAGGTCTCCGGTTTGAAACAAAACACAAAAAGGAACTCAGTTTGAGACAAAACACAAAAAGGGCCCCAGTTTGAGACAAATCACAAAATGGGGATCGATTCAAGAAAAAAATCAAAAAGAATTCCGGTTTGAGAAAAAAACACAAAAAGGAGCCCGGCTTGAGACAAAACACGAAAAGACTCCGGTTTGAGACAAATCACAAAAGGGAGCCCGGTTTGAGACAAAAAACATAAAAGAGCCTGGGTTCGACACAAAACTGAAAAAGGGGATCGGTTCAATACAAAAAACAAAAAGAATCCCGGTTTGAGAAAAAACATAAAAAGGAACCCAGTTTGAGAAAAAAAAACACAAAAAGAACTCCGGTTTGAAAAAAAAACGAAAAAAGTATTTCAGTGAGAGACAAAAGCCAAAGCAACAAATGTTTTGAAATGTCTCTGTGAAAGTACTACCTTTTCTGAATTCGTGCACTAAAATACATCGTAGATATTGCTTTTTAAAATTATAATCTGTTTACAAAAGGAGGAGACTTTTATTTAATGCTTTTTTTACCCGATTAAGTTGATGGCAATCAACATGTACGCTGTTGATCCTTACATGCCCTAACTGATCGTAATGGACGTTACCTTTCATAGACGTAAAGAACAGATATTTGCTCACCTATTCCTAGTTTCAATGCCGGCAATGTCTGTGTCGTTTTATTTTCTATTTAATATGCAGAATCCATTTTTTCATAATCTGAATCAATGTAACAGAAGAAATGAAGGTTAGAATGCGTAGTTAAAAGTCTCCCTTTGCTGGAGGATGGTTATGTTTGGTTCTCAAGCAAAAGGAATAGGAACCTATTCCGGATCCAGGAATGCGGGTTAGTAGCACTAATATATATAAAGTCTTGGTATTGAAGTATCGCGGTATGACACCTTACTGAGTCTACGTGCTCGCTAACTGTGACTCTTTCCGCCGTCTCTGTGTGTGACTTACTCTACTACTACTGAACTCTACTACTCTCCTGTCGTTCCGTCTCGACTCCTTGACAACGTACCACTACTCTCCTCGGGTATTACTGGTAGTAGTATATGTATACCTTGGGTGAGTCCATTTGTGTGAAAGGGGTGGACCCCTCAATAAAACCAAAATCGTTCTTTGCAAGATTTCCCAAGACCTTCGTGAACGTATGAACATGACACATTCAGTTTTACCACAAATCCCTGGCGTTTTAACGTGGATCCAATTCACTTAAACACTTCAGTTTCTTTTATTGAATGTTGTTTGTCTTTCGGATCGTGGCGTATCGGGTATGTAGGCATTTTCAAAACTTTTCAAACACAAATGTACGAGTCTTCACTTCCTCTATATACACTGCACAAATGTTTTGAAAGACCACTGTAACCATACTACCCTTTCAGAATTCATGTACTAAGGCATTCCGTATATATTGCTATTTAAAGTTATAACCCTTTAAAATAATTAAGCTCTGAAATTCACTATAAATGGTACACTGACGATATTCTGAAGGTTCTTCATTATAGGTTTGATTAGGTTGAGTTATAATTACAAGGTGCGTAAGGTTTTTAAGGACTCATTGAATGTTGCAAGAAAAGCAACCACATCTTTCAAGCAACTGAATTTATTGATATGAAAGTTGGTACACAGATGCCGTAATAGCTTACTTACATGTTTATTCAATGCAACCACCTTCAGCCGCATTGATAGCTTCAATTTCGGACCAGAATAATTGATCTGCACTCATCACATAGTTTGCATTACTACTGGTATATTACTCGCCTAATGGTGCTTTCAGAGACTCATTCCTATTCTGGGAACGTTGATAGGACTCCCATACAACAACGCCCCACATTTAATAGTCAATGGGGATTTAGGTCTGACGGTTCAGGTGCAGATTGGCAACCATCCAGTCTTGGGTTACTGCAGCTTTGTGAGATGGTGCACAGTCCTGCTCTGCTGAAACACATAGCACAGTCCGTAGCATACAAGATCTCTCCAGTTCTTCAAAACTATTTCCAACAGCTCAGTGTAGTCAATAGAATAGAATCGATACAATTGTTGTGAATAACAGGAAGACATTTGATTCGGATGAAAATTTCTTCCGTCTAATATATATATATATATATATATATATATATATATATATATATATATATATACAAATCCTGAGAAACCGTTGTTCTTTCGTCTGTGCTGCCTTTTCGTCATAGCGCATGACATGTATATCCCCATGCACCCTTTGTAAATCTTTGTAAAAATGATAGTCACCGACTTTCCGGGATTAGCATCCGTAATATTCCGCACTGGCTGTTTGTGGTTTGTGATGTCTTGATACCCCCTGAACTCCGCAAAGGCTTTTTGCGATTCTCTAAAGTCAACATTTCCCTGCTGGAGGCTTACAACCTCTTCCGAACTTTCTTCCAAAATAAACAAATCATCCTCGGTATGCCGATAAAGTACATCCGGCAGCAAAGCCGCTGATCGGGATGTCTTAATTACTGTTGCTCCCAGGGTCCCTCTAACCCTGAGTAGTAGCACCTGTTAGTGTCCCATCTATGGGTAAAAAGTTAACCTCCATAACTGCGGTCAAAACAATACGAAAGTATAGACATACATTTTTCTAAGAAAGGTGGTAGCAATATATTTTCATAATAAAAATATTGTCAGCAATACGTTTTTGTAAAAAAATAAAAAAAAATATTGCCACCAAAATATTTTTGCAAAAGAAAAATTGCCAGCAATACATTATTGAAAAAATATTGCCAGCAATATATTTTTGTAAAAAATTATTACTGCTCCCAAGAAAATTGAACTTCGACATTAAATGAACCATAAGAAGTTGATATACCTTCAAAAAGCAAAAAAGACAAACATAAAGCAAAACGAAAAGATCTACCCGCACACTCAACATCGCTGTGATTTGATTGTATAGCAACAAGGTTCACCATTGATCCTCTATAAAGAACAAAAAGTATATTAATTTATTATAACAGCTGGCAACAAATCACTTGACGTCAAATATCTTAGGCACCTTTAATTTCCGCTTTGGGGAAAGCACTTGTAATGTTTTGAAAAATAAAATTGATTAAAAAATGTGGGTTATTTACGACTCGACCTAATATTTTACTAGTAATTCTCTATTATTAATGCTGATTAACAAGTAAGCCGATCTATCAAATAAAATGTAATTTCCGATCTACAATGTTGAGGACGCATCGTATAGTCAGTCAGTTAAGTGCCATGCGTGATACACGTTTGGGCAATCATGTATCTTTTTGATACATGACTGACGAAGCAGATTTTTTCCCGCAGTAGGTTGTCATTTCTTTCAGCGGTAGACCAGTTGCAAACCGGTCTGTTCTACTATTTACCCATAGCTATGGGGAAAAGAAGAGGTTTCATATCTTTTCCAAGGGTTCTAGCATGTAAGATTTTACTGAAATTCAAACTCGGCTTCCCGATTCCTCAATCCGAACCGTTATCCAAACTTCATCTTGTCTTCCTCCCCTATGCATCGTATAATTGATCGAATAAAACTTTTGAATTTAAAATGAGAAGTTCACTGTTTTGAAATGTACGGAAACGCTGATGACTATTATTTGATCATGGTTCGGCTACGGTGTTTTTTATTCAACAACGGAATGGATCAACATTCCTGTCTCTGATTAAATCGGGACAACCACCTCGTCAACCGATGGCTACAAGTGTTACATGTCACATAAATGTTCATATATGCAAATCACGCGGTCAGAATATTCTTTGATTTTTTTCGGCTTTGGACAGATAAGGATGATCGTGTATCTCAATTAGAAAATTTAAAATCTCTCATATTATTTTCTTACTAATTGTAAAATAGTATTAAATAAAAGAAACCTATCTCGTTGAAGAACTCTAGCTTTTATTTCATGAGAAAGTTGAAGAGAAATGTACAATTTTGAGCACACAAAACTGTAAAATCAATGGAACTTCAACTCAATTTACGCTAAAAATAAATATTTTTCTGCAAGGATTTCTACTGAGTGTTTTGAAATGTAAGCAATAAAGCTGATGGCTGTCATGTCTCGACTATGCTGTTGTTGTTTATTTAGCAACGGAAGTGGTCAACATTCCTGTCTTTGATCAAAGCGTGACAAACACCTTTTCAACTAATGCCTAGCAGTTTTACATATCACATGAAAGTATATATATGCAACTCACAAAGAATTAAATTTTGGCTAAGATACTTAATTTGACTGTTATACTTGGTTGAAAAGTGTTTTAACAGAGGTTGGAATATGTGACACCGAAGTAAGAACGCGCATTGGAAAAGCGAAATATGCCTTCCAAAAGCTAAGCAAAGTGTTATGATACAGTAAAATTTCGTTAGAAACAAAGAAACGACCAATGAACTACTATTTAATATCAGTCGTCTACCATGTCGGTGAATGATAGACAATTTAATCACAGATAAAAGAAAACCAGAGGCAACAGAAAGTCTACAGAAGAATTCCATGAACGCAGCAACGAATAAATCGTGTGGAAAATACTAGCAAAAAGAAGGCGAATATGAACATTTCAAGGACATAGAACGCGGAAGAAAGGCTTGATAATTAGACGCTCAGAGGAGGTTTAGTAGGCAAGAGGGTAAAGGGTGGGTTAACTGGGTAACTTACCTGATGAACATGCTTGAATGGGTAGCGGTCGGAGGGTGAAATGCTTGTAAAAAGTGACAAACGTCGCTAAGTGCAAAAAGGCATAGGAGGTCGTGGAGATTCATAATAATACTTCTCACGGCATTGTTGAAGAAGAAAGTAGACAAAGCAGCGTAGAAACAGTGTGAACCTCTATAACAAGTCGATTATTTTTACATCATCATGAGCGATGGTTAGTATCTATCTATATATATAAAGACATTTATAATATGTTTAACGTTCTTTTTATATATACAAGTATTTAAGCAAATGCTGTGTTTTATAATAAACAGTATTAAATAACATTTACCGACCTGAATGTCCGAGAAATTTTCATAGAAAATGTCCGTTCTCCGACAGGAATCGAACCTGTATCCTATATGGAGCCGTCATATCGTGTGATGTGCATTAACCGTTCGGCCACGGAGAAGCGTCTGGTTAGCAAGGTCGATTTTACTATCTTTAAACTTAAATCTTCCATGAATCTCTTCTATTTAAATCTGCTCTAGCGTATCAAATGTAAACAAATGACGTCATATATTTTTGAATTGGACAAAGTCCGACAATTTATTTAAAGACATGGAAGATTTAATACAAAATTTCAACTGGCGTCAGTACGACAGAATTTTTCGACTCGAATGGTGGACAGTGTTTGGGGCTAAAAATGAAATAATAAAAAAAAGTTTTATATATATATATATATATATATATATATATATATATATATATATATATATATATATATATGAGTGTGTGTGTGTGCGCGCGTGTCCCACATTAGAAATTATGAAACATTAGATATTCAAAGAAGTGATGAATTTCGAAGAGTTCTATATGAATATTTCTTTGACTGATATTCAATTGCACAAAAGAAAATGTTTCAGAACATTGACATTAAAGCTGGAGTCCGACCCGTACGTAGAACTACAGAAACAAATTGCTCAATATACCTTGGCATTTCTCCTTTTGATGATAGTTCAAGTACATGGAAATGATATTACCTTGGAGGGACGGTGCCCTGGAGATCAAGTACTTATTATCAAACGCCATATTTATATTTAGTAATTACGGGGTTGTTGAAAACGCTTATTTGCTAAACATGCAGGTGATGAGACAATTAACTGTCAGTTGTAAGAAGGCAATATATTATTGGAACAAAAACAAAAAAGCCAAGATGCTGAGTTGGTGAATTGTAGATGTTAAATTCGAGGAACTAGTGAAATTTAAATATCTGGAAAATGTAACAACAAAGCCCGAATTCGAATTGGAAAAACGAATGATAGTTTCGAATTTCTTTTACCGTGAGTTTCATCATATATAAGACCCAAGAGCCACTCAAAGTAGAGGGTTACAGAGTAAGAGAAATAGTTTATGCGAATATGTGGGGAAGATGATGGTTAACCGTAAACATGAATAGATTAAGATTGTAGTGATCGGGAAAACATCCTCTTGGGAATTCGTTCCACAAGGCAGTATTTGGCGGGAAGAATCTGCTCGAGTGAAACTTAATCCTCGCCTATGAAATACGGAAGAGGGTGATTCGCTACAATTTGTGTAACATTGTGTGTCCTAGCCGCGAAGATCTGAACTGGTGGAACTAAGGAATATAGTCTCCATGGAATTAGCGATAGAGTAGTGAAAATCTTGTGGCAATTCGCTTGGGTTATGGGATTGCAAGATGGAAAATAATTTGACATCCACAAGGAGACGAAGACGCTTTTGGACGCTATCGAGATTGAAAAGTGAGGTCTGGATAGCTCCTGCCCTAAATATAACAGCGTTTTTGATCTGATCAGTTATAAAAGTAGAAGATGGCACGAGGGAGACAGATACTTACTGGAGAGGTACAGTTAACCGACCATTTTTCTTCATCTTTAGCGATGTATCGTCGTATGTAGGGGTTCCACTTGAGATCACGGTGAGTTTAAGGTCCAATAATCGATCGAGGCACATCCCCACCTCCCGAGAAAATATCAATTCAACATAATTATTAGTAGTTCAACTAGTTTGGTGTGGAAAGCAAAATAATAAAATTAGGGAAATTTTATAAATGGACAAAGAATAGAGAACTGAACTCTTCTGTAATATCAGTCCTCATCTATTCCACTGAATTCTGGACAATTTACTTACAGATTAATATTGTGACTTCACAGAAGAATGCTAAGAATACCATAGACATATCATTTGATCAACAAGGAAGTTCTAATGGAAATAGAAAATAAAGAACACTTATACTCAAAATCATAAAGAGGCAGGTGGAATTTTGGGGATACATCATCAGGAAAGAGTACTTGGAGAACTTGACACTCACAAGAAGATATGGAATGTTTGACAAAGAGGGGAAAACGGCGAGTAACATATCTAAGAAACTTGTGTATATTGCAGGTAGAAAAAGGAATGGCAAGGATAGTAAGACGACTAAAATCTACAAATGATAAGAAGTTGTAGAAGGTCGTGATCGCCCACATCTTGAAGAAACGCGGAAGATAAAATAAGAATTAAACATTTTCACATTCAAATAGCCCTTTTCTTTTTTTCTACTGACAGCAATTTTTAAAAACTTATTCTGTTATTCTTAATACTCAATGTTATGCCAGTCTCTTTCACCATTACGTCTTAGTGTCTTCATCGCCTTGTATCGTCATTACACATTGTGAAAAAAGTGATATTTACTAAGATCCACAGGCTTCACTCGCTAATAGCATTTTTCAACGCCTCATCTTAAGAAGCGGTTGTATACACCTGAAAGTTTAGATGTTCCTGAACGGGTTTGGAGGTCATGCATGACATCCGTATGAACGTCGCGATCTGACTAGTCTATTTAAGAACAAGTTTTCAGCTTGATATTTTTGCTTTGTAACAATTTACGGTGTTGGGTGTAAGTACAACTGGCGCCACCTCGCCTCTGTTTAATCTCCTTGTCTTCCATATTAAATTATTTATAACTATATATATATATATATATATATATATATATATATATATATATATATATATATATATATATATATATATACGTCGAGTTATCTAAAATGTTTCCTATGTACCAATTCCACATTCCGAATATTATGACGCATTATGGCTACCTGCCATTCCTGCATTATTTCCAACTCCATATCATAGTTTCTATTTCGCAAACGTTTATATTGCGTTTATTTTGTGTTATATTTTGTAAAATTTTATTTACTGTTTATTTTTCCATCAGTAGGAATAGATAGGTCTGGATATCGTCCGGTTCACAATCCTCCCTGCTCTTTTGAAAGATGTTTTCCCTCTTGTTTCCTTTTTAGGATTGGGTTTCCGATTCCTTTTAAATTCTACTTCAATTCAAAATTAATGAACAAAATTACGTATTTTAAAACAGGGAAAATTTCAGCTAACATGATAGAACGTGCCACATGATATCACAGAAATGAATATGTGTCAGTGATTTTTTTTCTATTATCTGGAGATATATAATATTCTGGAAGAATTCATTTAGTAATTAGAACCGTCTCCGCTAAAATGGAATCTTTGTGTAAAATATTTCTCCGATTTATGAGATTGCAATTACTAGAATATAAACAAAATATTTTTTTCATAATATACATTTGAAAATTGATATTTAGCAACTGGATTTTTGAATGGAGAATTAGAAAAAGGGTTCTTGAGCAAGAATTTCAATTGATCTAGCTTCATACTCAAATGCGCCCTCGGAAACCAAGCAAAGAATCAGGGATCAGTGTTTTCTCTCATTTGACATTATCATTCTGTCACAAATTTCGTTTTAGATTACACAGTTTGCCTTAGCAATGTTTTTTTTTTTCACATACCAAACAAAAAGACAGCGATATTTTTTATTGGAACATCTGAAAACTGTGTCTATGTCATTGCAAACTAAAAGAAGTAAAACTGAATATCGATGCTAGAGATTTATACGAATATAATTACCCAGACATGACTTTTTGGCAAATCTTGCATCGACATAATCAATTAAAGCTTGTTTATATCCTTATTTGTCGACTCAGGCGATATTATATGTACATTATGAAATATATGAGCATGTCGATGGTTCCATAGTAAGTTCTAAAGCGAATCTACATAAACTTTGGTAATCATAGTTGATTTTAGTCCTACACTGGTTGACAAACAGTGCTAGATAGATCAATATGTCCTTTTATTTAACCCATAGCGACTTGATCAAATGGATTCAGCATTTTCCCAAGGTTATTTGATCGAAAGCAATATTACCTTTCTCGGTTGGAATTCGAAATCGGCTCAACGATTTTATCCCAAAACCCTAACCATTACCATCTGGCATTTAACGATTACTTACTGCACAACTCTTGGGATTATAATACGGAATAAATCAAATATGGCGACTAAAATCCAAGAAAAGTATGGACCAATGAAAACGCTCCTTAACAAATATAACAATGATTTTATTATGTATTATTATGTTTATAATACTTAACAGAATCAGCCCTATATTTTTTCATTGATCAATATATTTCTTACATTATCGTCGCCATATTTGTTTTTCGTTTTAATCTAAGTTTTTATTAGATAGACTCATCGGCTTTCTGTATTATCTAAATCCGTCTGTGTTCTTCTTATTTAATATATATTTTTAGACTAATCATGCACATTGTTTTTAACACAATATTCCGATCGGTGCATTCAGTGTCAATGCGTTCAGTTTTACTTTTATAGATTAAATGTCTAGATTTCTTTCTTTTTTTCATCTGTTGCATCAATATGTGTATTGCAGTTGAGAAAGTACAGAACCAATCTTCAGTTATTTTGAACAATGATATACACGGAAAACAGTAAAATACAAGCTTACACATCTTGTTATCATGATTTTTTTTCAGATTTTGAAACGATATCCGGTCACTAAAATATCAACGAAGATACGAGATACTGAGAATGTCAAGCCTGCTTGTAAACCACTTGCATATTTTTGGTTAAATTCTATCAGCGAATTTTCTTTTTTTTTCATAGAGATATTTTATTTAATTCAAGAAATGCGATAATGTCACTAAGACGCATGGGGTTCCTGGGGCTTGAAAGAAAATACAAACAAAAATGCTAATAAGATATAAGGTTAAGGAAGACAGAAGATAGCGATTTACATTGATGATTGTAGATGCCAGTGATACAAGAAACCTGAAGAGAATTCCGATAGTGAGTATAAAACAGTCTTACATCTAGTTATTTCCTCAGTAAATTGACGAGAGCTAGTAGCCAATCTCGTAGTACGCTTAAATTCCTGCCGCCTGGGTACTAAGAAAGAGACTTCACTAGAACAACTCCCTTGAAATTATTTACAGAAAAGACAGAGGTAAATCTTGTCACGGCAAGATGGAAATAATTGAAAGAGAGTTGTCAGGTCAGAATTCATAAGACTACATACAACATCTTATCAAGAATTTTAGTATATAGTGCACAAGCGCCAGACCAGATATTGCAGCAATATTCAATGCAATGATGATCTGGCGAATAAGTTTCCGGCTATATTTGAATAAATAAGACCATACTTTTATTTTCCTGATAGGAAATGTAAATTTTGCTTCTTAATAAAAATGGTGGACAAAATACTATGAAGAAGGCGATAAAGCTTCTTGTTACAACAAGCACACAAGTGCCATTCACGAAATCAGATGTAAGATAATATCAACGCTTACTTATAATTTCCAATCAGCAACAAAAGAGGGCACTGGAGTTGATATTTAAGTCAGAATCTATATCACGTTTTAGTACAATGTAGTTGTTTGCAAGAATATTCCTGTCAGTGTAAATGCTCTCTGGCTATACTAGTCGACTCCTTTATTTTACCGTTGCACATATTTCAGGAGCTTTTCAAATGGTGGATAAAACACTGGGACATTTTAAATAATAGTTTAGAAGACTATTATTTTGAAGGGAAGTGTATCTCGGCTCCAACTTCCGGAGCTTGACATTTGGGGTCAGATGTGAGCCATCATAAGGAATTCGATGTTGATTCGCTGAGCGAGCGTGGGTAAGATAGATAGGAGAAAAGTTTGGAGGAGTTGATTCTTACCTGTCAAGCGATGTCCGACCCACACTGGATAGTTAGATATTGTACATGTCGACATGATTAAAAAAATAGTTAAAATCCGCTCAGTTAACGTATACATACAGTTATATATATATATATATATATATATATGAACTTTATTTCAATCCTTCATGAGCTTCCTATCCTTCGCTGTGATTAGTTAATGATGAACATGTCAATTTCGTTTATGATAAATTTCATCACGATTCTTCTCCTAAACTTAAAGAGTAATTATACATTCTTATTGTTCAAAGTAGACTCCAATAAGGTTATAAAAACATCGGAGAATTCCAATAAGATATTTTAGATCATTTCTAAGATACAACGGTTCAAAACTTAA
This sequence comes from Acanthosepion esculentum, assembly GCA_964036315.1. Classification (NCBI taxonomy): domain Eukaryota; kingdom Metazoa; phylum Mollusca; class Cephalopoda; order Sepiida; family Sepiidae; genus Acanthosepion; species Acanthosepion esculentum. The sequence goes on from OZ038491.1 coordinate 15,076,166, forward strand.
TCTAAAAATTGAACAATTTTGCTGTTACACGGTATGGCGAATTTTGTTGTTACACCCGGTATATATATATATATATATATATATATATATACTTTCGATAGATATAATTTTTCTCTCCAGTAGTAACATCTTAATTATTCTCAGCTGTAGCTGGGGCTTCCAGCTTCTGAGATTTAGTATAAGATTTGCTATTTCCACAATACCATGTAGCCAGTCGTCGCTTGAATGTATTTAAATAATAAACGCCGCGAAGTTTAATCAACCTGAAAGCGTTTTCTTCCTTTGGTCATTGAGGTTTGGTTACCTTGTTATATGTGGAAAATTATTTCGTCTATATTTTTCAAGAATTATTTTAGTGTTTTTTTTTGTTTTTCCCATTTAATGAACCAAAATAATGCTAATATTTTTAAAAACTAAATTAGATTAGTTGTAACTTGCATTTTATCAGACTAGGCTGTATTGTTAATAATCTCAGAACAAGGGATAGATATCTAAACACAGCTGTTGCGATTAGCTTCTTATAAAAGGCGATAAGTGCTTCTTTCAGACCTTACATGTTTGCCAGACAAAACCGATTCTGGTGTCTGCTCAATAATTAGAACGCAACTGCGATCCACACTGCGAACTTAATTAATGTTCCTGTGCATAATTTAGCGTGATCGGTTTTTTTGAACAAGGCCATAATGATCAAACCCTCGGTCACGATGACTGTTGTTAATGCAAGCACAACAATTGGCGGCTTCGGAACGTTTCTGTCTACCTAATTATATGGTTTTCAAGCCCTTTCCAAGGGTGCCGTGAGCAGGAATCGCCTCCCCACGTCAATCATACGCGAATGAACATATCGACCAAGATGAGATTCGAATTCCTGTGTCACTGTCAGAAATACCCATCCTTTCTCATTGGAATGTTATGAACCTCCCGCCCATTCAGCTATAAGTTAAATACCTGGAAATACTTGGCTCTCTAGAAATGATTGCCAAACAATGTAGGATAAACATATCTCTGAATTCAAAATCGGTCGGACGCTGGGCTAACATATTTACACGATATTCACGACAAAAAACAGCACAGTAACGCCTAGCTGGGGCTATGATCCTATCATCCTGTAGACTGTCTACAGGGCTTACATACTGCCACATTATCGACAATTAAAGTAAGGAAATTAATCCTTCCCCGAAGAAGAGAACGGCACCTGACTATTATTTTCCACGCTTTCTGTTGTCTTACTCTTTAGTTTTATGCCCCCCAATAGGAGAGAGAGATGTCAATTCTCTGGTGGATGTGGGACACCGTTCGTATTTCGAGTATGCATTTCTTATTTATAATTGTGTCTTTATGACTGCGTGTTTGAATGAGTGTTTGGTCGAAGGATTATTGCTAATTGCCTAGTCCCGCATTAATTTCGCCCAGTTAACTGATGATTCTGTCACAAATAAAGTTTTGTGGGGTTATTGCGGACACTATTTTGATTTATTTCCTGTATATCATTTTTGTACATTATAAATATACATTGGGTTACATTTTTAAAAGTTATTTTATTGCCAGAACAAATTGTATATATGTTGTAAGACCGATACTGTCCTACATCATGGACTCTCCCAGTACTATATTATTATGGGAGTAGCACCAGTAATGCGCAGCCGCGTACGATAACAATATCGAACACCACGGGATAGTAACCTCTGCTTACTCTTACACTATTCTTTGTAACTTTTCTGTTTAATATATCTTTCTTACCTCTAACCCGTGTTCCGTGTTTTCCTTCCGTGGCCCCTACTTCGGGTCCACATCAATATATGAGGACTAATTAGAGACTCTGAGTCATTATGGTGTCTGCAGTAAAGATGGTAATTAAGAATGTGTTATTTTCTTGTATTATTGTGGTATGGTTTGGTCAATGATTGTGGCTAGCCAAGTTGAAATATAAGACAGATTCAGACTAGCTTTGTCCCATTCCCCCATTTGGCCTTGTGTCTCATCTTTTTTAAATAACTGAAATAAAAATCACATTAGCTTGTCTTACCTGGCTGCTAATCTAACGATCAAAAATATAATTTTAAGGTATCTGTGCTAGGTAACACAAACTGATTATGACTATACTGAACAGAAGGTTTGAAAGTATACGTTTTCATATTTCTCTAAGTGATATACGTAAATCTACTTACCCAATATCTTTAAAAGGTTTTATGTCTTTATACAATTCGGACCGAGACCAGAAAGTATCATTTTAAAACTTATTGTTCATATTACTATCAGTCAAGCATTCCTGATTCAGTCAGTTATGTGCCATGCGTGAAAAACGCTTAGACGATCATCTAGTATTCGATACATGACTGACGAGGCAAATTTTTTCACGCAGTAGGTTGTCATTTCTTTCTGCTATAGACCAGTCGCTATCCAAGTCTATAGAACCAGGTCTATTCTGCTATTTACCCATAGATGGGGAAGAGAAGAAGAGGATTCATATCTTTCTCAAGGATATTAGCACGTAAGTGAATCTAATGGATTCGACTGAAATTCGAACTCGACACTCCGATTCCTCAATCCGAGCCGCTATCAATTACTCCACATTTAAAAAATTACATTTTATAAAATTTAACAGAGGGTACAGTTTAGTATGTAAATTTATTGAAAATTGATTTTCCTACAAAGCAGCAAACATTCTTAAAATTAAAAAAAATGATATTTGAAATATATAATCTAGAAGGCTTATTCCATAATAATACCATAATCCCTCGATTAATTCGCATTCGGTGAATATGTTTTCGGCTGGTGCACTAAAATATTATACCAGTATTCGATCAGTTTAGTTAGTGCAGTAAAACACCTCAGTTTAGCCATAGTAATCAGGAATTGATTATTTTATAGATACCAATTAATGATTTTCTAAAATGGAAAATGGCAATTTTGTTTCTCAAGTATTACATACAGTATGACAGTAGAAAAGTGCTAAAAAATGGACGGCCATAAAAAATGGCTTTTATATTATAAGCCGCTCATGAAAATACCTTTTGAATATTTTTCTCTATTAAATTATTTTGAATATTTGATTTTTACTAATTTTCAAGGTCTTAAATAGAAATTTCTGATTTTTTGTTAAAAAATGGATGATTTAATTATATACAGAAATTTACATTTATCAAATAATATTGAAATATAAAAGATGTCTGCATTTACTATAGAAAGATTATTAATAAAATTTCCAGGTTAAAATAAGAATGATTATGATGTTTTGAAAAATTCAAAAAATAGAAAATATATATAATGTTCTTTTTAAAAAATTAAAAGAAGAGAAAAGAAGTTAAGATGACAAAGAAGGAATTAGAAGAATTTTCCAGGGTCATTAAAGTATTTTAAAAGAATTTTTTTTTAAGCCAACCCTTACGAAGCCTACAAATTTTGAAAAAAACTGAAGGGGTATCCACTAATGTCGTGCAAGAAAGTTTTACTCGTCAGAGTCCATCTTTCACATTTTACAAATCTACCATCCGTCCGTGCATTTTATACTGTTGCCATATCTGGTCATGTGCTCCTGTTGCTCATTTCGGTGTTCTTTACAAAATCCAAATATCGATCTGTAATGAAATCGATCCTGACCAGGCTCCTCGATTTCAGTCATTTTCTCAGCGACGTGACGAGGATTCCCTCTGACTTTTCTACAAATATTTTATGGTAACTGCTTTTTTCCTTGGCGCCCCAAATATTTAAGCATGCTACTAGATTGGAATGTAGGTCCCACCATTTTACTGCATATATTGTTAAATGCAACCGCCACATCTACTATAAAAGTATCTTTTCTCGAACTTCTCGCCTGTGAACTCCCTTCCGCTTACTTGCTTCCCTGAAAACTACAGCTTTCAACAGTTTAAATGCGAAGTCAATCGCCATCTTCTCTCTTCCTTAATCCCTTTCATCTTTTATCTTTTCTTTAATCCCCCTATATCCACTCTTTTCTCTCACTTTCACTCTTTGTAACCCTCCTTCATACTAGTGCCACTTCCGCTTCGCTTGGGGTGAAATGATTAAGAAAATGGTGTTTTGCTTTATATAGTTGGATTAATTTAAAATGAATTAACAACGTAAACTGGACCACTGTGAACTTTTATAAAGTTTAATAAAATATTGTTTTTCATATTCGGCATATGTTGTTTAAATGTGTAATAATATTAACCAAAATGTATAAGAAATAATTATTGCTTGTCGTAATGGCTGTTGAATACTTACAACGATTTTTCTTTTTGATACGATATGTTACGGAAGATACGATATACAAATCGATATATCGAATGATAGATTAAAAATAAAAGAGTCATTGCTAGGGACGAACTACATAACGTAAGGATATTATCTTTTGCATTCTTTCATTTTGTTTACTTCAATCTTTTTATTTATATATGTGAAAAAATATATACGCTTGAAGATGACCCCCGCTTTCAGTAATTACTCGTTCGCGTTTTCAATCTATCAGGCCCGAATTGAAGAAACCAACAATATTATTTGTTTTGATTTATGATTTTATAAACGAAAATCGAGTCAGTATTTATCATATTAGCGATATTAATAGTAATAGTGACATTAGTAATAATAGCTTGAATTATTTATTAGATGAAGTATTATAAAAAAAATTATTAATTATTTTATCCTATTTCTTCTAATTTCATCTCAGACCGATAGGCGACGGTTATGAATAAAAACCGCAGAAAGGAGAGAATAGACGAGACACGAAGTCGTATTTATTTTACCGCGGGTGTCCTATCACATTCATCTATTAAAATTACAAGATAATATTTATGCATCGTGAGTTTAACACACATGAAGACAATAATTCAAAATAAAATAAGCAAACGTTATGCGCAAGCCATGCTTTCGTTCTTTACCCCCTAAAAGGTTTCGGAATAGTACGTTTTGTTATTTTATGCAATGACTCTTTTTTTCTTTTTAACTATCTTTCAATAAAGACGGCACAAATCTCCTTGCTCTGTTGGGGGTGAAGATTTGGTAATATTGCCAGGGAAATTGTAATAGAAATATAGACAGTGTTTTTGTTTCTCGTCTGTATTCATTAAAATGATTGAAAAGAAAAGCTATTAATTTGGTAGCCAAAGAGAAAAGAGGGTCTTTAAAATTTCTCATACGAGTCCTCAGCTAACTTTTAAGGATAGGTGCATTATTCTTGCGTAAGCAGTAATCGAACTTTTTTTGTTTCTTTTTACAATGATGTTGACTCTCTGCAAGTTCCTGGAGCCACTCAAGGTAGATGGATGCAAAGTAAAAGGCATCACCTCAAGCAATGTGAAAATGCCACTAAGACGCAAGAAGTGAAAAAGAAGGAAAGGTTTTAAAGAGAAACAAAAATACAGTTCTAAGAGTGATAAACTTCTAATCCTGTTTAAAAAACCGGAGAGGATTCTGAACCTGACTATAGGCAAATATATCTATTGTATTGAATAAAAAATATGAATAAATAATAAACAAAAGATCAGAATTTTATGAAAAGACGTTAGAATTAAGGAGTTAAAGTAGACTTTGGAAGGAAACGGAAACACAATCCTAAAAACGAAACAAGGGATAAATCTCTACTCCTGTGCAAAAGTTCAAGGGTGAATCGGACGATAAGCAAACCTATCTATTCCTAATTGATGAGAAAATTAAATAAATAAATATTTAATGAATAAAAATTCAGTGTACAGAGGGAGACGTTAGAAGGATAAAGTTGAAGCAGATTTTAGAAGGAAACGGAAACCGAATCCGAAACAGGAAACAAGAGATAAACATCTACGCCTGTTCAAAAGACCGGGGAGAATTGTGAATCGGACGATAAGCAGACATATCTACTCCTATTGAGAAAAATCTAAATAACATTATATACAAATTTTTCCTCTTACTTTAAATGTTCTAGTATCTGTGTATATTTAAGAGATGAGATATTATGTACACTATTTACATTATTCGGACTATTATCCTCATCTTTATCGCCATATTTATTACAACGTTTCGGCCTTTAAGTATCTGTCTATATTTCTGAGATGAGGTATTATGTACACTATTTACATTATTCGGACTATTGTACTCATCTTTGTCGCCATATTTATTACAAGGTTTCGGACGTTGTACGCTCCGGCCTTCTACAGGTGGTTGCAATATCGAACTGAACCCTTTATTTCGCTCACTGGGGTAACTCTTCTAGTTCCACTTGCCATGTCTAATGGATGTCAGTTATCTCCTGTTAATTCCCCTCTCCAAGTTCTCCACCGCCTTAACTACGTATTGAACCTTTGGGCCCTGTCACTGGATCTAACTAACGCTTTTATGCACTGTGCCATGTGTTCTATTTGGTAAATACACGTGTATGAACAAACATGCGAGATTATAAACAAATGTAGCTCTATTTCTACTAGCCTGTACCTTAGAGAGTCTTATAGTAAATGTGTTTTCGGCTAGGGATCCAAACTGCGTCAGATTTGGGTATAAGGTCACCAGAAAGCCCGAGGTGCTTTTAGACAGCTCAGCCTCAGAAAATTTAACAATCAAACAATCGTCATTTAAAAAAGATGAAGAGGGTGACTTTCTCACTTTAGGTAAGATATAATACAGGTGATGGCAGGTGAGTGACGTTAATGAAGAACTCCCGGTTGATTGTGTAGACCACTAGGACGCTGGATATCATCACAAGACCACAAGAATTAGGCTAACACAGGAATCAATATGGTACCACTAAAAACATAAAAGCCATCACTGGAGTGGCTGTTTTCACTTCGAGAAATATTACAGTTAAAATCCTTTCACTTTTCACTCCATTTTGCTTTTTATATTCATATGTTATAATGTGTGATTGTATAAAAAATAGTGGCAAGTACATTTGTCTATCATTTCTTATAGTGGTAGAAAAGTTCACTTTGGGAACAAAAGCATGTTTGACATTCCTCAATTGCTGGCATTCTTATATTCCTCTATCTCAGATCAATATAACAGTTCGTGACTGTATGACTGTATCTAGTCTTTGGCGTTTCTTTGGTGGCGATTTCTGGTTTTGGTTTGGTTTAATTTGCTTTGTTTTGCGGTATATCTACCTGAATTGTTTATTGAATGCCCTCAAGATTTTTATTGATGATAATATTTTTTCAAAAATATGTTGTTGGTAATATTTTCCAAAAATGTATTGATGGTAATATTTTTTCATAAAATGCACTGCTGGTAATAATGTATTACGAGTAATAATTTTTCAATAAAAGTATTGCTGGTATTAAAACCCACTTTTATACTTTCATAGTGTTTTGACATCTTTTTGTGGGGTTTAAGTATTTGTTCATAGCTGTGAACCTTACAGGTGCGACCACCACAAGTCGGAACACGAGTAAGTAAGAGGTGGTTCCACTTTCCTCAAAACCCCCTGATCAGAGGCCTTGCTGTTGGATGTAGTTTATCGTCATACCCAGGACGGGCTGATTTCTGGTGTGTTCGATATTGAATCCAAGCATCGTTCAGTTGAGAAACACACATTGTTGAATGTTGACGTATTGTCCAGAAATGAATGTCGTAATGATGGAGGATGAAAGGTGGCGATGAGGAAGGATTGGAACTGAGACACACAAAAGAAAAAACAACATTAAAAAGGTTTATTTTGTTTGAATAGTGCTTCAGGTCTTCGGACGGTCAAAAAGCGTTTTGTCAGATTGTGTCAGGGTGATTTTAAGCTAAACTATTAAATAGGTTCCGTGCGAAGTTCTGGCACCGATGAAAATATTCTATTTGCCATAATGTAGAATCAAACAATGAATTCGACAGAAGAGATTGTTAAGAGTTAGAAAATCGATATCTCATATGCCTTTCATCATTTGAAGAGACTTTTGTTTCCAAGCACGACACGTTGGTGCCACATTCTCTAATGAAACAGAACAAGCTTAATGGTGCTACTGCGACGATTACTTTGCATTTCCACTACATAAAGGATCGTTTCTTTGAGTGAATTTTCATAGGCCATGACAAATGGATCTGTTACGATAACGTTTGACGCAGAACGAAGATGGAAATACCCTCGTGAATGTGATGAAACCTTAGCTAAAGCGGGCTTGCATCCAATAAATATATTGATGTCTGTTTGATGGAATTGCTGAGGGAAACTTCTCCTTGAGCTTCCCTAGCCGGCGAAGCGATACACTCAAAGAAGTACTGCGCCCAACACAGAAATCACCAAACAAAACGACATATTTGGGCAGATCAAAAGGTGTCATTTTCCACCTCGACAACTTAAGAGCACACGTTGCAAAACGGACCTTGCAGAAGCATAAAGAGTTGAAATGTGAAACCCTTCAGCACCCACACAATTCTGCTGATTTGGCTCCTTTGAAATTTCGTTTGTTCCATTACCTAGAGAATAACTTCAGTGACAAACTCTTCACAATCAGTCCAAGACTACCAACCCAAATTCTTCAAACAAAAACACAACGTTTTTACGAGAATGCAAATAACAAGATTTATAGAACGATGTGAGGAAGTTGTTAATATCAATAGGTCATGTACTTGACTAATAAATAGTTTTTCTGTGAGTTTGTAACATTTTATTTATAAAGTTTCTAATCGAGCACGAACTTTTGCAGTGATCTATTATTAAGGTATACATTACATATACATTAATGCCTATAATTGATTTATTTTCCTTTCCCAGCCCCACCTTTACCCCATTTAAGAAATACACATTAATTGGTGAGATCTCTTAGAGCCCGCATTTACTGAATTGTATTCTTATGAAACTCAAACAATGTTATTTATAAAGGAATTAATAGACAGTGTTTATAATCTGACATTATTTTTTATTACTCTAAACCATGAATCATCAAGCTTTTAGAGAGAGCGGGCCAGACAGCACTGCAGTGTGACAGAGGAGAACCATGATATCAAATGTACTATAATAAATTGTCTCGACATCAGACCATTCCGTCCAGAAGGCTGCTTTTGTCTGGAGGTTTAAAGAAAAAGACAACAAAGTTAGTGTTATATATTTAAACAAGTTTCCTTATTTAACTTCAGAAATAACAGAATAAAAACTAACACAATAAAAAAAATGTAAATCCCTTACTACCAACGAAATACATTTAAAAATGATAAATTATTTATTGAGACATTTGTTTCTGCCTATTGTTCGATAACGTATCCGCATCAGGCGAAATATTTGTCGATGATAACAGCAAAACATTATCCAGGTGTACAACACCCAACGTTGTTCTTAAACAACATTTGGTCCTTTTCTAAAAAAAACTTTATCAAAAGCATATGCACATCAAAACCATCACTTTTGCATTATTCAATTGAAATCTATTCCGTTTAGCTAAATATATTTCTCGGAGAAGTCAGCGGTAGATTTGTAATGAAAATTTCATTTAAAAATTTGTCGCATTGTAATTCTATAAACACTATTAGATACATTTCTACAACTTGACCTGTTTATTTTTTAAGGCATAGCAAATAATTTAAATTGATCCCCATATTATCGGAATACAAAGAGTCGCTTCTGAAATCCTGAATACAGATTACAAATATGTCTGGTATTATATCTCTCTTTTGATTTTGGAGAATTGAAGTGTAGTTTCCTTTCTGAAGTTTTGATTCCTACAGCAGAATTTTTCTTTCAGAAGCGGTAATTTGACGAAATATCTCAAACATAATCTTGATATATTCTAAAAGTGCTAAGTTGGCAATCCACTTTGGATCCTGACAATAAGAATTAATTTCGTATATGTACTCCAAAAACACAGCAATCTCTTGTCACAATACATATATTCGTTCCAGCAATTTCCGCGACCGAGTCATCGAACAATTGAAAAATATGTAAGGGCTTCAATTTGGTTTAGAAATTCTTGAAACTGTCGATGAATTAGCCCTCTTGACAGCATAAAATTCACTGTTTTCACAATCTCTGTCATGATGTCTTTAAAATTCAATGGCCTTGTTTTAATAATATAACATAAAAGCATCCTGATGGATAAGTCAATGAAGTTTCTGTAGTTTGGGATCAATATCAATGTGTTCTTGGAAGAATTCAAGAAATCCCTTTCGATGTATTGAGATTCGTTTCAGTTATGCATTTTATCAGACTTCCAAAAATATCTAATTAGTGTCTTTTAGGGGAATTAACTGTACAAATTCTTTCACGGCCCTTCAGTATCTGTCTATATTTCTGAGATGAGGTATTACGTACATTATTTACATTGTTTGGACTTTTGTCCTCATCTTTGTCGCCATGTTTATTACTAATAATTACTGTTAGAAATTTCTTGTTTTTTTTTCAGAGAAGTTGCTATGGATATTTGGAGAAAAGACAGAGGGCAGCCACGTCCCCTTGATGAGAAGGGGATTGAAGTCGAGTTACAGTGTCAGGATAGATTACATTACAGATCCTTCTTTGAATTTTGTCGAGATGAATACCAACAGTAATAACATATAATTATATATACACACACACGTATATATATATATATATATATATATATATATATATATATATATATATATATATATATATATATATATATATATATATAGGTATTCATCTTGATATATATATAGTTAAACTCCCAGATCAATTTCTTTGGACAAAACAAATTGGTATAAGATGACAAATTGCTTTAGTGGAAGACACCTAGTCTATAGGTAATAGACTCTCCCACCTATTATAAGTAGGAGTCAGGAGTAGTCGAGAGGAGAAGTGATCAGCGACCACAACTCGATTACTCTGCGTAACACTTTATTACAAGTTCCTAACGTTTCTGTACGTTTACCCCATTTAGGACGCATTTAGTCCGACTACAAGTTCTATTGTGGAAATAACTCCACAACAACTTTTGGTGACGAAAATTTCAACTCATACAGTTTGAAAAAAAAATCTTTAGTCAAGACAACTTTTGACGACGATTTGACTCATACAGAGGCAGAAAAAAAATTGTTCGCCAATACAACATTTGGCAGCGAAGATTTGCACTCATATGGAGGAAGAAAAAGTTCGTTCACCACAGTGGTTTTGACGACGAAATTCGTACTCATAGGGAGGAAGAAAAATTTTGTTCGTCACAAATAACGTGGGCGACAAAGTCTCGGATTTACACTTTGAAAAAAAAAATAGAGGAATTCAAAAGTCTACTCCAGGATCTTTTAAAGTTCCAATTGGAGCAACAAACTAAAATGTTAGAACAACAGAATACATTCCAGAAGCAGCTACAGGAAGAAACTTTCAATAGACAGCTGCAATTCCAACAGAAAATGGAACAAATGCATGAGGAGTTTCAAAACAAAATTCTGGAAATAACCGAGAACAGGAAAGAGAAAAGTCTACAAAATGATTCCTTCCCAGAGAATACAATATGGAATTCTATTGAAATATTTACGTACAGTCCAGATGAAGAGGTAACTTTTCAAGAACATTTAAAAAAATATACAGACGTATATAACGAGGACTGCGATTTGTGGTCTGAAGGAAAGAAGGTTAGGCTTCTTTTAAGTAAATTAGGAACTGCTGAGCATAACAAATTGGTAAATTACATTTTACCGAAAAGAACTAGCGAATTGACATTTACCGAGGCGGTAAATATATTAAGCGTTGTTATTTAGTCAAAAGACATCTTTGTTCCACCAAATTTAAAAAAAGAGAAACGTTTCAGCATGAGCAGAAAGAGGCTTATGCAGAAGCGTCTCTCTTCATAGGAATAAGTGTACTAATTTCATTGTAATTATCACAGTGCTCTTCGTGCTTCTTCAGACACATCCCGCTTCGCATAACCTTAAGGGAATTTAGAACTGAACAGTTTATTTAAGAAAATTGATTGTTCTTCGTGCGCTGATCCTGTCTAAGAATAACTCGGCCAATCCGTAACCCTTCTATCATATAGCTCTCCCCTGAATCCAATAGCACACTTCCCGACCCAGTGGTTCTATATACAACACATATACATACATATATAGGCAGACATGGATAAACGTGCCCGAAACCAGACGAAGTATCAAAAGGACGGCTTTTCCGATGACACCGCTTTTTTTAAACTACTTTCACTTTTCGGTAATGTTTATTGTTTTAAAAAGCGATGATTAGAATTGAAATAAAACCTAAACACAGGATGAAAATGAATTTATCCATTATTTTTTTGTTCTTGTAAATATACAATAAAAATTTGCATGGCAAACATGGGTAAATGATCCAGCCATAAGACGCAGTACCAAAAGGTCAGTATTTCTCAAGACAGTGTTTTTTTTAACTACCTTCACTTACCTATACACTTTCCTTGTTCTTGTGAATTAACAACAGAAATATTATACTATTAATTTAGTGAATTGTTTATTCACAAAATTAATTTTATATTCTAAAAACTAATACAATTAGAGAACTAATACTATATTTATCATTTACCAATTTATAAAGAAATAAACTTTAAAAAATCTTTCATTCATAATTTTATAAAAATTTACTGAATTATTAAAATATATGCTCCAACACTAAAGAAATCTTTCTTTCGTACATACTGCGAAATCTCTCTCCTCCAGACAATATGAAAGCTCAAAGAATCGTCGGAATGTTCGCTTACCACAGTCGTTGAATTCCAAACCATTCGCTAAAAATTCACGCGTTAAATAACAACACTGTATTCCACTTACTTGCTAAAAGAAAAGGTTCCTTTGAATATTTGAAAAGGGAATTTTAAAGAGAGACAGACAGAACAATCAAATCTAATCGCCCAGACGTCGTGATCAAAGACCGCAAGAACAGAATATGCTTTCTTATAGACATGGGATTATCTGCAGATAGTAATTTATCGGTTTAATTTTTTTTTTTAAACTATCAAAATACAATGATTTTGAAGTAGAAATCTCTAAAATATGGTACACGAGGACATCAATAGTTCCAGTTGCAGCTGGAGCCCTCGGATTGATTAGAAAAGATTCCGATAGACTTATTAATGGGATCCCTCTTAGCCCATACGTTAAAGAAATACAAAAAATGTACTCACAATTACAACTCACATGTTCCGTGGAGCTTTAACTCTGTGAAATGTGTGTGACCTATTTATTTTTTTTATAAAAGATGATCCTTGGAAGACGTCATTTCCGACCTTAGGTCTCTGGTTGGGATCCGGAAGAAAATGTGTATAGAACAGAAATCAAAGAAAATAATAATAATAATAATAATAATAATAATAATAATAATAATAATAATTGTTGAAACTTGACTAATGCATGGAATAATAATGCAAACACAAAATGTAGTTAGAATAAAATGTATTGAAACAAGAAAGTGTACACAATATTTACATATAGTCTTTTGTATATTTCTGGGAAGACTGTTCCTGGAGAATGTGTTGACTAAGTCGCAGTCGGGCAGAGTCTCTAGTTGGATCTCTTGATTTGCCTCCCTGTCTTCCGGTACCAACCATATTTATATCGTCGGTACTCCGCTATGCAAATTAGGTGGATCCTACCACAACAACAATAATAATAATAATAATAATAATAATAATAATAATAACAAAAACAACAACAACAATCTTGATATGGATGTCATGACTAGCAAAAACCGATGGGGAAAATATTGTTATTTTTTTTATTTCTGTGATGTCTTATTTGCCCTTAAATGATGCAGTATATTTGGATGTCTTCATCCCATTCGGTCTTGACTTTATTTTTTTCGATCACCTTCTCTAGTCTGTTGAACTTAAAATTCATACTTCCTACGTAGGCTCCAAGGCCATTTTTATCAAGATGGTCGGTGCCTGTTTTCTTCATACAGATGAATTTCATAGTGACATAAGTGACATTTTCCTCCATATGTGGGAACACCCATCATGCAAGATATTCGGTTGATAACGAAAAGTCGCGTGGAATAATAATAATAATAATAATAATAATAATAATAATAATAATAATAATAATAATAATAATAATAATAATACACCATAAAGAGTCATAATTGGTCATACCTGATTGGTAGTGTTACTATTTTCTTCTTCTTTATTTGCAATGCCCCATCAGGACGTAGCGGTCCATGACTCTCCAAAATTTCCTGTGTTCTGTTATTTCTCCAAAACCCAGTTCCGTAATTCATTTATTCAAACTCAGCAAGTAGGTTATGCTGTTTCCCTTTGTCTCTCTTGCATTCAATCTGACCTATGGGTACCAGATTTTCCGAAATTCTTTCCTCATTAATATCATCAGAAACCTTAACTCTCTGTTCCTGATGCTACGTATACGTCTCTTTTTCGTTTCCTTTTTTGTAAAGTTTTGTCGTTTCTCTCATGTTGGGTCCAGTGTATCCTCAGTATCCTTCAATAAAACAACGTTTTTATAGCTTCAAGTCTCCTCTTCATCTTTGAGGAGATTGTCCAGCACTCACTGGCATACAGGAGGACAAATATCACGTAACAGATTAGTACTCCTTGTTTCTAGCAAAGTTTTTTTTTCGATTTCAGTGCGTACCAAATTTTCCATGCGATTATACCTCATCAATTGCTCCCGAAACCTCAACATTTTTTGTTCCCCTTTTTGAAACTTTGTCGTTGCTGTCATGTTGGGTCTATGGTATCCTCAGCATCTTTCTTTAAAACAACATTTCTGGAGCTTCGAGTTTTTTCTTCATCTTTGAGTAGATTGTCCAGAACTCGCCGCCATTACTATCTACATGTTTTAATTTGGTGCATTCAGATTGGCTACAGTAAATATCCCTTTGTGTAAACAGTATTGAGTGCCAGTTCACTGACCCAAGCTAGTTAATCTTGTCCCCAATGGCTGATCTTACGTACATATCTATTCATAGGAAGTTGTAAGAGAAAATTGTGGCTTGTGACGAGAGGAGGAGGCCCTATTTAGATTTTGGTGATGGGGCAGACAGGTTGAATTGGGAACGTCGTCTAGATACCTAGAAACAACCTCAATTGGAGATCATATGAATGGAGTGAAGTATTTGATTTAGCTAAGTTCAACAAGGAGGGTTACACACTGTTTTTTTCTCTAATATCACGCACAATTGAATGTGAGGTATAGAATTCATATTCACTTATTAGACTTGGTTTCAAAGGAGGAACGATATTAGCTTTCGCTAATTTGTACTCCGGTGTCACGTTTTTGGTTTTTTGCTCCTTCAATCTATAGTAAAATTCGAATGGAGTCAGTCTTTTGATGCATTCACCATCTAAGCCTTGAATATCTGTAAATAACGCAAACGTATTTGATACACAATAATGTAATGGTTGTGAGTTCGATTCTCCTTAGCTGCCCTAGGTTTATAATGAAGTTCCAGATTATTCTATATTTACAAACTAGAAACATAAATATAATTCTAAATATTTTCATACACCGATCGATTTCTGATTCCTATTTTCACCTCTTTATTTATTAGTGCCCCACAGGTGTTTCTTCATCATCAACTTTCGACATCAATCATAGAATCCCAAATTCCGCGCCAGCATGTACAATCCCTCAGACTAGCCGCCATCAGGTTTTGTTTCTTTATCCCCGCATCCAAGAAGGTGACACCAGGAAGGTTAGTTTCTTGCTTCCCCTGTCATAAAGTTCAGATCTTGAAAGGGCAGGTGATGAGATAACCTTATTTTATGCTCGATGGCAGAAGCTCGAAAATTGGTCTTTTTTTTTTAGATTTCACTAGGAAGGAGACGGAATGTATGAGGTATGTCTGAAAAGTAACGAGACTTTTGTCACAAACAATTTATTTCAATTCCAATGAGCAAACTACATGGTTTCCCACTCAAAGTAATCCCCCTCGAATCTAATACATTTTTTCATTCTTCTATGCCACTCCTCTGGGCACGGTTGGGAGGATTATTCTTGGATGCCCCTCAGCTCCGTCGTTACGACCCTCTTGATTGCATCCACGCCTTCAAAACGGATGCCCTGTCATGATCCCCTTGTGTTTGGGGGAAGACAAAATGACACGGAACAAGATCCGATGGATAAAGAGTTTTTTCCTGCACGGCGACGTTCTTATCGAACAGAATCTGCCGGATGCTCAGGGCGTTCTGAGAAGGTCCATTGTTGTAGTGAAGCAGACATGATTTGTCCTGCCGCAACTCTCGTCACTACTCGCGCACTGAGCCAAGCAAATGCCACAGGATCTCTTTGGAGACCTGCTGATCGATCGTCTGGTCATATGGCAAAAACTCACTGCCGATGACTCTCACATCGAAAAAGAAACCGAGTCCCGTTATTTTCACAGTTATACATCACTTCTCTAGTAGGATGTTAACTCAAGGAAAGATTTCTGTAGACGACTTATGTAGGTTCCATCAATTTTTGACTGGGTATTCGTTGACATTGTCCATGTTCCAGAAATGTATCGAAATATTCATTCAACTCTGACCCGAAATATGTGCACTTTAAGCTAAAACTCTCCGGTCAGAGAACGAGATCTTATCTATGGCATTTGAGACGGCACAAGCCATACTTTAAGTGTAAGAGATTAGGCAATTTTGCTTATCAACTTTATTAAGAAATGCGCCAATAAATATTTTAATTTCAGTATTCATCTCAGTTTGAGTTGAGTTCTTAATTTATGCTGAAAGAGGCGTTTATAATAGGTTGAAAATAGACCGGTATTCGATGCCAATTCTGTGACTTCCGTTAGACCGTCCGTCACACCCTGTAAAATAGCCGTATATGGACTGATCGAAACCAAATTTTGGGGAGAAGTGCAATTCGATGCAAAGTACGGTTTGTTTTACTAGGATGTCTCGTTATGTACAATAAATTTTCATTAATATTTTTTTGAACAAATCAAAAGTTTTATTATTTAACATACAAAATGCCTCAACTATTTTAAAAAATATCTTAACAATTAAAATAAAAAAATAGTTATTTAATAAACATGCAGGTTTTTTTTTCACATATCTTTTCTTTGGGTTTTTTATATACCATAATCCAGGTTTCAGTTCGCCCTGAGTTTGCGAGGACTATAAAAAAAATCACAAGAACAAACCCATCAACAATTTGGAATTTGGCTCCGGAACGAAATATTTACTTGTTGTTTAAGAATAAGATATCCTAAAAATTTATTCTTCGCTCTTGAAAGGAAAAAAAAATGAAATTTTCAATAAAATATTGTTTACCATGAAGTCCTGTAAAATTAGATTAAATTAAAGAAATAATTAAACCACAAAATAGAGAATTATTTTTATTATTTTTCAAATCTAATCAGTTTATTCAAATTTCATAGATTGGCTTGGGAAATTGAACGAAACGTAGAGTTTCTAAATACCGACAAAAAATGTTAGCGATTACTTCAACAATACTAAATATTGTGAATATTTCAACACGCGACAACGTATTGTGAAAAACATTCCAGTTTGATTAATATCTTCCACTTCCGATATATTCTAAGATACAATCAATTGAAAGAGAAAGTATTTCATAAGACTGTCGTTAACACTGGGAAATAAAAATAAGTGCTACAAATTCAGTTGACGCTTACCTTCATGTGTTATTTCATTTCAGTTATATGATGTAACAGAAATAAATAAGTAAACGGTAATAAAAATTAAAATTATTAATTAAAAAGTATGAGATAAAGACACAGGAACTAAGAACACAATAAATATGCTCGGAATGATATGAGAAAAAGCAATAAAAATGTAGAAGGATATATGCCTGTGTTTTATAGATTATGCAGAAACAAATTTAAAACAGTACACAAAGAACTATTTGAACTGTTAGGTAAGCTTGATATATTTGTAAAGAACTATTTGAACTGTAAAGTAAGCTTGATATATTTGTAAAGAACTATTTGAACTGTAAAGTAAGCTTGGTATATTTGTGAAAGATAGAATAATCCGTAAATCACCTGTAGGGACGAAATATAAGCGTAGTTTTGAAACGGGACTTATTACCCCGTTTAAATTGAACACCCTGGAAACATTCAGAAGTCTTTCAGAATTGATTATTAACGACCATAGTCTTAACAATATGCAGATTACATAGTGTTGATAGAAAAACAAAGCATTAAAGGAAACAAAAGAAAGTTCTAGAGAAAGTTGTAAAAAAATGCATTGAATAATCTGTCCTCGAGAATCATGAAATAATCCCTGTTATGCAATTGATTCTAATCAGTCATCTCGATTTCGGTCACTTCCTCACCGTCGTGATGTGGTCTCCCATTGATTTTCGACAAATATTTTCATGGTCCCACCCTGTTACTGTTGAAATAACGAAATCAAAACGGCACTCAAACCCAATATATTTTCCGTGAAACTGACTTAAATTAAATTGCATCTCTGTTAACTACAACCTTCAAAAATGTAAATGTAACAGCAATCGAAAATTCCTGCCTCCTGGAATCCCATTCATCTTTTGTCCTTTTCTCAATCCTCCCTATTCTCAGTCATCAGTTCAACTTACAGGCCATGTAAACTCCTGCGTAATAATGACATTCCCGTTCATCATAAGTCATTTCCTCCATCCCCACCTATTCTCACTTTTCTGTTTCGCTTTCACTGCCTGTAACCACACTGCGTACTAGTGGCATTCCCTTTCATCATTTGTCCTATCCTCAATCCTCCTTATTCTCAGTCTTCTCTTTCACTTTCACTCCCTGTAACCCCCTGCGTACTAGTGGCATTCCCTTTCATCATTTGTCCTTTCCTCAATCCTCACTATTCTCAGTCTTCTCTTTCACTTTCACTCCCTGTAACCCCCTGCGTACTAGTGACATTCCCTTTCATCTTTTGTCCTTTCCTCAATCCTACCTATTCTCAGTTTTCTCTTTCATTTTCACTCACTGTAACCCCCTGCTTACTAGTGGCATTCCCTTTCATTTTTGTCTTTTCCTCAATCCTCCCTATTCTCAGTCTTCTCTTTCACTTTCACTCCCTGTAACCCCCTGCGTACTAGTGGCATTCCCTTTCATCTTTTGTCCTTTCCACAATCCTCCCTATTCTCAGTATTCTCTTTCATTTTCACTCCCTGTAACCTCCTGCTTACTAGTGGCATTCCCTTTCATCTTTTGTCCTTTCCTCAATCCTCCCTATTCTCAGTCTTCTCTTTCACTTTCATTCCCTGTAACCCCCTGCGTACTAGTGGCATTCCCGTTCATCTATTGTCCTTTCCTCAATCCTCCCTATTCTCAGTCTTCTCTTTCACTTTCACTCCCTGTAACCCCCTGCGTACTAGTGGCATTACCTTTCATCTTTTGTCCTTTCCTCAATCCTCCCTATTCTCAGTATTCTCTTTCACTTTCACTTACTGTAACCCCCTGCTTACTAGTGGCATTCCCGTTCATCTTTTGTCCTTTCCTCAATCCTCCCTATTCTCAGTCTTCTGTTTCAGTTTCACTCCCTGTAACGACCTGCGTACAAGTGGCATTCCCTTTCATCTTTTGTCCTTTCCTCAATCCTCCCTATTCTCAGTCTTCTCTTTCATTTTCGCACCCTGTAAACCCCTGCGTACAAGTGGCAATCCCTTTCATCTTTTGTCCTTTCCTCAATCCTCCCTATTCTCAGTCTTCTCTTTCTCATTCACTCCCTGTAACCCCCTGCGTACTTCAACTGTTGTCCTTTTAACATTCCTCCCTATTATCAGGCTTCTCTTTCACTTTCACTCCCTGTAACCCCCTGGTTACTAGTGTCATTCCATTTCGTCTTTTGTCCTTTCCTCAATCCTCCCTATTCTCAGTCTTCTGTTTCACTATAACTCCCTGTTACCCCCTGCGTACTAGTGGCATTCCCTTTCATCTTTTGTCCTTTCCTCAATCCTCCCTATTCTCAGTCTTCTGTTTCATTTTCACTCCCTGTAAACCCCTGCGTACTAGTGGCATTCCCGTTCATCTTTTGTCCTTTCATCAATCATCCCAATTCTCAGTCTTCTCTTTCACTTTCACTCCCGGTTAGCCCCCTGCGTACTAGTGGCATTCCCTTTCATCTTTTGTCCTTTCCTCAATCCCCCTATTCTCAGTTTTCTCTTTCACTTTCACTCACTGTAACCCCCTGCTTACTAGTGGCATCCCGTTCATCTTTTGTCCTTTTCTCAATCCTCCCTATTCTCAGTTTTCTCTTTCACTTTCACTGCCAGGAACCCCCTGCTTACTAGTGGCATTCCCGTTCATCTTTTGTCCTTTCCTCAATCCTCCCTATTCTCAGTCTTCGCTTTCACTTTCACTCCCTGTAACAACCTGCGTACTGGTGGCATTCCCTTTCATCTTTTGTCCTTTCCTCAATCCTCCCTATTCTCAGTCTTCTCTTTCACTTTCACTCCCTGTAACTCCCTGCGTACTAGTGGCATTCCCGTTCATCTATTGTCCTTTCCTCAATCCTCCCTATTCTCAGTCTTCTCTTTCACTTTCACTCCCTGTAACAACCTGCGTACTGGTGGCATTCCCTTTCATCTTTTGTCCTTTCCTCAATCCTCCCTATTCTCAGTCTTCTCTTTCACTTTCACTCCCTGTAACTCCCTGCGTGCTAGTGGCATTCCCGTTCATCTTTTGTCCTTTCCTCAATCCTCCCTATTCTCAGTCTTCGCTTTCACTTTCACTCCCTGTAACAACCTGCGTACTGGTGGCATTCCCTTTCATCTTTTGTCCTTTCCTCAATCCTCCCTATTCTCAGTCTTCTCTTTCACTTTCACTCCCTGTAACTCCCTGCGTACTAGTGGCATTCCCTTTCATCTTTTGTCCTTTCCTCAATCCTCCCTATTCTCAATCTTCTCTTTCACTTTCACTCCCTGTAACTCCCTGCGTACTAGTGGCATTCCCGTTCATCTATTGTCCTTTCCTCAATCCTCCCTATTCTCAGTCTTCTCTTTCACTTTCACTCCCTGTAACAACCTGCGTACTGGTGGCATTCCCTTTCATCTTTTGTCCTTTCCTCAATCCTCCCTATTCTCAGTCTTCTCTTTCACTTTCACTCCCTGTAACTCCCTGCGTACTAGTGGCATTCCCTTTCATCTTTTGTCCTTTCCTCAATCCTCCCTATTCTCAGTCTTCTCTTTCACTTTCACTCCCTGTAACTCCCTGCGTACTAGTGGCATTCCCGTTCATCTTTTGTCCTTTCCTCAATCCTCCCTATTCTCAGTCTTCTCTTTCAGTTTCACTCCCTGTAACAACCTGCGTACTGGTGGCATTCCCTTTCATCTTTTGTCCTTTCCTCAATCCTCCCTATTCTCAGTCTTCTCTTTCACTTTCACTCCCTGTAACTCCCTGCGTACTAGTGGCATTCCCGTTCATCTATTGTCCTTTCCTCAATCCTCCCTATTCTCAGTCTTCTCTTTCACTTTCACTCCCTGTAACAACCTGCGTACTGGTGGCATTCCCTTTCATCTTTTGTCCTTTCCTCAATCCTCCCTATTCTCAGTCTTCTCTTTCACTTTCACTCCCTGTAACTCCCTGCGTACTAGTGGCATTCCCTTTCATCTTTTGTCCTTTCCTCAATCCTCCCTATTCTCAGTCTTCTCTTTCACTTTCACTCCCTGTAACTCCCTGCGTACTAGTGGCATTCCCGTTCATCTTTTGTCCTTTCCTCAATCCTCCCTATTCTCAGTCTTCTCTTTCAGTTTCACTCCCTGTAACAACCTGCGTACTGGTGGCATTCCCTTTCATCTTTTGTCCTTTCCTCAATCCTCCCTATTCTCAGTCTTCTCTTTCACTTTCACTCCCTGTAACTCCCTGCGTGCTAGTGGCATTCCCGTTCATCTTTTGTCCTTTCCTCAATCCTCCCTATTCTCAGTCTTCGCTTTCACTTTCACTCCCTGTAACAACCTGCGTACTGGTGGCATTCCCTTTCATCTTTTGTCCTTTCCTCAATCCTCCCTATTCTCAGTCTTCTCTTTCACTTTCACTCCCTGTAACTCCCTGCGTACTAGTGGCATTCCCGTTCATCTATTGTCCTTTCCTCAATCCTCCCTATTCTCAGTCTTCTCTTTCACTTTCACTCCCTGTAACAACCTGCGTACTGGTGGCATTCCCTTTCATCTTTTGTCCTTTCCTCAATCCTCCCTATTCTCAGTCTTCTCTTTCACTTTCACTCCCTGTAACTCCCTGCGTACTAGTGGCATTCCCTTTCATCTTTTGTCCTTTCCTCAATCCTCCCTATTCTCAGTCTTCTCTTTCACTTTCACTCCCTGTAACTCCCTGCGTACTAGTGGCATTCCCGTTCATCTTTTGTCCTTTCCTCAATCCTCCCTATTCTCAGTCTTCTCTTTCAGTTTCACTCCCTGTAACAACCTGCGTACTGGTGGCATTCCCTTTCATCTTTTGTCCTTTCCTCAATCCTCCCTATTCTCAGTCTTCTCTTTCACTTTCACTCCCTGTAACTCCCTGCGTACTAGTGGCATTCCCTTTCATCTATTGTCCTTTCCTAAATCCTCCCTATTCTCAATCTTCTCTTTCACTTTCACTCCCTGTAACTCCCTGCGTACTAGTGGCATTCCCGTTCATCTTTTGTCCTTTCCTCAATCCTCCCTATTATCAGTCTTCTCTTTCACTTTCACACCCTGTAACCCCCTGCGTACTAGTGGCATTCCTGTTCATCTTTTGTCCTTTCCTCAATCCTCCCTATTCTCAGTTTTCTCTTTCACTTTCACTGCCAGGAACCCCCTGCTTACTAGTGGCATTCCCGTTCATCTTTTGTCCTTTCCTCAATCCTCCCTATTCTCAGTTTTCTCTTTCAGTTTCACTCCCTGTAACAACCTGCGTACTGGTGGCATTCCCTTTCATCTTTTGTCCTTTCCTCAATCCTCCCTATTCTCAGTCTTCTCTTTCACTTTCACTCCCTGTAACCCCCTGCGTACTAGTGGTATTCCCTTTCATCTTTTGTCCTTTCCTCAATCCTCCCTATTCTCAGTCTTCTCTTTCACTTTCACTCACTGTAACCCCCTGCGTACTAGTGGCATTCCCTTTCATCTTTGTCCTTTCCTCTATCCTCCCTATTCTCAGTCTTCTCTTTCAAATTCACTCCCTGTAACCCCCTGCGTACTAGTGGCATACTCTTCAACTGTTGTCCTTTTAACATTCCTCCCTATTATCAGTCTTCTCTTTCACTTTCACTCCCTGTAACCCCCTGCTTACTTGTGGCATTCCATTTCATCTTTTGTCCTTTCCTCAATCCTCCCTATTCTCAGTTTTCTCTTTCACTTTTACTCACTGTAACCCCCTGCGTACTAGTGGCATTCCGGTTCATCTTTTGTCCTTTCCTCAATCCTCCCTATTCTCAGTCTTCTGTTTCAGTTTCACTCCCTGTAACCACCTGCGTACAAGTGGCATTCCCTTTCATTTTTGTCCTTTCCTCAATCTTCCCTATTCTCAGTCCTCTCTTTCATTTTCGCTCCCTTTAACCCCCTGCGTACAAGTGGCATTCCCTTTCATCTTTTGTCCTTTCCTCAATCCTCCCTATTCTCAGTCTTCTCTTTCACATTCACTCCCTGTAACATCCTGCGTACTAGTGGCATAAACTTCAACTGTTGTCCTTTTAACATTCCTCCCTATTATCAGGCTTCTCTTTCACTTTCACTCCCTGTAACCCCCTGCTTACTAGTGGCATTCCATTTCATCTTTTGTCCTTTCCTCAATCCTCCCTATTCTCAGTCTTCTGTTTCAATTTCACTCCCTGTAACCACCTGCGTACTAGTGGCATTCCCTTTCATCTTTGTCCTTTCCCCAATCCTCCCTATTCTCAGTCTTCTCTTTCACTTTCACTCCCTGTAACCCCCTGCGTACTAGTGGCATTCCCTTTCATCTTTTGTCCTTTCCTCAATCCTCCCTATTCTCAGTCTTCAGTTTCAGTTTCACTCTCTGTAACCCCCTGCGTACTAGTTGCATTCCCTTTCATCATTTGTCCTTTCCTCAATCCGCCCTATTCTCAGTCTTCTCTTTCACATTCACTCCCTGTAACCCCGTGCGTACTAGTGGCATTCCCGTTCATCTTTTGTCCTTTCCTCAATCCTCCCTATTCTCAGTCTTCTCTTTCACTTTCACTCCCTGTAACCCCCTGCTTACTAGTGGCATTCCCTTTCATCTTTTGTCCTTTCCTCAATCCTCCCTATTCTCAGTCTTCTGTTTCAGTTTCACTCCCTGTAACCACCTGCGTACAAGTGGCATTCCCTTTCATCTTTTGTCCTTTCCTCAATCCTCCCTATTCTCAGTCTTCTCTTTCATTTTCGATCCCTGTAACCCCCTGCGTACAAGTGGCATTCCCTTTCATCTTTTGTCCTTTCCTCAATCCTCAATATTCTCAGTCTTCTCTTTCACATTCACTCCCTGTAACCTCCTGCGTACTAGTGGCATAAACTTCAACTGTTGTCCTTTTAACATTCCTCCCTATTATCAGGCTTCTCTTTCATTTTCACTCACTGTAACCCCCTGCTTACTAGTAGCATTCCATTTCATCTTTTGTCCTTTCCTCAATCCTCCCTATTCTCAGTTTTCTGTTTCACTTTCACTCCCTGTAACCCCCTGCGTACTAGTGGCATTGCCTTTCATTTTTGTCCTTTCCTCAATCCTCCCTATTCTCAGTTTTCTCTTTCACTTTCACTCCCTGTAACCCCCTGCGTACTAGTGGCATTCCCTTTCATCTTTTGTCCATTCCTCAATCCTCCCTATTCTCAGTCTTCTCTTTCATTTTCATTCCCCGTAACAACCTGCGTACTAGTGGCATTCCCTTTCCTCTTTTGTCCTTTCCTCAATCCTCCCTATTCTCAGTCTTCTCTTTCATTTTCACTCCCAGTAACCCCCTGCGTACTAGTGGCATTCCCTTTCATCTATTGTACTTTCCTCAATCCTCCCTATTCTCAGTTTTCTCTTCCACTTTCACTCACTGTAACCCACTGCGTACTAGTGGCATTTACTTTCCTCTTTTGTCCTTTCCACAATCCTCCCTATTCTCAGTCTTCTGTTTCAGTTTCACTCCCTGTAACCCCCTGCGTACTAGTGGCATTCCCATTCATCTTTTGTACTTTCCTCAATCCTCCCTATTCTCAGGCTTCTCTTTCACATTCACT
Source organism: Acanthosepion esculentum (assembly GCA_964036315.1). Lineage (NCBI taxonomy): Eukaryota > Metazoa > Mollusca > Cephalopoda > Sepiida > Sepiidae > Acanthosepion > Acanthosepion esculentum. The sequence continues at coordinate 15,101,135 of OZ038491.1, forward strand.
CACTGAAACCCCCTGCGTACTAGTGGCATTCCCTTTCATCTTTTGTCCTTTCCTCAATCCTCCCTATTCTCAGTCTTCTGTTTCACTATCACTCCCTGTTACCCCTTGCGTACTAGTGGAATTCACTTTCATCTTTTGTCCTTTCCTCAATCCTCCCTATTCTCAGTCTTCTCTTTCATTTTCACTCCCTGTAAACCTCTGCGTACTAGTGGCATTCCCTTTCATCTTTTGTCCTTTCCTCATTCCTCTCTATTCTCAGTCTTCTCTTTCACTTTCACCCCCTGTAACTCCCTGCATACTAGTGGCATTCCCTTTCATCTTTTGTCCTTTCCTCAATCCTCCTTATTCTCAGTATTCTCTTTCACTTTCACTCCCTGTAACTCCCTGCGTACTAGTGGCATTCCCTTTCATCTTTTGTCCTTTCCTCAATCCTCCTTATTCTCAGTATTCTCTTTCACTTTCACTCCCTGTAACCTCCTGCTTACTAGTGGCATTCCCTTTCATATTTTGTCCTTTCCTCAGTCCTCCGTATTCTCAGTCTTCTCTTTCATTTTCATTCCCTGTAACCCCCTGCGTACTAGTGGCATTCCCGTTCATCTTTTGTCCTTTCTTCAATCCTCCCTATTCTCAGTATTCTCTTTCACTTTCACTCCCTGTAACCTCCTGCTTACTAGTGGCATTCCCTTTCATCTTTTGTCCTTTCCTCAGTCCTCCGTATTCTCAGTCTTCTCTTTCATTTTCATTCCCTGTAACCCCCTGCGTACTAGTGGCATTCCCGTTCATCTTTTGTCCTTTCCTCAATCCTCCCTATTCTCAGTATACTCTTTCACTTTCACTCCCTGTAACCCCCTGCGTACTAGTGGCATTCCCTTTCATCTTTTGTCCATTCCTCAATCCTCCCTATTCTCAGTCTTCTCTTTCATTTTCATTCCCCGTAACAACCTGCGTACTAGTGGCATTCCCTTTCCTCTTTTGTCCTTTCCTCAATCCTCCCTATTCTCAGTCTTCTCTTTCATTTTCACTCCCAGTAACCCCCTGCGTACTAGTGGCATTCCCTTTCATCTATTGTACTTTCCTCAATCCTCCCTATTCTCAGTTTTCTCTTCCACTTTCACTCCCTGTAACCCCCTGCGTACTAGTGGCATTTACTTTCATCTTTTGTCCTTTCCACAATCCTCCCTATTCTCAGTCTTCTGTTTCAGTTTCACTCCCTGTAACCCCCTGCGTACTAGTGGCATTCCCTTTCATCTTTTGTACTTTCCTCAATCCTCCCTATTCTCAGGCTTCTCTTTCACATTCACTCACTGAAACCCCCTGCGTACTAGTGGCATTCCCTTTCATCTTTTGTCCTTTCCTCAATCCTCCCTATTCTCAGTCTTCTGTTTCACTATCACTCCCTGTTACCCCTTGCGTACTAGTGGAATTCACTTTCATCTTTTGTCCTTTCCTCAATCCTCCCTATTCTCAGTCTTCTCTTTCATTTTCACTCCCTGTAAACCTCTGCGTACTAGTGGCATTCCCTTTCATCTTTTGTCCTTTCCTCATTCCTCTCTATTCTCAGTCTTCTCTTTCACTTTCACCCCCTGTAACTCCCTGCATACTAGTGGCATTCCCTTTCATCTTTTGTCCTTTCCTCAATCCTCCTTATTCTCAGTATTCTCTTTCACTTTCACTCCCTGTAACCTCCTGCTTACTAGTGGCATTCCCTTTCATATTTTGTCCTTTCCTCAGTCCTCCGTATTCTCAGTCTTCTCTTTCATTTTCATTCCCTGTAACCCCCTGCGTACTAGTGGCATTCCCGTTCATCTTTTGTCCTTTCTTCAATCCTCCCTATTCTCAGTATTCTCTTTCACTTTCACTCCCTGTAACCTCCTGCTTACTAGTGGCATTCCCTTTCATCTTTTGTCCTTTCCTCAATCCTCCCTATTCTCAGTCTTCTCTTTCACTTTCACTCCCTGTAACTCCCTGCGTACTAGTGGCATTCCCTTTCATCTTTTGTCCTTTCCTCAATCCTCCTTATTCTCAGTATTCTCTTTCACTTTCACTCCCTGTAACCTCCTGCTTACTAGTGGCATTCCCTTTCATATTTTGTCCTTTCCTCAGTCCTCCGTATTCTCAGTCTTCTCTTTCATTTTCATTCCCTGTAACCCCCTGCGTACTAGTGGCATTCCCGTTCATCTTTTGTCCTTTCTTCAATCCTCCCTATTCTCAGTATTCTCTTTCACTTTCACTCCCTGTAACCTCCTGCTTACTAGTGGCATTCCCTTTCATCTTTTGTCCTTTCCTCAGTCCTCCGTATTCTCAGTCTTCTCTTTCATTTTCATTCCCTGTAACCCCCTGCGTACTAGTGGCATTCCCGTTCATCTTTTGTCCTTTCCTCAATCCTCCCTATTCTCAGTATTCTCTTTCACTTTCACTCCCTGTAACCTCCTGCTTACTAGTGGCATTCCCGTTCATCTTTTGTCCTTTCCTCAATCCTCCCTATTCTCAGTCTTCTCTTTCACTTTCACTCCCTGTAACTCCCTGCGTACTAGTGGCATTCCCTTTCATCTTTTGTCCTTTCCTCAATCCTCCTTATTCTCAGTATTCTCTTTCACTTTCACTCCCTGTAACCTCCTGCTTACTAGTGGCATTCCCTTTCATATTTTGTCCTTTCCTCAGTCCTCCGTATTCTCAGTCTTCTCTTTCATTTTCATTCCCTGTAACCCCCTGCGTACTAGTGGCATTCCCGTTCATCTTTTGTCCTTTCTTCAATCCTCCCTATTCTCAGTATTCTCTTTCACTTTCACTCCCTGTAACCTCCTGCTTACTAGTGGCATTCCCTTTCATCTTTTGTCCTTTCCTCAGTCCTCCGTATTCTCAGTCTTCTCTTTCATTTTCATTCCCTGTAACCCCCTGCGTACTAGTGGCATTCCCGTTCATCTTTTGTCCTTTCCTCAATCCTCCCTATTCTCAGTATTCTCTTTCACTTTCACTCCCTGTAACCTCCTGCTTACTAGTGGCATTCCCTTTCATATTTTGTCCTTTCCTCAATCCTCCCTATTCTAAGTCTTCTCTTTCACTTTCATTCCCTGTAACCCCCTGCGTACTAGTGGCATTCCCATTCATCTTTTGTCCTTTCCTCAATCCTCCCTATTCTCAGTCTTCTCTTTCACTTTCACTCCCTCTAACCCCCTGCGTACTAGTGGCATTACCTTTCATCTTTTGTCCTTTCCTCAATCCTCCCTATTCTCAGTCTTCTCTTTCACTTTCACTCCCTGTAACTCCCTGCGTTCTAGTGGCATTCCCTTTCCTCTTTTGTCCTTTCCTCAATCCTCCCTATTCTCAGTCTTCTATTTCAGTTTCACTCCCTGTAACTCCCTGCGTACTAGTGGCATTTCCTTTCATCTTTTGTCCTTTCCTCAATCCTCCCTATTCTCAGTCTTCTATTTCAGTTTCACTCCCTGTAACTCCCTGCGTACTAGTGGCATTTCCTTTCATCTTTTGTCCTTTCCTCAATCCTCCCTATTCTCAGTCTTCTCTTTCACTTTCACTCCCTGTAACTCCCTGCGTTCTAGTGGCATTTCCTTTCATCTTTTGTCCTTTCCTCAATCCTCCCTATTCTCAGTCTTCTATTTCAGTTTCACTCCCTGTAACTCCCTGCGTACTAGTGGCATTTCCTTTCATCTTTTGTCCTTTCCTCAATCCTCCCTATTCTCAGTCTTCTCTTTCACTTTCACTCCCTGTAACTCCCTGCGTTCTAGTGGCATTTCCTTTCATCTTTTGTCCTTTCCTCAATCCTCCCTATTCTCAGTCTTCTGTTTCAGTTTCACTCCCTGTAACCCCCTGCGTACTAGTGGCATTTCCTTTCATCTTTTGTCCTTTCCTCAATCCTCCCTATTCTCAGTCTTCTCTTTCACTTTCACTCCCTGTAACTCCCTGCGTTCTAGTGGCATTTCCTTTCATCTTTTGTCCTTTCCTCAATCCTCCCTATTCTCAGTCTTCTATTTCAGTTTCACTCCCTGTAACTCCCTGCGTACTAGTGGCATTCCCTTTCATCTTTTGTCCTTTCCTCAATCCTCCCTATTCTCAGTCTTCTCTTTCACATTCACTCCCTGTAACAACCTGCGTACTAATGGCATTCCCTTTCATCTTTTGTCCTTTCCTCAATCCTCCCTATTCTCAGTCTTCTGTTTCACTATCACTCCCTGTTAACCCCTGCGTTCTGGTGGAATTCACTTTCATCTGTTTTCCTTTCCTCAATCCTCCCTATTCTCAGTCTTCTCTTTCATTTTCACTGCCTGTAAACCCCTGCGTACTAGTGGCATTCCCGTTCATCTTTTGTCCTTTCCTCAATCCTCCCTATTCTCAGTCTTCTCTTTCACTTTCACTCCCTGTAACCCCCTGCGTACTAGTGGCATTCCCTTTCATCTTTTGTCCTTTCCTCAATCCTCCCTATTCTCAGTCTTCTGTTTCACTATCACTCCCTGTTACCCCTTGCGTACTAGTGGAATTCACTTTCATCTTTTGTCCTTTCCTCAATCCTCCCTATTCTCAGTCTTCTCTTTCACTTTCACTCCCTGTAACCCCCTGCGTACTAGTGGCATTCCCTTTCATCTTTTGTCCTTTCCTCATTCCTCCCTATTCTCAGTCTTCTCTTTCACTTTCACCCCCTGTAACTCCCTGCATACTAGTGGCATTCCCTTTCATCTTTTGTCCTTTCCTCAATCCTCCCTATTCTAAGTCTTCTCTTTCACTTTCACTCCCTGTAACTCCCTGCGTAATAGTGGCATTCCCTTTCATCTTTTGTCCTTTCCTCAATCCTCCCTATTCTCAGTATTCTCTTTCACTTTCACTCCCTGTAAACCTCTGCGTACTAGTGGCATTCCCTTTCATCTTTTGTCCTTTCCTCATTCCTCCCTATTCTCAGTCTTCTCTTTCACTTTCACCCCCTGTAACTCCCTGCATACTAGTGGCATTCCCTTTCATCTTTTGTCCTTTCCTCAATCCTCCCTATTCTCAGTCTTCTCTTTCACTTTCACTCCCTGTAACTCCCTGCGTACTAGTGGCATTCCCTTTCATCTTTTGTCCTTTCCTCAATCCTCCTTATTCTCAGTATTCTCTTTCACTTTCACTCCCTGTAACCTCCTGCTTACTAGTGGCATTCCCTTTCATATTTTGTCCTTTCCTCAGTCCTCCGTATTCTCAGTTTTCTCTTTCACATTCACTCACTGTAACCCCCTGCTTACTAGTGGCATTCCCGTTCATCTTTTGTCCTTTCCTCAATCCTCCCTATTCTCAGTCTTCTCTTTCACATTTACTCCCTGTAACCCCCTGCGTACTAGTGGCATAAACTTCAACTGTTGTCCTTTTAACATTCCTCCCTATTATCAGGCTTCTCTTTCACTTTCACTCCCTGTAACCCCCTGCTTACTAGTGGAATTCCCTTTCATCTTTTGTCCTTTCCTCAATCCTCCCTATTCTCAGTCTTCTGTTTTACTTTCACTCCATGTAACCCCCTGCGTACTAGAGGCATTCCCTTTCATCTTTGTCCTTTCCTCAATCCTCCCTATTCTCAGTCTTCTCTTTCACTTTCACTCCCTGTAACCCCCTGCTTACTAGTGGAATTCCCTTTCATCTTTTGTCCTTTCCTCAATCCTCCCTATTCTCAGTCTTCTGTTTTACTTTCACTCCATGTAACCCCCTGCGTACTAGTGGCATTCCCGTTCATCTTTTGTCCTTTCCTCAATCCTCCCTATTCTCAGTCTTCTCTTTCACTTTCACTCCCTGTAACCCCCTGCGTACTAATGGCATTCCCTTTCATCTTTTGTCCTTTCCTCAATCCTCCCTATTCTCAGTCTTCTCTTTCACATTCACTCCCTGTAACCCCCTGCGTACTAGTGGCATTCCCTTTCATCTTTGTCCTTTCCTCAATCCTCCCTATTCTCAGTCTTCTCTTTCACATTCACTCCCTGTAACCACTGCGTACTAGTGGCATACTCTTCAACTTTTGTCCTTTTAACATTCCTCCCTATTATCAGTCTTCTCTTTCACTTTCACACCCTGTAACCCCCTGCTTACTAGTGTCATTCCCTTTCGTCTTTTGTCCTTTCCTCAATCCTCCCTATTCTCAGTCTTCTGTTTCACTATCACTCCCTGTTACCCCCTGCGTACTAGTGGCATTCCCTTTAATCTTTTGTCCTTTCCTCAATCATCCCAATTCTCAGTCTTCTCTTTCACTTTCACTCCCTGTAACCCACTGCGTACTAGTGGCATTCCCTTTCATCTTTTGTCCTTTCCTCAATCCTCCCTATTCTCAGTTTTCTCTTTCACTTTCACTCACTGTAACCCCCTGCTTACTAGTGGCATTCCCGTTCATCTTTTGTCCTTTCCTCAATCCTCCCTATTCTCAGTTTTCTCTTTCATTTTCACTCACTGTAACCCCCTGCTTACTAGTGGCATTCCCGTTCATTTTTTGTCCTTTCCTCAATCCTCCCTATTCTCAGTCTTCTCTTTCACTTTCACTCACTGTAACCCCCTGCTTACTAGTGGCATTCCCGTTCATCTTTTGTCCTTTCCTCAATCCTCCCTATTCTCAGTCTTCTCTTTCACTTTCACTCACTGTAACCCCCTGCTTACTAGTGGAATTCCCTTTCATCTTTTGTCATTTCCTCAATCCTCCCTATTCTCAGTCTTCTCTTTCACTTTAACACCCTGTAACCCCCTGCGTACTAGTTCCATTCCCGTTCATCTTTTGTCCTTTCCTCAATCCTCATTATTCTCAGTCTTCTCTTTCACTTTCACTCACTGTAACCCCCTGCTTACTAGTGGCATTCCCTTTCATCTATTGTCCTTTCCTCAATCCTCCCTATTCTCAGTCTTCTCTTTCACTTTCACTCCCTGTAACCACCTGTGTACTAGTGGCATTCCCTTTCATCTTTGTCCTTTCCTCAATCCTCCCTATTCTCAGTCTTCTCTTTCACTTTCATTCCCTGTAACCACCTGCGTATAGTGGCATTCCTGTTCATCAATTGTCCTTTCCTCAATCCTCCCTATTCTCAGTCTTCTCTTTCACTTTCACTCCCTGTAACCCCCTGCGTATAGTGTCATTCCCTTTCATCTATTGTCCTTTCCTCAATCCTCCCTATTCTCAGTCTTCTCTTTCAATTTCATTCCCTGTAACTACCTGCGTATAGTGGCATTCCCTTTCATCTATTGTCCTTTCCTCAATCCTCCCTATTCTCAGACTTCTCTTTCACTTTCACTCCCTGTAACCACCTGCGTATGGTGGCATTCCCTTTCATCTATTGTCCTTTCCTCAATCCTCCCTATTCTCAGTATTCTCTTTCACTTTCACTCCCTGTAACCACCTGCGTATAGTGGCATTCCCTTTCATCTATTGTCCTTTCCTCAATCCTCCCTATTCTCAGTCTTCTCTTTCACTTTCACTTTCACTCCCTGTAACCACCTGCGTATAGTGGCATTCCCTTTAATCTATTGTCCTTTCCTCAATCCTCCCTATTCTCAGTCTTCTCTTTCACTTTCACTCCCTGTAACCACCTGCGTATAGTGGCATTCCCTTTCATCTATTGTTTTTCCTCAATCCTCCCTATTCTCTGTCTTCTCTTTCACTTTCACTCCCTGTAACCACCTGCGTATAGTGGCATTCCCTTTCATCTATTGTCCTTTCCTCAATCCTCCCTATTCTCAGTCTTCTCTTTCACTTTCACTTTCACTCCCTGTAACCACCTGCGTATAGTGGCATTCCCTTTAATCTATTGTTTTTCCTCAATCCTCCCTATTCTCAGTCTTCTCTTTCACTTTCACTCCCTGTAACCACCTGCGTATAGTGGCATTCCCTTTCATCTTTTGTCCTTTCCTCAATCCTCCCTATTCTCTGTCTTCTCTTTCACTTTCACTCCCTGTAACCACCTGCGTATAGTGGCATTCCCTTTCATCTATTGTTTTTCCTCAATCCTCCCTATTCTCAGTATTCTCTTTCACTTTCACTCCCTGTAACCACCTGCGTATAGTGGCATTCCCTTTCATCTATTGTCCTTTCCTCAATCCTCCCTATTCTCAGTCTTCTCTTTCACTTTCACTTTCACTCCCTGTAACCACCTGCGTATAGTGGCATTCCCTTTAATCTATTGTCCTTTCCTCAATCCTCCCTATTCTCAGTCTTCTCTTTCACTTTCACTCCCTGTAACCACCTGCGTATAGTGGCATTCCCTTTCATCTTTTGTCCTTTCCTCAATCCTCCCTATTCTCTGTCTTCTCTTTCACTTTCACTCCCTGTAACCACCTGCGTATAGTGGCATTCCCTTTAATCTATTGTCCTTTCCTCAATCCTCCCTATTCTCAGTCTTCTCTTTCACTTTCACTCCCTGTAACCACCTGCGTATAGTGGCATTCCCTTTCATCTTTTGTCCTTTCCTCAATCCTCCCTATTCTCTGTCTTCTCTTTCACTTTCACTCCCTGTAACCACCTGCGTATAGTGGCATTCCCTTTAATCTATTGTCCTTTCCTCAATCCTCCCTATTCTCAGTCTTCTCTTTCACTTTCACTCCCTGTAACCACCTGCGTATAGTGGCATTCCCTTTCATCTTTTGTCCTTTCCTCAATCCTCCCTATTCTCAGTCTTCTCTTTCACTTTCACTCCCTGTAACCACCTTCGTACTGGTGCCATTCCCGTTCATCTAGTGTCCTTTCCTCAATTCTCCATATTCTCAGTCTTCTCTTTCACTTTCACTCCCTGTAACCACCTGCGTATAGTGGCATTCCCTCTCATCTATTGTCCTTTCCCCAATCCTCCCTATTCTCAGTCTTCTCTTTCACTTTCACTCCCTGTAACCCCCTGCGTACTAGTGGCATTCCCTTTCATCTTTTGTCCTTTCCTCAATCCTCCCTATTCTCAGTCTTCTCTTTCACTTTCACTCCCTGTTACCCCCTGCGTACTAGTGGCATTCCCGTTCATCTTTTGTCCTTTCCTCAATCCTCCCTATTCTCAGTCTTCTCTTTCACTTTCACTCCCTGTTACCCCCTGCGTACTAGTGGCATTCCCGTTCATCTTTTGTCCTTTCCTCAATCCTCCCTATTCTCAGTCTTCTCTTTCACTTTCACTCCCTGTTACCCCCTGCGTACTAGTGGCATTCCCGTTCATCTTTTGTCCTTTCCTCAATCCTCCCTATTCTCAGTCTTCTCTTTCACTTTCACTCCCTGTTACCCCCTGCGTACTAGTGGCATTCCCGTTCATCTTTTGTCCTTTCCTCAATCCTCCCTATTCTCAGTCTTCTCTTTCACTTTCACTCCCTGTTACCCCCTGCGTACTAGTGGCATTCCCGTTCATCTTTTGTCCTTTCCTCAATCCTCCCTATTCTCAGTCTTCTCTTTCACTTTCACTCCCTGTTACCCCCTGCGTACTAGTGGCATTCCCGTTCATCTTTTGTCCTTTCCTCAATCCTCCCTATTCTCAGTCTTCTCTTTCACTTTCACTCCCTGTTACCCCCTGCGTACTAGTGGCATTCCCGTTCATCTTTTGTCCTTTCCTCAATCCTCCCTATTCTCAGTCTTCTCTTTCACTTTCACTCCCTGTTACCCCCTGCGTACTAGTGGCATTCCCGTTCATCTTTTGTCCTTTCCTCAATCCTCCCTATTCTCTGTCTTCTCTTTCACTTTCACTCCCTGTAACCACCTGCGTATAGTGTCATTCCCTTTCATCTATTGTCCTTTCCTCAATCCTCCCTATTCTCTGTCTTCTCTTTCACTTTCACTCCCTGTAACCACCTGCGTATAGTGGCATTCCCTTTCATCTATTGTCCTTTCCTCAATCCTCCCTATTCTCAGTCTTCTCTTTCACTTTCACTTTCACTCCCTGTAACCACCTGCGTATAGTGGCATTCCCTTTAATCTATTGTCCTTTCCTCAATCCTCCCTATTCTCAGTCTTCTCTTTCACTTTCACTCCCTGTAACCACCTGCGTATAGTGGCATTCCCTTTCATCTATTGTTTTTCCTCAATCCTCCCTATTCTCTGTCTTCTCTTTCACTTTCACTCCCTGTAACCACCTGCGTATAGTGTCATTCCCTTTCATCTATTGTCCTTTCCTCAATCCTCCCTATTCTCTGTCTTCTCTTTCACTTTCACTCCCTGTAACCACCTGCGTATAGTGGCATTCCCTTTAATCTATTGTCCTTTCCTCAATCCTCCCTATTCTCAGTCTTCTCTTTCACTTTCACTCCCTGTAACCACCTGCGTATAGTGGCATTCCCTTTCATCTATTGTTTTTCCTCAATCCTCCCTATTCTCTGTCTTCTCTTTCACTTTCACTCCCTGTAACCACCTGCGTATAGTGGCATTCCCTTTCATCTATTGTCCTTTCCTCAATCCTCCCTATTCTCAGTCTTCTCTTTCACTTTCACTCCCTGTAACCACCTGCGTATAGTGGCATTCCCTTTCATCTATTGTTTTTCCTCAATCCTCCCTATTCTCTGTCTTCTCTTTCACTTTCACTCCCTGTAACCACCTGCGTATAGTGGCATTCCCTTTAATCTATTGTCCTTTCCTCAATCCTCCCTATTCTCAGTCTTCTCTTTCACTTTCACTCCCTGTAACCACCTGCGTATAGTGGCATTCCCTTTCATCTATTGTTTTTCCTCAATCCTCCCTATTCTCTGTCTTCTCTTTCACTTTCACTCCCTGTAACCACCTGCGTATAGTGGCATTCCCTTTCATCTATTGTCCTTTCCTCAATCCTCCCTATTCTCAGTCTTCTCTTTCACTTTCACTTTCACTCCCTGTAACCACCTGCGTATAGTGGCATTCCCTTTAATCTATTGTCCTTTCCTCAATCCTCCCTATTCTCAGTCTTCTCTTTCACTTTCACTCCCTGTAACCACCTGCGTATAGTGGCATTCCCTTTCATCTATTGTTTTTCCTCAATCCTCCCTATTCTCTGTCTTCTCTTTCACTTTCACTCCCTGTAACCACCTGCGTATAGTGGCATTCCCTTTAATCTATTGTCCTTTCCTCAATCCTCCCTATTCTCAGTCTTCTCTTTCACTTTCACTCCCTGTAACCACCTTCGTACTGGTGCCATTCCCGTTCATCTAGTGTCCTTTCCTCAATTCTCCATATTCTCAGTCTTCTCTTTCACTTTCACTCACTGTAACCACCTGCGTATAGTGGCATTCCCTCTCATCTATTGTCCTTTCCCCAATCCTCCCTATTCTCAGTCTTCTCTTTCACTTTCACTCCCTGTAACCCCCTGCGTACTAGTGGCATTCCCTTTCATCTTTTGTCCTTTCCTCAATCCTCCCTATTCTCAGTCTTCTCTTTCACTTTCACTCCCTGTTACCCCCTGCGTACTAGTGGCATTCCCGTTCATCTTTTGTCCTTTCCTCAATCCTCCCTATTCTCAGTCTTCTCTTTCACTTTCACTCCCTGTAACGCCCTGCGTACTAGTGGCATTCCCTTTCATCTATTGTCCTCTCCTCAATCCTCCCTATTCTCAGTCTTCTGTTTCATCATCACTCCCTTTAACTCCCAGCGTACTAGTGGCATTCTTTTTCATATTTTGTCCTTTCCTCAATCCTCCCTATTCTCAGTCTTCTCTTTCACTTTCACTCCATGTAACCCCCTACGTACTAGTGGCATTCCCTTTCATCTATTGTCCTTTCCTCAATCCTCCCTATTCTCAGCCTTCTCTTTCACTTTCACTCCCTGTAACCCCCTGCGTACTAGTGGCATTCTCTTTCATCTTTTGTCCTTTCCTCAATCCTCCCTATTCTCAGTCTTCTCTTTCACTTTCACTCCCTGTAACCTCCTGCGTACTAGTGGCATTCCCTTTCATCTTTTGTCCTTTCCAAAATCCTCACTATTCTCAGTCTTCTCTTTCACTTTCACTCCCTGTAACCCCCTGCGTACTAGTGGCATTCCCTTTCATCTATTGTCCTTTCCTCAATCCTCCCTATTCTCAGTCTTCTCTTTCACTTTCACTCCCTGTAACCCCCTGCGTACTAGTGGCATTCTCTTTCATCTTTTGTCCTTTCCTCAATCCTCCCTATTCTCAGTCTTCGCTTTCACTTTCACTCCCTGTAACCTCCTGCGTACTAGTGGCATTCCCTTTCATCTTTTGTCCTTTCCAAAATCCTCCCTATTCTCAGTCTTCTCTTTCACTTTCACTCCCTGTAACCCCCTGCGTACTAGTGGCATTCCCTTTCATCTTTTGTCCTTTCCTCAATCCTCCCTATTCTCAGTCTTCTCTTTCACTTTCACTCCCTGTAACCCCCTGCGTACTAGTGGCATTCTCTTTCATCTTTTGTCCTTTCCTCAATCCTCCCTATTCTCAGTCTTCTCTTTCACTTTCACTCCCTTTTACCCCCTGCGTACTAGTGGCATTCCCGTTCATCTTTTGTCCTTTCCTCAATCCTCCCTATTCTCAGTCTTCGCTTTCACTTTCACTCCCTGTAACCTCCTGCGTACTAGTGGCATTCCCTTTCATCTTTTGTCCTTTCCAAAATCCTCCCTATTCTCAGTCTTCTCTTTCACTTTCACTCCCTGTAACCCCCTGCGGACTAGTGGCATTCCCTTTCATCTTTTGTCCTTTCCTCAATCCTCCCTATTCTCAGTCTTCTCTTTCACTTTCACTCCCTGTAACCCCCTGCGTACTAGTGGCATTCTCTTTCATCTTTGGTCCTTTCCTCAATCCTCCCTATTCTCAGTCTTCGCTTTCACTTTCACTCCCTGTAACCCCCTGCGTACTAGCGCCATTCCCTTTCACCTTTTTCCTTTCCTCAATCCTCCCTATTCTCAGTCTTCTCTTTCACTTTCACTCCCTGTAACCCCCTGCGTACTAGTGGCATTCTCTTTCATCATTTGTCCTTTACTCAATCCTCCCTATTCTCAGTCTTCTCTTTCACTTTCACTCCCTCTAACCCCCTGCGTACTAGTGGCATTCCCTTTCATCTTTTGTCCTTTCCTCAATCCTCCCTATTCTCAGTCTTCTCTTTCACTTTCACTCCCTGTAACCCCCTGCTTACTAGTGGCATTCCCTTTCATCTATTGTCCTTTCCTCAATCCTCCCTATTCTCAGTCTTCTCTTTCACTTTCACTTTCACTCCATGTAACCCCCTGCGTACTAGTGGCATTCTCTTTCATCTTTTGTCCTTTCCTCAATCCTCCCTATTCTCTGTCTTCGCTTTCACTTTCACTCCCTGTAACCCCCTGCGTACTAGCGCCATTCCCTTTCACCTTTTTCCTTTCCTCAATCCTCCCTATTCTCAGTCTTCTCTTTCACTTTCACTCCCTGTAACCCCCTGCGTACTAGTGGCATTCCCTTTCATCTTTTGTCCATTCCTCAATCCTCCCTATTCTCAGTCTTCTCTTTCATTTTCATTCCCCGTAACAACCTGCGTACTAGTGGCATTCCCTTTCATCTTTTGTCCTTTCCTCAATCCTCCCTATTCTCAGTCTTCTCTTTCACTTTCACTCCCTGTAACCCCCTGCGTACTAGTGGCATTCCCTTTCATCTTTGTCCTTTCCTCAATCCTCCCTTTTCTCAATCTTCTCTTTCACTTTCATTCCCTGTAACGCCCTGCGTACATGTGGCATTCCAGTTCATTTTTGTCCTTTCCTCAATCCTCCCTATTCTCAGTCTTCTCTTTCAAATTCACTCCCTGTAACCCCCTGCGTACTAGTGGCATTCCCGTTCATCTTTTGTCCTTTCCTCAATCCTCCCTATTCTCAGTCTTCTCTTTCACTTACATTCCCTGTAACTCCCTGCGTACTAGTGGCATTCCCTTTTATCTTTTGTCCTTTCCTCAATCCTCCCTATTCTCAGTCTTCGCTTTCACTTTCACTCCCTATAACCCCCTGCGTACTAGCGGCATTCCCTTTCACCTTTTTCCTTTCCTCAATCCTCCCTTTTCTCAGTCTTCTTTTTCACTTTCACTGCCTGTAACCCCCTGCGTACAAGTGGCATTCCAGTTCATTTTTGTCATTTCCTCAATCCTCCCTATACCCAACCCTTTCACGTTCAATCCCTGTTGCCCCCACGCCCTCTGCACTAGTGGGATCCCTGCCTCGGTTGTTGTGCAACGATTCAAAAATGAATCAGCTTCAATTTCTACAATCCCGCCAATATAATTTTACCGTAAGTTCAAATTTATCGAGAGGTTTTAATGAAATGGACGGTCTTATTGTATATATATATATATATATATATATATATATATATATATATATATATATATATATATATATTTGTGCTTGTGTGTGTGTGTTTGTCTGTATTTGCGCATTAATTGGTATAACAACTAATTTTAATTGACCACTTGATTTTTAAATATATTTATATATATATATATATATATATATATATATATATATATATATATATATATATATATATATATATATATTTATATATATATATATGCCGAGTGTGTCTAAAATAATAAACATACGTTCAAAAGGCCATCGTTGTACCTCAAACTCTGCAACTCATAGCAAATGCTCAAAACGTATGATGCCATCGGCCTGGCCTACCCTTCCAAATACTGCGACACTTTTTCGAGTGTTTTTCTCTCATTACAACTTGATGAACTGCATTTTTAATGTCTGAGCATAAACTAATTTTTTATAGGTGGACCCACAGATAAAAATACAAAGGATTGAGTTCATTTGAACCTGAAGGCCATGGAACCTGTCCTCACCTTTCCATCCATCTTTCATGGTAGATGTCACTCAGTGCATCGCAGAAAGTGTGACTGAATTGTGCTGCAGCTCCCTCATGCATGAACCACATGCATCTTCGTAATAGCAGGGATACATCCTCTAACAGGTGTATATAATCTCCCTGTAGACAAGTCCTGTAAGACATGCTGAAAGGATATATGGGTCTACCAGACAGTCACCTATAATTCCAGTGATCAGAAGGTGAAAGATCATGCACACATTGCAAATGATACGCATACAGGTGCTGCTGTTGAAATACCCTCCACGCGGTACTATAAGATGTATGACATGCTAAGGCCAGTTGACCTATGCTGATACCTTAATCGTCTCTGATAACCTGTGTAATATGTTCTTCGTGGTCAGGCGAAGTTCTCCTCAATTCTTAGTTTGTTGTGCCACGGATAGTGTTTCAGCAACGTGACAGTATACAGCAGCAAAAGCTGAATGCCTTGGATACCTTCGCTCAGGAAACGCAATCTCATACAGCCGTGCAGCCTCGGGTCCATTACCATTTTCAAGGCCGTATGTAGAAATCATATCTTTCTGCTCACCATATGAATATCCTGCCACTGTTAGACGGAACACTTTCCAGTTTACTCACTACTATACACGTTAAACTTCAAAGGCAGACTAGCCACGAATGTACACGAATGACAAATGTAACCTAGTATATAATGCAACACAGCACCATCTACCATGCACGTTCTGTAAGCATAATAACTCAGAAAGAAACACATTTTATCTTTAGATGCCGCTATAGTCAAGACGATTCTGACAGAGTGTAGATTTTGTTTAGCTTCAATTTATTCTGTTGCTGAAAAGCATAAATTTGCATCAGTGTCATCAACAAGAAAGCGATCAGTTTCAAGGTTATATTTCATTCCCTGATATCCACCAGGTCCAATAAACATAGCTGTTGAATAATTCAAGTCATTCAGAATGCAGAAATAATAAACTTTATTTCCTTTCTTCCGCTGGAAATTGTTTTGAATGTGAGCGGATAGAAATTGTAATATGGACGCCATTATAATTCTAACAGCCTCCGATAAGGCTTAAATAGATAAAATGTTTTTATTTCATACTATAATTAAATGACAACATATAAATGCATGTTTATATTTATTTCATCAGATACACGCAAAGATATAATCAAAGACCGGATTAAATCTTTCTTCGCAGTGAAAATCTCTGATTATTTCGAAGATTAATATTCCAGCTTGCTTCTCATTTATGGCGACAAAGATTAAATGTTTGATATTCCCTTTTAAATAATATAGACGAAAGATTCTGAAGGCAAAAGATAATAATGCCAGTCTAATTTATAGAAGTTATCCTTAAATTAAATATTTATGCATTTAAAAATATTCTAAGAATTATTATGTTTTGAATATTGATATTGTTTTCAGAACAGTCAAAACGTTTTAGTACCTGTTGAATTAATGCTATATGAGGGCCCATAATGCGGAAGGAGGACTTGGAAAACTTAACCCTCACGGGGTATATTAAGTGCAAGAAGGATAGGGGAAAAAACGAGCCATTTACCTGACTTGCTTGTGTGAATGGATGGCAAAAAGGAAAAATCTGCTAAGAGTCATATCAGATAAAACGTTGTGCAGAGCCATGATCATCTATATACTGAAAGGACATGCCACTAAGAAGAAGAAGAAGAAGAAGAAGAAGAAGAAGAAGAAGAAGAAGAAGAAGAAAAAGAAGAAGAAGAAGAAAAATTTAACTCCAACTGTTCTATTGTGTTACCCATTTCCAATAGTAAGATATTATCTCCGAGGTACCAGATCAAAGAAAATTCTTAAAGAGTCCAACCTATTCAACTTCTTCCACTGCAAAAGGCGAAAGTAAAACGCCTCAATTCTTATTTCTGTGCCTTTACAGATTTATTAGACTGAATTATTTAATCACAACAAATGTTTATTTTCACTCTTGATTTATTGACATAATTCAAAATTGACATGTAGCAAAATGAAAGCAAAAAAAAAAGTAAAAAGAGAAACCCTGACAGGTGGAAAGCAAGTTTCAAGCGGGTGCAGCAGCAGCGAGAGCAGGGGAGGGAAGAATAATAATAGATTAAGAATCCAAGTTCTAGCCTCAGTATTGTCCCACGTGACAATGGCCTCCATAATGGAACAGTTGGTTAATAAAATCGGTGACATACATGTGAGTTCAGTCCCAGAGCCGCATAGTACGGCTATACTGAATCTGAGGGGAAACAGGACGGCCATTAACTTAACAGTTAATCAAGAATGAGAACAATCTACTACTTTTATTGAATAAAGTGTTCAGTAAATATAGAAATAAAAATTGCAAAATTATGCATGCGCGTTGATGTGACTGATTGTAAAATGTACGAACCCATCTCGCCTCCCTCTCCAATTATTGGTAAATAACGGCACATACAACCACTCTAGGAGAAGGAAAACTTTTCGTAGCCGAGTGGTAAGGTACATCGGATCAAACGGTGCTTTCTCTATCATAGACGATGGCGTATTTTCTTTATTAAATTTTCTCGAATACGCTGACCGGTAGATGTAAGACAAAATGTTTAGAGTAGAAATGCAGTATCCAATATAATACCTTTTGAAATATTATATATTCTCGGATGAGTGAACCGACTGCTACTTACCACTAATCCCTTAGACATTTCTTTTACTAACCCATCTCTTCTCTCTCACCTCCCCTCTAGGCTTCCAACCTTAAGTGTCAGTCCGGTTTTTTTTTTTTATTCACTGAGATTTCGGTCTGAAGAGTTGAACACCACAGTTCTAACGAAATAAATTATAATCGAAATGGATAATTAAAGTCTCCATCTTCTTATTATCATTATATTGGTCTTTAGTCTACACTGAGCTCTCCCTGGATTTATATCCACCTAGTAATTGTCCCATCCAGTCACAAACTGGTAATATATATATATATATATAGATATATATATATATATATAGATATATATATATATAGATATATATATATATATATATATATATATATATATATATATATAGATATATATATATATATCAAATATGCGGTGCAGTTTAATTTATATTACAATGAATCATACAAAAAGTAAATTAGTTCACTGATAAAATCCTACAACAAAAAATTCTTAAATTGCCATATTATTAAAAAAGCCATTCACTTAAATTTTCAAAAATTAAACATTAGCGTTGCGACTGCACATTCCACAAGTTTTTATCCGTTATCAATAAAACATTTAAAAAATATATATTTCGATTTGCATTATATTTTTCATCTAGGATGCCACCTGAATATTTCCAAAAACAAAATAGTTTCCATGCCTGATGATGACCGAAGGAACCGTCGAAAGTACTTATATAATTAAAGAAGACCTAATACAGTTTATAATTTTTAAAAAACAGGGGTCATAACATTCATCAAGTAATTAGTGGGTTAAAGCATCTTTAAAAATTAGCGAAGGGATTTCGCCATTTTATATCATTAACTTTACTAATTTATGTATAAATGATTCATTCTAATATATATATATATATATATATATATATATATATATATATATATATATATATATATATATAAGGAAAGAACAGCAAGATATATTCATAATTGATACAACAATAGTTGATAAAAATGAACACGCTACCACCCCTGTCTGAATGATTGGATTTCTCTGTATCCTTGGAAACAGGAAATTATGCATTTATATGTGCGTTTAAAATTAAGTAAATTTCAAAATAATTTATTCCAATATTATCTTGAAGATGAAACGGAACTGATAATTTAATTAAATAATAAAATTAAAAAATTTTAGCTTCCATTTTTGAAACATGGTTATTACTATCTAGCGAAAAAAACGTATTTTAAATTAGTTAATTTATAAGATAGATAGATAGATAGATAGATAGATAGATAGATAGATAGATAGATGTTTGTGTGTGGGAGCGAGAGAGATTAAATTGTGTATATATATTCTCATTGTACGTGTTTACCTTCTGAAAATTGAGAAAACATTGCAATTTTCTCTATCCTGAACTTCGCCATCTATCTTTCACTTCGAATGAACCTGTTTACCTTCAATGGCAAGCACAAGAGGACAAATTATTCGTATGTCTATTCAACAGGATTTTACTGCCAAAACAGAATGAGGCGTAAATCGAAAAAACAGAAGTCATTGAGA
>OZ038491.1:15125021-15150021 GCA_964036315.1 Acanthosepion esculentum
AACTTAATTAAGCAATTAACTTCAGAAAATCATTCAGTGAATTTTTACATTATGTAAACAAAACTATTATAAAATCTAAGGATATGTGGGTTAGGTCTAGAAATATTTATAAAATCAAACCCTATATCAACAACTTCTATCAAACAAAATCACTAATACCTGTGTAATAAAAATAAGCTATGCTATATTTATCGGCAAAAGCACTTAATAACACGGATGGGACGTATGTAAATATAAAACTGTACATTGAGGTCGACACTTAGTGACGACTGCTTCATGCTTGAACGCAATCTTCTGGCCATGTATTTTGTTTCTTGGCTCGACTATTTATATATACTGGTCAATGGGGCATTATGGACACCAAGGTCCAGTACTGTATAATTCTAACGTTTACTGAGTAGGTGATAACACTTATATTTCAAATTATTCTAATGGCTACAATAGACGAGATTAGAAATAATTATAAGTCAGTATCCGATTAATTTGTATTGGGCTATTTGCTATTTTTTATCATTAATTATTATTGTTTACTTAAAGTATTTTATATTTATTCATTACTTAATTTTTGTTAATTAATATTAAATTTGCTTCTTTAATTTAATTTATGCATTCGTATGAATTTGTTTATTTGCTTAATTTGTTTCTTTGACATATTCTTAATTTTATCTTTATTTTTCTTCTTTTTCGGGTTTTTCAATCATATTTGCTTCTCTAATATTAAAGTATTGTTTGTGTTTAAAGTATGCTACATAATTTGCGTTGTGTGTACGGCATACATTTGCATGTTTCTCACTGGTAGTTTACAAGGTATTCGTTTTTAGTTTTCGATTTTTAAGTAACGCATTATAAAATTGTTTCCGTGTCTGCATTTTGAGATAAGTTCTGATCGTTTATTTAGTAATTTATGTTGGTCTGGAAAGGTGATTAAACCTATTTTCCCTACCAGACAGAGATTGCAGTTTTGGGATTTATTGCCTACCTACTTATTGGCGTCAACCCAATAACCATTATGATAATACAATAAACCGAAAATACCTTTCCCTTTCACACACATACACAGACACACAGATATATATATAAAATTTATGTATTTAGGCAGCAAATTCTCTTTTAGGTATGTTTGATTAAATAAATTACAGACATTACGTCTGCTTATTTTTAACGTATATATATATATATATATATATATATAAATATAAACCATAATCATAATATATATATATATAAACCATAATCATAATATATATATATATAAATAATCTCTCTCTCTCTCTCTCTCTCTCTATATATATATATATATATATATATATATATATATATATATATATATATATATATATATATATATATTAATGCATGTTTCATTAAATAATATTCAAGTTTTGTCTATTTTATGCAAGTTCCTTTCATATTGTCTGATAAGAATAATCACATTATCGTTGAAAGACGAAAGTAAAACACCATATTGATACATGTTTAAATCCAATCTAAGCTTTCGGCTTACATATATATATATATATATATATATATATATATATATATATATATATATAAATATATAAACCATAATCATAATATATATATATAGACCATAATCATAATATTTATTTATTTATATATATATATATATATATATATATATATATATATATAAACCATAATCATAATATATATATATGTATATATATATATATATATATATAATCTCTCTCTCTCTCTCTCTCTCTATATATATATATATATATATATATATATATATATATATATATATATATATATATATATATATATATATTAATGCATGTTTCATTAAATAATATTGACAAGTTTTATCTATTTTAAGTAAGTTCCTTTTATATTGTCTGATAAGCTTAATCACATTATCGTTGAAAGACGAAAGGAAAACACCATATTGATACATGTTTAAATCCAATCTAAGCTTTCGGTTTACATAAGTCATTATCAAAGATGACAATTTCAATAAATCAAACAACACACAGACGAAACCACAATGATAGTCCGCCCTTGCTGCTTGAATAAATTCAAAGTAACGACAAACTCGTATATACGAGACGCGGAAGCAAAAATCGCGTCGCAGCTCATGACGTCACACATGACCACGCGAGTGTGAAAAACGAGAAGTATTAAGTATGGGAAGCCGTTAGTATAAATCAATGGCGTCTGTTATAAATTATAGGCATTTAAGAATATTTGTAGAGATTTCATAGTTTATTTTTTTCAGGTTAGGTTTCAAATGTTTTATGTATATAGCTTCATGAATTTTTAATTTTTGTTTTCAAATACCAGATTTAGTGTAGTATATGATTAACCTAATTTTTGCTAGGATCTGTTGTAGATATATTACTATTTACTAATATTTTAGTATATTTTCATCTTGTTTATAACTAGTATGCATTTGACTACGATAAAAGCGATTAATATGTTTGGAATTAGTTGAACCAGTATTGTGTTCTATTTGCTTAGTATTTCTGAATCCTCTGCACTGTTCTCTACTTGACACCCATGCACTCTGAAATGTTGTGTGGGAGCTTCCAGTACGATTGTCAAGCAGTACAGTATGCCGTTTCCAAATTTCTGGCGGGCTAAATTTCGTCATGGTGCTCTATCTCACAGATAATGCTCCACTATCCTGTATACTCCACAAAAACAAACAATGTGGATGTGTAAAATTGAAAATATAATATGGCAACAATTAACCCATCGCACCCTATATATATATATATATATATATATATATATATATATATATATATATATATATATATATATATATAGGGTGCAATGGGTTAATTGTTGATTTTTTCTCCATCATGACATTCATTTCTGTAGTTCACTGCTACTAGCAAGCAGAATTTTTTTCTCCTCATGATGGCCATATTGGCTGAAACTAGTCGAGGAATCGAACTGAAATAATAATAAAAACGAAATAATATTAATATACAACTCAATGTGTCTGAAGATTTTAATTTTTTAATATTTTTTATTGTTCAAAACAGATATATATATATATATATATATATATATAGAGAGAGAGAGAGAGAGAGAGTGACAGACAGACAGAGACAGATAGAGCGAGAGAGTGAGAGAGAGAGAAAGAGAGAGACACACACACACGAAATTTGATTAAAAAGTCATGTGACTGGTGCTATAGAAAGAAAACTACAACACCTATGATTTCGTTATTTAACCTCCTTCGAAGTAGTTCACTTTTTGGGATATCGAATAGCTGCCACACAATATTCTTTGAATTTCCTCAACGAGTTGAAATCATGTTAATTTCAAGTAAGATTTTATTTCTGTAAGAAGAAAAACTACCGAGGATTAAGATTTGGGTCATATAGTAGTTGTATGTCCTGTGAAATGTTGTGCTTGACTTAAAACACCTGTACAAGCCATAATCACTGATGGAATCTCTGTTGTGTGGTGAGGCGATCACACTCTACTTTTTCTTCCAAATGCTGCTACAAAAAACGAAAGCTAGCAAGAACGTTATAACTTAGTCTGTATGTACGACAGAGATCACGATCAATCTGTGTACTTTACGTCTGTTACCAAACCTATGGGCTGGATACCCTCTGATCGTTTCTCATATATATATATATATATATATGCTCTTTACAATTGGAATTACGATACCTTTAGGTAAATGAGAATTTTCACTTACGAATTTTAATTTTAAAATTCGCAGGATTTTCTTAGTGTTTCTGGAATCGGCTTGTAGTGTTTTGTGAATCCTGACATAAAGGCGAGAGCGTACAAACGGTTGAAATATGGCAATGAGGATAACAGTCCGAATAATGTAAATAATGCAAGTAATCATAATACCTCATCTCAGAGATATAGACAGATATATAGAGAGACATGGACATAAAGGCCGGAATGTACAACGGCCGAAACGTTGTGAATATGGCAATGAAGATGTGGATAACAGTCCGAATAATGTAAATAATGAAAGTAATCATAATACCTCATCTCAGAGATATAGACAGATATATAGAGAGACAGAGACATAAAGGCCGGAGTGTACAACAGCCGAAACGTTGTGAATATGTCAATGAAGATGAGGATAACAGTCCGAATAATGTAAATAATGCAAGTAATCATAATACCTCATCTCAGAGATATAGACAGATATATAGAGAGACATGGACATAAAGGCCGGAGTGTACAACGGCCGAAACGTTGTGAATATGGCAATGAAGATGAGGATAACAGTCCGAATAATGTAAATAATGCAAATAATCATAATACCTCATCTCAGAGATATAGACAGATATATAGAGAGACATGGACATAAAGGCCGGAGTGTACAACGGCCGAAACGTTGTGAATATGGCAATGAAGATGAGGATAACAGTCCGAATAATGTAAATAATGCAAGTAATCATAATACCTCATCTCAGAGATATAGACAGATATATAGAGAGACATGGACATAAAGGCCGGAGTGTACAACGGCCGAAACGTTGTGAATATGGCAATGAAGATGTGGATAACAGTCCAATAATGTAAATAATGAAAGTAATCATAATACCTCATCTCAGAGATATAGACAGATATATAGAGAGACATAGACATAAAGGCCGGAGTGTACAACGGCCGAAACGTTGTGAATATGGCAATGAAGATGTGGATAACAGTCCGAATAATGTAAATAATGAAAGTAATCATAATACCTCATCTCAGAGATATAGACAGATATATAGAGAGACATAGACATAAAGGCCGGAGTGTACAACGGCCGAAACGTTGTGAATATGGCAATGAAGATGTGGATAACAGTCCGAATAATGTAAATAATGAAAGTAATCATAATACCTCATCTCAGAGATATAGACAGATATATAGAGAGACATAGACATAAAGGCCGGAGTGTACAACGGCCGAAACATTTGTGAATATGGCAATGAAGATGTGGATAACAGTCCGAATAATGTAAATAATGAAAGTAATCATAATACCTCATCTCAGAGATATAGACAGATATATAGAGAGACATAGACATAAAGGCCGGAGTGTACAACGGCCGAAACGTTGTGAATATGGCAATGAAGATGTGGATAACAGTCCGAATAATGTAAATAATGAAAGTAATCATAATACCTCATCTCAGAGATATAGACAGATATATAGAGAGACATAGACATAAAGGCCGGAGTGTACAACGGCCGAAACATTTGTGAATATGGCAATGAAGATGTGGATAACAGTCCGAATAATGTAAATAATGCAAGTAATCATAATACCTCATCTCAGAGATATAGACAGATATATAGAGAGACATAGACATAAAGGCCGGAGTGTACAACGGCCGAAACGTTGTGAATATGGCAATGAAGATGTGGATAACAGTCCGAATAATGTAAATAATGCAAGTAATCATAATACCTCATCTCAGAGATATAGACAGATATATAGAGAGACATAGACATAAAGGCCGGAGTGTACAACGGCCGAAACTTTGCGAATATGGCAATGAAGATGAGGATAACAGTCCGAATAATGTAAATAATGAAAGTAATCATAATACCTCATTTCAGAGATATAGACAGATTGAGTACAGTTTTCAGATAACTTGCAAGAGTATCTATCTATCAATTTAGCTAGCTACCTATTTGTGTGTGTTTGTACGCTAATATATATATATATCAAATTGTGTTTTATACGTGTATATATAGATTATAAATAAATTGAAGAAGGGTTGTAGATAGGTGTAGATGTATTGCCTGTTACGTGTCTATACTATTGCTAAAAATACGAGTGATTTTTTTAAGCTTTTTGATGACATGTCAGTGTTTAACCCTTTCAGCTCTGCGTTCTTGAACAATTTCAACCCTTCTGTCTGAGCTCCTGAGTCAAAATTTGCAAATAATTGGTATGTAATCTTTCA
The DNA here is from genome assembly GCA_964036315.1 of Acanthosepion esculentum. Taxonomy (NCBI): domain Eukaryota; kingdom Metazoa; phylum Mollusca; class Cephalopoda; order Sepiida; family Sepiidae; genus Acanthosepion; species Acanthosepion esculentum. The sequence continues at coordinate 15,130,933 of OZ038491.1, forward strand.
CTGTAGATATAAAATTAGTTACAAGTGTTTACCTTCATTCAACAGGTAGCTGGGCATATTAAGACTTTTTGGTCTACAACTGTTCAACCGATGGCTGGCCATGACGTCATTTTTCTTGGTCACCGGTAATGCTGTGGTCAGGACTCAAAAGGTCAGGATTGCAATTAATTAGTAGAAAACTGGCAGAAATGAATGTAAACATCCAAAAAGCAAATAATTATTTAAGAAAAGATTAAATGCCCTTAATCTTAAGCTGGCATCAAATAATAAAGGGCACCTCAAAAGAAAAGAAATCTCCATAAGGATTACGTTTGGTAGCAAAGTATTTTCACTCTGCCAACTGTCACTTATTTCCTTTAAAAGAAATTTCAAAAGAACACATTGAAAGCTTCTGTAATTTGATTTTAAATACTAAATTTTATCTAGACTTACGACGACCATATCACGTTGTAACATCGGTTCTCATACGCTCACCGAAGTTAATGTTGAATCTGGTTAACTCCTTGATGTGTGATTATTCGTGAATAAAAGGGGATTTAAGCTTGGATGTGCGGGTGGTTTAAAGTATAAAGGCTCGGAATGAGAAATCAGAGACCCGAGTTCGAATTCCAGTCGGGTTCGTTATATTCACTTCGGTATGACTCCACCTCTTCTACTCCCAACTAGGTGGATAAACCATAAACAGTCTGCCAATACTTCAATAAAATCCATCCAGTAGATACTCAAGAGCGACTCAGTTCTGAGTCTACAATGAAATAGTGAGGATAAATAGCGATTGACTTTAAGTGGTTAAGATTATAATGTCCAGGGGAACATCTGCGTGGGAGTTCGTTCTTTGGAAAAATCTTGAGTTCAATATCCTCTTAACGAATGGGATACAAAAGTAATCTGAATTGGAATTGTTACCTGAGAGGATGGGTCCCAAATATTTGAAGGGAAAAAATGTGGAACTCTCATCTTTGACCAGCAATTATGCGTGCATTTTCTTAACTTGTTGATGCTAAAAAGTGAATCAACCATCTATAAAAGGCAGGATGTGTGTGTGTGTGTGTGTGTGTGTGTGTGTGTGTGTGTGTGTGTGTGTGTGTGTAACGAATGCACAGCCGCAATTTTCGACAGATTTGCACCAAAATTTACATGCACATGCTCCAAGTTAACGCAAGGACTAAGACCGACATTGCATTTCCAAACTCCCATCGATAGTGGACATAATCGATTTTTTCATGCTTATACGGCAGTTTTCATGTAGTTTGCCGCCATTTTCTACTGGCCCGAGTGAGAGCCTATAGCTGGCTGCCACAAATAGGCAGAAATATTATATTGGCCAGCGTGATTATATTGGCACGAATGTTAACTAGCATGCTAGCATGCAAAAAAAATCGATAGCTGTATTCGTCACAAGTTGGAAAAATTTAAATCTGCATGGTACTTTACTCCAATTGGCTCATTCGCTTGATTAATCTGAACGTTGATTCTGATTCCGCAGAACTGGGTTAGTTGTGAAAAAGTATTTGTTGTTAACATTCTTTTTTCATTCGGTTTTTCCAGTTACGAGTCCTTTTTTAAAGCTGATCGTTTTGTGTTCATTTTGTTTAGTTCTTTTTTCGTAACAGATTTAATGTTTAGTATAGAGCTTAGAAAAAATTCACAGTGAGAGATAGGCAAGAAGTAAGGCATGTAGCAACATCAGCACGGCAAAGGGCACTCCTTTAAAGGCAAGGAAGGGCGAAAATATTTTAGGTCAAGTGATAGCGATTGCTGTATGAGTCGTACGATTTTTTAATCAAGCACCGGCAACCTCGAGCCATGCTGCTCGTATATAATACAAAAATAAATTAATAATTATAATAGGGACAATTACTGCATGCTTCCCAGTTTTTTTCATCATTTAAATTCCTCCTGAATATGAGGATCAACTGCATCCGGAACCATAGCCTCTGATTGGAAGATTGGAGGTTTTGAAGAGCATGGAAACACCTCTTAGTTGCTGCTTTCATCAAGTCTACACTGACCCGCGGTGATAGCATTTGTTAGGGTCCTAGCACAAGATAAAATAGGGAACTCCCCGAAACAAAATTCAAAACACTAGCAAAGTATAAAAATACATTTCCAACAATATATTTTTATAGCAAAATGACAGTTAATATATTTTATAGTAAAATTAACCTCCTGGCAAATGTTACATAAAATAAATAATAAAAATTTGCTATGATTAATATCATTTTCTGTAAGGAAAAACATGTTTTCACGTGTCGTTTGATTTTCTAACATTATTTGGTAAAATTGTTCAGTTAGGTATTTAAGATTTAATCATGAAATAATGTCATACTCTTTTTCGGCATTCAATAACCCATAGAGGTGTTGATATGCCACTAAACAAAAACAACCAAACCAATTCTAATATAATCTTATTGATGACAATGATGTTTTTTCCTTAGAGTTAAAACACAGAACAAGGCACTTTCTTTTTAAGGGAAAAGAGATTTAACATTGTAATTAGTCTGTATTTTAATGATAAAGGAGAATCAGGTTACCTATTTTAGATTGAAAAACAAAAAATAATTTCAACAAATGGAAAAAAAATTAATGAGAAAAAAATTATTTAATCAAAATATTTCCCCTCTGCTGAGAGACATTTTTCTTCTACTCTGGTAGGCTACTGTCAATTTTTTTTTTCAAAACAATAATTTTCAAAAGACCTCATTGAAAGCTTTTCAATTGGATCCTGATTGGAATTACTGCCTGAAAGTTGTATGTTCCAGATATTTGAAGAAAATTAAATAGGTAAAAATGTTCAACAGCAGTATTTTGTTGATTCAGTTAAAGAACCGAGTCAACAAAATGCTGCTTTTTCTATTTCAGGGAACTGAGTGTTGTGTTTTGAAGTAACCATTTCAAACTGATGCCTAGTAACAGTTTAACTACTTTTAAAGAGACTATCATACTGACTCTTTTGATTTTTAATACTCATTACATTTCGGATGTAAAATTTAACCGAAGATTGTGTTTCTTCTCCTACCCATATATCAAGTGGAACTGGTAGATACGGTCCATTACTAAAGATGCTGGAAATATGATCGGTTCTCTATACCGCTCCAGTAAGTACCTGACTCCTCGTGCTATCCTCTACATTTATAAGAGCCAAATCATGCCGATAATATAGTACTGCTGCTATATATGAGCAGGAGCTGCCCAGATTTCCATTTCCGGTATTTATAGAGTCTAAAAGCGTCTCCTCGACCTTGTGGGTGATGAATTATTTTCCACATTATAGCTACTTTCCCGCATTGCAAGGTTACCGCAAATCTATCGCTATTTCCATGGAAAATGTTCAGACGAAGTACATTCCTGAGTTCCACCAGTCCAAATCTTCCCGGCTAAGATACACCATGCCACGCAGATTGTAGTAAACAACACTCATTCCCTTCGTATTCCAGTGGTGAGATGAAAGTTCCGCTTCGACAGCTTCTCTCCGGGTAAATTTGCTTTGTGGAACCGATACCTACACGGAATCTTCCCCAATCATTACAATCTTAGACTGTTCAAGTCTATAGAAAGCCGTTTTCTTCCTCACATATCCTCATAAACTGTGTCTTTTATCTTTTACTCTGTAACTCTCTAACATGAGCGGCTCTTGGGCCTTGTAGAGGGTGAACATTATTGTAATAATATATACGAAGAAATATAGTTTTAAGGTATGCTATATTTATGGGATAAATTGCACAATATCAGAGAGCGGATATTAAATATAAAAGTGAACATTGAAGTCAACACTCAGTGGCGACTGGTTATTTCATGTTGACGATTGAGTATATATATATATATATATATATATATATATATATATATATATATATATATATATATATAAGTGGACATAGAAGACAGCACTTGGAGGCGACAGTCTGTTTCATGCTAGACGCAATCGTCAGGCAGGTGGCCAGACGATTGTGTCTAGCATGAAACAGACTGTCGCCTGTAAGTGATGACTTCTATGTTCACTTTTATATTTACACACGCTCTATCTCTGACATTGAGCACTTTATCCCATAAATATAGCAGACTTTAAAACTATATTTCTTCACACATATATATATATATATGTATGTATGTGTGTGTGTGTGTGTGTGTGTGTGTGTGTGTGTGTGTGTGCGTGTGTGCGTATCCCCTGCAGAATGGACGGACTGGTCCGCGTACGAAACTCTGGAGTCGGGATGTCGAAGATAAGATCAATCAGCTAAGTGAGAAACTTTTACTCCCATTAATCCTGTTAATATCGAGAACTTTATTCGCAAAAATTGCTTACATTAAATGTCTTTTCTCTCAATATCCCTGAGTCCCTATATATTGACTGTCACCATTTTTGGCTTAATACCATTTTTCACATCGCTAGGTTGACTCCATCAATAAAAATATTATCAGTTTGACGAAGTTACTTCTTGGTACGAAACGCGTCAAGTTTTCACATTGTGCAAAATGCGAACAAACACGACGGATATACTTAACATCAGAAAGAATCAGTTGAAATAATGAGGGAAAAGGGCTTGGAAAAATTGATACTCACATCATAGAAGGTAAGAGGGAAAGCAACACATATCTAATCTAGCGAGATTGAGTAAATGAATGGCGGAACAAGGTTTAGGAGAAATAATAAAAAGACAAAATTTACTAAGAGCTAGAAAGGACAAGAAACTGTGGTAAGACATGATCGTCAATAAAGATGCACATAATATAAGAAATAAAAATTGTATCATAAAGATATTATATTCTATAATTTCCTAAAAATTACATGTAAAATAGAACCAGCGTGTGATTAATAAAACTGACGGATGAGACTGCAGATGTTCCAGAAAGGTGAATATTAATTAAAACATATTAAAGCCTTAGAAAGCGTGAAAGATCTTTAAAATGGAATTTGTAATTGTTTTCGGAAAATTCGTTCGAGACGCAAATTTCATTTAAAAAATCAGTTCGCCGTCTTTGTATGTTTCTCTTTCTCAAGGATCTTTTTCTTCCAATCAGGGGAATAATTAAAAACGAAAGGAGATAAAAACAGAAGAAAATGATCCTTCCAACTTTCACACACTTCTTCAACACCATCCAATTTCCTACAAGATAATGATATCTACACCTATCTACATGCCTTCATTAATGTGTCTATAGTCTATATCTACACATATACAAACATAACGTGTTCTATATTCATCCGCAAGCAATTCTCTCAATTTGTTGTATTGGTCAATAATCTGACACGAATTTTACTATTTAAGCCAGTGCTGGGAGGATTTAGGTGGATTTATAGCTTTCCAAAGTTAATATGACGAACCCGTGAAGAATTCGAATTCGGCTTTTCATTCAGAGGCCAGAAGCAGAGATACCAAGTCAGGACCAATAACATTGCAGATTCTTCTTTGGATTTTTATCAAGAATTTCTAAATTTCCTAACAGGAGCACTACACCAGATGTTGCAGCAACATTCAAATCAAGGACGAATCGGAGATTTATAAATACGTAAGGTAGATTCCTACGAGAATAATTGTTTTTCACGACAGAGGGAATCTAGTTTCTTAGCTGCAGATTTATCAATTGATTCAAAATATTCCTTTCACTTCATGTCAACTGAAAACGTTAGTTCCAGAGGGCACAATAAGTAACTCATCTGGTGGTTAGCATCAGCCATAATGATGGAAAATATAAATGATACTCTCAGATTATTAAAATCGAGCATGTTCGTTTTTGAGGCGTTGAAATTAACAAGCCATTCCTTGCCCAATTAAACAACAGATTTTAGGTAATTTTTGAGATCATCTGTCTATTTGACATTATTGAAATGATCAGATCATACTGGTAAGACTGTGGCCGCCAATAATAAATCCTGATAGGATCTCTAGTTCTTTTTAGTGTTATTTTCATGTAAAAACGAGAATACGTTTCCTTGTTTTATGCCTTTTTGTATTTTTGTATATTTACTAAATTTATTTTCTATCCGTATTCAGGCGGCTTGTACCCTGTATATATTTTGAACTATTCTGATATATTTTCCAAATATTAGGTTGGCCAGAATGTCCTGACTCACTTAGGATGCGGAAAGAAACAACATTCTTATTGAGCAACACCAATATTTATTCTTCAAAATAAAGTCTACCATTCTCGATGATCTTCTGCTAGTGATCAGCCAGCATCCGATTATCTCCCAGATACCTGGCCGCTGACTTTAAATCAAAAAAAAATATAAACACGCTTTCTTCACTTCATCAAAAGTGTTGAATCGCTGGTCGCGGAGGAAGTGTGCCATGAAGCATCATCGGGACTGAATAGTGAATGTGGAAGAATCTCAACACCGTCCATCTGTTTGAATTTTTCCTTAGTCAACCTGGCCGTATGTTGCTTGGCACTGTCTGCAACAAAGCCCGACGTCGATTGACCAAAACTGGATAATCATTTAGTTTATCGTAAACGAAGTAGAGCGGCTGGCAATTAAGGTTAGTGATTTTATTCGACCGTGTAGAACAAGGTCGAAATTCAGTATTCCTTGCACTTTCCACCAGACAGAGATCAAGATTTGTTGTTTTTTTACGCTTTCTAAATGAGCCAAGACGTTCTGGCCATCCTAGTAAATCAAGTAGTTTTTTTTATTTCAGGCAAACCCTGTATTTCAATTTAAGGTGAAGGATAAACTTTTTAAAGGTAAAATCTAATCTCAGATATTCAGTGTTCCTTCCAAGAATTCACTTATTTGATTTCGAAAGAAATACAGATTGGCAGAATCGCTAATGCAATTTATGAAACTTCCAGGAAACACCATTTTTGGTCCTTTTTTTTTCCTATTCGTTTTTTTTTTAAATGCTGAAATTATAAATTTATATTTTTAATTCTTTTCAATGCAGATCAAAATTAAAAGACGTAATATAATTATTATAATTTTAAAATTAAAAGACATAATTAATTACTTGATGGACGATCTCAAAATCGATAATGTCTCTCATAATTATTTTACGAGAAATCAATTCTCTTCTCTGTATTAATCAATAAATTCTGATGCATGCTAAAGATCGAAGCGTATTTAGTTCTATCTGTACAACTCAGTAGAGCTTAAAACCACGTGGTACAACTGTTTCAATTGAAATATTATAAAAAGAGAAATAATTATTGAGAATAATTCTTTGGAACATTAAAAAGTCATATCAAGGACGTCTTGGTTAATGACATAGTTTCTTCAATTGATACTGTGGCAGAGTTCGAACATTTCAGGTAATCCTACTTTTGAGTCTTGTGTCAAACTCAGGCAAGAGTATTAATACCAGGGTGGATAAAAAAAAATCACTAGACACAGTAATGACACACACAGAGGCAAACATTTTTACGCACACTCATACACAAGGGAGGTGTAGAATAGTATTCCTTATAAAGGGTGTTTCATTAAAAAGGATTATATATGAGGCTGTTTCATTAAGAAGGATCACAATCAGCAGTAAGTAAATCTGTGTTATTGGTGAAAATTTATTTATTGCTCTATTGGATCCTGTTATTTAATTCATGGCAATTATGTGTAAAAAGTAATAACGCCGAAATTTCAGCCAAATCTGAAAGAAAAAAACATTAGATGCTTAAAATTAATTCGCCATTGAAATTGGTCCAAGTTATTGAAACACCCTTTATATATATATATATATATATATATATATATATATATATATATATATATATATATATATATAAAGATTACTTAACTTTTAAATATCAATTTTACTGGCATAAAACAACTTATAAAAAAACTAAATAAAAAATTAAAGTCACTTTAAATTGGTTCCAACAGGCTACGAAATGCTGGAATTTATTAAACACATAATTCTATCATGTATACTAGTGGGCTTTTCTGTCGATTTTGATGTCTGATTATCCAAGAGCTCTGAACCTCCAGACTACTGACGGGGTTGATTTGATTATAATGGGAAAGGCTTCTGAAGGACAAGCCAACTATTTGGGGAGGAATAGATAATAGAGAAAAGATGTAAAGGGTGTTTCATTAAGAGGGATCAAAGTCAGTAATAAATAAATCAGTGTTATTGGTGAGAATTTTCTTTTTATTTCTCTATTCGATCATCTTATTTAAGTCATGGCAATTATGTGTGGAAAATAATATCGCCCAAATATCCGCCAAATCTGAAAGAAAAACAAAAATAATGATTAGACGCTTAAATTTAATTCACACTTAAAATCGTTCCAAGTTACTGGAACACCAAATATAAGTATGTTCGTCCAAATATTTAATCAGAGAGACACCTATGAATTCTTTGACCTATAATAAGGAAGGATTGCTTGGAGAATTTGACATTCACAAGATATATCGAAAGCCAAAAGGACAGATACGTACGTAAATTTAACACCTTCTTCTATGTATATGTCTCTTTACGACGAGGACCACCTTGGCTATACACAAATTCCTATAGCTTGTGGAATTTAATAACGTTTGTTTTGTGATATTCTCTCTCGGATAATATGCTAAAAAGATAAAGAAGTTTTATGTGTCAAGCTTTTTCTTATCTAAGGAAAATGATTTATTATTTATTTTACCTATTATTTATTCTTCAGTTTCTTTAAACTTCAGAAAGACTTTTTGAAGAATTTTTGAATGTCGTGTTGATAATGGTGATCACTATTTAGTAATGCAAAAGTACATTATTCCTAAGGTTCAACTCGAACCGATGGGGGATACAGCGTTTCAACAAGAAACCTTATTATTATTTCGTGCAGGTTATGCAATTTCTAAATGAAGAAAAATTCATAACAGGTGAATTGGAAGGGATGGAACATTATCTTGAGCTTCATGATCAGTAAATTTGACTCCATTGGATTTCTTTTTATGGGGACATGTGAAAAGTAATGTCTATTCAACTAAACCTCGATCTTTAGAGGAATTGCAATCTAGGATAAATGATGTGATTGAAGGTATTACTGAAAACCTGATGCAAAATGTTTTACCGGAAGTACAGAATCGTATTACCCTTTGTATGCGTCACGATTGTGGTCATGGTGACAATTAACAATTCGATTAAAGAATTTAAATACTTCTAGCTTATCCTTTTTACAGATTGTTTCTGTCATGTTTAGTTACAAAGCTACAAGTACTTAAAATTGTGCACATACTTTCCGTGACTCTGTCCTCTCTGCTGGCTCCGTAGCTGAACTTCGACATACGACGTGGTTTCTCTCAGACAAAAAAGATAAAAAGATTCTATTCCTGTAGGAGACAGAAATTTTTCTTAGTAGGATTCTCAATTTGGGCTTGTTGTTCTTAATTTCACTATTTAATAAAATAAAATAAACGTGTAACGGAGGCATGGTTAGCGGCTCGGATTAAGGAGTCGGAGAGCCGAGTTCGAATACCAATCAAATCCATTACATTCATTTACGTGTTAATACCCTTGAGAAAGGTATGAATTCTCTTCTCCCCACCCCACCCAGATAATGGTAAATGGCAGGAGAGACTGGGTTCTCTAACCTTGGATGTCAGTTGGTCTACCGCAGAAATAAATGGCAAACTATTACAGGGAAAAATCTGCCTCGTCAGTCATGTATCGAAAGAGACATGATCGCTTAAGCGTGTATCACGTATGACACATAACTGACTGACTCATTAAAAGTGACCTTTATGATAATAAGAACTGGTGAAGTTTCTGTAAATTTTTAAACCGTGTTAGTGAAAAAGATTTGTTAGACAAATATCTATACTTATACGGTAATTTCCAAAAGCTAAGCAAAGTATTAAGAAACAAAGAAAAGAGTACTGAATTTTTACTGCACACCTCAATGGCAGTGAATGCTCACAGGTGAAGAAGAGACTTGAGGGAACAGACGTGGTTCTACAAACAGACACTGAGAATATCATAAGGAAACATGTTCGCAACAACGACGTTTTAGAGAAAATAAAGACAAAAAGGACACTTATAATTTGCTCCAGAAGGAGATAGTTACAATTTCTAGGGTACGTATTGAGGAAAGTGGGCTTCAAAGATTTGATACACACAGAACGGATTGAATGCAAGATAAGACAGAGCGAAAGAATGCATACTCTACCCAGACAGCTTGATCAAATGGACGGTGGAGTAAGGTGTATGAGAGATAAAGATAACATTATTAAGATTATTAAGACCTACAAAGGATAGGAAAGTGTGGAGGGCATGAAGAGAAAGGGCACATAACAGAAGAAACATTTTTAACTTCTCTAAATAATTCGCCCGCTCCATAATTTCAAATAAAGCTGCTATACTTCAAATTTTCATGGAGACTTCATGTGCATTTTTGTTCACAAATGATGAAATAATGGATTTGAAAGAATATGTAGTGATACCCACAACAAAACTTTAATTCAGTTTCAAACATTAATATAAAAAAACACTAAAGAAATTTAACGTAGGACAAATTTATTGCCCCTCTTGACTCAATAATGATTTGCGTATCCTTTATTCTTCATCATTGCGTTTTTATTCTTACTTTCAAGATCACGACATACATTCATAGGTATTTTGCTTCATTCTTCCTTAGCAAAAGTTTCTAGTCCTTCCAAATTCAAAGGTCTTCTTTTTTTCTTTTTCTTTTTTCAAATATACCCGTGAATTTTCAATGGCGTTTATGTCAGGACTTTGTGTGGAATACGCCAATATGTTAAAAATTCGTGACGTGTGTTTCGAGTCATTGTTATGTTTAAACGTCCACTGACGCGCAAAGACAGCTGTTGTGGACTTTGTTTTATATTATTTTTATGAATTGCTAAACACTGCTCTTTATCCATAATACCCTGTACTGTCACCGATTCTCCTGGTCCAAAAGCATCAAAATATCCCCAGAGCAGAATGATCCCAGTAACATTCTAAATGGTAGGGAGAGTATTTTGGGGTTTGTGAGCTTCATTCATTTTCCTCCATATATAACGTCAGATCATGTGACCGAATATTTCTAGTTTCGTTTTATCTGACCATAAAACAGAGTTCCAATATTTACTCCCATTTTTTTAGATGGCTTCTAGCATAAGCTAATCAGCATTTTAGGTGTTTAACCTTAAGCAAGGGAGTTTTCCTTGTTCGATAATCTCGAAGTTTTTCGATTAAAGCATCTAGTGACTCTCTTCATCCGTACTTTAAACCCTGATATCTTTCAATCTTTGACAATGTCCTTCGTCGGTAAGTGAGGATTCTTCGTGACATCTCGAACAATTTCTTGTTCAGCACCCTTTTACCAGACTTCTACTTTCGCCTTTAATTCCGGAAGGAGACTTTAGGGCGCCGACGTGTTGAGCTGTCCCCCATTCTTCTCCATCTGTCGCGGTCGTGTGCCAGAGACAAGGTCTTCGCGATCGGTTTCTTGGTACGCTCATCATGTGGCGTGTCTTGGGCATTTTAACCTGTCGGAGGCCATCTCTTAACGTTAGACCACGGCCGATGTCCTACAAAAAGATGGCTCGCCTTGATCGCGAACGCGTGGTCATTGTAGCTCATTTGAGGAACCCATTCGCCCTGGTCTGTGACCTACGAATTTAACCCGCCAGCTGAAGCAGTTTACCATGGCAATTTGCAACCATTGCGAGACATTGAGCAGATGTTTGAGGACTAGTTTTGCTCATTCACTCCAAGGTGTATCGTGCCAGTCTCCAAAGGTACTACCCATATCTAGAGCACACCCATGTGCTGCACTGTAATTAAAGTAAAATCACTGTGGGTTATTGGCGTTAAGATTCAACCCCTGCATTTACATTATAACAGTCACGTATATACGGATACTTTTGCGTTGTATGTGTGCGTATGTTTGTCTTTTAAATATGGGTTTTTCAGAAGGAACGATTTTTGTACTTAACAAAAAAACAAACAAGCCACAAACCCTGTTGAACATTACCGCATCAGCAGAAACGAAGAGCAGTCGACTATATCCACATTGAATGAAACAAAAAACAGGTACGAGCAAAAACTTTACAAAACCTTAGAATGCAATACATTTCCAGTGACCTAAGAAAAGTGTTTAGCCAGAAGAAATAAACTACATCCAATTTCAAAATGTAATTACATAATATCAACTACCTGCCCAGATGAGACTCTGCCCTTCGGTAGAGGCTCGTCCGGGTTCCTCTCTGCCCGCAAGCAGTGACTTCGAAAACAATTAAGAGTTTAGCACGCGGCCAGCTCCTACTTGAATCTTGAGGTAGCCAGTAACTTTTCGTAATAAGATGATTGCCTTACAGTGGCCTAAGAAATGTTTTTAGCCAGGAGAAATAAACTACATCCAATTTCAAAATGTAATTACATAATATCAACTACCTGCCCAGATGAGACTCTGCCCTTCGGTATAGGCTCGTCCGCGTTCCTCTCTGCCCGCAAGCAGTGACTTCGAAAACAATTAAGATTTCAGCACGCAGCCAGCTCCTACTTGAATCTTCAGGTAGCCAGTAACTTTTCGTAATAAGATGATTGCCTTACAGTGGCCTAAGAAATGTTTTTAGCCAGGAGAAATAAACTACATCCAATTTCAAAATGTAATTACATAATATCAACTACCTGCCCAGATGAGACTCTGCCCTTCGGTAGAGGCTCGTCCGGGTTCCTCTCTGCCCGCAAGCAGTGACTTCGAAAACAATTAAGAGTTTAGCACGCGGCCAGCTCCTACTTGAATCTTGAGGTAGCCAGTAACTTGCAGTAATAAGATGATTGCCTTACAGTGGCCTAAGAAATGTTTTTAGCCAGGAGAAATAAACTACATCCAATTTTAAAATGTAATTACATAATATCAACTACCTGCCCAGATGAGACTCTGCCCTTCGGTATAGGCTCGTCCGGGTTCCTCTCTGCCCGCAAGCAGTGACTTCGAAAACAATTAAGAGTTTAGCACGCAGCCAGCTCCTACTTGAATCTTCAGGTAGCCAGTAACTTTTCGTAATAAGATGATTGCCTTACAGTGGCCTAAGAAATGTTTTTAGCCAGGAGAAATAAACTACATCCAATTTTAAAATGTAATTACATAATATCAACTACCTGCCCAGATGAGACTCTGCCCTTCGGTATAGGCTCGTCCGGGTTCCTCTCTGCCCGCAAGCAGTGACTTCGAAAACAATTAAGAGTTTAGCACGCAGCCAGCTCCTACTTGAATCTTCAGGTAGCCAGTAACTTTTCGTAATAAGATGATTGCCTTACAGTGGCCTAAGAAATGTTTTTAGCCAGGAGAAATAAACTACATTCAATTTCAAAATGTAATTACATAATATCAACTACCTGCCCAGATGAGACTCTGCCCTTCGGTATAGGCTCGTCCGGGTTCCTCTCTGCCCGCAAGCAGTGACTTCGAAAACAATTAAGAGTTTAGCACGCAGCCAGCTCCTACTTGAATCTTCAGGTAGCCAGTAACTTTTCGTAATAAGATGATTGCTTTACAGTGGCCTAAGAAATGTTTTTAGCCAGGAGAAATAAACTACATCCAATTTTAAAATGTAATTACATAATATCAACTACCTGCCCAGATGAGACTCTGCCCTTCGGTATAGGCTCGTCCGGGTTCCTCTCTGCCCGCAAGCAGTGACTTCGAAAACAATTAAGAGTTTAGCACGCAGCCAGCTCCTACTTGAATCTTCAGGTAGCCAGTAACTTTTCGTAATAAGATGATTGCCTTACAGTGGCCTAAGAAATGTTTTTAGCCAGGAGAAATAAACTACATTCAATTTCAAAATGTAATTACATAATATCAACTACCTGCCCAGATGAGACTCTGCCCTTCGGTATAGGCTCGTCCGGGTTCCTCTCTGCCCGCAAGCAGTGACTTCGAAAACAATTAAGAGTTTAGCACGCAGCCAGCTCCTACTTGAATCTTCAGGTAGCCAGTAACTTTTCGTAATAAGATGATTGCCTTACAGTGGCCTAAGAAATGTTTTTAGCCAGGAGAAATAAACTACATCCAATTTCAAAATTTAATTACGTAATCCCTACTCGACATGAATAAACAGTATTTGGAAGTAGTATGGATTAATCCTGCATTTGATAGTTTCAGTGCTTGTATCCGCTTTTTCATCGATTTGATCAAGTTATCAACAATCGTCTGATCCATATTTCTCACTCCTTTAGCAATGTTTCTTTAAGGGTTGCTACTGACGTGATTCTGGTTGCACGCTTTCGAAGATTTCGGTGAAGGTGCTCCCAAACGTGCTCTATTGGACCCATGTCAGGAGATTAGTATACCCATAGCAGTATCTTGATTCCTCGCGATTCCTTCTAGGCCTTTCCTACTCTGCTGGTATGACATGGAGCTCCATCTTCTTGATAAAGGTAGACGTTCTTGTCAATCTGATTGGTTTCAAATAGTGGGTGGAGTCCTTTCTCTACTATTTGACAATATTTTGGACCATTCTAACGCTCGTCAAATCGAATTCGAATTCGAATATTGGCAGAATTTACTTTCACCTGACCAAATTACAAACTACCAAAATTTATAATCTTTGCTCTCGAATTCTTTCGTCCAGTCAATACCCCTGTTCCTGTTAACGCTTGAAATCAAGGGCTTCTTGAAATTCTTCTTTGATAGCCTAGCTCTTTCAGAGACTTTCTCACCGCATATGACGAAATTTCCATGCTGTTGGCGACATCTTTGACGCTCTGACGACGGTTTCTGGTGACCTCCATCTTCAGCGCAATTTTCATTCGCTCAGACACGATGCTTGGTTTTCTTGAACGTTGTTCCCCACTACAATGGCCTTCTTCATTAAATTTCTTGACAATATTATTAACCACTTGATGGTTTAACCTGGAAATGTCTCTTTTTGACTTGCCACACTGAGGCCATCCTATTATTTGCCCTCGTTGAAATTCACCAATTTCTTTACTTCCGCGAACTTTCATTACAAAATATGAGTCAGCTATCGTTCATAGATTAGAGTAGCTTGATACTAACACGGTATTGTCGAAAAAAACAAGATATGTTATTACACAAGCCAATATTACTGTAATTATGGGAGGCTAAAAAATCCGTATATCTGAAAGCCGCTGAACAGAGATGCTTATTTTAAAATTGTGTTACGACGAAAAGTACAGATGTATGAACGTTATCAATGTTGGTAAGGAGAATATAGCAAGAATTTGCTCAGTTACTTATATGCTATTTGTTGTAAGCTAACGAAGGTTACTGAATAGAATAATCACACGAAGTTTGGTAATGAACGATAATACTTAGGACAAGAACAACACATATAAGATTCACCAGCGGCGCGTAGAAGTAGTAGTCAGCTGCTAGAAGTGAGTCAAGTGAATTCCACAGTGAATCTCCAAATACAGGACATCTACCAACCGCCACACGTGGTCAGATGTGGCACACGGCCGAATTTAGTGTGGGGTATCTGAGCCCAGCCAAAAATTTCCCGTAGACCCCGTAGAAAACGGTAGTTGTTTCCTGACATAAGACTCTGCCCTTCGATATACCCTCGACTGGGGATCGTCTCTGTCCGGAGACAGAGAGTTTGACCAGCGCAGACCAAAATACAGTATTTACTACTGTATTATGTGAATGGGGACATACCCATCATCGTCCGTAGGTATGCTACAATACTTATATATATATATATATATATATATATATATATATATATATATATATATATATATATATATATGTGTGTGAAATTAAAAAAAACAACCGTAAGGTCCCATGACTATAATTTATTTTCTCAGAAAATATATTTTTCCTGGTTCAATATGTCACATCTGTAGTTACAAATGAATTTGGTTTATTTTACTTTTAATACAAGTTTCTGATGATTAGTTTTAGATTGATATGAGGTGAGAGAAAGTGTAATAAGTGGAGGAAATAGAATGATCTAAATTAGAAATGGATGTCGGAGATAGGGCTGCGTTTAAATCCATCTGTAAGAACTTACGTATGTTCAAGTGAACGCATTAAAGAGGCCAGACAATTGGATCTTTTAAATAAGTTTTTAGACGGGAAAAGGATGGAAAGAAATCAAATTGTAAAGCAGGGGGTGTGGACAAAAGAAGGAAGAAGAAAGAAGAAAGAAAGAAGACACAAAGAGTGAATCAGGGGAGGGGGAAGAAGAAATAATGATTGAATTATCATATCGCGGTGACACTCGGAAAACACGCATCCATACCATTTATGTTTAAACATTACTAAAATATTAAAGATTACCAACAAAGCAGGAATAAAATAATATAAAATATATTAATAATATTAATAATATTATTAATCTTGACTAATACAATTTGTAGTTAACAGAGTACAATATATTAAAGACTATTAAGAATATAACAATAAAACCATTTTTGAAAATTTAAAAAAAGAAATGTATAAAAAATTAATAATATTATTAACAACTATTATATAAATGTTAAAAAATAAATTTAAATTTAAAAATTTCATATTTGAAAATTATAAATGGTATAGAAATATATATATATATAATACTAATCAGATTACTTAATACTACTACTAATAATAATGTTCTTAATAATAATAATAATAAGAAGAAGAAGAAGAAGAAGAAGAAGAAGAAGAAGAAGAAATAAAGAACTAAAAAGTAAGAACTAAAATATATACAAAATAATAATAATGGTAAATTTGTTTAGTAACCTTAAGTTAGTGAGTATATATATATATATATATATATATATATATATATATATATATATAAAATAAAAACCTTAAGTAAGTGAGTATGCATATATATATATATATATATATATATATATATTATATGAATAAAAAGAGACTTAGCAGACGCGTTTCGTCAACTGAGGGTCTTTATCAAAGCAATGTATGATTTATTATTTTTGCATGCATTTATATATATATATATAGAGGCGAGTATGTCATTGGTTTATCAAGGCTTGTAAATTAGAGAACGTTCATGAATGTTCATCCGGTTGTTGATATGTCAATCAATCATGGTTAGGACACAAAGTGTCCAAGTTAACATTGTGTTTAAAAGTCGAATGTGCCATTAAAATACAATATTTTTCCTTTTCCAAATGAATATTGTTGGGATTGTGATTAGATTCTTATCTTATGAGATGGACAAAATATCAATCCCCGGTTTTTCCCTAATCTCACCTTCCATGAAAGAATTACTACTTTCCCAAGGAAACATTCAAAACCACAAATGTACTGAAAAGTAAAAGTTACTAATATAAAAAAGAGGCTTTCGTTCATATCTGCATCGACTGGCGCACCGTGAAGAAGATGTACGCTGATTGTAAGGCCCGTAAGCACTAAGGATCTCCGTAAAAAGAACATCGCTGATGATGTGCGCCAGAATATTTGAAATTTGTATATATATATATATATATATATATATATATATATATATATATATATATATATATATATATATATATATAGTCATCCGTATACAATATATCACACTCATCAGCGCGGCTAGATATCCGATTGCTTCAAGTCAGGATCAAAAATCGACCAATTTGGTATCAGACCGAGACTCTACCCCAACACCAACAGCGGACGGCAGTGAAGGGGAAATTTTAACGTATTGTATACGTGGTGTATACAAACGCCAGTAGACAAGAATGCTAAATTCATTACTGAAGTGTGTTGCGTAAATACATACATATATATATATATATGTGTGTGTGTGTGTGCGTGCGTGTGTGTGTTGAAAAAATTGCAATCATTATGTCTGCTTATTTTTAGCATAATCCTTTCAAATCCACGCATATTTTATCGTGTATTACAATCAAATAAGGTAAGAAATGTACTGTTACAGTGAATTTCTTGCTTTAATTGATTGTAATGCACGGAAAAATTTTCTTGAATACGAAAGGATAATGTCAAATATTAGCAGACATAATGTTTGTAATTTATCTAACGAGACATGCCTAAAAGTGTATTTGCTTCTCAAATACACAAGTATCTATCTATCTATCTATCTATCTATCTATATATATATATATATTTATATATATATATATATATATATATATATATATATATATATATATATATATATATATATATATAAACCCGTTTGCCTTAATATAATAAAGAGAAAAATTGTGCAAGATTTGTATATTTTCATTAAGAGAATTTTTGTCTTTATTTTCATGAAGAATTAAAGCAAACATCGAACTTGAGATCAGCTCATGATCAGATATAATATACATTCATTGTCTGTTATATTTAATTATATATATATATATATATATATATATATATATATATATACCGGGTGTGACAACAAAATTGTCCAAATCTTGTAGCAGCATATGGGTCCATCCCACAAAATCTTTAATATCGAAAAAACACTAAACTTTTTTCCAGCTTTTCAAATAAGTCGTTTAGTCATCTTGACGCCATTTGTCTTAAGAATCACTGAAAAACCCTTTGAGTTATTCAAGTAGAAAGAGAACTGGTTAAAGGCATTTTGTGTCAGCCGCACTATCTTCCCAACTGAGCAATGGTTAAAGGAAAAAGATCATTCAGGCCTTCAGCAATGTGACCAGTAGTCGTACTCTGGTTTCTCTCAAGAGAACGCTTTATAAGTTTTAAAAAGAGGGAACAGTAGAAAGGAAAACCGGATCAGTAGGATGACAACAGGATGTGGCATGATCATTTCAAATTAATGTTAAAAGTTAAAGAGATCAATTAGAATAGATCCAACTCAGTCCATAAGACGTTTGGCATGTGAGAGAGATGTTTCAGCTATGACAATCTAAAGAGCAGTGAAAGAAATACTTGAAAATGAAATCGTACGTGAAACATGTAGGGCAACTTGTTAATCCAAGACAGAAATTTAAATGTTAAAGAGGGCGGAGTTTATCTTAAATTAGTTGGAAAATGATCCTGTAATATATATATATATATATATATATATATATATATATATATATATATATATATATATATATATATATATATATATATATATATATATTTGAAAGTAATTTCAATCTTGTATGAGTTTCCGATCCTTAGATATGATTAATTCATTATGAACATGTCATTTTAGCTTATGATCGATTTCATCACGGTTCTTCTGTTAAGCTTGGATCGTAATTATACATTCTTATTGCTCAAAGAGTCTAATAGTGTAAT
>OZ038491.1:15155021-15325021 GCA_964036315.1 Acanthosepion esculentum
ATGCAAAAGTAGGAAAGGAACGAACCAGTGAAATAGTCGACAATTACAGACTTGGATCATCCATCGAAAGGAGACAAAATGGATACAGTGACGCACAGAGAACACCGACATTCAAGAAAAGCTAAGATAGGTGTTGATATGAAAAATCCCAGGAGAGGAAAAAAGACAAAAGAAAAATTAAACAACATACAAAACAAAACAGACTACCTAACAATCTATAAAAGATTCAGAAATGCATTTCTAAAACATAAAACTTATCCACGGACTTTCTGTGAGAGAGAGAGACCACCTTCTTGCCTTATGCGAAATCAGACGAAAAATAAAGAAAAGAAAGAAACCAAAGAGCAAATACAACAGATTCCATGGCCATAGCTTGTAAACAGATATTAAGAACAAATACATAGCTTAGAAGCTATCATATAAACCTTTAGTGACAATTCATAACGGGAAAATAGCTGGATTCACATTTTCCCAAATATATTTACATGTAAGAGAATTTAAAGTACTCGACTGCAAATCGAACTCGCCCCTGCTATCTACTAGAACATCCACAAACAGAATTTAAGCAAACAGTTTTTTGGGGCCTTTCTTTTGATAACAAATTTTGGGGGCCTTTCTTTTGATAACAAATGCATTTGTTTCTAAGCTCCACTGAACTTTGTTATAATAAATACTGTTCCATCGACAAGACAAAATGTCGAAGTTATAATTTCATCACTTTCTTCAAGTTCTGATACGAAAGCCAGTCAAACAATCGTCTTCAATGTGCCGTGTATCCCCTCAGGACATATCATGAATATGAATATTTCGTAAGTCGACTAACGTATAAATGTGAATATGAATATTTTTGTTAGAGGTCTTCCATATGAATATGAATATATTTGTTAAATATTTTCCGTATAAATACGAATATTTTTGTTAGAGGTCTTCTGTATGAATACGAAATATTTGTTACAGGTCTTAGGTATGAATATGTTTGTTAGAGGTCTTACGTATGAATACGAATATGTTTGCTAAAAGTCTTATGTATGAATATGAATATTTGTTGAACAGAATTTTGTGTTAATATTTTCTACAACACAAAACGTTATAATGCCTAGAATGATGGTTATAATTCAAAATTCTCTCACGGGCCCAATATTAATGTCGCTACTTTTTGTCCCGTTTTATAATCTTTCCCAACGACTGAAAATACTAGCTAATGAATTTGCTCAAGTGAAAATGAAAACATAACACTTTATTAATATTTCTTTATGCAGGGTCACTCAGGCGACTCAAGTGTCGATAGAAATAAATAAACCGTATCTGGTATAATGTTCTTAATTCTCCAAATCTGGTTATTTTCCCAGACACTGCATAAGGTTTAAAGTTTACAATTCCCACCTTTAATTTTCCCGTCTGAATGTGGGCCCCTTGTAATGTATATTCATAAAAAAATTATACGTATTCATACGTAATATTTTACGTATTCATACGTAATGGTTTACGTATTCATACGTAATGTTTCACGTATTCATACGTAATGTTTTAGGTATTCATACGTAATGTTTTACGTATTTATACGTAATGTTTTACGTATTAATATGAATATTTTTGTTAGAGGTTTTCCGTATGAATATGAATATTTTTGTCAGATGTCATACGTATGAATATGAATTTGAATACGAATATTTTTGTTAGAGGTCCTCTGTATGAATATGAATATTTTTGTTAGAGGTCTTCTGTATGAATATAAATATTTCTGTTAGAGGTCTTACCTATGAATATGAATATTTCTCTTAGAGGCCACCGTATGTATATGGATATGTTTGTCTGAGTTCTTCTATATGAATATGAATAATTTTATTAGAGGTCTTACGCATGAATATGGATCATTTTGTTAGAGGTCTTCTGTATGAATATAAATATTTGTTGTACAGATTTTCTTGTTAATATTTACTACAACCCAAAACGTGATAATCCCCAGAGTGATGATTCTACTTCAGAATTCTCTCACGGGCCCAAAATTAATGTCGCTATTTTTTGTCCCGTTTTATATTCTTTCCCATCGACTGGAAATCCTAGCTAATGAATTTGCTCAAAAGAAAAGAAAATCATAATTCTTTATTGGTATATTTTATGCCTGGTCACTCAGGGGACTCAAGTGTCGATAGAAATAAATAAACCTTATCTGATGTAATATTGCATAAGGTTTAAAGGTTACGATTCCCGCATCTGATTTTCGCGTCTGAGTTTAGGGGCCTTTATCCTAATTGGGCAATTCTTTAAAACAGCAAAAGTCATTTTACAGAAGACAATTCTGTTAAAGATGGTTATTTCATGGAATTGTCTTAAAAAGCTAAGTCAGTTGCCAGATGTGTTATCCTTTTGTAAATAGGAAGTGAGAGAACCTCAGGTTACAGTGTTGGTTGTTTTTCGGTTATCTCCCTTTTTACAGGAATAAATTTTTAATCTGGAGATTCACATAGCAGATGATTGGTGATCATATTTAGGGTTTAATTTGTGACCGAAGACAAAAGCGATGACTGGTAAGCGGACAAGTGAATACCAAATTTGGTGAATAAGAAAAACATAACATACCACAAGGTCTAGACGTGTTCCTGTTGGGGATTTTACCATTAAGACCTTCTTTATATTCCTCCCTTCTCATACTGCTTGTTTTTTTGATATTTGGTATTTTTTAAATATATATTTTTAAATATTTATTTTTTAAATATTTATTTTGGTAAATAAGAAAAACATAGCATACCACAAGCTCTAGCCCTGTTTCTATTGGGGATTTTACCATTAAGACCTTCTTTATATTCCTCCCTTCTCATACTGCTTGTTTTTTTTTTAATATTTGTTTTCAATTTCTCTGTGTGTGACATATTGTTGATAAATGAATATAAATTTCGGTATAAACATTTTTATGACATATTTGTATATTTTGGTTCTGTGCATAAAGTGTTTTCAAGACCATATGATTTTTAGAATTAATTTATTTGAGTTATATTAGCTCGTTCTTCTTTTTCAAGTCCAATTGTTCTCCTAATACAATGCCCAAGAGCCACTTCACTATATCATGTCAGTGTTAAATCCGCCAAGACTTCTTTCCTTATTATGTACTCTAGACATTTCTTTTGCCTATGTCAGATTTTAAGTATACGTTTCCTATTTGGTTCTATTTTCTTTTAAAATCCATCATATTCTCATTATGCTTCTGTAGAGCCAAATTTCTGTTGTTTAAAGTCTCTTCTTTATCTGTGGGTAAATTGTCCAGCATTCACTTCCACGGAGGAGGACTGATATTACATTGCAGTTCAGCCTCTTTTGCCTGGTTCTAGCGTAATTTTTTTTGCTTTGCAAAGCTTTTGCAAATCTTATTTCGTTCATCCAAATCTTCTTCGGATTTCAGTGTCACATTTTTCTTCCTCTGTTAAGATATTTAAGTTTCCGTACTCACAAAATGACATATATTTTTACATGAGCATCTGATCATCGGTAGAGTGAATATATATAGTGCGCTCTAGCAGGGAATATTTCCACCGATTTTGTACCTGATCGTAAGCAAATGGGCATATGTTTCTTGTCTATAAACATTTAGAGGACTTCCCAGATATTAGTTGCTTTCTCATTCTACCAGCGATAACAATGCTATAAACTAGAAGGTGTCCTTCTAGGCTATAGATATCCTACGTACACAACATATATATTCCTTGTTAAGCCAAGAGTCAGAAGTTTGAATTGTTTTATCAATGTAAGGAATCAACATTTAAATATTTTCTACAGTAATTTCCTTCTTTTCACTACGTTTATGTGTAGATAGAAGCTATATATTTAATGCTTCTTATTAAAATCCAAAGAAGTATGAGCACTGTTATTTGTCTTGACATGGCATCTCGGCTTCAGTTCCTTTCTAACCGCCGAAACTTAGATTCCCTGTGTTTTTTCTATAAATACTTTCATACTAATTGCTCTTATGAACTTTCCGCTATGGTACCTGTAGCTTATGAATTTAAGCGCAGTACTAGATTGGCGACAAGGTCTCATCAATTTACAGTCAAAATGGCTAGACGTAACCGTAAGTTCTATGCTAACAGTTTCTTCTATCACACTTCTCACTTGTTGAACTCTCTTCCTGCAAACTGCTTCTAAGTCAACTTTGATTTTCAAAATTTTAAATGCAAAGTCAATATTATCTTGTGTCTTCTTAAATCATTTTCCTTTTATTTTCGTTTTCTTTTATTTTTTTCTCAACTTATTTTTCCTCATATTCCTCATGTTGCATTTTAGGGACTTTATTGTCTTGCTTCAGAGGAAGCTATTAAATAAAAGATAAACACGAACCGTAAATAATTTAAACACAAACATTCAGGATATGAACTTAAAAAATACTAAACACATTAAATACTTCAGTGGATGGATAAATAAATTTAACATAGGAGATATGGAAATTGAATATAGTATAGGTTTCGCTAGGGTTAACTTCACCCAACACCGCAAATTGCTACTAAACTGAAACATTAACCTAAGAACTAGAGTCATGTCCTTAAATTGCCTCATCATATCGAATTCTACAGTTTGGCCGATAAGCTCTCTTGTTCTTGATATGTTTAAGTTGTATCCTTTAATCCAAAACATTAATAATGTTTATATTGTGAATATTTGATCGAAAAATACATTACATATTTATTTACTAATCGTGCTAAGGCTGGCATACTGACATGTTAATGGTGTACACGTTGAAGGTCAGACTCACTTCAACAGTATTGACTCGTGAAACCAGTTACAGTAATCTTCCTCAATTTATTTATTGGATGAGTTGAAAACATATCGGTGTAATGGGACTCAAAAGAACGATCGATCTCATTATGTTAACCAACTGGTCTGCGAAACATGTTTGCTCCGGTAAACGGATACTTAGTAATTGACTAATGAAAATACTCCCCTTGGTATTAAAAGCTTTGTTTTTTAATATTGTAATAATAAAGATATAGAAAAATAGAAAATTAGTGCTTTTTATTTATTTCCTCTTCTACCTGTTTCAGTACATGTGCGATCATGGCCTTCCACAACTTTGTAGCTCTTAGCAGTTTCCCACACCCTGTGTTAAGGTCACCGCCCGCTATTCACACAAGCGAGGCAGGTAGTGGTTCGCTACCTTCTCAACTTTCTATATACGCCGAGAGGGTTAAGATTTTAACGCTCCCCCCTTCTCATTATGTTTCCAAGGAATTTCAGCTGTTTATTTTTTTTTTTTTTTCTGTTGACATTTACTTTTTATGACTGCGCTATTGCTATTTGCTCCGTCTATGGGATTTTCAGTTTCCTTTCTACAGCTTCTAGATTTTTTTTCTCTTCCTTAACGAAATTGTCGAACATTCAGTTCCCTATAAGAGGATGGATACCACATACTCTTTTCTTTGTTTCTAACGAAGTCCTTCTTTTTAAAAGACGGCAAAAGAATAGAAATGCGTTTTTTATTCAACTGTATTCATAAACAAGTCCTACACAGAAATATAAATATTTCAAAAACACAACCGCCTCCGCGTCTTGTCTTTTCGGTAAGTTTTTGCCTTTGTTTGAAAGTTGCAAATAAACTAATCTGTTTTGCACCAAACAACAAACATTTTTGGAAAAAGTTAGAATCGATATCATGTTTGATAATTTTAGATCACCGAATTTGGGGTTATATTTTTGTAATCATATTATAGAATCCCAAAGAGAAGTCGATTCTGAAAGAATCAATCTCTGATTCGATTATAGGATCGATTTCGGCAGATGCACGACAAGCAATGTTCTCGCTTGAACGAATGTCGGCATGTGACTACTTTCAAGTGTTTCAGACGATAAAGATTTCCAATGATTCACAAAAAGGACGGAAGTTGAATCCAATGACATGGAGGAGAGCTATGATGTTATCAGGCCATCATAGAGCATATAACCAGCGATATGGCCGAGAAGAAACTTTGACATGTTTGGATTCTTTACTTTGTTTAGATAGTTAGATTTTAAAGAAAATATAGAACCAACGAAACGAGAGAAAATTCTCCTGTTAAAATATTTACATATTTATATGAACATATTTCTATATTATGTAATAATTTCTATTGGTAAGCTTAATAGCATTGTAGGCATTACGTAAAATCTTAAAAATACAAGGCGGCAGTTAATATATATATATATATATATATATATATATATATATATATATATATATATATATATATATATATATATATATATATGAAGCAGGTGAAAAAACTGTTCTCAGTTGACTTCATCCAAGCAAATCTAAGATTCTTTTAAATTTGACAACGTTCATGAATATTGATCAGGTGCTTGAAAAATGTAGACGACACAAAATGACATAATTCTGGTAAGATAAAAGTAAGCGAGTAATATTCAAGAAAAAATTCTTTTAAGAATTTTCTTTGTATCCTCCACAATGTTTTGATTGACATTTCAACCACTCCATCTGATTATAATTCACACACATACACACACACATACATATACACACATTAAATCTAGGTCTTTCATGTATATATATATATATACATTATATCTAGCTGTTTCATGTTTTAAACAAACCTCACTTCTTTGTGTATTATCTTGTGGGAAAATGAAATAAGCCCAATAAGTCAAATAATAATGAAGAATAAAAAAAATAATACATTTTCCCATGAATCAAGTTATAAAGAAATCGGAAGTGGTTTCTCGTCTCATCCGGAACGGATAGAATCATCCTCTTTCCATTTTCCAACGAGATCGTTCGGACTTGTTTTCAGTAACCCTACTTCATTTTCGTTACTGTTCTTTTAGTTTAATTTATCAATTTTTCCAACGATTTTCTACTGATGAGATGTTGGACAAAAGGGCCTTAGGAACTATTACCATTAATAAATTCCTTGTTTTTAAAATAGTATATACATATATATATATATAGATATATAAATATATATATATATATATATATATATATATATATATATATATATATATATATATATATATATATAGATAGATAGATAGATAGATAGATAGATAGATAGATAATTATTTATTTAGACTAAAACAGAATTTATTCTAACTAATAAGTATTAAATTATACGATAATATTTGAAATTAAAAATTAAAAATTACCCACATTTCCTCTACTCTGTATTGAGCAATCTTTTAAGAATAGTAATTGTTAGTTATTGGAATTTATTCCGTATACACCAATCCTATACTTGCGTATATATATATATATATATATATATATATATATATATATATATATATATATATATATATGTGTGTGTGTGTGTGTGTGTGTGTGTGTGTGTGTGTGTGTGTGTGTGTGTGTGTCGTCAACACCTAGAGAGTTTCGTGCTAGACGTAATCGTCAGGCCACGGTCAATCGGTGGCCTGACGATTGCATCTAGCATGAAACAGCCTGTCGCCTCTAAGTGTTGACTTCAATGTACACTTTTATATTTACACACGCCCTATCTCTGATACGGACCACTTTATCCCATAAATATAGCACACCTTAAGTGTATATATATATATATATATATATATATATATATATATATATATATATATATATATATATATACAGCTTTACATTATCATGATCACGAGGCTCGTTAACCCTGGGAGTCATAGGGATGCCACAGGTACGTCAGCCGTAAGTTCATGTAGTAATGTGTATTGGGCAAAGTAGCATGACGGGGCGAGACTGTCTTGCTATTTATCCATAGCTGTGGAGTAAATGGACGGATTCATACCAATCCCAATGGTAATTAAGTGTGAAAGAATGTAACGAACTCAATTGAAATTCGAAGACGGCTCTCCAGATTCTCATTCTTTCCAGTACACCATCGCACATCCATTTTTATTATTTAAACTAACAATAACATTGCAGACATTATGTAAATGTTGAAATATACAGAGATACTTTTTAAAATACTTTGTAAATGACTCGATTTAACATTGAACTCATCATATCTGTTATCTAGAATGTAAATTCTTTGTCCATGGTTAATTTAAATGCAATTGTGTGAGAATTAGCAACTGATTGTTGAAAATTTTAATCTTCGGAAAATGGATTCGGAATTATAAGAATCGGGAACTGATTATAAAATGGCGGTGATTTTGAATAAAGCTTTATAACTTGTAAGTACCATAAACTGTGACGTACAAGTTTAATTTTCAGGCCTAAAAATCTTTCCAAAACTAGGAGTCGACCTATATGGTGGTTATAACTACAAAGTTTTACCACGGAGTTGTAAACAATTTGGATAGTACTCATAATAATTATTGTACACCACTTACCGTACCGCCAGTTGTCTGCCACAAATATATCCAATTAAACGCTATGTTTGGTTAAAATATTTTGGCATATTAACACAGAAATTAATATAAAATATTAAAATAGAAACACAAATTTAATAGTCTCTTCATGCTACAACACGCATCGCGTCCAACCGCTGATACACTTGTTTAAATAACTCATACAAATGGCGAATGAGTGATACTGTGCTTCATAATAACATACGATATGTAGCAGTACTAGCAGAAACAACCTGTTATGATGTGTAATCTACAGTATTAATATATAATAGAAGTTAATGTTTGCTTTAGTGTGTTTATCCATAGATCTGACGAATTTTAAATTATAATTATACCGATACAATCTACAGTACCTACCGATATATAGTAGGTTATTTGCTATACAACGCATATTACGGTTAGTGTCTCAATTTACAGGTATGCGGTGTGAACTTATGTAGTTTCAGCACAGATTATCAATTACTGTAGCTTAACATAATATAGGCATAAGTTTTGGGCGATTTGTAGCCTACATTATGTTTGGGAGTCTATGGTCAGTATTGGCCTATCACAAAATTTTGAGCGAAAAATCTTAATGTTGACAAATACCCCAAACCGATTAATTTACGAAAAGTAATAGAAATATCTTAACCGGAGAACGTTTGCCACTGAGTAAATTGCCAGTGTTTCATTTAACTATTGAACACGTATAACAGATCCTTGTTAGAAAGTGACCTTTAAAATTGCTGAACTCGTTTGATTTTGCTGCGATGAAATTATCAATCGTCGAAATGCAACACTTGAACTTTTAACGAAATAATAAATAAGCTTTGAATCTAATTTATAATTGAATATCTTTCTCTCGTAGAGTCTTGTGAAGTTCTTTCTTCAGCCAGACACGAGACAAATTATGGTAGTAGTGAAGTGTTAATAAGTTCAGTCTAGAAAGTTGGTATCGCCAGAAAAGTTTCCGAAAGTCGGATAATGACGACCATTATCTCTCTTATTCCCAATCTCTTTCCCTCCCTCCATTCTCTTTTTATGGTCTTTCATTTCACCCTCATAAGTCGGCATTTGTTTGTCGCATGGATTTGGGAAATGGGTGGGGGCGAAAAGTAAGCAAAGACTAAAATGGCGGGATGATAACACATTCGTACAGGCAAATGCAGGCTGTTTTGATGAAAATGTTTGCGCAAAGAGGGTGGCTTATTTTTGAACGAATAAACCAATGGTTCAGGTCTCGGTCGCAATAAAGGAGGCCTAAAGGAGGCCTAGTGACGCAGAACAATGTCATTATATGAGAGATTTGTGGATACATTTTTGGTAGGGAACCCTGTTGCTACAAGGTTACATTATTGGGGCAAAAGTTTTTTGATGTAACGCTAGCTGAACGATCAACGAATGCCGAATGTTTCTTGCATGGAAAAGGCTATTTTATCACCATTCTTCTATTCATTTTATATAGGCGAGAATGGCTCTTCACAACGTCCTTTCTTTCGTATCTCAAGGTAATGTTTTACTGCTATTCCTTCACACCCTCTTCTTCACACTATTTCCAAAATCTGGTTAAGTTGGTTACTCTCTATTTCCTTCTTGACTTTATTTATCCATTATGAGTTCATTTTCAATTTCCTTAAAATTTACTCATTTCTCACAAGCTCAGGACAAGGTCATCAAAACATCGTTTGTAGGATCACAATTCACATACCACAAATCTACTCTTAATCTGCAGCTCTTAGTATTTGATAAGCAGCTAAACAAAATCATCTACGAGGAAAATTCTCATTTACTGTAATATAGAGGGATTGATATTATATAGCAATTCAACACCATTTCTTATCTTCTAACGAAATTTTTGCTGCATTTTGTGGATTGTTTCTTTTTGGAAGGTCTCTATTTGGATGGTCTCTTTTGGATGGTCCTTTTGGAAGGTCTCTTTGTGGATGGTCTTTATTTGGATGGCCTCTTTTGGATGATCTCCTTTGGATGGTCCTTTGTCGATGGACTCATTTGGAAGGTCTCTTTTTGGAAGGTTTCTTTTTGGATGGTCTCTTTTTGGATGGTCTCTTTTGGATGGTCTCTATTTAAAAAACATCTTTCAGAAGGTCTCTTTTTGGATGGTCTCTTTTGGATGGTATCTTTTTGAAGACCTCTTTTGGATGGTCTCTTTTTAAAAACCTCTTTTGGATGGTCTCAATTGTATGGTACTTTGTCGATGGACTCATTTGGAAGGTCTCTTTTTAGATGCTCTCTTTTGTTGGTCTCTTTTAAAAACCTCTTTTGTGTGGTCTCTTTTGGAGGGTCCTTTTTTCGGTGGTCTCTTTTGGATGGGCCTTTTGGATTGTTTTTCTTTGGATCGCCTCTTTTGGATGGTCTCTTTTGCATTGTCCTTTGTCGATGGACTCATTTGGAAGGTCTCTTTTTGGATGGTCTCTTTTGGGTGGTCTCTTTTGGGTGGTCTCTTTTAAAAACCTCTTTTGGGTGGTCTCTTTTTGGAGGGTCCTTTTTTCGGTGGTCTCTTTTGGGTCGACCTTTTGGAAGGTCTTTCTTTGGATCGCCTCTTTTGGATGATCTCTTTTGGATTGTCTCTTTTTATAAACTCTTTTAGATGGTCTCTTTTGGATGGCATCTTTTCGATGGCCACTTTTTGATGGTCATTTTTTGGATATTATCTCCTTTGGGTGGTCTCTTTTCGAAGGTTTCATTTCGGTTGTCTCTTTCTTTATTCGATCAAGTCTTCGGATTTAGGTGTGAAATTTTTCTACGGTCTTTTTAAACAATACTTGTATAATTAGATTTCTTTGCTTGCTTGACTTTCGTGTCTGGAATTTTGTTAGTTCGCATCCAGGGCTGTTCCACATGTTAACGAACGTGCACCTTGACTTCTTACAATGTTATATATCTCTTGAGTATAACCTATTTCTTTTCTGGTTCATGAATTATTTCTGGGACATAAAGATAAGAACGGAGAAAGATAACTGAGCTTAAATCGGACGCGCATTAAGTTGGGATGGCCCAATCTCTACTTCATGAGTAGGGTCACCGAAAGCACGTACGAACGA
The DNA here is from genome assembly GCA_964036315.1 of Acanthosepion esculentum. Taxonomy (NCBI): domain Eukaryota; kingdom Metazoa; phylum Mollusca; class Cephalopoda; order Sepiida; family Sepiidae; genus Acanthosepion; species Acanthosepion esculentum. The sequence continues at coordinate 15,166,388 of OZ038491.1, forward strand.
TCTCGTTGGAAAATGGAAAGAGGATGATTCTATCCTTTCCGGAAGTGGGGGTCATGAAATAGAACATGTGTCGAGAAACCCCTTCCGGTTTCTTTATAACTTACATCAGATGATAAGGAATTTTTTTAATACTTTATTATTAGTTTATTTATTGGGCTTATTTAATTTTCCTACAATATAATACAAATATAAGTCATTTTTAAAAAAATGAAACATCGAAATTTACTACATATATATATATATATATATATATGAAAAACTTAGATTTAATGTGCACATATATAAATATATATATATATATATATATATATATTATATATATATATATATATATACATATATGTGTGTGTGTAAATTATAATCAGACGGAGTATTTGAAAGGTCAGTCAAAACATGTGGAGGATACAAAGAATGTTAAAGAAATTTTTCTTGAATATTACTCGCTTACTTTTAGCTTACAGAATAGTTCCACTTTGTGTCCTTCAAGCACTTGATGAATATTCATGAACGTTCTCAAATTTAAAAGCCTTGACAAACTAATGAGGTCCTTGCTCTTGTATATAAACACATGCAACAAATTAAATCTTAGATTTTCCTGGATGAAGTTCGGTTGAGAATTGATTTTCATTTGTGTTTTTATTCATATATATAAATAAATATTAAAATTAAATATACTGTAATATTAACTGCCGCACCGTGTATTTTTAAGCCTTTACCTAATGCCATATTGTTAAGGTGACCAATAGAAATTATTACATAGTAAGGAAATATATTTACGAATAAGTAAATATTTTAACCATTGTATTTTGTCTCGTCTGGTGGGTTCTCTAGTTTCTTTAAAATGTAACAACCTAAACAAGGTAATTTTTCTTCGGCCATATTGCTCGTTAACTTCTCTATGATGGCTTGATAATATCTTGACTGTCCTCGATGTCATCGGATTTAAATTCCGTCCTTTTTATGAATCATTGCAAATATTTATTGTCTGAAACACTTGAAAGTAGATACATGCCAACGTTCGTTCTGTCCCAAAGATACCACCCAAAAGAGGCTATCCAAAACATACCATCCAAAAGAGGCCATCAAAAATTGACCATACAAAACAAACCATTCAAAAGAGACCATCCAAAAATATTTGTTATTTCTTCCCATTTTACGTTCGTGCAGTTTTGTTTCTGTGTCCCTCATCATCATTGGGTCACCTTTCTTATATTGTTAGAATTATGTCTAATAATGATAAATCTTGCGAAGACTAAATCCAAAGTCGTATCAATAAATAAGTTCCTAAAGAAACTGAGTAACACCAAATGGTGTTCCGATGCATGTATGAAACGAACGACAGCCGAACACTTTGTCAAACCACAGCAGAATATGCCTCATCAGTGTGGAGCAGATTATCACGTGCAAAGAATATCGACCCTGCCTTAAAAACCTCTTGCAGGTTCATCATTGGGTGTCTCAGGCCAACCAAAATAGATGACATCTACATACATTGCTCCCTCTTACATAAGAAGGAAAATCTACTCCCAAGATTCACTCCACGGCTGTGAATCAAGATGCTCAAGTCAACTCACAGCTTTCTACATTCAGTCAAACCACTATACAACAGAGCTCCTAGTAAACGTCTGTTCCTGCCGCGAAGCCGTCTTAACAACGTGAAACACGGCTCTCCCTTACTCCTACAGAATCCCTCACCGCAGGGCACAGTGATGACTGGCCTTTCTGCTCCTACCTAAATCGCATCCGAAAAGGTTGTAGGTCACTGTAGAGTCAAAATTCAGAAATGTTTCTATGCCATCGATTATGATGCAAATTCCTGTGCGGGCAATTGCAAACTATGAAGTATCTTCTTGAGGATTTATGCATCCTTTGCAGTCTTGTAACCTTAACAACCAGGGAGCGCTCTTTGTGCAGCAATGGATGCGTGTGGTGTAGCGATTCGAAGGTAGTATTTCTAGTTCGTCAATGATTGCCTTGGGGTGAAGGCCAACTGATCTTCTTTGCGAGCGCAACGCGATTTTACTCCCAGTAAATGTTCTTAATTGTTTTAATCTATTTATTTTATCTGCCGTGTTCCTTCAGAAAGTTATTGATCACAGCTCTCTACAACGTCCTATCCTTTGTAGCCCTCAGTAAAGTTTGTCTTTTCGCTATCTCTTCTAATTTCTTTTATTCCCTCAGTTACATAAACACATTAGGTAGGCAACTCGCTGATCGCTTTTGTCTCTCACGCCTGTAGTTTCTCATGTAAGTGTCAAACTTTCTTCATTATGCGTCCCATACATTTCTAATCTTTCTGCTTTTAATTACAGACGTTCCTTTATTCCCATATTTTCTTACAAATTTATTGGCTGCATATTTCTCATGCACTTATAAATACTAAAGAAGGAGGATCAATCAACATGTACAAAATGCCAATCCGCATTCACGGTAAAATACATTGTAACTGAATGTCTCCACTTAGCCAATATAAGACATAAATTCTCCTAGGAAAACAACACGACAACACTATTTAGAAACAGTTAAACTCTCAACATAATGTCATACATTAAATACATATCTTTATACCAAAATATATAACGCCTATAATAATCTCCAAACTATATACAATGCTGAGCAAAATTAAATGAATTCGTAAAATTATATTTTTTTATTTTTTCCAGATTATCAGCAAATATTGAACAAGAAATAAATCAAGAAAAACCTTTATGAACTGAATTACAACCATTTTCAATTTTTGTTTACCATGTCTTGTTTGCGATGACGCCATACCAAAGGCCTTCCATTTATAAATAATTTGTTGTAAGACGTGCACTCCAAATCATTTTGATACTTTTCGCCATCTAATTCATTATATTCAAATATGCGAGTTTTTCAAGCTTCTCATTTTGCCATATTTTCTTTTTACATTTAACCTTTAACTGCACCGTTCGGCATATACAATCAGTTATATTGGTTTACTGTCGCATACACAGCTTGCCAAACAAGAACACGTGCCATTTTGATTATTATACATGCACAAAAATTATTTGCACTGGTAAAAATACAGAGTGTAAATGTAAGGGTTCACTTAATTTTGCACATATTTATTTTTTATTAATATTTTTTGTTCCAGCTTTTTGATCAAATTTTTTTAAAGTGGTTGTAATTCGTTTAATTTGTCTTAATGAATATAGTTTAAGATTTGTTGAGTATCTGGAAAAAGAGACGATTAATATTATCTGAGGAGGGTCACTTGTATTGCACAGCACTGCATATATAAAACATAAGTTGGCCGAGAAGGCATCAAATTATGTACAAAATATTTAGATTTTTGCATTAAATAACTAATAGGAGGTGATAAACACAATCAACTCAACTACTATTCAAGTCTATTTTTTATTTGTGCGAATTCCTACTATTTACCGACACATTAGACGACTGAAAACGCATATTTCAGCACGGTTTTTCTTTTCTTTAACGAATCTTTTCAAATATTTCTTAATATTTTTCTTAGCTTCTGAAAGGCATCTTTTGCTATTCCAATGCACCTTCGGTTTTCGCTGTCATATTTCCATTGTTTGTTAAAACACTTGCCAAATATTTAACTGTTCCTACTTGCTTAATTTTGGTGGTTGTAATTCCTAGCTCGCATAATCGACTGATCTTCTTGCGGAGACTCTTTCCGAAATAAAGTTTTCCTAGCAGTTCAAATAGATCTTTCTGTAGTCCCTTATCGAATCCTATAAAACATACGTAATTTCATCTTTACAAACGAGCTTATTATTATAACGACCTACCTCTGCGGCACATATGGAAAGAGACAGTAACGGACAACCGCGTACTCGGTTAAACGTTTCTAGTGGCGCTTTCTGTAGTATGTCCGTCATATGTTGTCTTCATCATCCGTTGGGACAACCGTCGAGATCCGTTGTAATCATCACCTTCATGTTACACCGTTGGTGTCCTTGGGGTTGGTCGTGCTTAGGCTAGGTCCTCGTCTTCGACCTTGCTGCTAAGAGTGGCTCTACAAGGGATTCAGATCTCCCCACAGCATCGCTCTAAGAGTCATTGGTCAACGTAAACCTCTCCATCACGACAAGGAGCGACCATCAGAAGATAACAAGCAAATTCGTGCAGCATTCTATATTTGGTTATTCTCAATATATATATATATATATATATATATATATATATATATATATATATATATAAACATGCAAGAATTAACACACACACACATGTTAGACTCTTCCATGCAAGAATTGAACTGCTACGTGACATCTGTCCTTCTTTACGGTAGCGAATGTTGGACGATTCGATGAAGGAGACACGATGCGACGCAGATGTGGTTCTACAGATAGGTGCCAAGGATACACGGCCCAAGCGTGTGAGCAATGATGAGGTCTTAGAAAGTTTGCAAGCAATGAGACGGCTCATACTTAATATCAGGAAGAGGCAGCTGAAGTTTCTGGGACACATAAGGAGGAAGGAGGGCCTGGAGAAGCTGATATTCACAGGCCGGATAGAGGGAAAGAGAGACAAGGGAAAACAACGCGTGAGATACCTGGCGGACTTAAGCAAGTGGATGAAAGGACGTGGTCTGGGGGAGGAAGCAGAGGGAAGGAACTTGTTGTAAGCTGCAAGGAATAGAGGGAGGTGGAGAGCCATGATCGCCTACATCCTGAAAGGACATGCGACATAAAAAGAAAAAGTCATCAACGCCATCATCATAAAGGAAGCGATCAGCAAAGAAAAATTAAATCCTTGGATACGAGATAAAACCGACGATTATTGAAAGGAAAGCTTAATAAAATAGAGAAAAGGAAGTTGTTATGAAATTAATATATTTAGGAGACATTTTTGTTTGTTTTTTCAATAAGTGTTTTTTCATGTTCGTTTTCTTTTGATTTAATTAATTTTCGAAAAGAATTCTTCTATGCACTGTGTAATGAGACTTTTTTGTCGACGTTGTACCAAAACGGAATTGTGAGTAGTTAGGTACCTCTACGATATCGCTAAAAAAATGGCATAAGCATGATTAAAAAGACGCCAAACTTGACGAAAACAAAATTTTATCTTTTAAATGCTTATATTATATGGAAGAGGAAAGAACAATGTTTTTTTTTCATTATTTTTCAAAAATTTTTCCTTCTTTTTAGAATATTCTAAATTTTGATTAAAAAACTTTGTTTATCTTTGTGTCACGGTCACCAGTGAAATAACATATACAATTTTTATCACTTTTTTTTTGTATGACACACATTATTTTTGGAAATCTTGCAAAAATGAAAATAATTGTCGGATCTTAATGAAACTTTCAGAAAGTATTCACAGATGATCGAAATTATTATAAATATGTTTTTTTTTATTATAGTCATGGCAGAAATATTTTTTTATATTTATTATCCCCCCCACCATAACTAATTTTATGAAAACTCTAGAAATTCGCTCGCATCGGATTTAGTTATTACAATAGTTAAAAGCACAAGGCTTTGAAGAATGCAAATCACGTTTTGTTTTTTTTGTAATAACTCCACTTGTACCTGAAAAATAGCTTTGAACTGTAATATACAAAACTCAATAAAACAAATATATTATTTAATTTCAAATGCTTTTATTTGCTTTTAGTTGTTTGTATTAATATGGACAATATTTTCTGAAAGCAAAAAATTTTTCCGATGAATAATAAATTTTTTATTCAGTTATTTCTTAATTATTTAACTATAATACATTTTTTACATTAAGTTGGTAAAATATTTTAAAATTACTTACAAGCCGCGTCGGATTTTCTAAATGCCCTTATGATATAGATCTTGCTTTAGTGCTTTATAAATTGTATCGTTTTGACTACTCCGAACTCCACACGTACTTAAAAAATGTAATTTTGTCTTAAAAAAAAAAGTTAAAACGGTTGTTATTAAAATGTATGAGAGGTAACAAAAGTATAAAAGGTCATGTGACTTGAGTTTAAATGGCGTTAAAAATTCTTAGCGAGACAAATGTTGTGCATTTTGAATTAGCGGTTTTTACTCATTACAAAAATTTGAACATCATCCTAAGCCATTTTCACCATCAACATTACTACATTTTTAAAAATACCATTTATTTCATTTATCATTTTACATATTTCATTGCAATTTCAATGTTTTGAAGTTGTTTTACAGCTTTCACTTTTTTTCTTTCAGTGAGCCGTCTGTCAATTTTTCAATTACGATTCATTTTCATACTGTACCATTTGATTTATTTTTAATTTTTTTATATAGCTACTTTTTCAATATATTTCTTGAATTTGTGAAATTCTTTTTATAGATTTTTCAATTCATGTATATTTTTTTTTGTTATGAAATAAGAAAGATAACATATCCAACCGAGCACTGAAATTTGGCGCACTCAGATATTTTTCGACAATTTTTTTTTTCTTTTTCGTTTTTTATATTTTTTGATTTAGTTTTAATAGTCTTCATTGAGATTTTAATTCATTTCATTTACATATTTTTCATATAAATAAGAAAAAGAAAAGAAAATTACCTAGCAATAGCTGATATTATTTAATTTTTGTCATCATCATTTATTTATCAAAATACTATATAAATTTACAATTTTTTTTTTTTTGCTCCTTATTAGTTTGTTTCATTTCTAGACATAAAGCACAACATATAACTATCTCGGTGATCATTGTGAATTCAAACAAACTATCCAGTATTGCCTCCGAGTCCTTGGTACATTCTGTCTACAGCTCATAAAAATTCATTGTCATCACCCTGCTCAAAATGTGTTAAAAAACAAAAATACATCAAGCCATTTCTCAAACTTAAATTATAAAAAGAAAAAAAGAAAAAATTGGGGTTTTTTACAAGGTGGTGACAACTTGTTATTGTTGGCTGGCTGGCCCTTGACCCAGCAATGTCGAAGTCATTTTTTGGGGCTTAATTTCAACACTGTTTTCCTCAATGCTGATTTCAAATAAAAAACATGCAAAAAAAAAAAAAAACTGGTTTCTAATGTTCAGATATAGTAATTTTAACTATTTTTTTTTCATATTTTATGCCCAGAAAAAAATTTTTATAATCATTTTCATTTCACTAACCAATTTCACTCAGAAATGAAAGAGCATTCTTTGCTTTCAGGAAATACTTAGTTTCATGGAGTGCAGATCAAAAGTTTCCTTGATATTTTGTTCAGATGATGACATAAGTTATTTTTCAATATTTATTTCAGGGCAAATAGGCTGCAGAGTGTAACAAAATAACTATTGATATGTTTGTGATGATTTTTACTTAGGATAGAAATGTTTTACCAAGCAGATATGTATTGACTTTAGGAGGCTACCGTGACGTCATTTACGTCCTTCCGTATGATCATTCGGATCTCACGTTAGCTGACGATATGTGATGACAACACATCACTCATTGCCTGTCAATAGCGAAAGATGTTAAGATCGCCTCCCTTTATTTTAAACCACATTTCTTTTCGAAGAAAGTAAGTAAAAGTTTCCTTAGAAATATATTAAATAATCTTTAAATTAGATAATTTTCGTTAAAAAAATTTTGAACAACCTATAATTTATTTTTAAAAGAAATTTAAACTCGGATTTTAACTTAGTTTAAAAAATTTTAAAAATATGGCTGATATCGATTTTTTTTCGATAATTTTGCTGAAAAAACAAAACAAGATTTTTAACTAAAATTTCGGACATGCTAAGAATGAGTAAAAAAAATTTAAAAATACTCAAAAAATATTTCGGTATTTCTTCTTAATAATGATATATATCCTTAAGCAGATAAAAAATTTTTTCGTCAAATTTAAGGCCTTTCTTGTCAAGCTATACTGATTTGTTTACATTTCGTGGAGGTACCTATGAGTAGTGAAATCGAAGAACCGAATTCAAAATCAGTGATAGTATGCTACGTTCACTTTCACACAAATGCTCTTGGGAAAGGCATGGATATGCCACTTCACACCTCAGGGTAAACTGAGGTTTGTGTGACAACAAGTCAAAAAGAATAAAAACTCGGAGTTCCTAACTATGAATAAAGAAAATGATTCCACTATCATTGCCAAGAATGCATTATAATTCGTAAACAATGAAGAAAAAACAAAGATATATATTCGTCTGCGGCCTGAAGAGACATAGCATTAAAAATGTGCTGACCAATTCTCATAATGATTTGAACAAAGAAACTGATTTTATTTGAAATTCTTGCAGTGAACAACTGAGTTCATTCATGGTTGAATGAATGAATAGTTAGTACTGAAAAGAAACATGAATTATGACGAAATATGAGAACGAGGTGAATATATCCAACAAATCGTATCGTTGTGTTTTTGCTGTTGACATAAGGAAGTTTCGGCCCATCTATTTCCAACCTTCTTCGTGTGTATTCTTCAGGAACAAATAAGTTCTAACAAATAGGTTATTTATTATTGTCTATACCCTTTCAGGTTCAAATTTGGACTAATAAAAGTCATTCTGGGACTAATCAAGTTCATAATGAAATAGCCAAGCTAAGTATGGGACATGGCAAATACAAAATGAAATATCAAGTTTAAGGGATAAGGATTGTGGGAATTGAATATAAGAATACGGATGCGGGAAATGAATAAAGGAATAAGGATTACAGGAATTGAATAAAGGAATACAGATTGTGGGAATGAATAAAGGAATACGGATTTTGGGAATGAATAAAGGGATAAGGATTGTGGGATTGAATAAAAAAATAAGGATGCGGGAAATGAATAAAGGAATAAGGATTACGGGAATTGAATAAAGGAATACAGATTGTGGGAATGGATAAAGGAATACGGATTTTGGGAATTAATAAAGGGATAAGGATTGTGGGAATTGAATAAAAGAATAAGGCCTGTATTAATGTATGGGCATTTAAAGCAATGTGTCTGTCAAGCGGTTGTCAGTAAAAGAGAAAGAACTTAACAAGTTTATATGTTTATGAGCATTTAATAAACAATGAGAATAAAGTAAAATGAAAAGACTATACCATTTCAAGTTCAATTTGGGACTAATAAAAGTCATTTTGGGACTAAGCAAATTCAAAATGAAATAGCCAAGTTCAAAATGGGACGTAGCAAATTCATAATGAAATAAGCAAGTTTGAATTGGACCGAAGTAGATTCATTATAAAAAAATGTTTCGAACTTATCTGCACGTTTCAATAAAATATTTACCGCCCAGTTGATTACAAAAATCAACTTGGCGTTAAACCAGATAATTAAAAATCGGAGTGCAAGGTTGCGTAGATTTTACAAGAGTCTATTCTTGAACGGATAAGTTTGTGTCAGAGTAGGAGTTTCTGGCACTTTCATTGGTAAGACAATCAGGGAGAAGAAAAGAAGAAAGAAAGAGATGGATAGACTGTATATATTGTGCTAAAAAAGAGAGAATAAGAGAGAGTTATCCAAAAGGAAATGATTTGGGGGACAACAGGACAAATGTCGAAAGTCCTAAGAAAAAGCAGCAAAGGAAATACTGAATGCGTATATCAAGACAACAGTTTGAAAAAAGACAGGTATAGTGAGAGATTTTAAGCACTGAAAGTTGCATCCAAAAAACATACTTTTCATGAATTTTTTTCTTGATTTATTGATTGCTCCTAGAAGATAAAACATTTCAATAGTAAAGTTTAGTTGAACATAATTATTTTATCATGAAAATATTTAATTTTAATGTCTTTTTTAGCAAAATAATTGCTCAGTCCCAAATTGAATTTGCCTAATCCATTTTGAACTTGCTAAGTCCCAAATCAAATTTGCTTATTCCATTTTGAATTTGACTATTTCATATTGAATCTGCTTAGTCTCATTTTGAATCTGCTTAGTCTCATTTTGAATCTGCTATGTACCAATTTAAATTTGACGATTCCATTTTTGTCACCTCTTAAAATATTCAGCTATTGAAACAACTCTATACATTTCAAGTTCAATTTGGGACCAATGAAAATCAATTTAGGACCAAGCAAATTCATAATAAAATAGACAAGTTCAATTTAACTATTCCATTTTGAATTTGCTATGGCCCAATTTAAATTTAACTAATCGATTTTAATTTTAACTATCCCATTTTGAATTTGACATTTCCATTTTGAAGTTGGCTATTTCATTATGAACTTGCTTAATTCCAAAATTACTTTGATTAGTCCCAAATTGAACTTGAAATGGTATAGAATAAAAGCGCCGAAAATCTTACTGAGTCACATTTACTGATCGAAATTAGATTTATTCTGAACTTTTTCTTTCTATAATTGCATTCTTTTTTATGAAGCCCATATTTCAATTAATTGCATGTGAGCAGCGATAATATTTCTGATTGGTCGATTCAACAAGTGAATAGAGTTACCGATACCAAAGCAGATGTTACCATTCCTGTCACAGATCAAATGTCTACACAAAACAGAGGCATTTTCAATACATTCATAGAATAGACAATAATACATATTCACAAAATATATTACCATAAATCTTCAGCACCTGCCTGAGAAACCAGCTAATATGGCAGAATAAAAAGTTAAAAACATCGTACAATGAACATACAACGAAATATTCGCAAGTCGTCGCCCAAAGAGACGAGCAACGCAAGTCAGAGAAAACGAAACAAAAATACAATGAACATGGATTACCTAGCTAAGATAAACATATCTTACAAAAGTTCAAATTTAAAAAGAATATTCTATCTTACCATGGACATGTTTCGTAAGTCATTCACAAGCACAAAATCATTTTTTCTAAGCAGTTACTTAAAGATACAACTCCAGATTTGTAACTTTTCACACAACGCAATTGTGCACCATTCACCCACCACTCGCAAAACTCAACATAGGACAGATTCCCTCTCTTTCTCAACATTTATCTTAAATTTTAGCTGATACTGAAAGAAAGTAAATGAATAATGGAGAGAAAATGTGATCCGTGGGAAGCATATTCTTTCCTGTTGACCATATTACCATCTGAATCTCATTGATAAGCAGAAAAATACACATAATATTACTCCACATGTAACAAGGCTGTATTAACAAAACTAGAAACATGCAAAGTATATAGACAGAAAACAGCACAGAGACTCGTATGCTTAACGGGCACTTATATTATTGACCGGACACGCTGTAAAAGATTTTTTCCGTTCCAAAACGCCCATCAGGTCACATACCAGGTGATGTACACTCCTATTTATTGAGGACTTTAAACATAAGCGCCTAAAGGCAGAGCGCGTATTGTTTCCAATTCGTCATGTCGTCTCGAGCGTATTGCAATAGAATCTTATGTTTTAGCAAAAATAATTAATTTTTCATTATCCAAGTGTGTAATTCGCAAACCCCAAAATCTTTTTTCTTTTGACATTTACTTTAAATCATCTGTCGTTATCGCGAACTTGTGCACACATTCGGCTTAGGGGATGTTACCATCAGATGTCAGTAGATGTCAGATCTCGAGACGCACCAAATGCAGTTTAACCAACACTTCCTCTCTATCGCAGCTAAATTCACTCAGTCATTCGTGATACACGCTTGGGCAATCATGTATCTTTTGATACATAACTAATGAGGCATATTTTTCCGGAATATGTTGGCATTTATTCCTGCGATAGATTGGTTGACAACCAAGGCTAAAGAATCCAGTCTGTCCTGTTATACAACACATAGAGAAGAGATGGATTCATACCTTTCCCAAGTATATTTTTGCATAAGTGAATCCAACGAACTGGGATTCGAACCCGGCTCTCTTGTTTGTGAGAGTGATTCTTGCCATATCATTAACATCATTATCTGCTTTTCGTATGAATGATTTGCGTAATATAAATTGAAACCGCACCACATACATGATATTATATATATTTATATATATGTATATTATTATGCATATTTTTCTGCATAATTTTTATGCAAATTTTTCATCTAAACAAATGGTACCAATCACTGGAAACAATAAGTACAAATTCAAGCCGCAAAAGTCTATATATGTCTGCTTATGGGCACGTGTGTAAGGACATTTGTGTATGTGTGCGTGAATATTTCTATTATAAAATACATCAAAACGCATTATGGATGTGAAAGAATCGTGGAAAAGTCGAAATTCATTTATCAAAAAGTCTTATCCCAAATTTGAATGCTGGTCAAATTTCATAAAGCGTCTGTATGTTATTATTTGGCCTCTAACAGTGACCTGTATATGATTAAAAAAATCATGTTTGTTGTTTTCAGATTGTGTCAGGAATGAAATTAATATTCTTAATTTTGTTTCTATATTCAATTTCATCCGGTCAACTTTCCGACCTTCCTTGCGTTACATTTTGGAAATTTCATATTTCCATTATTCCATAAATGTTTATTAAATATCGGGATTTTTTTTTTCGTTTTTATCTGTGCTTTCACTGATTTTCTATTTTCGTTTAAGAAAGCATGTTGTGTAGGAAGTTCCTGTGAACTTCTTGACCTTTTCTTTCGTAACTTGTTAGAGAAGAGCGTATCCCCTGGCTATGATATCTAGATGCAAAAGACAACAGATGCATCTACACATATAAAGCCTGCATAACATCAACAAGTCATAATTAGCATTGTTTTTGTTTCCAATAAGGCTCGTATCAATACACTTTACATATACATACAGTGTATATATACATACATATATATATATATGTTTTTGTTTCCAATAAGGCTCGTATCAATACACTTTACATATACATACAGTGTATATATACATACACTATATATATATATATATATGTATACATACAGTGTATATATACATACACTATATATATATATATATATGTATGTATATATACACTGTATGTATATGTAAAGTGTATTGATACGAGCCTTATTGGAAACAAAAACATATATATATATATATATATATATATATATATATATATATATATATATATATATCCACAAACAGACTGTTTCGCATTATCATAGATCGTTAGTATGTTTAGACGTCCGGTTACCTCTAGATAGGTTCGAAACCTAACTAAATTGGAGTCAGTCAGAGATGTTGTTCATGATGACGGCAGTCTTTGAGGTTGGCAGTGAATATTTCGAGGACAGTAGTGAAGCGTATTTCAGGTTAGCAGTGGATATCCCGATAAAGTAGCAGAGTGTAGCTCTTCCTTCTGTTCTTTTGCCTGACAGGTTGGCATTGGACATTCGGAGAGAGTAATCAAAATGGCCGCCTTTATACACGACGGATTGAATATTTCACGTCTCCTGATTGGTTAACCTTCTTTTGGGGAACTATAAAGTGAGTCAAGTCACTAGTATATAATGGTACACAAAAATCGTAACAGGAGATTCTACCCTTAAGGCATTGGCGCACGGCAGGGATGAAGATGAATTTAAGCGTATTTATTTGTAGATAAACAGGCGGTGACTGAGAGAACTCGAATCGTTTTACCGAAGAATCTTGCATTATTAGCAGTAATATTGAATATTTACAAACTCACACTTCCTCCCCACGTGGATGTTGTATCAATTAAACAAACTCGAAACCCAATTCACAAGAGAATAGTAAATGAGTAGGAGAAATTGAAACGCGAATAAAAAAATTAATTGCAATTGATTAATGATTAAAAACTGTTTTAATTATTTAAATATTACTACTACCACCAATATCATAGTGATCAATTTTTCCTATGTTTCCTTAAACTTGAATAATGCATATTATAAACCTTATGTATAAGATTGATATAACCACACATACATCAATCAAGAATCAAACTACCATCATGAAATTCTAAATAATTGTTATAATGGAATGTCCCACGCTCCCTATTGCCTATGTGGACTGACTATACCAGTAGATATATATATATATAGGGAGCACAGTATATCCCTAGGGCTTGCTTCGGCAATTTGTTGGATTCTCGTCTGGGGTGGTAGAAAGCTACCCGACCCCGCGTATACGTGGTCTACGGGGAATATTTGCGCGAGCCTATGGGCTCGGTTTTGCTCCGCATTAAAATCGTCCTTGTGCCACATCCTGCCTCACAAGGAGGTAAGGTAAACATCCTTGCTTCGGAAATAAGTTGGAGATTCGACTCCAGCTGTGAATGTCGAATTCTCTACCTTCAGGAAGAAAGAAAGCAAAAAGTGGCTATGCCGAATGACAGAGTCTCGTCTGGGGCGGTAGACAGGTACCCGATCCCGTATATACGGGGTCTACGGGGAATCTTTGCCCGAGCCTACGGGCACGGATACCCCACGTTAAATTCGGCCTTGTGCCACATCTGACCGCGAAGGGCGGTTGGTAAATATCGTTGCTTCGGCAATAAGTTAGAGATTCTTCTCCAGGTGTACTGGTCTAACTCTCTACTTCGATATTAACACAATGTCATCATCAAGGTGTAGTTTTTTCATGGCAAAATTGTTGTGTTCATCTGAAAATTAAATCTTTTTAACTGTGAATGTGATACGTAACTGTCACTGAAAAAAAAGCACCAAAAACTGTTTAAAAGTGATGGAAGCCCGTATTATAAAAAAGCAAAAGAAAACAACAAGCTAATCCTCCAGAATCAATTAGAAACACGACCACAATTTACTGGCCGTATTTAGAAGTTAAGAATATGTCTACTTTTAAGTTAAAAACTGTAAACACAGTGTAATATATAACTGCCAAAATTGCGATAACCAAATAATTTAATTTACGTAACCGTCAATCTATACTCAGCTCCTGAAGATTGCATTGAGCATGAAACTCCGAGTCGTTCTATTGGTGAGGGATAATATCTATATTTATTCATATATACTTAATAACTCTGTTGTATTACATCGACCACTGTTTTATTTACACCAGCAATATATGCGCGATATAATAATTATATATACATATATACATTTATAGCGAAGAAACGAGGATTTACCTCGTCAAACTAAGCAACAACGAGTCGCGTGTATTTTACGACGAAAAAGCTGGCGAAAAAGAAAATTAATTACCAAACAAAAGGGCACGTATTCCGCATGACATGCTGAAGACGGAATATTTGAATTAAAATTAAGTCTGACGCAGGAGTCGCAATTAAACGTACTTTGATATGCAAAATACTGGAGATCGTCTCTTAGCTGTCGACGAATGGAAAAAATGTTCGCACGATAAAAGCAGTTGGTGTTCTCCAATCTGGGGATGGGGCAATTTTGGCTACCGCGTTTGGTGGAGAGTGAGTTATTTGTCTGACTGGTGGCGTGCATTTTTATTAGCGAGATTGTATTTGCGAATCGAGTTTTCGACATTTCCTTCTTGCCCCGATGTTTGAGTTGGAACTTAGTGATTTATTCTCTGTGACGTGGAAATAATCTGCGACAAATATTTCCTTTGCAATCCCAGTTTACTTACAACATTTAGCCAATTCTACTTTTATTGGTTATATTCACTTACGCCAAATGCCCCTTGGAAAGGCTTGAATCCACTTATCCCCACCCACACAGCTATGAGACGTTTTTTTTAGATTTGTATCGCTAAAACATTATTATCTAAAACAAAAATAAATTTCTTACAATCGAAAAATATTTCCTGGCTTTAAATAACCTTCAAATGTTTGATAAGATGTAAAAGATGAACCAATCAATCGGTCATTCATTTCACCATTTTTTATCAATAGGAAATGTCACACACACACACACACAATCATATATATATATATATATATATATATATATATATATATATATATATATATATATATATATATATGTAAGCAAATGTGTGGATGTAGATCCGACGGTATGATGAAGTTGTGGAAAAGACAAAGCAAAATCCGAATATGTGAGTTTACTGTTTTTATTTTGTTTTTGTTTTTGTTAATCTGTCGACGTCAGACGTTTCGGTCAAATAGGCCTTCTTCAGGACATGGTTAATGGAGACATATTTATATTAGATTTAAGTTAGATGAAGAGACGATATATACTGGACTGGTCAGAAACAGAAAAACTGAAATTGTAAAGTCAGAGTATTCTTTCTTGGAGTCGGATACGCTGGCGTCGCGTGGGCGGCGCTACGAAAACCTGCTCACAGGGAAAAGATTGACAAACGTACCGATAAGCTATAGTTTTAAATAAGTCCTCCCCACCTTCCACTTAGGATACAATCTTTAATGCCATTGGACAGCTGTCGCCCGCCAGCAAGGTGAACGACCCCCAGCCAGTAAGATTCTGTCCCGGCACGGTCTGCTGTATTCGTTAGGTTCATAGCGATTAAGATGAATCTGAGAAGCATGAATCCTGCAACAAACAGAATGAAAACAAAAACAGAGACCATCTCTAAAACTGGGAACTTGGAAAGTCCAGACCATGTTGACGGACCTTACATAGAACCTTAAAGACATTTGCGGTGCCAGGAAGGATGCTATTATAAAGAGCTCAAGAGGCTAAATGTTTATGTAGCCACCCTTCAGGAAACCCATCTGACTGAAGTCGTCACACTGAAACAGAAATACTACACATTCTACTGGTAGGAGAATAGCTCAGTTGAGGCAAGAGAAGATGGGTTGTGATACGACGTGAGGAACATCTTGTTGAAGAAGGTGGACCCAAGCAGCAACGGCTCAGCACGATTCCTCACTCTTCGCCTCGACATCACTGATGGCTCCCTTGCACACCTCACTTTGTATGCTCCCACACTAACCACCTCACCTGAGGCAAATGAGGAGAACCTCGGAACTACAATCGGAAACATCCCCAGCATGGAGCAATTAATGCTCCTGGGTGACTTCAATGCCGGAGTCGGCGCTGATCATGACTCCTGGCCTTCCTGCCTTCGACCATTTGGTGTGGGAAAATGGTCCAAGGAAAATGATCAGCGGCTGCACGAGTTTTGCACTTTTCACAGCCTGTGCATCCCTAACTCCTACTTCCAGACAAAACCCCTACACAATTTTTCCTAGCAGCATCAACGCTCGAAGCATTGGCACCAACTAGACCTGGTCCTTGACCAGGCGCACCTTACTGAGGAACGTACTACTCACCTATTCCTACCAAAGTGGGGACTGCGATACATACCATTATCTGGAGTGTTCTAGGACCAGGATGAAGCTGAAGAAATCCCACCGTGACAGAGTGCAAGGAAAGACCCGCATTCACACGAGCAAAATGTCCCAAAACAGAACTCATGGAGCAGTTTGCTGAAACCTTCGAAATGGAACTTGGCATCTTGCAGTCCAGAGTGTCAGCAACACGGAAATGGGAAGAGCTGCGAAACACCATCTCACAGCCCTGGCCACTTTTGGGAAGAAAACCTCTAAATTTCATGACTGCTTTGAAGCAAAGCCTTTTGCTATGCCACCCATCATTGAAGCGATGAGCGCCTCTCGCTGAGTACAAGAAGACACCTAACGAAACTAACCATAATACCTTAGGACTTCATGGAGCAATGTTCAACAGACGTCTGGACGCTCCGCCAACGAGTACTGGATCCAGCTCAATAAAGACATCCAGACTGATGCCATCACGTGGAACATCAGAGGAATGTACGATGGTATGAAGAGGGCACTTGGAGCAGCCCAGCTCCCCTGGAATCTTGTACTGGAGAATTGATCACTGTCAAGAGCCAACCGATGGAGAGATGGGTGGAACATTATTCTGACCTTTACTCGAAACAGAAAAACGTGTGTGCATCAGCAGCATATGCCATCAAAGGCTTGCCAATCATGGATATACTGGATGCTGAACCAAAGTCGGGTATGCTCAGCAGGGCCATTGACAGTGTGGCTGTGGGAAAGACACCTGGCAGCGATGGATACCACCCGACATGATCCATCACTGCAAGACTGCCCTAATGCTCCAATTCCATGAAATCCTCTGTCAGTACTGGCAAGAGGGTGCTCTACTACAGGACATGAGTGTCGCCAAGATAATCACAGTCTACAAAAACAAGGACGAGAAAAGCGAGTGAAACAACTATAGTGGGATGTCTCTCGTCACCATTGTTGACAAAATGTACGTAACTGTCATTCTCGCTCGATAACAGAAACTCGCAAAACGTTTCTACCCCGAATCGCAATACGGCTTTCGCGAAGGCGTTCAACTTGGTTAACAGAGAGAGTCTATTCAGGATCATGCCTAAGATAACATGTCCACCAAATCTCAAGAGCCTCATTGAAACTTCCGGCGTCAACACTAAGGAGACAGGACAGTATGACGGAAGCATGTCGGGGCCATTTTAAATACACAGCGCCGTCAAACAAGGCTGCGTCCTTGCACCAACACTTTTGGGGATTTTCTTCATCTTGCTCTTGAATCATGCCTTCGACACGGCTGCTGGCGTCTCTGCCTTCACACCAGATCGGACGGCGAGTTGTATAATATCGCATGCCTCAAGTCCAAAACAAAAGTACTAGAGACTCTAATCAGAGATATGCTGTTTACAGATGATGCTGCAGTCGCAACCGACACAGAAGAAAAGCTCCAGACTCTGATGAATCGCTTCTCTGAGACCTGCAAGAACTTCAGTCTGACTATCAGCCTGGACAAGACGAATGTCCTAGGACGGGATGTAGGTGTGTCATCAATCATCACCATTGACGACTACGTGCTGGAAATTGTGAATCATACCGTCGGTCTACGATCAGCAGGGACTTCACCCTGTACACAGAAATAGACAGAAGGATTGGGAAAACAGCAAACATATTCGGTCGCCTCACCACCCGTATGTGGGAGAACTCCAAGCCTTCTGTCTAGACAAAGATGTCAGTCTACAATGCTTGCTTCATAAGCACACTTCTCAACAAGGGTGAGACATGGACGACATATGTCAAGCAGAAGAAATTGAACATTTTTCACTTGAGGTGTATCCACTGCATCCTGAGCATAATGTGGAAGGACAAAGTGCCCAACGGTGAAGTTCATGCTCTCCTAATAACGATGTTCGCTCTACTCAAACAGCGCAGGCTCCGATGCCTGGGTCATGTTCGTCCTATGGGGAATGGCCGACTTCCCAAAGATATCCTCTGCGGGGAACTTGCAAATGACAAAAGAGACACCGGTTGCCTTTTGTTGCGCTATAGAGATGTCTGTAAGAGAGACATAATGGCCTTTGTGACCACTAGGAGGGGCCCTTGCTGCTGGCCGTTCTGGATAGGGAAACAACCTGGCTAAACAACTAATGTCAGGAGAGGAGAAACTGAACAACACATCAGGAGACAAGTGAACCCACAGAAGAGAACGCTACAGCATAGACAATACACAGACACTTCACAGGTGTGGCGTGTGTGACAGAAACTGCCACTCGTTTATCGGCTTATTCAGCCACAGGTTGCGACGTTCCAGAGGAGCAGGTGGATGGAAGCAATTCCATGATTACTGAAGAGCTGTGGAGGCCTTATCTGTAATCATGCCTTGTGTGCTTATATACTACATTCGAGTTCATTGACCTACTGACATTCTCTGTGTTACAGTTTTTGGGTACTCTGTATACTAGTGAGTCACCCAAAATGAGCTGACTCATTTTATAGTTGACCACTAGAAGAGTTAACCAATCAGAAAGCTCAAAATATTCAATTCGACGTGTATAAAGGCAGCCATGTTTTTTCCCAATATTCACTGCCAGGCCCTCATATCGAAGACTGAAGAATTACAGAACAGCTGCTGCTGCTATTGGCAATATAGTCAGATCCAGTAGAGTGTCTGACTCGTGAGTGTTAATCTTTAACGTTGTTTCATTGAACAGATTACGTACTGCGCTGGATTCTATATTCATAGACTATGACGAACATGGTCAACACACTGAGGCCTGATTCTGCACTTATTGCCTATGTTGTTAACACTCGTTCAACACTCTGATTCACATAGGAATTTTGCTGAGACACCGAGTCCAAAACTTATTTAGTCCATTTCTTATAGTCCACAGATAAACTCCTTTTAGATCAAAATATCTGACTAACATTAAAGCTATATTCCGCTTTCCCTGGCCAAAATAAAACTAGATTGTATTATTAACATTCTTATAATTGAAATCGTGTCTGAATCGGCAGCCTTTCTCTCATTTGACGAATTTTTATCTGATCATCTTTCGCCGTCCTCATTTTAGCGGAAAGACTCTGAATGAATGATTATATTTCTCACAGGACACAATTTATTTAACCACCTTATCGTGTCGTATCTATCCCCCCACTATCATTTTCGATTAAAAAAAAATCTGGCTCACTCTGACAGGAATTAATAAGAGCAACTTTTATAAAAGAAGAGCCTCACTCTACACATTATCGAAAGAAGACCTGACCCGAGGAATACCAATTCCGATTTCCGTTCGCGAATATCTTCGTCCACTGAGAAGACTCTTTTGCTTCTTGTTGGCTATTGTAATTTAAAAAGAATCGATGCCCCAATATGGGCGTCCGGGTGTGTTAGGGGAAGATAACATCTTTCCCCTATAAAGGACGAGAACTTAAAATAAATCTGAGTTACTTCCCTTGTTTGGAAGACGAACTCGCACTAAAACAAGCTGACACGCAAATGGAATTCATGCTTTCAATCCAAACACATCCTTGTTGTTCTCTAACAGTAAATGAATAAAAGTTATCTTATCATGTGTTAAAATATACTTGCCTTTTATTTCCATTCGTTTTTGTTCATCCTAACACTCTGGGATTTAAAAGATTGAATGGTTTGTTTGTTTGTTTAACGGCATATCCACTCCTTCATGAGTCATTTAATGCCAAAATTTAATTTTTCTTGGGAGTTTAGATGCAATAAAAGTATGATATATGTTATTTTGCTTTCACAATTGAATACATGGTAGATGATACTCAATGTTTGTGCATATACATGTTTGTGTGGACATGATTACTAGAGGCGGTGATATGTGTGTTATATGTTGTAGTTTTGTTGAAGATATATTTTGGAAAACAGTTTGATTTAAGAAAGTGTAGGATTTTATGGATTAATGTCATGAATGTCCATTCATTTTGGTTGTTTCGTAGTAATTAAACGAATTTGGGTGAAGTCGCTACAGTTTGTTAGTATGTCCGTATTGTAGGTAATTTTACTATAAATATATATTGTTAGTAATTGTTTTATATATAAAAATGTATTAGTACTATTTTTACTATAAAAATTATTTTTATACTTTCATGGTGTTTTAGTTGTTTTGTGTTCATTATTTGCCCATAGCTTGGACCTAAACATATTTCTTTTACTAAATAATCTTATAAAATTTCAACACGTGAAAACAGGTTTCGCCTTACAATAAATGAGATAAATCTTCTCGAATGTTGTTGTTTTTTTTTGTTTCTTTTTAAAGAATTATTGGCAATGTATACCAGGTCTTCACTTTCACTATAATATAATATAATATTAAATGTATTGTTGGTCATTTTGCTTTAAAAATGTATTGTTGTTAATTTTTTCCAAAAAATATATTGCTATTAGTATTTTTACTACAAAAATGTATCTTTATACTTTCCTACTGTTTTGATTTTTTATTTGGGTGTCTCACTATTTTCCCATAGCTGGGGCCACAACAAATGCTACCACCCCGAGTCAGGGTGGACCAGCGAACAACAGTAATTAGTAGGTGGTTCCACGCTCCTCAAAACTTCCTGATCAGAGGCCTTACTGCCGGATATAGTTTATCGTCATACCGAGGGCGACAACAATATGAAAGACTAAATTGTAAGAAAAAATAATATTTCATATTTGAACTTGAGGAATACTCTAACTTGGCAAAATATCATTAGATGCTCTCTTAGTTCGACTTTCTCCATTCGTAGAAGATGGCCGATATTCCAGAACATTGAAATAGTTGCTTTCGAAAGGAAAACGAGCTGATAATTTAATTTTGGTCCTAGAGCAATGGAATCGTTCCAACTATATTTAGTCCAGACTTGGCAAAGTTTAGGATATTCGAAAAGTAAGTACTTTTTACCAGAAAAAAAAGATATAAAAAACAAATATTATTCAAATTTGTTTGTGAATTATTTACAAAATGTGTAGCCACCTTCATTTTCAGTGATTGCAGCACAATGAGAAGAAAATTCTCTGTTCCAGCCCTATTAATCATTTCATCCCAAGAAAGGCAATAAAGCCACCAAGACGCAAAGGGGTTACTGAATCTTAGAGAGTTCTAGAAAAATATTCTCTATTTACATTATTCGGACCATTGTCCTCATTTTTGTCTCCATATTTATTACAACGTTTCAGCCGTTGTACGCTTCGGCCTTCATCAGGTGGTTGGAATGTCGAACTTAACCCTTTATTTCGCTACTGGGATAGATTGTTCTAGTTCCACGTTCCATGTTTAACGGACGTGAGTTATCAGTTATATGCTGTTAATTCCCCTCTCCCGGTTAAGGCAGTAGCGAACTTGGAGAGAGGAATGAACATGGCACTTGAAACTAAAACAGTCTACTCCAGTGAGCGAAATAAAGGGTTCAGTTCGACATTCCAACCACCTGAAGAACGCCGGAGCGTACAACGGCCGAAACGTTGTAATAAATATGGAGACAAAGATGATGACAATAGTCCGAATAATTTAAATAGTGTACATAGTACCTCGTGTCAGAAACATAGACAGATATAGAAAAATATTATTGAACAGAGAGGACAATGAAAGAATATGAATTAAGAAGACAGAAGATAACGGGTGACATGGCATTTAAATTTTTGAAGATCAAAGTTGACTGGGAAGTAAGAAGCCGGAAGAGAGTTACACAAGTGCGAGAGAGAAACTGTCAGCATAGAACTTACGGTATCAACTCTCCATTTCAACTGTAAAATGATGAGACCTTGCCGCCAATCAAATACTATGCTTAAATTGATAACGTCTACGTACCATAGAAGAAAGACGAATTACGATAAAAGTATTTAGAGGAAAATCTAAATCACGGCTGTGGGAAATTGACTGGAGGTGAGATGCCAGGTCAGGACCAATAATATTACTAGTTCTTCTTTGCATTTTATCAAGCGTCTCTAAATATATAGAAGGAACACTTAAGCTAAAAGGTTATTGAATAATATTTTATAGGCGGTAAGAAGTGTTCAGTTCCTATTGGAAGTCTGTTCCACAAAGTAGCAGTTCTAGGGAAGAAGCTTCCCAAGTGGAACTTCTTTATTACAAATGGAATACGAAGGGAATGAGGCAGATTCTTTCCTGTTTACATGGTGAGACGACTTTTAGCTTGAAAGGTACGTTCAAATGAATGTAACTCGGTTGAACGGTTATTCATGGATATAGCGGTACAGTAGTGAGTCGTGCAATATCTCGCCTGTGGGAAAGGTGTCACATGGTGGGAAAATAATTCATCACACACAAGCCTTCGTAGATGATTTTGAACCAGACAAGCAAATAAGGACTGGACATCTCCAGGCCAGATATGCTAGCAATACTCCTTTTTTGTTCTTATCTGATTCTTGTAGCGATAGAGGAGTCAGATTCATTCTAGTGTGGGATAAATAACCGGCCATTTTTCCAGCGTCTTTAGCGATTGATCGACGACATAATTTCCACGATGTCTGCGCAGAGTTTGATTCTCAGTAGACATTTAAGACAAGGAGCCTCTTTGTGAGAATACACGTCTATCAAGGTAGAACATCATTAGTTTGGTCTTGAAAGTACTGAATGTTACAAGCCAGTCATTGATCTATTGCATACATTCAATCACCGACAATTGTACCCCGAGCTACCGTCAAGAGATGAGAGACTATTGGACTGCAAACTCACATCGGACCTCAAAGGGAACTCGTACATACAAAAGAGGCAGGTAAAATAGTCGGATGCCTGTACCGATCCAGTAAGTACCTGACACCTTATGCTATCCTCTACCTTTACAAGAACGAAAACGGAGTACTGTTGTCATATTTGGGCTGGACCTGCCGAGTCCGCAGTTTTTAGTCGTTCAAAACGTTGGAGAACAATTATTTTATACCCTCAAAACTATCTCTCACTGGCGGTATGTGGCGAGTCTCTCACTCAATCGCTACTTCCATGGTAATTCCCGGATAAATAACATTACTTAGTTCCGCCAGGTCTAACTTTCACGGCTAGGACCCGCCATGCCACTTACATTGTAGTAAACCAGACATACTATCTGCATTCATTTAGTGAGAATTAAGTTCCACTTGAACAGCTTCTTCCCGCGAAACACTTCTCTGTGGAACAGATTCCCAATAGGATGTTTCTTAACCTTCTTATCTCCCTTTTATCCGTATAAACTGCCCCATAACGTAACTGCCTTCCTCAAGTGCCCCCTCCTCGGATTTTGTACAGGGTGAACTTAATGTAAAAAATCACCAGGACTAGATCAAAGGAGAAATCTCCTGCCGGGTTCTGGTCATCCAGATTTTTGGAGGCTCTGCTATAAACGTCCGTATCGTCTGCATAAATATTCACCCGAGATTGTGTCCTGGCGTCAGCAGACAAAGGGAGATAACCCAGACAAGGTAATAAAGTTACAGACATTGTAAAAATTACGAAGTCAATCTTTCCATGCGTATTATCTATATAGATTAATGCACGCCTTACTTGAAAAAATTATTAATCAACATCTTTCAATTTTTTTCAGTTGTGAGATTAAACCTAGAAGCTATCTGAAATAAATAGAATTAATATTTGTCTTACATAAGAGAATAAGTTGTGGATATGTCTTCCTTGTGTCTATATCAAATAAGGATGTTTCGGCATTTTTTAAATGTCTATTTTGATTAGAGAATAGTAGATATATCATTTAATGAATGGTAGGTTTAGGTTCCATTAAGGAGATATCAATAATTGTTGTGTTATTTAATACTGTATAGATAACTTACGGGCGAAAAACACAATGTATTAATAGATAAGCACATATACAGTAGGTTCGATTTACAATTGAGCAAAAACCAGACATATGTTCGGTTTACACTAGAGAAAGACAGGGAGACATGTTCGGCTTACACAAGGGAAAACAGGGAGATATATTTTGCTTACTATAGAGAAAAACAGGGAGACATATGTTCGGTTTACACTATAGGAAACAGGGAGAATTATGTTCGATTTACACAATAGAAAAACAGGTAAACATCTGTTCGGTTTACACTAGAGAAAACAGGGAGACATATGTTTGGCTTACACAAGGGAAAACGGGGAGACATATGTTCGGTTTAGACTAGAGAAAAACAGGAGACTTTTTTCCGGCTTACACAAGAGAAAACAGTGAGACATGTGTTTGTCTTACTATAGAGAAAAATTGGGAGACATATGTTCGGTTTACACTATAGAAAACAGGGAGATATATGTTCGGCTTACACTAGCGAAAGACAGGGAGACATATGTTCGGCTTACACGAGAGAAAGACAGGGAGACATATGTTCGGTTTACACTAGAGAAAGACAGGGAGACATATGTTCCGCTTGCATTAGAGAAAGACAGGGAGATATATATTTGGTTTACATTAGAGAAAAACACGGAGACATATGTTCGGTTTATACTAGAGTCAAAATATTCTGTTTACAGTAGTAAAAACAGGGAGATATTGGTGGGGTTTATACTCGAACCTGCAAGTATCCATTTTGAAGCTTCATAACTTGGTGTGGTCTTACTCTTCTGCAGGAGATGTAGTCGGAATATACCAACTGCCCCCTTAATAGAATATTGTTGGATGATACAAGTACATTGATCTCACTCGGTACTTTCTTCGTGTATAGCCAATATATCCCCCCCCCCACAATAAATTTTTTTGAATCTTTGTTCGAACCTCCACTTTCACAGATTTCTTTATTTGCAATTTTGTCATCAGTAATCAAAGTTTCTGTTTTTGTTTTTTGACGTCGTTCAGAAAAATAGAGATGATTCTTGTAAACTAGAAAAAAAAATAAAAAAGAAGAAATGGTTTATTAAAGGCATTAAATATTTGATCACTTCAGTTTAAGAATATTGTCATTGTGTTGACAGGAAAAAATATTTCCTCTGTAAACAAAGGTATTTTTCTATTACACAGTATAAAATTGATGGAAGCGTTTCTTAGTGAAATATTTATTTTTATTCATTCATATTTACTCAAACAATTTTTTTTTATGCTTCTACATATAAATTTAAATTTAGCTATGGACGCATCAATAATGGAGTGAAAAGAATAATTAAACGTAATCATCAATTTCAAAAGCTAAAATTGTTTCTACATAATGCGATATATATATATATATATATATATATATATATATATATATATATATGTGTGTGTATATATATATATATATATATATATATATATATATATATATGTGTGTGTGTGTGTGTGTGTGTGGTTTTCGCCAGTTATTTTTTATATGATTGTGTTAAAATGTGAAGAAGTTACTATCGTTCTTTTTCTAATCAGACGCTATTGGCACACACGCATAAGCACACAATATATATATATATATATATATATATATATATATATATATATATATACATATATATTTTCAAGAAAGACATTCGGTTTACTAACACAAAAACAGAGAATGTCTCGTATCGAGAATATTTAACATTGAAAAACAATTAATTATTTTTAATAATATGGTGAAATCTCCACCCTTTACTTGAAGACGATCGCGAGACCAGAAAAACGTGTTGTAAATTATGAAAAATAAAGGATAATATATTTTTTTAAAATCCACATTACAACCAAAAATGTTTGCTGTACCTCTCTTCTTTTTAATATACACACTTTTCTCTCGTTGGAACCCTTATAACCTCTTCATATATATATATATATATATATATATATATATATATATATATATATATATATATATATATGTATATATGTATATATATATATATATGTATATATATATATATATATGTATATATATATATATATATATTTATGTGTTAAAGTGCACAATATCAGGGATATTGCCTATGTGAATAGAAAAGTGGACATTGAAGTCAATGTTTTATGCTTGAACGTATTCGTCAGGACATGTAGATCCACCACATATATATATATATATATATATATATATATATATATATATTTATATATATATATATATATATATATATATATATATATATATATATATATATATATATATATATATAAACGAAAGTAATACGAACGCGTTTAATACTCTCGTGACCTTTATCAAGGTAAATGTAAGAAATGATATCTTATCACGTATTCATAAACGGAAGTGAAATATCATTTGCAAAATGTTTCACCTGTCTCGGGTATTTTCGTGTCCACTATCCACATTTTCATTATTGTTTCTGATTTATACTAACTGCAAAGCAACCCGGTTTATCTGGCAAATAAAATGTGCTCGAAAACAGTGTTTCACATAATAAAAAACGAACAGATCATAATTTATTTACAACACTCTATGTGCATCGCATGTAATATACAGGTTTTTATTATGTGAAACACTATATATCAACAGATTCTGTTTGCCAAATAAGCTGAGTTTCCTTGCTGTACTTATAAATCTGAAAACAGGCAAGCGTTCTGTCATCATATAGTATGCACGAAATATAAGGCATTTCATCAATAGTAGACTCTTTTCTTTCAAAAGTAGACTCTTTTCTTAAGCGACCTTCGTTTTACCACTCTTAAAATCAGGGCTCTTGTGCAACACGAATGCAGCACAGACGTGGAAATCGCATGTCCTGTGAATCACATATGATGCGTAAGACAGGCAAAGGGTTAAGAACACTCAAAACTTTTCTTAAAACTGTGAAAGGTGAAGGTAAACTATGGATGACACTAAGTGACGTAATTTAATGGTTAATAAAGGAAACAGTAAATGTTGCTATTGTTCATTATTTACATTATTCGGACTATTGTCCTCATCTTTGTCGCCATGTTTATCACAACGTTTCGGCCGTTGTACGTTCCAGCCTTCTTCAGGTGGTTGGAATGTCGAACTGAACCCTTTATTTCGCTCACTGGGGTAGACTGTTCTAGTTCCACGTGCCATGTTTAATGGATGTCAGTTATCAGTTATCTCCTGTTAATTTCCCTCTGAAAGTTCTCCACTGTCTTAACCGGGTATTGAACTCACACTCTTTTGAGTACTGTCAGTGGATCTTTGAGGACACATGGCACAGTGGATAAAGGCGTTGGTTAGCATACAACGGCCGAATAATGTAATAATAATGTAATAATAATGTACATAATACCTCATCTCAGAAATATCGACAGATGTTGCTATTGTTGTAAAGGATTGTTTATTTCTTTATTTTAAAGTTTATCAGAGGAGGAAACGCGATGGTAAAGAAAAGTTTTTTTACAGATATATTTAATGTAACACTTATCACCGTTTTTTATGATAGAATTGTGTTAGAATGTTTTATTGGAGGGAAAACCTGTTCGTATTATTGTCATGTAAGCGGCGGTTTTGTATCGGAGTGGTACCAACTCTAATGTTAGATTTAAATTTAAGCGGCCAAAAATAGCTTGAATTTTACATTTGAAATCCAGAAATTTATGCCTCAGTAACAATTATGCTATCGTTAGCGGAAGCATAAGTTAATTTCTTTGCTCGGCAGGATTTTATCATTGCCGTTCAAAATTCTGAATAAATGCTGATCTCATCTGTCGTTCATCGTTATTATAATATTGTTACGGGGGTTGACCAATTCCTGACACGTAATTATTAACTGAATTTTGATCTAAATTTTTCACTGTATAATTTTCGATAACATTCAACAAATATTTAAATGCCAAGGACGAAAAACAATTATTTTTTTTTGTTCTTCTATACATCAAATTCAAGACACAGGAGCCACTCAAGGTAGAGGGTTATTGAATAATGTCTTATGAGCGTAAGAGGAGCAGGTAAGAAGTGCTGTTTATGAGTATATAGAAGAAATATAACGGTTACTCTAGAGCTGAAGAGGTTAAGATGGTTGTAACTTTGGGAAGGAGATGTCCGAATTACACTTCCTTCTTATTCATGAAATAAGTAAAGAACTACGATGATTCGATCCTGTGTACAAGGCATGGCGGATTTTAGATCTGAAAGCCTGAACTTTTGGAATGACCATTATTGGCGCCATTCTTTAAGTAGTTTTTCTCCGTTTGATATGCCCCTTCCGATCCGACATCCATGAATAAAAGATCGTCTGCTAAGTTCTTCGCTGCATCTCGCTATCTCTCGTGAGTTTGACGTTTTCCAAGCTCTTCTTCCTCTTTAGATGTCCAAGGAATTTCAGCTCTCTTTTACGGAATATGAATATATGTTTTCTTTCTGCTGCCATTTTTTAAAGAATTTCTTGTTGCTTACTCACTCCACCCAGGGAATTTGCATTATCCTTCTCCATTTTAACCGCTTCTGATTTCATCCATATTTCTATTATGTCAGTCTGTTATGTGCCATGTGTGGTACACGCTTAGGCGTTCATGTATCTTTTCCCGCAGAAGGTTGCCATTTCTTTCTGCGGTAGAGCAGTTGTCATCCAAGGACCCATATAGAACAGAGTCGATCCTGCTATTTACCCATAAGAAGAGGATCCATACCTTTCCCAAAGAAACGTGTACACACCAGAAGGAAATAATAATAATAATAATAATAATAATAATAATAATAATAATAATAATAATAATAATAAATCAAACCAAAGCCAACCGCCCAGACATTGTTATTAAAGATCACAAGCAAAATAAGTGCCTCCTTATTGATATGGCAGTCCCTGCAGACCGCAATGTATCTTTGAAGATATTCGAAAAGCTGTCAAAATACAAGGACCATGAAATCGAAATCTCAAAAATGTGGCACATGGGAACATCTACAATCCCTGTTGTAATTGGAGCCCTTGGACTGGTTGGAAAAGATTCCAGTAGACTAATTGAAGGGATCCCTAGAAGTCCATGCCTCAAAGAGATACAAAAGATTGTTCTGACAAGTACAGCCCACACTTTACGAAGGGCTTTATCTATGTAATTTTTTTTTTTTTTTGCAGTGGAAAGTGTCATGATGCCATTTCTAACCTTAGGTCCCTGGGCAGGACCCGGAAAGAAATGTGTAAACGCCAGATAGCAAAGGAAATAAAAATAATAATAATAATAATAATAAAGCAAAGGCAATGCACAAAATGTAGAAACGATTGCAAGATAAACCGCTTCACGGTCAATAGTCTGCCCGTACCAAAACAAGATGATGTAGACAAAGCCTGTACCCATCAGAGGTTTCGGACGTACAGGGTTAAAAGTGACTGGTTAAAGAGAAGGAACTATTCTTTTTGTACAGGACAAATGCTTGCTAACTAGAAACTACCAAGCACGCATAGTGAAAAATAATGTTAGCCCAAAATGCAGATTCTGTGTTAAATATCCATTTAAAATATGTGTCATCTTAACTTATTTTACACTCAAAATATCCTGAGTGGAAAATGTCATAATGCCATTTCTAACCTTAGGTCTCTGGTTGGGACCCGGAAAGAAATAAGTATACTCTAGAAATCAAAGGAAATAAAATACTAATAATAACTTTTATTCTTGATGCACACGACCAATGCTTGCTAACTAGAAATTAACAAGGACATATATCGAAAAACTGTATTACCCAGAAATTGCACATTTTATGTTAAATATTCAGAAACTATTGAACATCTTGTATTGCACGGTGTTATCATCCACTGAATATACAACTCGGCATGATAGATTGGGCCAATATCTACACTGGCAAATATGCAACATTTACGGGAAGGAAACTACAAGAAACTGGTATGATCATCCAGACTCGGTTACAGAGATTAGGGCCTGTGGCAATTTTATGGGACTTTACAATAAACACGGGCAGAACAATCAAAGCTAATCGCACAGACATTGAGACATTAAAGACCGCAAAAAAGAATGTACTGTTTTATTGACATGGGAGTCCCTGGAGATTATAATCTCTATTTTCGATTGCCAACAATATTGAAGTGAAAATCTAAAAAAAAATGAGAAACATGAGGACAACATTAATTCCAATTGCAGTTGAAGCCCTCGGATGGATTGAAAAAATTTCCAATAAACGAACTGAAGGGATTTTCCTATTAGTCTATGCCTGAAAGTAATACATAACATTGTTCTCCTAATTACAACTCACACATTACGAAGAGATATATCTATGTAAAATGTGTGTGATCTTAGGGGTTTTTTATCAGTGAAAGATATCATGAAACCATTTTTGATCTTAGGTCTCTAGCTGGAACCCAGAAGAAAATGGGTATAAAACAGAAAGAAAGGAAATAATAATAATAATAATAATAATAATAATAATAATAATAATAATAATAATAATAATACAGCCCATACCTTGACACCCACAAAGTTTTTCAATGATATGGTAGGGTTACTAAGTCTATACATTGGTCAATAAGTCGCACATTCAACTCACACGCAAATAGAAATTGTGGGAAAACTAGTCTCATTCCAAGTTGTACAAAATAAAGTGGTTGCCATTTTTTGAATTTTCTGCGTTTTGACTGACATGGAAAATCGAGGTAAATCGATTAAACATAATTGTGAAAAAGCTTTTTGAAAACACATGTCTTCTGAGAGATGATGACTCCAGAAACGTATCTTTGAAATCATTTAAGAAACTAATTAAAGAGAAAGGCCCTCAAGATAGAAATCATTAGAATATGGCACATCTGAAGACAAGAGTATAAATACCGCTTCTTATTAGGGATCTGTTGTTATTAGGACCGGGAAGAAAATATGTATACAACAGAAAGACAAGGGAATAATAGTAGTAATAATAATAATAATAATAATAATAATAATAATAATAAGAAGAAGAAGAAGAAGAAGAAGAAGAAGAAGAAGAAGAAAACATTCTACTTAGTAAGTTTTTCAAATGGATGACAGAGCGAAGACAAAAGGGAATCGAACATTCCTTAGAGCTACAAGAGACTAGAAGTGGTGGAGAGCCGTGATCACTGATGACCTGATGGGTCACGGCATGGGAAATGAGGCTATAATTCTTTCCTTCTCAATATTACTACTATCGAACCGGTGCTTTGTGAAACCAACTCACGGGAAGATGCTTCCTCGACCACTACATTCTTAACCTGTTCTGGTTTTTGATTAAACATTATCTTCCTCACATATTCGTATAAACAGTGCCTCTTACTCTGTAACTTTTCACCACGAATGGCTCTTGGGCCTTATACAGAATGAACATAATTGTAAAAACAAAAAGCAAAACTTCGTGCATTCTCTTAAAGAAAAATTCATGACAGATTTAACACAACCTTCATAAATTATACATTGGATTAGAAAAACAATAATAATAATAATAATATTTTAATAATAATGACAATAATAATAACAATAAGTAGTAGTAGTAGTAGTCGTGAAAATTTCACGGCTTTATTTTTCGGCTTACTTGATGAACAATAATTCTCAATTTAGTGGTTTAATCTCTTCCTTTCGTTTTCCACGAGGATAATTTACTCCTTGGAATTCACTGTTGCATCGTTAAATATTTGAACTTGATACAAATTGAACGAAATATTACAATAAATGTCATAAATGGGAATACTGGTCGTTATTTAAGGAAGTGCAAATGAAAAGATTGTGAAATGAAAAAGTTCTTCCATTTCACTGAAGCAGAGCTCAAGCATATGTGAGTATTATCGTCGCCTCTTTTTTTTCTTTTTTCGCTGAAATCAAATAGTGCCTCTGATATGTTTTTATTTCGTATTTCCTCGAGATAAAAAAGTAGTACCCATTATTTATGAGATATTGGCTGGGCATAACGAACTGAGGAACGAACATAATAATAATATTAATAATAATAATAATAATAATAATAATAATAATAATAAATAAATAAATAAATAATAGACTACAATGTATCTTTGAAGATATTCGAAAAGCTGTCAAAATACAAGGACCTTGAAATAGAAATCTCAAAAATGTGGCACATGGGAACATCAACAATCCCTGTTGTAGTTGGAGCCCTTGGACTGGTTGGAAAAGATTCCAGTAGACTAATTGAAGGGATCCCTGGAAGTCCATGCCTCAAAGAGATACAAAAAATTGTTCTGACAAGTACAGCCCACACTTTACGAAGAGCTTTATCTATGTAATTCTTTTTTTTTTTTTCCAGTGGAAAGTGTCATGATGCCATTTCTAACCTTAGGTCCCTGGCCGGGACCCGGAAAGAAATGTGTAAACGCCAGATATCAAAGAAAAAAAAATAATAAAGTATGCTCCGTGATTAAGATGGTTATGTTTATAAGTTTTGATTGCACATTTCAAAGTAAAGAGAGCATCTGCATGTTTGAAATTGGCGCAGCCTAATAATTTTATATCATTTTTACCTCACTTAAACTTGCTTGATATTCAGCAAAAGACAATGAGGAAAAGAAACTCTGTTGAGACGTCGTCCCACCAATCCAAGTGGCAGAAACACATCCCTGAAACATATATCATCTAAAAGCACTATTCTCTTTCGAAAAACATCTACAATTGGAAACATTACTTACTATATTTATTATTGTAAACAACCTCATGGTTGTACACTATTCATCTATACACCCTCCATATCCAGGCACCACTGCATCGAGGCATACGTCCCGCCAACACACTGTTGAATAGAGACATGCCATTTTATCCAGACAGTATTTTAATTTGAAACACTAATTTATCGAAACAAATCGCATCATTCAAACACAATAGTATCTCTAAATACACGTCTTCATCGGGAGAGAATTCTAATCAATAAAAAGAACCTAGCATTTGTCCGTTAACTTAAATGGAAAGTGAAAGTAAAAATATTTAAATCCCTGGACTGCACC
Source organism: Acanthosepion esculentum (assembly GCA_964036315.1). NCBI lineage: Eukaryota > Metazoa > Mollusca > Cephalopoda > Sepiida > Sepiidae > Acanthosepion > Acanthosepion esculentum. The sequence goes on from OZ038491.1 coordinate 15,200,054, forward strand.
CAAAAGTAGAAAGAAATGTGTCGAATAAAAACGAAATTTTTGCTACTAATCACGTCTCTGTAAATCCTGCAAGTCGGAAACAAATAGAATCCTGTAAATCTGTAAGTAATTCAAAGAACAGTTCTTCTTGAGAGAGAGGGAATTGACAGAAGATTCATCAGGCGTGGCATGAACCGGAAATTCTGTTTTCTGTTGAAATTGCCTTTTAACAAGAATGGAAAAAAACTAATCCTGCTTTTCATAAGACAAATAATAATTAATTAGAATAAGGGTTAAACCGTACCTATGAACTATAATGGGTATGTCCCAATCCGTATAAGTAGAGTATAATCTATTGTATGTGAGAGTCATTGGGGCTCCCCGGGAGTTTAGCTGAAATCTTTTCAGCTATACTGCGGGCAGAGAGGAACCCAGACGAGGCTATGCCGAAGAGCAGAGTCTCATCTCCGGTGCTAGACAGCTACCCGACCTCGATTTTACGGGGTCTACGGGGAATTTTTGTCCGAGCGTACGTGCTCGGATAACCCGCGTTAAATTCGCCATTGTGCCACATCTGACCGCGTGGGGCGGTTGGCAAATATCCTAGCTGGAATCTTTTCCAGCTGTGCTGTCGAACTCTCTGCCCTAAGGCAGAGAGGAACCCGGGCGAGGCTATGCCGAAGGGCAGAGACTCGTCGGGGGAGGTAGACAGACCACGCACCCGTTTATGCGGGTTTTACGGGGATTTTCTGACCGAGCCTACGGGCTCGGGAACCCCACATTAAACTCGGCTTTGTGCCACATGTGACTACGTGGGGTAGTTGCTAGATACCGTCATTGGGGTTCCCTTGCGATTCAACTTAATCCACTACTAACAGTTGATTACTTACTACACGCCACTGCATTACCTTCTATGTTGTTCCTGTCATATATATATATCCTGATATATATTATCGTTCCGTTTCCAACCTTCTTTTTGATTATTCTTATTCAGCAACCTTTTTCTCGGGTCCAACAATAGCGTAGGTTTAAATAATGGAAATTTTGAAGATTTTAAATAGAATTAAAATTAATACGAAACCTATTCATTGGTACAGCGTTGATTAGAAGGGAAATTAAACCTGTTACTGAAAGGTAGCAATCAATATCAACCAATCGATTTCTGACATTACTAAAATGGCACGGATCAATTCATGTTGCTGCTGCACGAGAAATGGAATCGATTTTCAGAGTTAGAGGTGCAGAATCCCAATCGCTGACATTAGTTTCAGAAGTAGGCATGAATCCAATTCCCCTCTCGCCAATTGCTTTTTCAAAAGTTCGTTTCAAGGGAGACAATGAAAAGAGCAGTTACATCCTCAACCTTCAGATTCTTCTGTAATTAAGAGAAAATGCCAAAATGGGCACAAGAATTATTTTCTGTGATTACTACTCTCAGGCGTTCAGGCCTTACGGTTTATGCCAAGTTTGAACTCTTGTCCTATATTAAGTTTAGAGAATGACTATAATTATAGCAAAATCTTGAACGATGTTCATCAAGGGTTCAGCCAAATCAGGATGAACTTGGAATTATCAAATATTTTTTTGTGAAACAAGATACTTTAATTAATATTTTCTCATACTGGTCAATCATTGTCCCCATTGTAATCAAAATTACTGGTCACTAGTTCGAGGACATTCTGCATAAGACAATGCTTCACCCAAGTTTTGGTAGTATGAGATTTGAAGAATACCTCAAAGTTAGTATTGAAACGTCGAAAACGTCACAGGATTGTGTTAGCCATGAGTTAAACAAAAATGAATTTGACAGATTCTAGAGATTAGCCAAAATGATGGAACGATGATGAAGGAAATGATTTAATAAGTTTTTAACAATACAGGTTTTATTTTACCCTCCACTAGTGATTCTTTTCTCAATTCTTTATTCTTTACAGCTGTAGCTTGAATTGCGAATCTCTCGTTTGAAATTATATAATGAGAACACAACAGTTGTATATGTCTCTTTGCTCGACAGCTCATTTGCTCAAAGTTTGAGTAATAAGCTCAGCATCTGTTCTTACTTCTGTTACCTGCATTCTTCTTTCTCCCATGAGCGGGACTTCCTTTAACGCGCGACACACACACACACACAGACATATATATATATATATATATATATATATATATATATATATATATATATATATATATATATAGTCCCCTTCAAATGTATTAGAACAGAATTCCTTTTTTTTTGTTGTTCTCTGAAGACATTTTTAAGGACCAATGAACGAACACAAGTGTTTAGAATTTCAGTTTTCCCAAGACATTTGGAGAGAATATATATATATATATATATATATATATATATATATATATATATATATATATATATATATATATATATTGTAATCCACAGACAGACCGTTTCGCTGTATCACAGCTTATCAGTGTGGCTAGACGTCCGGTTGCTAGGATCGAAACACGACTGAATTGGCGTCAGTCGGGTATTCTACCACTAAGCCGTTGGCACACGACAGGGATTAAGGTGAATTTAAGCGTATTTATTTTTAGAAAAAACACACAGTGAATGAGAGAACTCGATTCGATTACCGAAGAGTCTTGCATTATTAGCCGTAATAGTCACTGTTTACAAGGCCACAATTCCTCCCCAGAGAGCTCAACTGAAATAAATTTTTCAGGAGCATATATATATATATATATATATATATATATATATATATATATATATATATATATATATATACAGCGTGGGGCAATCGTAATGTATTTTTTATAATTTTTTATTGATCAGAAATAACTTATAGTATATGGCTTAAGATTAAAATTGACTTACGCATTCGGGAATGGGTGGTTGGTTGGTTGTTTTTGGTTAATGGCATATCAACACTTCTATGGGTTATTTAATGCCGAAATCTAAATATTTTGCACGCTAATTTTATTTATTATTTTTTGTGATAATAAGGATTTAGTGATAGGAGGCTTACTAATTAACCCATAGTTCGGGGGTGAAGAGATCGATTCATATATTTCCCAAGGGCATTTGCGCGTAAGTGAATATAAGGAACTCAACAGGAATTGGAACTCGGTTCTTCGATTAACAATTTCGAACCATTATACATTATGGATTAAATTACTCGCACACCCATCTCGTATTCTCAAACGGTCATCCATCTAGGCACTGACCAGTCTCAACTTTGCTTAATTTAGTTGATCGTACGTGAACTGGTGTTTCAACGTGATATGGCCATAAGCTGTTCTGAATGGTTAAATCTTAATTTTGAGCTGATGCGGATAAGAGGACGTGGAGAAATTGAGTGATCATCATGATCAGCAGTGCTAACACCACCATTTCTAACACCACCATTGCTAACACCACCAGAGCTAACACCACCAGACCTAAGACCACCAGAGCCAACACCACCAGAGCTAAGACCACCAGACCTATCACAACCAGAGCCAACATCACCACATCTAAGACCACCAGACCTAACACCACCAGACCTAACACCACCTGTCCTTTTCTCGTGGGCTACACTTAAAAATCTGCTTTACAGAATCAAACCGAACATAATTCTTGAATTAAAAGCAGAAATTTCAGATAAATTTTCTGAAATTAGTATAGAAGTATTTCAAATGGTTTGTATTTGACATGAAAGGTAGTATTTTGGACATGTTAAATAGTTTGTTAATCATAACAAATCATGTTGTTTTGATGTGAAAATAGTTATAAATTTACTTAAAGTACTGTAATTATTACTGTTCAATAAAATTTAATCTCGTAAGGGCGTTACCATTGTGGCTCCCTACACGTTGCCGGCATAAGATTCGGTGCCTCCTTTGTTTCAAAAGACACATGGCTAAACAGCAACTGTAGTGAGCTATGGATACCTACTGTGGAGTAATGGAGAGTGGCTCGGACTGAGGAATCGGAGAGCAGAGTTCGAATTCCAGTTGAATCAATTGCATTCACTTATTAATACCCTTGGGAAAGGTATGAATCGTTTTCTTCCCCCCACGCCAACTATGTGTAAATATGGTTCTATAGCCTTGAATAGCAACTGGCCTACCGCAGAAAGAAATGGCAAACTACTGCGGGAAAAATCTGCCTGGTCAGTCATGTATCGAAAGATATACAATCACCTACGCGTTTATCACGCATGGCACATAACTGACTCCCCATTGGTCGACAAGCAGACAGAGTCAATTACTTATTTGGGATGATACAGGGACCGAATCTTTAACTGTAGATCGCGGATAATTGGCTTAATATTCTTAAGAACAACCACACTGCAGTTATATTTGATCATTTCATGTCAACACACGAGAGAAAATTGTGTTTATCTTGATTTTTCATATTACAAGATGATCGGTGTATTTGATTCTGAATCTCCTGGCAGTTATAATATTTTTTTGTTGTTCCAGGTCACTTCAGGAGGCAGGTGATCACGACTGTCGACAGCTTCTTTTTTCCATTTAATAAATTCAAAGTGTGTTTTGTCCCGATTGTTATAGAGAAAAATGAGGGAGAGTTTTCTTATTGACTTCTTAGCACATTTGAATTAACATTGACCTTCTCCTAGACTAGATGTTAAGCCAGGCTTGAATCCATTTTAAACTCATTGCAGAAGAGAGCTATATAGAATTTGAGAAAAACCTATCGTACACACCCAAGCAATTCTACGCAACCAACCATTTATTGTATTTATCTCTTTATCTATATAGCTTAGATGTGGTACAAGTTGAAATGTATGGAGTACGCAGTAACGAGTAAACTCACTATTCAATCGTAATTAATCCAGTGATTAATCTAGTGAGACAAGCTTGTTAGCCATTACACCACGACGAAGTGCCCCAGTGATTTACTAATCATAGTTTAGATGTGGCACAAGGCCGAAATAAGAGCCCTTAGTCGTAATTGATCCAGCAAGGCAAGCTTGTTAACCATTGCACCACGTAGAAGTACCGACTCTATCTCTTATGAATGTATTAGTTTCTTTCTTTCTTTTTTTTCTTTCTTTTTTATTTTTCTTTCTTCCTTCTTTCTTTCTTTCGTTCTTCTTTCTTTCTTCTTTTTTTATTTCGTTGTTTTTTCTTTCTTTATTTATTTATTTCGTTCTTTTTTATTTCTTTCTTTCTTTGTCTATCACAATGATTTCCAACATGGCGACCATGCCCCACCGGTGGGGCATGGCAATATTTTGGTGGGATTAGATAGGATGAGTTATTAACAGTGAATTGTTTCCTAGTGAGTCTCAGTGAAAATGTTAATACGTGTTAATACATCCGATGCATATGCAGTACGCTTTCATGAAAATAGTTTGTGTGCATGTACGTACATGTGTCATTGGCGTACATATGAGAATTAAATATTATAAGGGCGCACCAGAATTTTAGAAATGCCAAAGCGGGGCATGTGCCAGAATCGGTTGTGAACCACTGCTCTGTCATCAAGTATTGTAAAATTTTTCTTTCCTTTTCCAAAAATTAAAGTAACCTCTTGCTGTAAGAATTGAATATTTTGTTGCTCGAATGCTAAATTGTTTATCGAAAAGGTCCAAATGATATTATTTTTCTGTGAACAGAAATAAATTGGTTCAGTTGATGTATTTAACATTTTGCGAATGAAGGAAGATGGTTAAATTTGAATGCAGCAGTGAAAATGGCTGATTTCTCTGAAAAATTATTTAGTTTCACGCTTTCATATTTGCATAAATAACTCTCACCCCATCAAGAAAAAACATTAAATTACACTCTTTTTTCTTAACCATTATCTTTCACTTTCTCTCTTTTTCTTTCTGCCTTGCTTTCTTCAAAGTTATTCACTCCATTTTGGACAACTTTTTTTTCTCTTTCTTTTTTTTTCATTTACTCATTTTCTTTCGTCTGTTTCTTTCTTTCTTTCTGTTTTCTCTTCTACGTACTGTTAAGTTTTCTTCGCTTTCCTATTTCTCATTTTTCATTTTCAGTCTTTCTTTCTTGCATACGTTTTCTATGTCGTTCTTTCTTTCGTCTTTTGTCGTCTTACATTCTTCCCTTCTTTCAATTTTTCTTTCTTTTTTCGGTTTCTAGTTATTTCTTTCGTTTTCTATATCTGTCATTTTCGATTACTTTCTTTTGTCTTTTCTTTCTTTCCTTCGTTTCTTTCTTTCTTTTTTCTTTCAGTCTTTCGTTCGTCTTTTCTTTCTGTCTTTCAATCTTGCTTTCTTTCGTTTTATATTTCTCTCCTTCGTTTTTCTTATTTTTTTCTTTCTTTCAATCTTTTTTTCTTTCGTTTTATATTTTTTCTTTTGTTTTCCATATCTAACATATCTATTTCGTTCTTTCTTTCGGCTTCTAGTACTTTCTTTTTTTTCTTTTTTCTTTCTTTCTTTCTTTTGTTTCTATTTTTTCTTTATCACCCTTTATTTTTTCTCCCTTTTTATCATTTTCTTTCTATCTCTTTCTCATTTAATTTCTCCATCATTTTCTGTTTCTCTCTTTTTTAACACTTTTTTCTCCTTTAAGCTCATAATTTTTTCTTTCCTCTGTCATTTTTGTCTCTTTTCTTTCTGTCTTCCTTTCTTTTCGTCGCTTTGTCTCCCGCTCCTCAGTTCTATCTTTTTCTCTGTCGATTTCTCTAAAATTTCCGTTCACTGTTCTAAGCTAATTCATCATGACCTTGCACTCATCTTCTTGCCTCCAAGGAATCTGTTCGCAAAGAAGTCGTGCTAATTTCAGATATCGCCGCAGTTTTCATTTCAATTCGATCCAAACCTGTCCCCCCACCAATCCTTTCACCTGAAAAATGTATATCAGGGCCATTTTGACGACCACGATCACCTACGATATTAATTAAGCCGTTTAGAGCGAGCAAATGACAAAAAAACATTCAATAGACAAACAGAATTAATGTGAAAGTAAAAGACAGTCGAAATGTCTAATTACAAAATGGCCGCCAATTAAGCCAGAAATGCCTTCAGCTCTGCATGACGTCATTCATTCATTGCAGCCTAACTGCTATTTTTTCCATCTTTTTTAAAACGTAAAAAAAACACGAGCACAATAATATAATTAATTGCTAGTTTAATACGAAAAGTGCTCAAAAATTTTGAATGAAGTTAAAAATAACGATAATGATTTTTGTTCATCAATAGTGTCATTTATCAAGGTCAATGTTGTTAACGAGTCATTTTTTATTTATATCCGTTTGTACACTGAATATTAAAAATATTTTGGCGGGAAATAGAACTGCATTTAATCTAACGATATTTTAAGAGTTAAAAGCAAAACCTAATTATTCCAACTTTTCTTACGTTTTTATTTTTATTTGAAAAGTGCATGTTCCAAAATGTACTTTCACTTTCACTTTTGACATATACCACTGTAAAAAAATAAGATCGTTGCAAAAAATAATGAAAAAAGATCATTGTAAAACCGTCCATCCCATTAAGTATTTTTGTGTAAATAAGCAATTACATCAACATTCTTTCTATTATAGATGAATTTTGCGATTTTTCTCTACGAGAGAATAAATATATTCCTTTAAAAATCGATAAGTAATACGCCAGACCACACATTTCAGCAAAAATATATCTAATTTTGTCCATAAAAGCTGACCTGAATTTTTTTTTCTTGAATGAAAATCATTGCGCCTACTTTTAGTTCAAAATTTTTTACAGAATAAAAGGTTGATATCTATGTTAAGATCAAAAATCAAGAGACACGTACACACCATATTAGCAGTGAGACTTAATGTATTTATTTTTGTTAGTGTTGCTTGTAGAAGAGTAGAAAAACGAAGTATCATTTAAAAAAGATTTTAGCAGACGAAATTGTTTGGCAATGTCAAATAAATTGTTCGTATATGAAGAAGAAACTTTAAGAAATGCGGTTCTACAGACAAACGTTGCAAATATTTTAATGAAAAGAAGAACGACCGATACTTAAAATCATAAAGTGACAACTGAAATTTATGAAACACATAATGTGGAAAGACGGCTTGGAAAATTTAATAAGCAAAAGGACATATTGTTGACTAGAGAAGCAGAGGGAAACAGACAGTTATGTACTATAAGTTATACTCGCTTGAGCGTTCATGTCTCTTTCGATTCATGGCTGACTAAACAGAAGATTTTCCAGCAGTAGGGTGCCATTTCTTTCTGCGGTAGACTGGTTTCCAACCAAAGCTATAGGACTCAGTTTTTTTCCGCTATTCAATCGATAGTTAGGGAGAGAAGAGATAGATTTATACCTTTCCTAAAGGTATTGGCGCGTAAGTTGATGTCACGAACCCAACAGGTATTCGAACTCGACTCAATTTCTCATTTCGAGGCGATACTCATTAATCCCCAAAGCACAGCCTACAGATAGTAGCCTACTCAAAAGGAAGAGATTTGTGATGAGTTATGATTGCCTACGCCTTGAATGGACATGATACATAAAATGTAACAAAATCTGTCAAAATATAGCGGACGCTGAGGTAAACATAGAGCGGAAGCAGTTTGTTTCATGCGTGAACGCAATCTTCGGGCCATGTGTATTGTGTTTTTGCGCGACTATTTATATATGTTGGTCAATGGTGCATTATGGATAGTAAGGTCTATTGTATTATCCTAAGAGTTATTAGGTAGGCGGTAACTATTATGTTTCAAATTACTCTAAATTGTTTTGAGAAGGAATAATTCTGGATCTGAATGAAGTTATATGTAGCGATTTCGTAGTGTTAACGTTTACTTTGTTAACATTCACTTTGTTAATATTAATACTTAATTTGTTAACATTTACTTTGGTAACATTTAATTTGTCAACATTTACTTTGTCAACATTTACTTTGTCAACATTTAAATTGTTAACATTTACTTTGGTAACATATAATTTGTTAACATATAATTTGGCAACATATAATTTGGTAATATATAATCTGGTAACATATAATTTGTTAACATTTACTTTGGTAACCTTTACTTTGTTAACTTTTAATTTGTTAACATTTTGTTAACTTTAATTTGTCAACATTAACTTTGTTAACATTCACTTTGTTAACATTTAATTTGTTAAAATTTACTTTGGTAACATTTACTTTGGCAACATTTATTTGGTAACATTTACTTTGTTAACCCTTAATTTGTTAACATTTACTTTGTTAACATTTACTCATTGACTATTACGTATAACTTCGTTAGATGTTGTTGGTTATTATTATTACATTTGCCTGCATTTATGTGTGCATTTATAGATTCTTCGTTTGTTTTTATTTAATTCATTTGTTTATTTATAGACTTCTTGTTTATTTCATTTATTTTCTTCTCGAGGGTTTGTTATCTTTTTTCTTTAGTTTAAAGTATTGGATTTTTTTAATGTATTTTACATCATCTAGTTTGTATCATCATCATACCGGTAAATCGATAAGCTACATTCGCGTCCTGGGTAAGATGATAAAAGACGTCCAACAGGCAAGGCCTCTGATCAGGATGGTTTGAGGAGCGTAGAACCACCTCTTAATTGCTGGTGTGCTCTGGCCAACCCTGACACGGGGAGTTAGCACCTGTTAGGATCCCAGCAATGAGTAAACAGTTAACCAGCAAACTCGGACCAAAACACTATGAAAATTTAAAAATAGGTTTTAATACTAGAAATAAATACTTTTGAAGAACATTATTACCAGCAATACATTTAGGAAGAAAAAATATTGCCAACAATATATTTTAGAAGAAAAAAAATAGAACCAGTAATAGAGTTTATAAGAAAAATTATTACCAGCAATGCATTGTAAAACAAAAAAATATTAGCAGTAATACATTTTTGTAGAAAAAATATTGCCATGAATACATTTTTGTAGAAAAAAATATTGCCAGGAATACATTTTTAGAGAAAAAAATATTGCCATGAATACATTATTGTAGAAAAATATATTGCCAGGAATACATTTTTGGAGAAAAAAATATTGAAGGAATACATTTTTGAAGAAAAAAATTTCACCAATAATGCATTTTTGGAAAATAAAATATTCCCAGGAATACATTTTTGAAGAAAAAAATATATCCAGTAATACATTTTGGGAAAAAAAATTATTCCAAGCAATAAAAATCTTGTCGGCATTAAATAACACTGTGAGGTTGATATTGTCTTGTATATATATATATATATATATATATATGAAATTTCTCGGGTAAATTTTTATCATTAGAAATCAAATTTATTTTTATTTTAAGAATAAATCATTATTTTGTTTTCAAATTTTTAGACCAACAAGATAATAAACAAAACAGGAGTTCGTATCGTGTTGAAGATGACATCGTTTGTACCATTCGTTCCTGTGTCAAGATTGTTTAGGTTAACCAATTAGAGTAGACAGGAAAATGAATGTGTGTGAGATGAAAGGTGTGTACTTTTATCTGAATCTTTTGTTTTGTTTTTTTTTCATTTTTGGAAAACGTCAGAACAACAGATATTAGTATTAATTTTCTCATCCCAAACGAAAGGAAATATGCTGGTAATTTATTTTAAATGAAATCTCCTTTTCAAAATTCGAAGAGTCTTAATGAAACAAGGGCCTTCCTTTTGTTCTTATTTCATTCATATGGGCAACTGTAACACAGAATGGCAATATTCTTAGAAATAAATATAGAAATATTCAAACCACATGGGGACAAATCGTTTACTTGACGCAGAATATCCTTCGTAAAACAATTAATATATGAGATGTATTAAATAAATATACATTTGAATTAACAATGTCTTGTATACACTAACAACACTATATATGTTGCTGAATATTTTAGAAAATACACATCGAACCAAATCAAGATACGAAAAAAAGATATATATATATAGATATATATATATATATATATATATATATATATATATATATATATATATATAACAATTCAACCTAAGCAAGGTAATGATGCCACTAAGACGCAAGGGGATACTGGGAATGAAAGAAGATCAAAAGAGTCTATAAGGATCTGGAAAGGCGATCCTAAACAATTACCATGTAATGAAAATGGAATTCTGTCCCAAAGAACGGAGCAAAAGTATATACTCCCATATAAATGCAATGTAATTTTTGGGCACTACGGTTTCTTCCCAAAATTATATATATATATATATATATATATATATATATATATATATATATATATATATATATATATATATATATATATATATCAAGATCTCTAATATTACCTTCAAATTTCACTGTATATAAACTTAAAAACTAAATTTTAAGTAAGAGAAATTACCAATCTAAAAATAGTCGCAAATTAAATTCATGAATAAAATTCAAACTGATAGAGATATCATCTTAATAATCAATTACAAATAGAAGTAAACTTATATTTGAAAATAAAATTTTAGTATTTTAATGTAAATTCTATGAATATTTTTCTAATCGACTATTTCATATTAAATTTTTGTAATAAAGTTTTTTAAAAAAATTTAACAAACATATAATTAAATTCCTTATAGACTGTTTAAACATTCAAACTCATATCAAACATTGTAATATTTATGAACTCTCAAAGTAAAGCAAAACAAGAGTGCCTATTTCGGGCCTTTCATTCCAAAGAAAGTTAATGACACTTTCTCTTATAACTTTTTTCTCTTTTTTTCTCTTTATGCCTTTTATCCTCTCCCCCTTCCATATCAATATATAACTTCCGTTAAGTTAACCGATTTAATGTGTCAATGTCTGGATTTCCTCAAACAATTTAAATTTGAAAGAATAGAAATGTTACATTTAAATCAATCATGTCTCTCTCCCCCTTCACTTCCTCACCTCGTTAATTTACATATACTTATTACTGCCCGTCAAAAATGTGTAAATTTCTTTTCATTTTTCGTTTCAACCTTTGGAAGTAAAGTCTGATGATCCGCTGTCCTTTAAAAGGGCCGTGGTGAAATAATTTATTACATGGAACCATAAAGTGGTCTGTTTTTTTATTTAAATTACATATATATATATATATATATATATATATATATATATATATATATATATATATATATATATATATATATGAATATAAGATATTGCACATAGAGGGCTAGTTTTAATAAAATATACGAGTCGTGCTACCGGTGAGGGATAGCATATGTATTTATTAATATACACGCACACAAATACACACACACGCATACACACACGCACACACACACACACACACATATATATATATATATATATATATATATGCGCGTGTGTGTTCGTATGTGTGTCATTTATTATCAATAACATTTATTCTCAATATGAGAGTTCAATCTAGCTTAACTTAGTTTTAAAGAAATGTATGCCGATAAATCTGGTAGCAAAAATCAGGCTCCCTCGCAGAGCTAGAGAGTTTTTATTTAAGGAAACGGAAGTCATATATCGTTCTCTGTAAATGCCGGCCACCCAAACATGATTATGCCCTTGTACTTCTTTTTACACACAGTAATGGGAATTTCGTCTTCTTCTTCTTCTTCTTCTTCTTCTTGATGTAAAATGCTTTCGACGATAACACTTGCATTTCAGTTTTGTGCGCAACAGCCGCGTCTTCTTGCTCGAAACTTTTTCAAATACACAAAAATGTCTAACTAATCTCTTTCTACGAAAATAACATAAAAATTACATTTACTTTTATAATGGTTTCTTGAATAGTATTCACAGTGACTAGCATTCACAGACATTGAACAAAAGTTATCCTCATTAACTCGCATATATACGAACATGTGAGACTCGTGCAAACTAATTTACAAGTTATTACGAAACTAACGATATATACAGGAACTATTTCTTTTATGACATATGACTTTCTTTTTTGTTATTGCTTAAAATATTTGTTTTTCATAAACCTTTTCCTAAACTGAATGGTAACTAACTAATAGACGCCTAATAAAACTCGCGAGAGCCACTCAAAGTAGAGGGTTACTGAATAGGAAGTAGTTTTGAAAATGATAAGGAAAAGTAATGATTAACATTTGATGTAAAGAGATTATGACAGTAGAATACAGGGAAGCATGAGCTAATGGGTGGACGAACAGATGCATACTGGACATCTCCGTCCCGGACAATTGCGTACCAGACAACTGTGTCCATGGACATTTGCTTCCAGAGACAAATGCGCCCCTGGATAATTGCTTACCTCTTATAATTTTTGGAAGTTACCATACTTTCTTTTATTAAGAGTTTCTAATTACAAACCAACTTTTAATTATTCTAAACAAGCAAAAAGGTAGTTACAAAGTTTGAAAGAAAAAAAAATTAAAGAAATGTTTAATATAGAAATTCGCGCACCAATACCTTTAATTACTATGAACAAACAGAAATTTAATTAGCAAGGATCAAAAAGAGAGAAAAAATGATTTTATTAAGAGAAAGATAAGCAAGCCGTTTCAGTTCACTCCAGCAGTGCGTACCACAAACAGCTAATAAATTCTGGATTTTATCTCTATCTATAAAAGGCAGGATGTGTGTGCGTGTGTGTGTGTGTGTGTGTGTGTGTGTGTGTGTGTGTGTGTGTGTGTGTGCGTGCGTGTGTGTGTGTGCGTGCGTGTGTGTGGGTGTGTGCGTAACGAATGCACGGCCGCAATTTTCGACGGATTTGCACCAAAATTTAAATGCACATGCTACACGTTAGTTGAAAGCCCAAGAAGGACTTTTCCCAACTCCCATCGATAGTGGAAATAATCGATTTTTTCATACTTCTACTGCAGTCTTAATTGTAGTTTGCGGCCATTTTCTACTAGCCAGAGTGAGAGCCTATAGCTGGCTGCCACGAATAGGCAGGGAGATTCAATTGGCCAGCGTGAGAGACAACAGCTGACTGACACGAATGTTAACTAGCATGCTAGCATGCAACAAAAATCGATAGCTGCATTCGTCACAAGTTGGAAAAATTTTAATCTGCATGGCACTTTACTCCAATTGGCTCATTCGCTTGCTTTAACTCAATGTTGATTCTGATTCAGCAGAACTGGGTTGGGTGTGAAAAAATATTTTCTGTTAACATTCTTTTTTCATTCGGTTTTTCCAGTTACGAGTCCTTTTTTAAAGCTGATCGTTTTGTGTTCATTTTGTCTAGTTCTTTTTTCGTAACAGATTTAATGTTTAGTATAGAGCTTAGAAAAATTCGCAGTGTGAGATAGGCAAGAAGTAAGGCATGTAGCAACATCAGCACGGCAAAGGGCACTCCTTTAAAGGCAAGGAAGGGCAAAAATATTTTAAGTCAAGTGATAGCGATTGCTGTATGAATCGTACGATTTTTGAATCAAGCACGGGCAACGCCGGGCCATGCTGCTAGTGAAATATAATATATACGATCATTTACCGTAGTAATAGGTAGAAATTAATGAGGTAACAACGATACCTCTGTGGGATAAGAGTTGTAGAGAATAAGTCATCACCCACACGGCCATGTAATAGCTTTTGAACTCTGTCGAGGTTGATTTGACTCTTATAAAGGTAGAGTATTACAATCAAAGATACAAGGAACTGACGATTCTGCCCGCAACTTTTTGCGATGCCAACGAATATACGCCTTCCATTTGAGACTGGGATTGCGTTTTTACCCAGTAGGCGTTCTAGTCAAGTTATGAACAGTCATTAGGATTGGAAAACTACGTCACGGAGGTGGGAAAGTGACTGAAATCGAGATGCCAGGTCAGGACCAATAACATTGCTGGTCCTTGGGATTTTGCTGAGAATCCCGCGATATATAGAGCAGATATACTAAAAATATTCAATGAACGGACGAATGGTATATTAATAAATTTTCAAGATGGATTTCGATGAGTGAAATCGTCTGGCACGGCACACAATGAATCAACCTTCTTAGTAACAGACTTAGCAACTGATTCAATATAATCACTCAACTTCTTAGCAGTAAAATATGTGAGATCAAGAAGCCGGTAAAATTTATTTTCAACTGTGAATAGGTCTGGAAAAAATGACAAAATGACTTCCCACTGACTTTAGTATTTTGCATTTTATATTTTATAAATTGTTTCGTCAGCTTTTTCTTTAACACTAGAAACCCTTTGTGAGAGTGGCATATGTATTGACATCAACAGAATTATACGAATATAGTATGCCAAAGAGCTGTGAATTATTTTGTTATTACCCATATGCAAAAATAAATATCGTTTCTCTTTGTTTAGAAATGCGCATCTCGTTTGTAATCTCACCGCTAAGACACGAACGAGAATTCGATCAAATAAGTTTGCATCGCTCTGGTAAAGGGAGTTTTTAACTAAACTCTAAAATGAACGTCCCAGGCTATCTGGGATGGAAAATCATGTTACAATATGGAAAGAAAAGCTTGCTAATCTTTGCGAAAGAAAATCTGGAATCCGCACTCAAAAGACACCAGGAACTCTCACGTGATCAAATTCCGGCAGAATGTGGAAATGGGATATGACATGAAGTTTTATAAATCGATGGATCGTTCACACCCCCATCCACAGCAGGACAGATTTTCAATTAATTCCGGTTGATTGTATCTCCAGCCTTCTTCAGGGGTATATTATTTTCATTAAATTCCTGATAATGTTCTGCCAATGTACACATCATTGCTGGTTATCGGTCCACATAAACTCCATAAATAAAAATTCGATGTTTCTCTCTCCTTCGCTTGTCATCAATATCGAGTGAGTTTTAAATTCTCTAAACCTCTTTTCCTCATCATGCGCCCCAGAAATATAACCTGTCTCTTTAGTATTATTCATGATAGTTATCTTATCTGAAAACCAACTTCATCTCGCCGTGTTACTGGGATCTTTTCATTTGTTGTAGGCGATGTAATAATATATGTGATTTATGTAATAAATAATAGCTTTTGCCGCATCTCTCGTATAGACGCGGCATAAGTTTTTGTTTATCTACAATCAACAATTTATCTTCATGTATCAATCGATCTTATACCTATATATCTCGCATATCTATCCTGAGATCGACAAAGTCCCCTTGCTAAATATTGGAACCTACGTCTATGTACGAGGGTCATTCAATAAATAAGTTGAATTTTTCGGTATAAGGACTTTTTTTTTAAGCTTATCACCCCAAGCAAGGCTGGAAGCCACTAGCACGCAAGGGGTTCCAGAAGGTTTGGAGGAAGAGCGGATAGGAGTGGTAAAGGAGAGGATGTGGAGAAAGATAGTGGATCGATCAAAGCAAGGGGGTTACAGAAGATTTGGAGCGAGAGCAGATAGGAATGAAAGGTGAAAGGATGTGGAGAAGGGAAGTGGAGATGTCGATTGACGTTACACTTAAATAATTGGAGATTGTAATTGTCAGGGAAACAGGAATAAGGAAGGGAGTTCCACAGGCGAGATGTGCGAGACATGAAGTTATTGGAGTAGAAGAGACGTCTAATACAGATAGAAGCTTACTCTTTTTATTTTTTTTTCCATCAGAATGTCTGAGGACCAACTTCTCGAGAGTTCCTCTCTGCGGCTGCTCGGTCTCACGCTGTCCGCTGATCTGAGATGGAACAAATACATCGAGTCAATTGCATCATCCACCGCAAGAAAAGTTGGTTCCCTGTGCCGAGCCAGGAAATTCTTCTCCCCGGAATCGATCCTCCAAGTCTATAAGTCTACCATTCGACCTTGCATGGAGTATTGCTGCCATTTATGGTCTGGGGCCCCTGCGTGTTGCCTCAGGGTTCTTGATAAGATCCAGAGACGGATATGCAATGTGATTGGCCCTGATCTGTCATCTCGTCTGCAGTCGCTCTCTCACAGACGCGATGTTGCATCGCTCTGCCTTTTCTACAAGTACTTCCAGGGTAATTGCTCTGAGGAGTTGCTTTCGCTTGTCCCTAAGCCTCATGAATTTAAGCGTCCTACGAGGCTGGCATCCCGTTCCCACCACTTCACCGTTGAAACTGTTAGATGTAGACGTCTTTTCTTCTCCAATAGCTTCATGCCTCGTACATCTCGCCTATGGAACTCCCTTCCCTATTACTGTTTCCCTGACAAATACAATCTCCAACGGTTTAAGTGTAGCGTCAATCGTCATCTCCAACTGCCTTGATCTATCCACTTCCTGACATTTTTCATTCCTATCTGCTCTCGCTCTATATCTCCCGTAACCCCCCTGCCTAGATCGACCCTCCGTCCTTCTCTTTCTCCACATCCCTTCCTTTACCACTCCTATCTGCTCTTCCTCCAACCCTTCTGTAACCCCATGCGTGATAGTGGCCACCGGCCTTACTTGGGGTGATACGCTTAAAAAAAAAAAAATATTAAAAAAAAACTTTGAGAGTTTTGGCGATTAACAAAGATGGCCAACCAAGAAGCATGTTCTAGGATTGAACAACGGTCAGTTATCAAGTTTTTGGTTGCTGAAGGGTGCAAACCAGTTGAAATTCATAGGATAATGTCAACTGTGTATGGTGCCACATGTTTCAGCCAAAAAAATCTCTACGTGGGCTAAATTGTTTAAAGAAGGACGGAGCAGTGTTGAGGATGAAGACAGGCATGGGAGGTCTACAGAAGTCAGGTCTCCTGAGGTGATCGAATCAGTCAATGACCTCATTCAGTCTGAGAGAAGGGTGACAGTGGATGACATTGCAAGGACTTTGAGCTTATCTGTTGGGATCATCAGTCAGAAGGAGTCATCTTGCATCATGACAACGCAAGGCCTCACACAGCAGCCCAAACGGTGCAGACCATCAACGAGCTGAGCTGGGAACTGCTCCCTCACCCCGCTTACAGCCCAGACCTTGCCCCTTCAGACTTTCACCTGTTTGGTCCCTTGAAAGCGTTCAAAGGAGAGGAACCAAATTTAAAAGTGACGATGAAGTCAAAAGTGTTGTGAGCGACTAGACTAAAATGATAGAAACTGTTTATATAAGATAATTCTATCCAAGCCACATCCTCTCTTCATTTAATAATAAAGAAAATGTGTTGAATTTGGTTTATTTTGCTTTACGGCATATTAACACCTCAATAGGTTATTTAATGCCCACAAGATTTTGAGGGTAGGTTCGTATGGATAGAATATGTATTCTTTGTAAGAAATCAGTTTGTAGATCAGTTTTCATTGAAAGTATTTTTGCAAAGACGTTTTTTTCTGAAAGTTTGCTTTCCTTGGTGGATTCTTTTCAAATATAGATTATATATATTAATATTATGTACTTTTGTAGAGAAATTGATTTTGCTGACATTCTTATTTGGTTTATATTTTTTGGTTTAGGCCCACTCTTGGAATGTCCTGGAAAATGCACTAAATTGAAGCTTGCCTGAATATTACATCCTGGAAATTTTTTTACGTATCGTTTTCTTAAGAGAAATGGTTCTTTCTCAAGCCAAAATATGTAAGTACGATCATAAAGATTTCAGAAACTTCAAGTAAAAAAAAACAAGAATAAAAATAATATTTTGCTTTGATTTCAACGAGATGTTAAAATTTACACCACTCAGTCTCCTTTGTATTTTCCTTTATTTTCCTTAAGTTCGATAATCTTTGGAATATTTTAGAATGTTCTGCAATTCAAACTAGAAGGCGCAATGGCATTTTTCCACAACAATAATTTTTCTGTATTTATTCTCAATAAAATATCTGCATTTACTTTGATAAATTTCCTCAAAAAACGAAACGCGTCGGTATAAAAGGTTTCCCCTTTACATTTCTTTTATTAATATCTCTATATATAATTCTATAGTTTCATGCGGGTGTATACACATAAATATGTATACAGAAACCAAACTATTTCTTCTCTGCGTCTCCCTATCTGCTTATATTTATCTACCTGTAGCTGTCTAACATCGTATATCTGGATAATTTGAGAAGAAGGAATAATAAAATCTGATGAATACATATATATATATATATATATATATATATATATATATATATATATATATATATATATATGAAGATCGATAGACTGAGAAAAACTTACGTCAATATCAAATTGTCAGAGAGCGTGAAGGAAAATCCACATGGCGCGAACAGGTAGATACAATTTTTCATTAATATACTTTCTTTTTGTCTAAATACGTACTGTGTACCCCCAGCAGATTCTAGATGCATATTACCAGGAGAAAGCATATTTCATGAATTCATTTTCTCAAATTCTTTTTCTCTATTACGAGCCACCAATTGGTGTATCGCACGCTCGACATAAATAGATTCATCTCGCTTTCGACTTTGACACGCATGCGCTGAGCTGAAATATTTTATTTTCTCTTCGGGCACAGCATAGCCAATCAGCATTCAGTGATGGCGCTGATTCCTTTATTGAAAGATCAGAAGTAAAAAAAATATTGCAGCAAAAATATCCATCTAATACAAATGCCTTTATTACGTTCATTCGAATCAGCGAACTTTATATAAAATCCACAAGATGGAAACCCTAGTTTTATGTTTTTTTCTCTTCAATAAATATAAGAAACGATTTCCATGTTGATAGTAAACGTTTGTCTTAAAGCCAGTAAGCGGAATATACACCCACGAACTATTCTTCAACTGCCAAAGAAAATCGAGCGTTTGTTTAATATATAGATTACTATGCAACATTCGTAATATACAGTAAACTGCATATACATATTTTATGCATCACACACACACACACACACACACACACCTATATATATATATATATATATATATATATATATATATATATATATATAGTGAATAATAGGTAAGGTCACAGATGTTAATGATAACCCTTTAACGGATCCTTTGTCTTCTAATGTGGAGCTAGTAAGCATCTATCAGAATCAAGATATGCGAAACTTGCTACGCACATACACACAAAGTTCATATAAACATATGTTAACAAATCCTTTAAATTTTAAGTATTACGTTTAAAGAAAGTTTACGGTAGATGGCGTTCTGATGCCTTGTAGACTAGGTTACATTTGTCCATCGTGTACATTTGTGGCTAGTCTAACGTTTTAACGTTTAACTGAGAAGTATTCTGTTTAACAATGGCAGGATATTCATATTGTTAGAAAGAAGATATGATCTTTACAAACGACCGCACGAATGGTAATAGACACGAAGCTGCACAGTTGTATCAGATTGTGCTTGCAGACCGAAAGCACCAGATTCATCGAACCTTTTCTGCTATCTGTCGTCGCGTTGCTGAGATAAGATCTGTGGCAGCACAAACTATGGATCAAGGAAAAGTGAGATCCACTCATACGTATGACTACGAATAATACATTCTACAGGCTGTCAGAAACGAGGTTTCAGCACACGTCAAGCGGCCCAAGCATATCGTATATCTCATAGTACTGCATGGAGGGCACTTTAAGAGCAGCTCCTGTATCCGTGCCATTTGCAACGAGTTCAGGGTCTTTCGCCCACTGATCACTCAAGACGGGAGGACTTTTGCCAATGTTTTATTGCACAAACTGGCGACCCCTTGTTTGTCATTTCAGTCTTGTTTACGGAGAAGGCAACATTTGGAGGAGATGAAATAAAAAATTTACTCAATCAACAGTTGTGGGCGGATCGGAATCAGACACCAGCATCAATTTACAACTAATTTCTGGGCTGGAATTGTAGTTGCCTGTCTGGTAGTTCTACATATTCTCTCAACACATTTTGCAGGAATTGTCTACAGGGACTTCTATCGAACACATTCCAGAGTATATACCCTTCTAGAGGATATATCCTTCTACAGTATATACCCTTCTAGAGAATATACCATTCTACAGTATATACCCTTCTAGAGTATATACCCTTCTAGAGGATATACCCTTTCTAGAGGATATACCCTGGCTAATACGAAGGCGCATGTAGTTCATGCATGATGGGGCTCCGGCACATTTTAGTAATGTTGCTCGCGATGCACTGACTGACATCTACATGACAAGTGGATAGGTAGAGGAGGACCGGTTCCCTGGCCTCCACAGTCACCCGATCTCAATTTGGGGGATTTTCGGTATCACATAAAGCAATTGGTTTGTGCAGCATATATTAATAATTATAATATAATTAATAATAAGAGCCGTTTCATCAACGTGTCATAGAAGCCTTCAAAACTATTTGACACCGTCTGGAAGTATGTGAAAGGGGCCGCCAGTCAATGATCCGACGGGTACTGTGTCGAGGACCAACGATGGCCTTTTGCACATATGTTTATATGGACATTTGACATTCTTTTGGTGTTAGGAACCAGCCCTAAATTTTTGGAAAGTATATTTGAAACACCCTATATATATATATATATATATATATATATATATATATATATATATATATATATATATATATATATATATAGGTAGAAATCCGTTGGTATATAATCCAAGTGAATACTATTAACACGACATAAAACATTAAATATTAAAAGTGTTTTGTACAAAAAGCTCAATGTTTTTTTAATAAACAGAGCAATATATTACATACAATCGGAATTAAGATACCATTATGTAAATGATAATTTTCATACTTTAGTTGGCTGCTAAATTGCATTAGTGGATTTGCATTTTCCTTCTACAGGACAGAGTGTACCATTTCTACAATTACATGCTCATCAATAAATAGGTCATTCTTCACTTTTTTCCTTCCCTTTTCCCTCTGACCACCTTTCATATGAAGACTTACACTACTTCGTATTTTCTTTTGCTACCTTCCATTCCTTTCTATTTCTTCTTCTTTTTCCCCTTTTTTTCTTCATTTCTTTCCCCTGTCTGGCAAATTTTTATTTTAATAATTTATCATCCATTGACTGTTTGAAAAATCCTCTAAATTTAATTTTACAAGATGAAAATGATCATTTAAATCATGGTATCTTAATTTCGATCGTCGAAACAATATTTTCCCCATTTAAAATAATAGAAATTAAATTAATTTGTTCCATGCCTCAAAAATAGTGATATAAATATCTATAAAAACCGTTTTTTGCGAATATTAAATTTCTTTTTTCAAGATTATTCGCAAATAATATAAATCAATATATAACGGTGTCTCCTTCCCAGGCTTTATTAATGAAGTTTAATCAATTTAGGATATAGAAGTCATCCTTCCAAAATTCTTTTAGTGTCTGGTTTGTATTTTCAGTCACTTCAAAACACCTCGGAAACAAAGCAATTTTATAACAGATCGCTACCTGACCATGTTTCACTACACTCTGGATGGCGGTTTTCTTTTTAAATTTTTCAAACCATCATCATCTTGCCTTGAATGCATTTTCATCTTAAGAAGACGTGCTTGGCATTTTTTTTTTTTTTTTTTTTTGCAAACGTAATATGACAAAATCACCTCGTAACAGTCTCTCATTCACCTACACCAACAACAGCTTCTCAACATCTCCTAGGGCTTTTGGAAAAAAGGTGGTAATTATGCTAATTCCCTTGGCTACATCAGGCTTTTTTTATTTCTGTCTTGTTCTCTAGGATAGTGAAAATTGTTAATACGGAATGTCACGATTGGCACGATCAGAAACGCGGCTATATTCTTGGTGTTTCTGAATGATCTTCAGTTTCAGTAGCACGGATATTTTTCCCTCTTCTTAGAAGCAACCAGATTCTTGGGTGACATCGTGAGCTACAAAACATCCAAAATTACCAACTAAAATTTAAAAATTATTGTACATATACAGTCACAATAAAATGTACAGTGCAATAACTGTATGTAAAAATGTAAAGGAACAATGTGCAGTGATGACATCTAATTTTAATTTAAAATGACGAAATGTGATTTTAAATTAAAGTGATGAAATGTGATTTTAATTTAATGTAATGAAATGTGATTTTACTCCAATTAAACTTGATACTGTTTTTACATTTCTCTATTGTACTGCATTGAAATCAATTTAAAAGTTAATGATTATACATTGTATATTAGACTAAATCACACATTACACAGAGATTAAACAAAACGAAGTCAACATGGTCACATTTTACTTACTTTTAATTCAATAAATATTAATAAATTTTAAATGTTACTGTACTGTACAGTAATGCAAATGTACTGTATGTATTACTCTACATAAATTTTTGCATATTATTATTCGTTTTTACACTTACATTAATATAATTACAAATCTACGTACACTACAAAGGTTTATTCTACGAGGTAAGAAAGAGGACTGTGCGGGTGATAAAATGCTCGCAGCATCACACTACATCTAGTGTGATGGAACTTTATAGAAATACGTGGTGTATAATAATATAATAGAGTACTGTATATAAAATATATTATAATATAATAATGTACACTGTATATAAAACATCAAATTATGAGAATAAAAAATACAGGGTAAAATATATCGGCAAATATTTATTAGAGTACAGTATAACAATATAGTATAAAACTATTGTAATACTGTATAATACTACAGTATTATATTATTATATATAAAATATATAACAATATAATATATAAAACATAAAAATATAAAAAAACAGTTTATTTAGATAAGAGTAAACATTATTTATGGTATATTTATATGAAATGCAGTGGAGATAATCCCATTCTTAATTTCGTAAGTTGAAATTAATTCGAAAGTTAGACACGAAATTTCTGACAAATATTTGTTCGTATGCTGAGTTTTTCGCAAGTGGAGTGGTTTGTAATTCACTGTGTATATATATGTATATTATATATATCTCTTATGGGTCCTTACCTATAACTACAGAATGAACTCTTCCTAACACTATGTATACTACGCTTCTTAAGAGAGAGGGACGAATCGAGTCGAGCCGATAGTAGTTCACTCCAAGCCAGACTGACAGTCATACTAACACCTTCCACTTCTTGTATTATTATTTTGTGTAATATATCTTGGTTATTTCTACTCTTGTGTTCGTGTTGTTCTTCCTTGGTCCTAACCTGGACCATAACAATATCTAATATATATATATTATACATATATATATATAGCTTCCTTCTGCCTTTTCTATAAATACTTTCATGGCGCTCCTTTCTCTTTATAAGTCTATGTACTAAATTAAGCGTCTATAGTACTAAATTAAATTAATTATGTGCTAATTAAGCGCAATTCTAGATTGGCGGCTAGGTCTCGTCATTTTACAGTTGAAATGATTAAATATAACCGTAAGTTCTCTGCTAATAGTTTCTTCTATCGCGCTTCTGGTTTGTGATGCCCTCTTCTGGCTTCTGGCTTATCAGTCGGCTATGATCTGCAAGAAAGCAAGCGCCATTTCAATTGTTGTCTTCTGAGTTCTTAATTCCTCTTCTTTTATTGTCATCTCTCTTGAATAATGTCTTCTTTTCTCTCGTATTCTCTTGCACTCAGTAACCCTTTGCGTCTTATTGCCTTACTCGGATTAAATGATTAAACAAAACATGTCATTTACCCTTCATAATAAAATCTGTCTTCCGAATTTAACAGGCAATCAGCAATTGATCGCTCTTCTTCGCATCATATCTTCGCTTAGACCTCAGGTAAAAATTTAAAATAGAACAATATAATGATAGAGAGATAGTAATCTTAGACGGTTATTGTTAAAATAGTAATGATAAATAATGTTTCTGAAAGCTATATAAAGAATCCTGTGACTTCTGTTAGTCCGTCCGTTCATCACACTCTATAAAATAGTTATATCTTCACTAATCGAAACTAAATTTGGGAGAGAAGTAAAAGCAGGTAAGAGTGTACAAAGTACGAGTTAGTTTTATAGATTAGTACAATAAATTTTCATTAATTTTTTAGGAAACAAGAACAGTTTTATTATTTAATATACAAAATACTCCCACTAATTTGAAACAGTTTGATGATAGAAATAAATATTATTTAATAAAAATCCTATGTCGTTTACATATTTATTTCTTTAGGGTTTTATATATACAAGAATCCAGGTTCCAGATCGGCCTGCATTGGCGAGAACTATAAACAAGTCACAAGGACAAACGTTTCAAAAAGTTGGAATTTGGCACCAGAAAGAAATATTTACGCATGGTCAGTTGTATGTTGCATGCTCAGGAGTAAGAAATCCTAAGAATTTATTCTTTGCTGTTAAAAATGAAAAACAAATCTTACAAAATACTGTTTAACATGAAATCCTATAAAATTAATTTAAAGAAATTGTTAAACGACTAAGTATGTTTTTCTCAAAGTATTTTTCCAAACATATCAGCTTATTTAAATTTCAACGAGTGGTTTGCGAAATTGAACGAAACGTAGAGTTTGTAAATCTTGACAAAATGTTAGCAACGACTTTAACAATACTAAATACTACGAAGATTTCAACATACATCAGCGCATTGCAAAAAAAGAAAACATTCTAGTGAATAAAAAAGATGTGACTGGAAGTGAAGATTATAATGACAAGGACGATAGATAATGATTGAATCTTGTTTCCAAGAGCTTAAAATTGCACTATTCAGGCAAAGTACATATACAGGAATGTCCTTCACAAAGAGGCACTTCATAGGAAAAGGTTGTGTGTGTACAAATGGAGAAAAAACCTGATTCGATGCATCGGAAATAGATGGGTAGGTCCTAGATATAAATCTTGGAACTGGTGAAAATAAAAAACGGAAGTCATTTGAATATTTGTGAGAAAAAGACTGCAGAGTTTAGAATAAATTTCCCACCGAAAGGCAGAATGAACGATTTAAAATTCAATCGAGTCTGGAAATATGGTAGCAATACTCCATTATTGGTTAAATATCACACCTGTAAAGATGAACAAGCTATCAGACACTTCCTGGAACTATTAGAATTAACTTACCATTTTGCAGCCTCTTGTAACTGGAGAAGAGTCCAGGTTTTTGAAAATCTTATTACGTGCCTAAGAAACGTGAGTGAAGTATGGGGAAATGGTTTGTAAGTGTTGGCGTTATTTTAACAGGTCAAATCATTCAAAATCGTCTGAAGTGGGTTTGCCATTTTTTGCCAGTGGAAGATGGAAAGATTCCTAGGCAGATATTATCTCGACAAAGGAATGTAGCTTTCTCAGAAAACGAAAATTAATTTGAAGGACGGTGTGAAAATGACGCTGGAGAAACAACTCTTGAGTGAGACCAGACTAGGAGAATTTAGAACTGGGCTAAGGCTGCAGATTGTAAAGAAGTAAATCTATATTTTTTAAGGTTTTATTGAAATTTTATTTAAGTTTCCACAGGTCCTCCATCATTAGCAATACAAAGGGTAATACGATTTTGCAGTTCACGGAAAACATTTGCCAACTGATTTACAGTAATGCCTGAAATCACATTAGTTATTTTATCTATACTTAAAACTACGTACATTAAAAATTATAACATTTTTTACAGATTATTTCTTTCGCAAATACAAGTAAAGTAAGTGCACACGAACTTTATGTACACCATATATATATATATATATATATATATATATATATATATATATATACATATATATATATATATAATATATATATATATAAAGTACACACGAATTTTATGTACACCCTGTATATATATATATATATATATATATATATATATATATATATATATATATATATATATATATATATATATATAAAGTGCACACGAACTTTATGTACACCCTGTATATATATATATAAAGTGCACACGAACTTTATGGACACCTTGTATATACATATATATATATATATGCTATCAAATTGTATTGTTGATAAATTTATTATAAATATATATTGTTAGTATTTTTTATATAAAAATGTATTTTCGTACTTTCATAGTGTTTTTTTTTGTTTAAGGTTTACTATTTATCTATAGATGGGAATTACCCGGGGTTATGATTGACTTTTTTGACTTTTTCGTCTTCTTTCTCACTTTAACTCCCTGTAAGCCCCCTGCGCACAATTGGAATTTCCGCTTTACTTGGGGGGGAAATGATTTAAAAATGATAATTGTTTGTATTTTCATTTTATTCAAAAATCGTAACATTTCTTTCGGCCTCAACGTGTCAATATTTTCCGTTGTCAATGATAAAACAATGATGTTTCCTGTAGAAAAAATATGGACATTAAATGCCCATACACATCATCATCATGAACATCATCATCAACAGTCCCATGGTCGGATTTATCTGTTATGAGACAAAGTGACAACACGTCTTCTCAAAAAGCTAAAAAAGAATGTTCACTCTTTATTTTCATTTTGGACGTTAAATTTACCGAAACATTTGACAGGGTTTCTCCGGAATTCTTCCCCTCTCGTGCTACCAAAAAGGAGGCACGGTGGAGTAATGAATAGCGGCTCAGATTGACGAATTGGAGAGCCGAGTTCGATTTCCAGTCGAATCCATTGCATTCACTTACATGCTAATACCCTTGTGAACGGGTATGAAATCCTCTTCTTATTTCCTCCCATCTATGGGTAAATAGCAGAACAGACTGGGTTCGATAGCCTTGCGTGGCAACTGGTCTAGGAGGAGTACAACTCTGAATTCAAAACCTGACCCTCCTGCTTGAGGGTTGTGTAGTAGGCTAACAACATACTCACTTTAAAAAATGACTTGTTACAGAAACCGAATCGATATCTTGCGGTAGTAATTTCCCCAACGAATTTAAAGGCACAATAAATATATATATATATATATATATATATATATATATATATATATATATATATATATGAAGAAATATAGTCTTAAAGTGTGCTATATTTATGGGATAAAGTGCTCAATATCAGAGATAGAGCGTGTGAAAATATAAAAGTGGACATGGAAGTCAGCACTTAGAGGCGACAGTCTGTTTCATGCTAGTGCAATCGTATATATATATATATATACATCGGCAGAGTCACTGTCAGTCACTGTGTGTTTATCTAAATCTAAAAATAAACACGCTAAAATTCACCTTCATCCCTGCCATGAGCCGACGGCTTAGTGGTAGAAGTTCCGATTGACGCCAATTCAGTCGGGTTTCGGTCCTAGCTAGAGGCAACCGGACGTGTAGTCACACTGATGTGCTGTGAAACAGCGAAACAGTCTGTCTGTGGATGTCAAAAAAAAATATATATATATATATATATATATATATATATATATATATATATACAGAGAGAGAGAGAGAGACAGACAGACAGACAGACAGACTGCTTTGTCAGTTGACTGCGTTTTCCTTTGATTCCCAAATCGGATCTTATCTGTATCAATCCACATACATTATAGAATTGATTAATGTGTGTTCTTGTGGGAAAACAGGTACCAGATCTGCGTCCACAGATCGTTCTCATCCCCAGCATCAGCCCCCTGCTCACGTATGTGATATGCTCACCAGAGCAATGGAGCAGTTTCATGTGACTCGGTTGCGTGTTAAGTCTCTCTCAATGATCATCCTGTCTATTCACTGACGTTGTCAGTCCATTTTGTCTGTCCCTTCTTTTGCCTAAGGTGGAACCTTATAGGACGGCAGTGGAAAGATTGCTGGTTTTTATTATGTTGTCATATATCAATTCCCACATCTTGACTGTGGCTATAAGTTCTTTCAACGAGCATGTGCCTTATCAGAGGGTGGTGTCTCGTAATGCATCATTTGTGAAGTCTATTACGTATGAATGAGAGTGTTGTTTAGCATCTATGCACGCCAGGTTGTGTTAATGGTGTGTTTTATTTTGTTTTACGGTATATCAACACTTCAATGGGTTATTTACTACCGACAAGATTTTTAGAATAGATTCGTATGAATAGCATATGTATTCCTTGTAAGAAATCAGTTCATAGCTCATGTTTCATTATTTTGTAAAGAGGAATTTTTGTTGACATTTTCGTTTCGTTGCTGTGTTCTTTGCAGAGATACTGTTTATAGAAAATTGATTTTGACATTCACATTTGGTTTATATTTTCAAAGTGAGTTTAAAAGCTCGGTAAATGAAATGGCGATAGAAACTGTGAGAACAAAACCTCTGTAAATGTATCTCGTTTTCTCATAGTTGTTTCCACGATTTTTGTCTCACGACTTCAGCAAGAAGTTTATCATTTAAATTTGTTTTCCTTATTTTCTTCATGTGAATATTCCGATAAAGTCTGCAGTTGAAGAATTCATTTCACGATAACACTGAGAGGGAGACTTGAAAAACAATGATAAAAACACATTGACATGGACTATCGTTTTTAAATATCATATATTTTCTCCAAAGTAGTGATTGCCATAAAAGATGATAGATTTGAAAAATGAATTTAGACGTATCCTGGGGATTCTATACTCACAGGAATACCTCCATATTTCATACAACAAAAGAATCAGAATAGTTTGAGGAAAATGATACCGGTTGATTAAACTTATCTTCTTTTTTTAATTTTATTCCCGCATATCAATATGTCGCTCCACTTTAAACTGAAAACTTCATATCCACTCCAAGTGAGACAATTAAATATTGGAAGAGTTCTGTTAACAAGAGTTACATTAAATTAATTTTTAATCAATATCACAATTAGTATTTGTAAACTATGGGCAAACTACAATAGCCGATGCTATTTCTACTAATAAAGATCTCATTAATTATTAGAGACACGTCCAATTTAGAGGCTGTGGGTTTGTTTAGGAAACTGTTTTTATCTTTTTCTTTTAGGAAGTTGTCTTTCTCTTTTTTGGCAAATTTAAATTTTAAAAAATCTCATTTGTGAAAAGAATTGTGACTAGCATAAAATATTGAGACATTTCTTCAGGGCACAGCAAACTTCTTTCTTTCATCGTGTGGGTTGATGAATGTTGAACTAGAAAAAGTTCACATCCCAAAATAAAGAAAGTAAATTCTTTCAGATGCTTAACTCTAACACCATAAGGAGTAGAGTATTGCTGCACGACTTGGAGAGCTTGTACCCAAAGGGGATGATAAAATTCATTCTTTTCTCATCAAATATGTGCTGAAGTAAAAAAAAAAAAAAAAAAGGGATAAGATAAACTGGATTAGATCATAAATTAATCTTAATTCGTCATGTAATTAAATCAAACTTGATTCACAAATTATTTGATAAAGAAAAAAATAACAAATTTCACTGTGAATGTTTTAGCGATGGTCAAAATTCTAAGGAAAATAAAAAAATAAAAATCTTGACCGTCAATGGTGTTTTAATATTCGATTTTAAATTCCGCCATCGGCAAATGCCTTCACTTCCTGTTTGTTATCCTCTACTCCAATTTATCGGCGGTAGGGAGCGGAAAATAAACGAGCATGAGGAATATTTTCTCTGTTTGCTATTTTCGACCGAACACCCGTCTGTTGATCTTCATCATTAATCTAGTGAGTAAAAATAGTCGCTTAAATGAATGAATTATTTATAAACAAATTGATTTAAGAACAATCTGAATAATTTTAATAATTCAAATTCAATCAAGTCAGATTCACACTAATCAAGATTTCCACCATTACATTCTCTCTTTTAGATTATACCATATACAACGGAATTTAGTATTATATACAAGGGAATTTAGTATTTTCATTTTTTAACTAGTTTTCCTTATGATGTGCAATCGTGTATCACATTAGTTCTAATATTGTACAGAAAACATTTAAAATTTTATTGTAATGTACGGCAAGATATAGTTGAGGTTGGGGAAAAACCTAACTGATTGCTCTCCCAGGAACTACAGTGAGGGAAAAGAGACGGGAGGCAACAAAAATAGCAATGCCTCGGAAACCACAGCGGCTTTCAGAACAAAATTCCCACAGGACCTACCTCAAAAGACAACCGTGTCAAATTCTGATTTTCCCAATGCTTTTATTGGCATGAGGCATCTTACAAAGACCCGGATTTTGACTAGTTTCAGAGAGGCCTGTATCTAGACATGCCAAGCTCTCCCGCTGCTAACTGGAAAACCCGGATGCAACTTGTGAACTTTTCAATAATGGCTGCATTTAAAGAATTTAAATTCCTCTAGGAAACTGAAAGGGAGCCTTGAAGAACAATGCTAAAATCACATTCACGTGGATTATCTTTTTAGAATAGCATCTAACAGTGATTCAATGTCTCTGTGGTAGAATTAATTCTAGTAAAACAACACTAAAACAATTTCGGTTAAGGGGAAATTGGGAACATTTTCCCACAGGGGGGATTATCATAAGAGCTGATGGATTTGAAAAATGAGGTTAACTGTGTCACGTGGATTCTAAACGCATGTACCTCCATATGTCACACAATACTGACGTAAACAATCTTTAATTTGCTTCATGACTTTTTAAATATTTTCCTCTGTTCAGTTCGAAGATTTTATTCCATATTAATTCGAAAACAAATCCTAGCAATATTTTTTTCATATTGAATCGGAAACAAAACA
The DNA here is from genome assembly GCA_964036315.1 of Acanthosepion esculentum. NCBI lineage: Eukaryota > Metazoa > Mollusca > Cephalopoda > Sepiida > Sepiidae > Acanthosepion > Acanthosepion esculentum. The sequence continues at coordinate 15,231,164 of OZ038491.1, forward strand.
CAGAGCAAAACAAAAAACAAAAAAAAACAAAAAAACAAAAAGAAAACAAACAAAAAACACTTTTTTTTAATAGTGTTCACATTTGTCACATTCTCTTTACACAAAGGCGTTTCAAATATCTGTTTTGTTTTAATTAAGAAAAGATGCTTGCGTTTGTTTGCCTATTTTAATCAGAGTTTGATGTTTGATCAATCCAACTTCAACTTCTCCTTCGGCAAACCATCCTTTTTCTTTTCAACCTAGAAAGATCCACACAAATAAGAGTTCAATTCCAACAAATGAATGAACTGATCTCCTGTATCGACTGGGGCCGACCTGTATGTGATTCTTTTCCGAGGTGTTCACTTTCCCCTCGCGTATCTTCAATGAAAAGGCGATGCAAACTAAGCAATAATTTCTTACATTATATATTTCTTTTGTATATATAAAAAACAATTAATACATTTCTGTATTCTGTCCGAATTTCTAGACTGAAGAGTTTTCATTTTTTTACATTATTTCCATTCGGATGTAGTGTAATAGATATCAGTTCGGAATATAAATTCCAGTTGAGTTAGTTACATTGACTCACCAATATCCTTAGGAAAGGTGTGAATTTACTTCTTGCCACTCCCTGCTATGGTTTACAGGCCAATCTCAGTACTGTTATTTTGGTTGGTAACCAGTCTACCGCAGAAAGAAACGGCAACCGAGATCTGGAAAATGTTCTGACTAGTCGTTCATGAATCGAAAGAGACAAGATAGCCTAAACCAAACGTGTATCACCTAACTGACATTCAGACTTTGTTGTCGTTATCACAACGTTTCAGCTGCTGTGACCTCCGACCTTCTTCATGAGTGTTGGTAGGCTATACTTCAGGGAATTTCAATTAAATATTACATTTCGAAATGCCATGAATGTTACCCGGATAATCAGACGCACGAAGAATGCCGGTGATTAGAACGGTCGAAGCAACTTAATATAAACAAAAAAGATTAGGACAATAGTCCGTCTGTAAATATTGTAGATAATTATACTATTAATTTCGGTTTAAAATATGTTCCTCATTAAGGATCATTTAAGTAATACTGCAGTCACATGGTTGTCGTTTGGCTACAAAGAAAACTTAGGTTTTCAAATCATCAATGGATATAGAAAACTTTTTAAAAGCTACAGGTGCGAGGAGAATTTATAGAGGGGAAATACTTGAACTGAAGTAATCGCACTCACTCGGCTTAGGTAGAATTTATCGGTTGGCACGAAGAATCTTTGCAACCGGAGACCCCCTGGATGTAGCAGATGACAAGGAATTTGATTCTCTATAATTACGGAAAACAACAAATGAAGATTATCGTTCTTTGACTTCCCTACATCCAAGAAATATTTGAATATATCTGTCTATATTTCTGAGATGAGGTTTTATGTACACTATTTACATTATTTGAACTATTGTCCTCATCTTTGTCGCCATATTTATTACAACGTTTCGGCCCTTTATCATCTGTCTATATTTCTGAGATGAGGTATTATATACACTTTTTACATTATTCAAACTATTGTCCTCATCCTTTTCTAGCTTCCATCACAAAGCAAATATACCCTTCCTTTGCTGTTTCTTATTTATAATATTTCCTATCTTCATGATTTCCTATGAGTGTTAAATACACCAAGCCTTCTCTCCTCCTTGATGTTCCAGTTGTTTCGTTCTAGTTGTTTTGTTCATTAAATTTAGTGAATCCACTGTATCCCTACGATAATTTTTGAGATGTAACATACACATAAAGAATTGTTTTACTCGAGGTTACTTTTTAAATGACCAAAAAGAAAGGAACGGTTCTCTTATTATGATTGGTACCACTTTTCTGATCTCAGTAATCCTTTATATATAGCTTTCCCAAGGGTATTTGCGCAAAAGTGGAATGCAACGAACGAGATTTGAATTCGAACTCAACTCACCCATTTCTCTTTCTGCGCCACTATTTACACCACCCGCACACCCTGGCAACAGTAGCGTTTTTATTTATTTATTATTATAATAAATGCAACTGTAACAAGGAGGGATGTGAAATGGTCTGTAGTGAAGAGAAGATGAAGAAACACTCATTTATTTGCATATCTCTGATCATCATCATCATCATATTTGTCCGTCTTTTGGGTCTGAATATATATTTATAGGATGTCGCAAAAAGTTGAAATCATTTGTAAAGCAATTATCTTGAAAACTACTATGTCTAGCTCAATGAAATTGAACAGTTTAGGTGTTGAACATCATAATTTTATTATGGGACCGATTTCATAAGTGTTCAATATGTGCACCGCCTGTGACACGGCACACGTCGAGTCGGTAGTTGACCTCTTGCCAAACACGCTGTAGCATGTCTCCGGTAACATTATCCAGTGCAGGAGTGATTCTCTGCTTCAGTTCATCAATGCTAGCAGGAAGAGGTAGGGGACATAGACTAGTCCCTTCACATATCCTCATGAAAAGAAATCACACGGCGACAGCTCCGAGGATAGTGGTGGCCATTTCATCAGAAAACTGTCTCCGCCATACCCGATCCATCCCTCTGACAGATTCCTCTTCTATTACATATAAAATCTTGATCTGTTTTTTATAAATTCTATGCAAATTTGAGGTTATTTCAACAAGAATTGCCAAAATTATTCTCCTGCGAAATTATGACAAATTTTTGGGACACCACACACACACACACACACACACACACACACACACACACACACACAAACACATATATATATATATATATATATATATATATATATATATATATATATATATATGCCCCTTGTTATTTATGTCTTAAGGAAAAATTTGAAATCATTAGATTTAAAGACAAACCCATCTCTTAAATCAAAGAAATGAACTCACTGTTAACTGTAAACATAGCTATAATTTAACTTACTATAGGGGGAGTAATATTTTCAACAATAAGGCTATGTTACTGTAAGTTTAGTATGTTATTACTTTTTTATCTAATAATCCTCCTATCGATGTAAGTATATGTTGGTATACGTATATTGTGTTGTTTGTGTCTGCACATACGTGTATATTTTATTGATAGATGTATACATATGTATGTGAATTTTTATAAATATATATATATTTCCGTGTATGTATATATTTGTATTTGCGTGTACTTGTGTGTGTGTGTGTATATATGTGTTGGTATATTTATATATATATATATATATATATATATATATATATATATATATATATATATATATATATATATATATTTTGAACGATAAAAATTATTAGAAAAATCAATTAAAATCTTCAGACATACTGGGTTGTAGATTAATATTCTTATGCTTTTATTATTATTATTTCATTTATATTCCTCGACTAGTTTCGACCAACATGGCCATCATCGGGAGAGAAAAAAAATGTCTCTGCTTGCTAAAGCAGTAAACTACAGAAATGAATGTCTTGTTGAAGAAAACGAACGTTTGTCTGTAGTTTTCATTTGTTTTTTTTTATTGTTTATTTATTTATCTTTTTAACATTCCTTGTGTTGGTCAAACAGTCTCTTTTAAGTTGTCATTTGAGATAAGAGCTATATTCCCTTTTTATATATATATATATATATATATATATATATATATATATATATATATATATATATATATAGATAGATAGATAGATAGATAGATAGATAGATAGATACAAGTTTAGGATTGGTATATACGGAGTGAATTCCAATAACCAACAATTACTATTCTTTAAAGATACATATATATATATGTATGTATGTACGTATATATATATGTATGTATGTGTATATGTATATATGTATGTGTGTATGTATATATGTATGTGTATGTATATGTGTATGTATGTGTGTAGATATATGTGTGTATATATGTATGTATGTGTGTATATATATGTGTAGTTGCATATGTATGTGTGTATATATATGTACAAGCTGATGTGTATATGCATTTTTATATTTATATCGTTTTAATTTACGTTTGTTTGATTTTTGATGTATATACATGTATTTGTAAATGTCTGTGTATATATTTAGTTTATATGCATATATGTATGCGTGTGTATGTATGTGCATCTAGATATGTATGTGTATGTGTATGTATGTATGTATTTGTATATAGTTGCATCTTTATGTATATATTTCTTTACTTGCTTTATTTAAATTTCTGCGTTGACGTATGGGTCGATATATTTATATGTGCTTACCTATATGTATGTTTATGTGCGTATGTCTGTATATGCGTACCTATTATGCGTATATATGTATATGCGGATGCATGTGTTGATTTGTATGCGTATGTGTGAATGTACAATTATATATGGAGGTGGTTATTTACTTTTTTCTGTAATGTGTCGAAAACTATATGATTTAAAAATGTATATATATATATATATTTATTTGTTTAAATTTTATCTATGTATATTTGACCGGATCAGTTATATTTCAATTTAAAATTTGTTTAATAACATATTAAGCCACGAATATATTCACTTTTAGCTATGACATCTGACCGTCTAGATCATAATGAATGTAGATGTATGTGCCTGTGTGTATTGATGTCTATGTGTAAGGAAAGTGCATTTGCGTACGTGGGGTTGTATGTGGTGTAGATATTTTATATGTGTGTGTATATATCTAAATACGTCTGAGCGCTTAACCTGCGTATGTTTGAATGATTTCGCGTGAGAGGCGACTAACATGTTGAAATGAAACTAAAGTGTATACATTTCTGTCTGGGGTTCTGAACATCCCTTTCAACATAATTTCAATGAAAATACAAATTAAATAGCATATATATCTTTTATTTTTATTTTTATATTTTTATATTTTTTCTCCTCGGTAATTCTACAATTTAAAACTTAATAGAGATTTGATCTAGATTTCTAAATAGGTAATTTTTAATTTTTTACTTTTAATTTTAATTTCAAATTTTATAAATCTTTTAATATCTATGATAACCTTGCTTAGTTGTCAAATTTTTCGAATCACCCTATACTTGTATTTTGATTGGTCATTCTAGCTTATGTAACAGCGTTTACTCCTAGCTAAGGATCGTTAATTAATTTGAAACTTTTAAAACCATTTATTCTATATTCTACACCATCACTTGATAAGATACCAGAAGGGTTGAAACAAAATGGCTATTTTTGTCGTGATTTTATAACATATTTATGTTGTAATATTCAAATAAATAATTATATATATATATATATATATATATATATATATATATATATATATGTATAGTTGAATGAGTTGTGTGTATGTTTGTACGTATGTAAGTATAGATGAATATATCTGTACTCGTAGTTATATGTTTCTGTATATATATATATATATATATATATATATATATATATATATATATATGTCTGTATTGATACCTGTTATATATGTGCCTGTTTATATATTTATGCGCTTGTATATGTATGAGTGTGTAAACTTATGTAAGTATGTGCAGGAGCCTATGTGTGTATATGTATATGTATATGTATATGTGTTTATATATATATATATGTGTATGTATGTATGTATGTATGTATATATATAGAGAGAGATAGATAGATAGATAGATATATAGATATATAGATATATATATGGGTGTATGTGTGTATAGCTTTGTATATATATTTGTATATGTGTATATCTTAGTGTTTTGGAATGTATCATCAATGCTAACTATAATCTGCTTTTGTTTGATAATGGTTTTATAATTGCCTGTAGATTTAATAATCAAGAGTTTTGCTTTGTTACATTTTATCTTGTATGGACTTTATAGTCCTTTATTGTCATTTGGATAATATTGTTAGCATATGTGCAGGTTTATGTATGTATATGTGTAAGTATATATATATATATATATATATATATATATATATATATATATATATATATATATATATATATATATATATATATATAATGACAATAGGAAAACTGTAGTAGTTACCGACACGTTTCGTCCATTGTGGACTTTCTCAAGGCAAAAAAAGGAAATGAATTTATTTAAACAAAGTAACTAATAATAACAAAAACAAAATGTCATTAGGTTTCGAAGGATAAATTGTCGTCATTTTTAATTGTCATCTCATTTTAACAGATATATTTACCAAAATTACCCCAAAATGTCTTGAAACACGAAAGAGTAAATTTATTCAATAAAATCGTCATTGGCTTCAACCACGGCCTCCAGACAACTTCGGAATCTCCAGCAACTCTTCTGGACGGTCTCCTTGTTTCAGTTCATCTGTAGAGTTACAAGGAGTATTGTTAGTCTCTCGCTCACATGCGCCCAGCTCATAATAATCAAGGGGGTGCAGCCTGGGGGAGTTAGGTTGCCATATATAAGGGGTGGTTGCAGAAATTGTCTGACAGCCATGATTCGGTTCTACTGCTTGTGTTGCAGGATTCATAGTCTTGTCTCAAGACATGGGATTTTCAAGTAGCCACCCTATTGACCCAGGGCAGTACTACCTCCTCAAGGCGCTTGATGTAGGACCCCCTGTTGAATCTGAGACCCTCACTAACAGATTCGGGAGTTCTTTTCTTAGAACAAAAACAGTAAGTTTTATGAGCTACCCTGCTTTTGGACTCATAAATCTCTTCCTGATTCCTACGCACTGTCCTCAGATTGACACCAAAACGCTCTGAAATGTACGTCCTGGGTATGACGATAAACTACATCCGCGTACCGGGTAAGACGATAAACTACGTCGAACAGCAAGGCCTGTGATCATGAGGTTTTGAGGAGCGTGGAAACACCTCTTAATTGCTGGTGTTCCTAGGTCCACCCTGTCCTAGGGTGGTAGCAACTGTTAGGGTCCCAGCTATGAGCAAATAGTTAACCCCGAAACTGAGGTAAAAAAATCATTATAAAAGTGTAAAAATAGGTTTAATACCAGAAATACTTTGTAAAAATTATTACCAGAAATAAATCTTTGAAGAAAAACTATTACCAGCAATATATTTTGAAATAAAATATTACCGGCAATACGATTTTGAAAAAAAAACAGCAATATATGTTTGAAAATAATATTACCAGCTATACATTTTTGAGGAAAAAATATTACCAGAAATAGATTTTTGACAAAACAAAATATTACCAGGAAAAAGAAGTTGTCGGCATTAAATAACCCATTCAGGTTGATATGCCGTAAAACACAACAAACCAACCAACTCTGAAATGTTTGTATTGTTGCTTCCGGTGCAAATACCAAACGATATATCATGCCGTGTGAATTGCGTCATGGTGCTCCCTTTCTCATAAACACTGCCCAACTGACCCTATTGTGCAGTCGACAAAATCAAAAACAGACAACGGGCATGCACGAAATTAAAAATATAAAATGATGACAATTTACCCATCGCGGCCTGCATATATTGTTAAATGCATTGTTTAATTGTAAGTAAAGACGTATAAATTAAGACAATCGGAGGGCTCAGAGCACCGACGTCAGTTATTGTTTTTCAAAATATAATAAAACCATACAAGGTAGAGTATTCAAAGTCGAACATCTAACTTGAAAAATGATTACCTTTAATAACTTTACAGTGGATTACATTTCCTGGAGTATTAAGAATATGGATACTATTTAAGAAATGTTTTCTTTCATAACTAATTTCATATCGTATTTAGTTGAAGAATAACTGAAATATTATCCTCTTTTAGATATAATAGAAATTGTTTCATTAATTAACATGCATGTGTTTTACAATGTGACGTGATGCATGAGGCCGTCTCAGATTAAGAGTTTAAGAACACAAAAACATTGTTTAAAAAAGGCGACCAAGAAAATTATTATGGATTATGAAATTAAAGTTATCATTAATCTGGTTAAAAGAATACGTAATGAGAAACGATGCCTTAAATGGGAAAAGTAATTATTTAGACAGTGATAGATAGATAGATAGATAGATAGATAGATAGATAGATAGATAGATAGATAGATAGATAGATAGATACGAATACACTGAGATTGATAGATAGATAATGAAAACACTGAGATAGATGAATACGAATAGACTGATATATATATATATATAGAGAGAGAGAGAGAAAGAGAGAGGGAGAGAGATAATGAAAACTGAGGTAGATGAATACAAATAGAGTGATATATATATATATATAGAGAGAGAGAGAGAGAGCGATAGATAGATAGATAGATAGATAATGAAATACTGAGATACGAGGAGACTGAGATAGATAATGAAAAGACTGAGATAAATAAATACGAATAGACTGATATATAAATATATATAGAGAGAGAGAGAGACAGAGAGAGACAGAGAAAGAAAAGACTGATAGATAGATAGATAGATAGATAGATAGATAGATAGATAGATAGATAGATAGATAGATAGATGGGAATAAATTCTGTAGCTTAATATATGCGATGTGAAACAATTTGTGAGCGTGGTGTGAACATGAAATTTAGCTTTCATGCAAAACTTCAACGTAAGAGCAGCTGTTATAAAGAAACAGAATTCTGTAGTCAACTGCGATGGGAAGTTTTGTTATTTCCCTTTCACACTGATTTTGTAAGTTCGTAGACAGGCTGTGTGGGTCAATGCAAATAAAAGACACTGAAATAAATACTTGTAAAAACAAATCGATAAATAACGAAAAGGAAGAGCCTGTCCTTGCTCCATGCTTGGATCCAGAGCCAGAGAGCAACACAGCGTAGATGATTTGCTTGGGTATTCTGCTGTGGTCAAGGCAAATAATATGGCTTGCCTAGTGTCAATAAATGTGCGTTTCGATACTGATTGAGCCAGTCTTTTGTGGATCCCGGTGTCTCACGTGTAAGCTATCCAGTTGATACCAAATATCCATCTTAAACCACTTTGGTTGCATCTTTCCACAGCGTATAAGCGTGTTTTTTTTACACAACCTGTGTCTCTTAGGAATGCAACAGGCCGTCGGCACACAAATGTATTCTCTTTGCGCACGACTCGATCTTTTAGAGCTTCAAATGAATCAGTTGCCTTCTTTACACGAGCAGGTATTTTATAGTCAAGAGTGCCGCAAATATTTATAGAGATTCCAAGCGATGTGGATTTTTCTATCACCTTTAGTCACTGGCCATTCACAAATATTGAAGGTTTGATGTATAGTGAAGCGGAAGCAGGTGGGAACTTGAGTGCAGTTTTGACAAAACTGATAACAAGACAAAAAGCTTTGAAGAAACGAGACAAACAAACCAAAAGGGTTTGCATCTCTTATTCTTTTTTTGGCTATATGATTCCTTTTCTACGGCTTTTCGACTTTTTGCAGGTTATTTAAAGCCAGAAAATATTTTTAGATTGTAAGAATTTGTTGGGAGATAATAATGTTTTATTGATACAAAACTTACGAAATATCCATATATATTTACCCAATATTCATTTTATCAGAATATCTAGAACAGTATGTCTTTTAACGTCTGAGATTTAGCATAAAAGCGATGGATGTTGTTGAACAGTTTACAATTTGTACGATATCAAATATATATATATATATATATATATATATATATATATATATATATATTAAAGGACCGCGGATCATCATTAAAAGGGCTGTGGTGAAATAATTTATTACATGGAACCTTAATGTGGTATGTTTTTTTTATTTAAATTATTAGCTCTGATTTACATTGAGCTCTCTGGATTTTATCCTTCTTGGGTCTACCCATACGGATTACCTAGTTTTTCGTAAACTATATATATATATATATATATATATATATATATATATATATATATATATATATATATAACTATATATATATATGTATATATATACTCGACTCTCCCGTCGTAATCGACGTATGAGGGTCAAGCAGATCAGTTGCAAGGAAACTGACAGTCCGACACAAGCACATGAGATTTGATTATAGTGGTGAAGGTTTTGTGCAGAACCAACCACACTTTTTGAAGGGCCGAATACAGAGAGTTAGTGCACTAAGGTTACCCAAACGATCCTCCGCAGAGTTTGAATTCAGAGATGTCCTTCTCCTAGACCAGTTATCATCCAGTGCTATAGAACCCAGTGTGTCATGCTATTTACCTATAGATGGAGGGAGAAGAAGAGGATCCACACCTTTCCCAAGGGTATTAGCACGTAAGTAAATGGATTCGATCGGAATTAGAGGAGGCGCGGTAGAGTAATGGATAGTGGCTTGGATTGAGAAATCGGAGAGCCGAGTTCGAATATATATATATATATATATATATATATATATAAAGAAATATAGTCTTAAGATGTGCTATATTGATGGGATAAAGTGCTCAATATCAGAGATAGAGCTTGTGTAAAAGTGAACATATAAGTCAACACTTAGAGGTTCTAAGTGTTGACTTATATATATATATATATATATATATATATATAAATATATATTTATACTAGGGTCACAGAAGTGCTATAAGGTAACCTTGCCTGACACGATTTGATACCATGATGTTTTCTGGAAGTAAACCACCTACGTTAAAAGATATCTCTAGGTCATATATTTGATATCTAGGTAATGTCTAGAACACTTTCGACGCCTTAAGATCTTTCACACGAGGTGTGAAAAATTTTCCAGCAGTTTCTAACAATAAAATCACATTTCTGCTTGTTGAGTCTTCAAGAATCTTTACATGCACCTAACATTTGCATATAAATTTCTATTACAAACGAGACGTGTGTATCGCCATTAACAGATGAAAGTATAACTTAAAACGAACCAGGACGAATGTCGATATAATGTTTGGTCTTCATATTAAGCAGACAATTTAATTTCTTTTTAATACCAACTAAACACGTTTTGTTTTTTATGTAGAGACATTTTGGAATTCTCTAACTTGTTTGAATCGTTATGACACCTTCGCTTCATCTGATATATTCGCCTGAAGAATCCGATGAGGCGTTAAATCCATCTGCTTCTAACGCCATGTTTTTCCCCCGGAGTTTTATAACTAGCTACATCCTGATTTTACTAGTATATTCAAGTGACAGCTTTCTTTTTATGCTTCATATATCATCTGAAAGAAAGCTTTATTTTTTTAGTCCATTCCTTTTAAAGCTTGATTTCTCTTGCTGACATTTCGATAAATCATATTAATACATAAGTGTAGAGATAAATCTATAAAATAGAATATTGCTGCCACACATGGTCTGATGCCCCTGTTATTTATCTCGATTGCCTTGATAGGATCCAAAGAAGAATTAGCAACATTCCTGGATCTGATCTGGCGATCCGGCTCCAGTCACTTTCCCACCGCCGTCAAGTAGCCTCTCTGTATCTTTTCTATAAATACTTCCATGGTAATTGCTCTTCGATATAGTATCTAGAATTTTAAATTTAAGCACGGTACTAAACTGGAATCGAGATATCACCAATGCATAGTTAAGCTGGTTAGTTGTAACCGTAAGTTCTATGCTAACCTTTTTCTTTTCTTGTACTTCTCGCTAATGGAACTTCCTTCTGGCTCCAAGATTTTCAGCCATTTATCAGAAAGTAATGTGTTAATTATTTCAATTATATGTGAAAGAAAGGATTGTATCAGGTGGTATTTTCACAGAAAAAAGTAAAGCCCGTTTTTCTATTTGATACATACATTTTGAAAACTGCTAGGTGAGCAAAGAAAAATATATTTATCAATTTGCGCCTGTAAATCTGATTGTGTTATGGGTCCTTATGTATAACTACAGAATGAACTTTTCCTAACACTATGTATACTACGCCTCTCAAGAGAAAGGGTCGAATCGAGTCGAGCCGCAGTCTCTGACTGTGCGCCACTCCTGTCGAACTCTCTGCTTTGGCAGAGAGGAACCGGAACGAGGTTTCGTCCGGGGTGGTAGACAAGCCCTGAACCCGTTTATACGGTTTCTTAAGGGAGTATTTTTGGCAGAGCTTACGGGATCGGAGTAACCCACGTTAAACTCGGCCTTGTGCCACATACTTTCCTTGTGGGGAGGACAGACAATCAGTCATCATCTTAAGACACGAAAATAAATTTTTACTACGTTATTAAAAATCGAAATCTGAAAACGGACAAAATAAACAACAATAAGTAAAATAAATGAATCTAAACCAATAAACAAGTGATTAAATGAAGTAAATATTAAACAAGTTAACAAATCCCGAACGCACATATAAACACACGTAAACGCAATTGTTATGGGTCCTTACGTATAACTACAGAATGAACTCTTCCTAACACTATGCATAGTACGCCTCTCAAGAGAGAGAGGGACGAATCGAGTCGAGCCGATAGTAGTTCACTCCAAACCAGACTGACAGTCGCACTAACACCTTCCACATCTTGTATTATTATTCCGTGTAATATATCTTCGTTATTTCTACTCTTGTATTCGTGTTGTTCTTCCTTGGTTCTAACCTTGGACCATAACAGATTGCTTTCTATGTTATGTTATTCAATGTCATTGTTTTAGATTTTATCGATGTGCGTTCTAGAAATAGTTCGATATTCCAATGTCGAAAAAAAAAGGAATTAAATTTGAACACAACGTGTAATCATTTCGATTTATTTACATGCATGAACAGGCCGTTTTTATTTTTAAATATTTCACTTGTCACTATTACTTACTGTTGACACAAAGAGATGATAATTAGATGTTTTTTGTCACAAAAGTATAGGCATTTCATGAACGCCTTCCCGCCAATTATTTTCGGAACAACGTTTCATTTTCTGACTGATTTTTTATTTGTTTTTAATATAGTAACTAATTTTAATATATTTTCTGTTTATACGTTATTTATATAGATACAAATATTTAAGTAAACGCTCTGTTTATAGTAAACTATTAACAACATTTAACGGCATGAATGACCGAGAAATCTCAAAGAAAATTTGTGTTCTCTGACAGGATAACCGCCATATAGCCTGACATGCTTTACCATTTAGCTACAGAGGAAGCGTCAGACTAGCAAGGTGAAATTACTGTTTTGAACTACAATCTTCCCATGATTTCTCTCGAACACTGATATCTACTCAAAGCGTGTCTTAACGTAAACAAATGATATAATATATTATGAAATCGACTAAGTGTAGATACATGTTCGATTCCTGTAGGACACACATTTTTCGTTGAGATTTCTCTGTAAAGCAAGCCGGTTAATGCCGTTAATAGTGTTTATATAAACAGAGCATTTACTTTGATATTTTTATCTATAAAAATAAAGTTTAAATGCAAATATATTAAAATAATTATCGGACTTCATAATATAGTAATTAAGAAGCTGAATGTCATGGTCCAGGCTAGGACCAAGGAAGAACAACACGAACACAAGAGTAGAAATAACGAAGATATATTACACGGAATAATAATACAAGATGTGGAAGGTGTTAGTATGACTGTCAGTCTGGTTTGGAGTGAACTACTATCGCCTCGACTCAATTCGTCTCTCTCTCTCTCTCTCTCTCTCTCTCTCTCTCTCTCTCTCTCTCTCTCTCTCTCTTGAGAGGCGTAGTATACATAGTGTTAGGAAGAGTTCATTCTGTAGTTATAGGTAAGGACCCATAACACCCCCCTCCCAAGCTTTTACCTCGCAGGGGTCTTTAATATTTTTTCCTCTTCGGATTAATCATCAAAGCCTCTGTAAATTTTCTTATTCTTTTTTTTATCTTTGCGTAGAACCTTTTTTTAATACCTCCGTCGCCTCTGTTATGGACGACCGATAGCAAAAAGATTTGTTTTGTTTTTTTAGATTCTCCGCATAGAATTCGTTTCTTCAATATCCTCGTCGCCACTGTTATGGTCCAGGTTAGGACCAAGGAAGAACAACACGAACACAAGAGTAGAAATAACGAAGATATATTACACGAAATAATAATACAAGACGTGGAAGGTGTTAGTATGACTGTCAGTCTGGTTTGGAGTGAACTACTATCGCCTCGACTCGATTCGCCCCTCTCTCTTGAGAGGCGTAGTATACATAGTGTTAGGAAGAGTTCATTCTGTAGTTATAGGTAAGGATCCATAACACTGAGTCACCTTGAAGTACCAATCGTTTGGCTAACACCTCTACCAAAAGTATAAGTTGATAATTGGGCTTTTTTTCAAGCTCAGAAGAGAATAATAAGAATCAAGATTGACGTATAATTACGTCTGTAGTTTGTTAATGAACGTTATGTTTTGGATTTGTTTATCCGCCCTTATCTGAAAAACAAAAACACTTTCGGTAAAAACGCATATACACGTCTACGCCAATGAAACGGTTGAAAAAGGACAAACTTTAAAATGAAAAGCCAGTAAGAAAACCATAAAAATTCCTCTTTACAAAGAGTGATATTTCTAAGACAATCAAAGAATGTTATATCATAATGAAAGTACTTATCAGATGATTGGTTCGAAAAAAGATGAAGTCAATCATGAAAAGGTATGAAATAAATCATCGAATGTAAACAGGTATATCGATTATAATTCCCGAGAGAAAAGATCTAAAAATTGTCAAAGAGCAAATTTGATTTATCAGCAAAATTTAAAGTAATAAGAAACAAGTGAAACGTTCGTGCAGACAGACGTGAAAACCCAGAGAAACAGAAGAAAGATAAATGATAAATAAAGACAACTGAATAATTCTATAACATGATAATAATATAAACATTGCCATCCGATGAACAATAAATACGTGTCGGTTCCAAAAGGAATGCATCAAATAGATTTCAATGACTTCTCGTCGGTGGGTAGGGGTTCTATTCTTGGAAATAATATTTTACACGAAAATATAAACATAGGAGAAATATATATTAATTGGTAAGGGGTCTCCGCTTTTCACACAAAAAGACTCACCTAAGGTATACATATACTACTACCAGTGAATACCCGAAGAGTGAAGGAGTCGAGACGGAACGACAGAAGAATAGTAGACTTCAGTAGTAGTAGAGTAAGTCACACACAGAGACGGCGGCAAGCGTCACAGTTAGCGAGCACGTAGACTCAATAAGGAGTCATACCGCGATACTTCAACACCAAGACTGTATATATATTAGTGCTACTAACCCGCATTCATGGATCTACTAACCGTATTATCAGTTTGTATTATTACGTTAATACATTTATTTTCCTTGTCCATTCCTGGCGTTTGTTATTCATTGATATCGGATTCATCCCGGAATCCACAACATTAATATTGAATTAATTAACAGCGGCGATAAATATTTAAACTCTAGAAGAAGCTCCATATCTTTCAACTCACATTCACTTCAGACCTTAAAAGTAACATAAGTTTGTTCTAATAACTTGGTCTGATTTTAAATGTGAATTAATATTAAGAGTCTAATGATTTTTTTCTTTTTCTTACAGATTTAACAATTTAAATCTTTAGCAATTTCAACCATGTAAAGATTAACAATCAAGCAACGTGTTAAAACATTGCTGAAAACATTGCTGCAGTTCACGAGAATGTGGCCGAAAATCCAGACACCTGTAGTCGTTACCGCGCGCGGAAAGTGAACCTCTAGACAATGACATTACATGGTTTCCAATTGCAATCTTGGTCGGTCGATTAAGTTGTCCAAAAATAACGAATTGCGCGAAATGCATTTTTGGGTGAACATCTATTTACGTAATAAGTTTCGATAACTTTAACACGTTGTTTCATTCTTAATCTTTCCATGGTTGAAATTGCCAAAGACTTAAGTTGTTAAATCTGAAAGAAAGAGAAAAAAGCTATTATATGCTTAAACTTAATTCACATTTAAAATGGGTCCAAGTTATTGGAACACCCTTTATATTCAATTCATTGTCAATAAAAATGTCGATTCCTCCTTATTTCTAGAAATTTCAAGATTTTAATAAATATTTTTATAGTAACTGTTCAGACGAGCTTTCCTCGGTGATCCATGGATTTCGTGAATTTAAATGCAGTACTAGTTTTGGGAGTTAGTTACAAAACTAGTACTTCGCTTAAATTCGAAAAGTCCATCGATCAAGAAGAAAGCTTGGCTGAACAGTTATTATAAAAAATATATATTAATCAGGGAAAGTGAGTGAAGCTTAGATACCAGGTTAGGACCAATAACATTGCAGATTCTTTTTTGGGTTTATGGCCACATGACACTGAAACACCAGGTGCATTAAACTTGAATGTACGGGTAATGTGATAGATAATGGCAAGGAATTGTTAATCGGAGAACCGAATATCGACTGCCATACTAATACTTCACTCCAAATTATCCCTAATAGTCGAGGAAAAGCGATTCGTTTATGGGATTTCTTCAAAAACATCACCAGTAAATTCAAACGTGCTTTCTCATTAAAGATAAACGCCCTTGCAAAAACATTAGTTCTTGCTCTTTTTCTTTACTAAATTCCATTCAAGGTCGTGGATTACAGTCGAATTATTACTGAAGGATAAAGCGTGCGTTATGAATGAAAGAGATGATGGTAGGAAGTGGAGATGATGGGGATAAAAAGTTTATTAACGATTAAGCCTTGACTTCAAAAGATCAAGATTAATGTGTTCACAGAGGCACTCAGGCTGGAATCAGTTCTTGGAAGAAATCTGAGTAAAATCCCTTCTTATATTTTGTATTAAGTTACGTTTAAACCGACAAACACTTTTATTCATTCCCCCAAATCCATTTACTAAGCTCTCCCAATGACGTATAGCTCATTGTATAAAGGCGTTGATTGGTTTCTTGGTACGAAATTGATCTAAAGAGTAATGAATCCAATATGGGGCCACCGCAGATAGAATTAAACTTGTTGAGTTATCAAGAGGAATTAATTGAAACTGGGTTAGTTTCCTGGGGATTAATAAAAAAAACCTTCTATCTATATGAAATTCGGGAGAAAGGTCAAAATATTTTCATTCTTCAAAGTGAAATTGCTGTTAAAATCTGATCCTGAAATAATAATTGTTTTTCTATTAATCGGCAAAAATGGTAAGTAATTTTTTTCGTTTTAGTCCTCCGTAGAAAGAATATGCGTGTAACATAGCGATTATCCAGTCGCATATTGGATTCGGTGTGCCGAGACCAAATTCCGATAATTAAATACCATATAAGAGCCAATAATTAATTCATATGGGGAAATAATGACAAGGTTTTAACGGAAGCAGTTGCAGTAAGAAAAGAGAAACGACTGAAAAGGAGGTGAAGCCTAATAGCATCTGGGTCAGCAGCCATCAAGAAATAATTTCAATGTTCAAAGCTCTCAGTTCTAGGTTCATGATTGCCCCACAAGACTTGTGGTTAAAGAATTGGTTCGAGAATTTTAGTAACATAGTAACTCTGAGTTGATTTTCTGAACAGAACAGTACTTCGACTTAGTGGGGACAGAGCGTAAACAGTACTAAGTAAGAGAGAGACGAACAGTACTAAGTAAGAGAGAGAGAGAGAGAGAGAGAGACGAACATTACTAAGTAAGAGAGAGAGAGAGAGGAAAAGTACTAAGTAAGAGAGAGAGAGAGATACGAACATTACTAAGTAAGAGAGAGAGAGGAAAAGTACTAAGTAAGAGAGAGACGAACAGTACTAAGTAAGAGAGAGAGAGAGACGAACATTACTAAGTAAGAGAGAGACGAAAAGTACTAAGTAAAAGAGAGAGAGAGACGAAAAGTACTAAGTAAGAGAGAGAGACGAAAAGTACTAAGTAAGAGAGAGAGACGAAAAGTACTAAGTAAGAGAGAGAGATAGAGACGAAAAGTACTAAGTAAGAGAGAGACGAGATATATGAATAGTGGACAAGAAAAATCTATCTTTTGATTAAATAAACATTTCTATTCGAAATTTCATAAAAATTACTAGGATTGATGTGAAACCGAAAAAGGCCGAATGACACAACGACCGAAATGTGTTAATGACAGCGGAGGACATTACGAAAGTAACAGAAACAGATGCTAGCAAACTTTTACGGAAAACGGCTAAAATTTAAACAAATTTACTTGCAGTAAAGAGGGTACCATTTTGAAAATTGTATTACATATTCTTATTAATATTAATAATGCATTGTTCTCTCTTTGCCTTGAGAATATCAACAAGCAGTGACTTATTTTGCAAAAATATGTTAGTAGAAATATAGAAACAGAAAAATTCTTTCCGTTTATTTTTTAGTTTCATTTCATATTCCGGCACTAAATATTTGCCAAGCGTGTACGCTTGTCGGCTCCAGTTAACGAAAATATCGCTTCTGGCAGAAATGCCATTTCAGTTCATCAAGAAAGGTGTCCACTGAGACGCATTTTAAAAGATGCTTTTAACTGACGACAATTTCAAAGAATTTGGGAATTCAGCCATAATTTAAAAATCTTAGGCAAGCATGCAATTGATAAAATGGACAAGAGGTGAAGACAGCTAAATTCTAAACAATTCCGTGAGGAATAGCTATGAAGAGGAGTAAATAAAACGGCTCCTTTTTATAGCTATGGTGGATGTGTTTATGGAATATAAACTCCTGAGATTTTATGTCTCTATCCGAAGATATGAGTAGCCTGCTAATCTTACTTATCATCCCCAAAGTTGTGAGCTTATTACTGATGGTAGGAGCCTTGTGCCAGAATAGGTGATGCACAGAATATTATCTACAGTAATCTACAGGGTTCCCTGGGAAAAAATCAGTAACACTGTTTTATCTTTCAGGAATAATTAACCTTTAATAACCTTGAATAAATTTCTCGAATATTCATGACCTTGAATCAACTCTCGCGCAGTTACTTAACTCTGATTGCTTCTTTTATGATTGATTAATTGCTGCTCGATCTTGTGACTCGTCACTTAAAAGGTTAAAAGGTTATTTGAAGACAAAGTTCGTCTTTCGTTCTGCCCTTCTCATATGGCTAAACAGCTCACTGATTTTGAGCGTCAAGTGATCGCACTTTTCAGACAAAGTCCGATGTGGGGTTTGATAAAATGTGCAGAAATACTTACTGAATTTTTCAGTCACGGCAGTCTTCTCAATTTTCAACGGTCTTTCGGAAATGACCAATTTTTAATTTGTAAATATTTTAGTGATTGATTGGTTTTCTACGGTTTATCAACCTTTTGAAGGTTATTTAAAGCCTGAAAATATTTTCAGATTTTAAGAATTTTTTTTTTTAGATAATAAAGTATTACTATTTAACCAATAGATGGGGAAAGAAGAAGTGGATTCATGCCTTTCCCACGGGTATTTGCGTGTAACTGAATATAACAACTTTCGTCTTTCGTTCTGCCCTTCGCGTATGGCTAAACTCACTTATTTTGAGCGTTAAGTGATCGCACTTTTCAAATAAAAACACCCGACGTGGGAACTGATGAAATATTCAGAAATTCTTCCTGAATTTTTCAGTCATATCACTCGTCACCAATTTTCAATGGTCGTCTCACGTCTTTTTGAATTTACCACCTTTTTTTACTGGGTACCATGTATATCAGTGATTAGAAAATGAGTGGTACCGCGTGGGGAGCGCTGAGATGATCCGGTGAGTAGTGAGAAAATTGTGAGCAGTAGGTTTCTTTAGTGCCGTAGCTGCTCTCTCTCTCTCTCTCTCTCTCTCTCTCTCTCTCTCTCTCTCTCTCTCTCTCTCTCTCTCTCCAGTATTGATGGTGGCTTCTTTCGTAATCTTTAGTTTGATGTGGTTGTCTCGCGTCTTTTTTAAGTACTGACAAGGCTCGACGTTGCTTAACTTTGGTGATCGTAAGGGAAGATGTGTTTCAGTGTGATATAATCGTAAGCTATTCAGCCTACACATCAAAGCTTACAGCAATATGTATTCTCAAACAGTCACCCATGAACAGGTCTAACGTTGCTTAACTTCGTACGGCAACCGGTGTTTCAACTTGACGTGGCCATAAGCTATCCAGACTGTACATCCAAGATTACATCACTGGGTATTCCAACCATCTAGACACTAACCAGGCTTACGTTATTTAACATTGGTGATCGCAAGGGAACCGTTATTTTAACATGATATGGCTGTAAGCTATCCAAACTGAACATCAGAGCTTACATCGGTAGCTTTTTCAGGTACTGACCAGGCTTGACGTTGCTTAACTACGTGAACCGGTGTTTCAACGCGATCTACCGTAATCCTAAACTGATTGTATTTATTACAGAAAGTATTTTTTAGTATTTTAAAAGCGATTATTCACATCCGCTATTTGTCAAATTTTAAATTTATTTGATGTGAGTAGTTTTTAATGCTAGACAATCTCCTCGTAAAAGAGACAACTGGTTCTACAGAAGGATACTGAGAATATCATGCAGTCAATAGGTGAGTAACGACGAAGCTTTACAGAAAATGAAAACAAAAGTACACTTACATAAATGTAGGTTTACTTTCGTTTTCCCTTACTGTAAAACAGTAAAAAGACAGGTGAAATTTTTAGGTTGAATAATGAGGAAAGAGGGCTTAGTAAATTTGAAACTCACAGGATATCTAGAAGGCAACAAGTACAGGGGAATGCAACGTATAATCTACATAGCTTGGGTAAATGGTTGACTGAACAGGCATTAGAAATGATAGCAAAAAGCCAAAAATATGTGAGAGTTGCAAACGACAAGAAGTTTTGGAGACGCATGAAAGACACAGCACATAGAAAAAGAAAGTTGACATATAAATAATAATATGGATAAAACATGATATAAATAAAACGAAATGTAAAAAAATTCTGTAAAAAGTAATCGATTGGAAAATAAATCGGATATATGAAAATAATATATAGCTATTGATAGATATAAAATTACATAATTTGACAAGTCCTGGGTATGGCGATGAACTACATCCGGCAGCAAGACCTCTGATTGTGAGATTAGAGTTTTTGAGGAGTGCGAACCCACCTATTAATTGTTGTTACTCCCAGGTCCACCCTGACCCATCTGTTAGTGTCCCAGCTATGGGAAAATAGTGAACCTCCAAACAAAAACAATACTTTGAAAGTATATTAAAAATACAAGTAATATCTTTTGATGTATAAAAATATTGTAACCATACCTATGTATAGGAAAGAATTACCAACAATATATTTTATCAGTATCTTATCAGCATACAATTACGTTTAAACTATTTAGGTTTCTACGTTAAATGAGCTATAGAGGTTGATATGCCGCTAAACAAGATCAACCAGCATATAATTTAACGTACATCAAGATGAACAGAATTTATTTCCTTTTATTATACAATATACGAGGGTCATTCAATAAATAAGGTGACATTTTCGGTATAAGGACTTCTAATACAGAGAGAAGCTTACTTTTTTTTTATTCTTCAACGTAGTCTCCCAGCACTGTCACACACTTTTCCCATCTGTGCACAAGCTTCCGTATTTCCTCAGCGTAAAAATCATTGGACTGATGTCTCAGCCAGTCGCTCACAACACTTTTGACTTCATCGTCACTTTTAAACTTCGTGCCTCTCGTGAACGCTTTCAAGGGACCAAACAGGTGAAAGTCTGAAGGGGCAAGGTCTGGGCTGTAAGGGGGATGAGGGAGCAGTTCCCATCCCAGCTCGTTGATGGTCTGCACCGTTTGGGTTGCTGTGTGAGGCCTTGCCTTGTCATGATGCAAGATGACTCCTTTTGACTGATTACCCCCGCGTTTATTCTTTATGTCTTTCAAAGTCCTTGCAATGTCATCCACTGTCACCATTCTGTCAGATTGAATGAGGTCATTGACTGATTCAATCACCTCAGGAGACCTCACTTCTGTAGGCCTCCCAGGCCTGTCTTCATCCTCAACACTTCTCCTTCCTTCTTTAAACAATTTAGCCCACTTGTAGAGATTTTTTGGCTGAAACATTTGGCATCATACACAGTTGACATTCTCCTATGAATTTCAACTGGTTTGCACCTTTCAGCAACCAAAAACTTGATAACTGACCGCTGTTCAATCCTGGAGCATGCTTCTTGGTCGGCCATCTTTGTTAATCGCCAAAACTCTGAAAGTTTTTTTTAATCTGCAAAAGAAATTAAATCCATGTGAAAAATAAGTAAAACAAAACAAAAATAAAAAAGAGTAAGCTTCTATCTGTATTAGAAGTCCTTATACCGAAAAAGTCACCTTATTTATTGAATGACCCTCGTATATTAGGTTCTTATAATCGTTCGTTTTTTCTAGTGTTCTGTAAATGATATTGAAGAATAATCTTTCGTATAATTTATTGCTTTTTTGTGAAAAGGTTACTGAAAATTTATTTCAGATTAGATACCCCATTGAGATGAAATACCAGCTAGAAAATAATGAGCATGTTTTACATAATCGTCGCTTTTAATCAAAGTCAAAAAGCTGATAAAGACAGTAGTGCTGTGTACGGAGCTGAATTCATTACCGACAGAATGGCACAGAAATTATTTTCACGTTTCAAGGAGAGGAGGTTCAAAAATACATATTCTCCGCATTCTGGCTGACCTGTTCAATTTGATGAGAACCAATTGTACACGATGATTAAAGAAAAGCCACAAAATATCACTAAGGAATTGTCGCAGATATTGGCAAGCTCTCATGTTATTGTCACTCGTCATCTTCACTCAAACAGTACGGTTCACCACAACTAGACACTCAATGCTAAGCTGTATATTAAAAAAAGAATTGGCTCAAGGAACCAATACAGCGAAAAAGACATTACCGACGATACAGAATGTTTATTCAAGATGACAATGCTCGCCCCCAAATTTCGTGTCAAAAACCTAGCGATTCGTAAATGGAGATGCCTCAGTGGAAGACGTCGTGTACAAAAGATTCCAAACGCTTTTCTCTCATTGGAACTACTATAACCTCTTCCATTTATATATATATATATATAAGGGTCATTTGTGCATTGTGGGTAATCTATTTTGGCGGTTACTTTTACCGGAAGTCGCTTATTTGTTTATTTATTTATTTATGTCAAATTATTTTGCTTGTTTTTTTTGTTTTGTTTTTGTTTGTTTTTTCTTATATATGTATTTATTTATTTTTTGTTTTGATCGGTGTTTTTTATTAACGTAGTAAAAATTTGTTTATATAGCTTATTGTTGGTAGTCTATTATGGCGCTCATTTACCGGAAGTCGTTTATTTGCTTATTTATTTGGGTCAAATCGTTTTGCTGGTTTTTATTTATTTTTCATTTTTATTTTTTATCTTATATATTTGTTTATTTGTCATTGATTAAAGCTATTTGTTGAATTTTGGGGTCGAATGTTGTGGTTTGTTCTGACTACTATTTTGGTGGGAACAGTTTTTAATTTATTTATTTGGGTTGATTATCTTTATTTGTTTTTTCTAAATGGCTAGTTTGTCGGTATCGGTTGTTAGTTTATTTATATATTTGGATGTATTTAGATCGATTTATTATGCTTGTTATTTATTTGTTACACTGTATATTTTCTCTTTTTGGTTTTCGATTTTTAAGTAACGCAGTATATTATTTTTTATTAATTTTTTTATCATTTTATAACAGTCATAACTATTTTCCGTCCGATTTTTTGTTTTGATTTTTGTAGTTTAATTTTTTGTTCATAATAGTTTGATAATTTGTTCATTATTTACTTTATTGTTCCTTATTTTATTATTCTATTTCGCCTATTCTAACAGGTGTGGTTTGGTAATTTGTTTGGATTAATTTACTTATTTTATTGTCATTTTGTTTGTTTATATATTTATTTATTTTTCTATTTTAAGTTACGTAGTAAAAATTTCTTTTCATGTCTATATTTTGAGATTAGCTCGGATCTTTTATTTATTTTGGTCTTGGAAGGTAATGATAGCTATTTTTCCTCCAAGCCAAGTTTGGAAGTTTTTGATACGTTGTTGTAGGCTGATGATTTTTTCGTTATTTTCCAAGATATTTTTGGTGTGGTGTGCGTTTTGTTTTTTATTTCCCAGATATACTTAGAACGCATTGTGCTGTTCGCATATTTACTATTTGTGAAAGACATTTTGTGTACATAATTTCTTTGTTTCCATGGTCCTTCGGTTACTCCTATGTATACCTTTTCTTCATTATCTGCTGATTTTATCGTGGCTTGATAGATTACGTTGTTTTGTAAACAATTACCGTTTAAGGGACATTCGTTTTTTTATTCTGCAGTTGCACGTGGGTTTAATTTGTTCATGTGGTTTGTTAATAATTTTCCTGTTGTGCTTTTTTATTATTTGTGCCATGTTCTGGGTGCAACTGTAGCTGATTTTTACTGTGTTTTTGCTGAATATTTTGTGTAGGGTGCTTGATTCCGGGAAGTGTTTGTGTAAAAGTTTGAAGAATATTTTTCCTATGTTTGTTTTTACGTTTTTGCTGTACGGTGGGTTGAACCATATGATATTTCTTTTCCTGTTGGCCTTTTTTGTGTTCTGTGGTGAGTATGTGAATGTTGCTGGGAATCCGCTATCTTTTAGGGCTGTTTCGTAGTCTTTCTTAGCTTTGTTAAATATAGATACATTGGAGGAATTGTCGGAAAGCCTGCGGTTAATTGATTTTGGTATCTGTTTGATTATAGAAGGCGGGTGGTTGGAGGATGTATGTATGTACTGTGGTTTATCATTGGGTTTTCTGTATGGTTTGTGTGTGCCTTTTCTCAGGTTGAAGGTAACATCTAGAAAATCTATTACTACACGAACTAAGCAAAATAATAGATAGAAATGACACAGGACTCTACAAGGATGACGGTCTCATAATCTTAAGAAACTGCAACAAACAAAACACAGATAAAACTAGAAAAGCAATAATTAAAATTTTCAAAAATAACGGATTCGAGATAGATATAAAAACTAACCTAAATGAGGTAGAAAATGAGAAGACGTTAGGGCAAGGAACCTGGAACACAGTCTTAATCAAGAAACGAAGGGGAAATTCTACTCCTGTTGAAAAGACGTTTAAGGAGTGTGAACCGAGCGATTGACAGAATAAAAGGTATTTTACGCGGCCTTGTGGGTAATGAATTGTTATCCATTTTACAACCCCTTTCAACAGATATTACTAACCTCTTGATGTTCTGTCGCTATTTTCATTGCGTATGTTCAGATGAACTGCATTCTTTCGTCTCACCAGTTCAGACCTTGACAATTTTATTCTATCTTATTATTGTTGCCTTTAATCCCAAAGGTTTCAGTCTTCAATATTCTTTGATTTTATTACTAGTTTGACGTCATCCTATCGATGCTGCATCGATACGATTTTCGTCACGTTCCTGACGAAAAAGGTTGGCAGAATCGAGAAGCCGAAATTGCCACGGAAAAAAGGCTTTAACTATGAAAAGTAAACTGAGAGAGGGTAAAAGAATACAATTGATATACTTTTGGTAATATTCAGTTAAAGTTGGGTAAGGGGGGGACGATAAAGCAAAATGATTGACAGCAGCAGTAAACAAAGAACCTGAAATATTTTAGTCGCCTTTCGTTATGAACTGAGATCCGTTGTTGGGACGATAGATAATGACAATGACAGACTCTGACTTATGCACTGTTAAAAAAGAAATGATAATAAAAGAAAGTAAATCAATCGATGGATTGATTCAGGGTTGGTCACTTTCCTTTTTCTTTTTTGAAATCTTTTTCGAGAGTTTATCACCGATGTCGAAAAGGATTACTGATTAGATAAGAAATCAAATTTTATCAGAAATTCGACCAAAACGAGAATAGTGCACTGGACAAACAAGACCAACATAGATAAGGTCGGGAATCAATAAGAATTTTGACAAGAAGTCTTCTCTTCCGCCCGTAACATTTGACCTCAATAGCAAACAGCTCGAAATTAGAAATGAATTCGAACCCCACACCACGGTTAACCGTGAGTCATAAATGTCACTTCTACAGCTTCTACCCAAAGCCCTGTTATTCTATATTCCCTTGAGTTCTCTTTGTTCCTTTTCTTTTGATATTTCTTAATAATAGTTTGAAGTAATTTTTTCATAACTCAAATCAAGAGGATGAGACTAACGATTAAGTGAAAAAAAAGAAACAGTTGCCCGGTCGTCAGTAAAAGGGACATTGCAATGTGTGAGCTAATATATTGGGGACGTCATAATCAACCAGGTACAGAAATGTAACTATCTGGGTAGTGTTGTAAGAGACGAGGATATATGTTAAACAGAAGTCCGAATAGTAACAGAGAAAGATGTCTAGGCGCGAATCGATGCACATTTTTTTTCCTTTACCATTCTACATCTTCTCAGAACTCTAGCATATTAGACAACATATTTCTCCGTAAAAAAATAATGTCTCTCCTTCTACATTTTCATCTTCGAACATTGCTTTGGTTCTAGTCATTTTAATTTTCACTACATCATCTTTTCTAATAGAAATGATCTTTGCCGGTATTCAGATTTTCAATTTATCCATTGCCTAGACTCTTATTCAAATAATGGAGTTCCTTATTCGTTTCCTTAATAATTCTAAGTATCATATTTCTGTACTTGATTACCTCCTCTCCTAGCTTTTCTCGTGCATCACTACTGCGTCTTCTTGACAATTCAGATCATGTTGTAGTATCTGCTGATATTTCTTTTGATTCGTCCATTAGACAGGAACCTCCTATTCATAAAACTTCTTTCTATTTCCATCGTATTGATTGGGATTTATTTTGTGACTTTCTTCGAAACGCCCATTTGACTGATATTCTTAACCTTCCTATTTACAATTGTGCCACGCAGGTTTCATCTTGGGTTAAAGCCGGTAGTGATGATTTTTACCTTCTTGGTTCACACTTGCCAATTCAGCTGCTATATCCAAAAGGAATCACTTTTCCGGCTGTACACGTATGATAGACCCGATAACAAATGACGACTCTTTCTGCCAGGCCGTAATAATTGTTTGCCGGTAGAATGAGAATAGTATGTAAGAGGTTAGTTACTTGTGGCTACAAGTGGTTCTGTAATAGTGATTTAAAGAAGAATAAGTCTTCTCTCCTTCCTATCTTCACTCAATTTGAGGTGTTAATATCTTCTGTTGATAAAGCAGACCGTTTTGTTCATAATCGTTCCAATTCTACTTTTGATTCATCTGGAGTATTTTCGCCTTGACTTTCTACTTAGAACTGAGACTCGTAGGGTCTGCATTCAGATGAGCAATATGGCTTCACTTCTCTAGGTCAGCTGCTGATGTATTAATGATTATTGCTGAAAGAGTCTATCAAGCTTTAAATAAGAATGCTGAAGCTCCGGCTGTTGTTTTAAATATCTCGAAGATATTTGAAATGGGTTGCTGTGCTGATCTTCTTCCCAAATTAAAAGGTTATATTTTTTATGGGCGAAGTTTTGAACTGATTCAAACTTTCTCATCAAATCGTGAAATGAGAGTTGTCTTGAACGGCCAATCTTATAGATCTTTTTGCATTAATGTAGAAGTTCCCCAGGGCTTTATCCTTGGACTTAAGTTGTTCGTAATTTTCATCAGCGATATTTTTGGTTTCAACAGTTATCAACTTTGTATCTATGCTGATGACAGAAGCACTCATTTCTGTCTTCTGATTCGATAAGATCAAATTATCAGCTGATCACAAAAATGACCTAAAATCTGTTCTTAACTGGGTTAAGTGACGGCTTTTTATTTTGAACGCCTACTAAATTAAATTCATCTTTTTAATCACCTGAGAGAACACCTTTCTCCTTCGATCAGCATGGCTGATGCTAACTTCCAGTAACTAACGTCTCATTGCACCGCTGGCATCAACTGGAAAGATGATGTTGAATAAGTTGTTAATACTGCCGCTCGGAAAGTTGGTTCACTTTGCCGTGCAAGATGTTCACCGGAATCAATGTTGTACATTCATAAGTCTACCATTCTTCCATGCATTGAATATTGCTGCCACATCTGGAGGTTCTTGATAAAATCTAAAGAGGAATCTGCGATGTTTTTAATCCTGTCTTGGCATCTCGGCTTCAGTCACTTTCCTACCGCCTGAACGTAGCTTCCCTGTGACTTGTCTATAAATATTTTCATGATAATTGTTCTGACGCAGTTTCCCCAATAATACTTTATGAATTTAAACGCAAT
Organism: Acanthosepion esculentum; assembly: GCA_964036315.1. Taxonomy (NCBI): domain Eukaryota; kingdom Metazoa; phylum Mollusca; class Cephalopoda; order Sepiida; family Sepiidae; genus Acanthosepion; species Acanthosepion esculentum. The sequence goes on from OZ038491.1 coordinate 15,259,039, forward strand.
ACAAGACTGGCGGCAAGGTCTCACCATTTTACAAAGAAAAGAATACTGAACGGCTATGTAATTTCTAATTTCGTATATGACAATAAATATCGGATAAACATTTTCTTTTTACAGTAAGGTTCAGGGTGTACAAGGCCTGGGAGGCACTCGAGGTAGAGGTTTACCTTAAAGGGTAATTTATAAGGATAGGAGAGGAACATAACGGTTAACTCTAGACTTGAACATAACGGTTAACTCTAGACTTGAACAGGTTAAAATTGTAGTCATCGGATAAACATCGTTGGGGAGTCTATTCAAAGAAGGAAGGTGTTTGAGTGGAACCTATTTCTCGTCGATGGAATATAGAGGGAATGTAGGTGATTTGCTACTATGTAAGTGGCATAGCGGGTCCTGGCCGTGAGGGTTTTACCTGGCAGAACTAAGAAATGTGGTTCGTTCAAGCACTTTCCATGGAAGTAGCGATAGAGCCTGTGAAAGAGAGGTTTGGGGTGGAAAATAATTCTTCTATCACAAGCACTCGTAGCAGGCAGCCCCGCCCAAATATCGCAAGAGTACTCCATTTTCGGTCGATCTGGCTCTTATAAATGAGGAGTCAGGTACTTACTGAAGCGGTATAAGGAGTCGATCATTTATCTGCATATTCAGCGAGGGATCGTATAGAAGAGTTCCACTTGAGGTCGATGGCACGGTTATTCCTCGGGGGACATTTGTTCATCGTGACTTGCGGTTGTTCGGGATCTGATCGGCGGTGATGTCATTAAAGACGAAGAAACTTGAAGGGACTACGATGTTGTCAAGAAATGGTTAGAATATCACATAGAGAAGAAGGAAACATGCTCATAATGAGAATGCGAGTGATTAAATTCTATTAGCATATAACTAGAAAAGAAGGCCTAAATAAATTCAGTACTCAGTCGATATATTTAAAGAAAGAAAAAGAGTGAAAACAAGGAATAAACTACTTAACAACTTAGCGCGAAAGGCTGGCAAAACAATGTCAAAGAGAGATGGTAAATACTCAAAGGTTATTTACAGCAATAAAAGAAAGTTGTGGAGAGCCATGATCGAAAGGATTTGGCACTTAAAAGAAGAAGCAGATTGTGTAACGTGTAATAAAATAATTATGAGGAGAAATATATTTTATTTTTATATTTGGATTCAGACATTTTTGTTGCTTGAATTTCACTGCAACAGAATAAGATTATTTTTGTATATAAATTAAACCAGTTTTAAATTTCTTTTTTATGGAGAGTAAGCTTATTTTGTAAACATTCAAGCAGCTGCTATTTGCCTCGCAATGATAAACCCGAACGGGATAAAAAGAAATACAGTATACTCTTTTTTTATATGTTTTAGCTACATATATCGATATTGCTAGATACTTTTTTTATATATATTTTTTTTTTTTACTTTTTGTCAGTTTTAAAAAATAATCCGTATTTTGTCAAAATGTTAACTTGAAAAATAATTAATTTTTTTTTTGGTGATGTTAACATCGGAAAGAAGTATATTAAAAAAATTAAAGGAAAACGGGTAACTTATTCTATTATTTAAAATAAATAAATAAACAAATAATTTCTCAAACTGAAATTACAATAAGTCATAATTAAATTAAAAACAAATAGATATTTATAAAAAAATTAGAAATTAAAATCCAAAAACAACAATGGCATTTAATGACTTTCGTTTATTAGGCATTAAATTATATCACTTAGCGTCCTCCGTAGTTTACCTTCACTTGCACAGTTATACTTAAATTAAAGTTTTTTAAAACAACGATATTTTTCCTCCACTTTACACTTACTTATTAATTCATGTTGCAAAATGAAATCCTTATATTTGTTTTTAATAACACTTATGATAACAATTAAAAGGGACAAAAGAAAAAAACGAGCTAGCTAACCGGTTTCGATCCTCGTTCATCAGAACAAAATCGAGGATAATAAAGGTATATTCATCAATAAAAAAGATGGTCAAAATGCAAGGGAAAAATTATTAATGATTATAACTTTATTAACATCGATTTAGCTCTGAGTGGTAGTAAAAACAAATTTTGTCTATTTATTGCAGTCATTAAATTTTGTACTATCAATAAAATCTATTGAAATATTTATACATATACATATATAAATATTTATATGTATGCATGTATGTATGCTTCTATGTATGTATGTATGTGTGTATGTATGTATGTATGGATGGATGGATGGGCGTATGGCCGAGTGGTTCGCTTTCAGATCATGAGATCCGTGTTCGAATCTCATCTTACTCGATTTGTCTGGAAGGCGACTTCCTTATGATATCGGACTGGAAAGTGCCTGAAAACCATAACACGGGTTGACCCAAACCTTGTGAGTGAAATTGGTCAGACTGAACCCTTGGGTACCGTTGATAGCTGTGTTAGCACGGAGTCAGAAGTCATCGTGGCCGAGAGCTTGATCGTGTAGGCCTTGTTCAAATTGTTGATCACACTAGATAACACACTCTCTGCCAGAAACTGTAACTAAGATCTGCTCAGCATAGTTTCAGTATAAACCACAGGTGGGCTCTGTGGGTGTTGAGCAAAGACAAATGTGCCTGAGCGAGCGTCTTCAATAGGGATTGGCAAGCCACTCTAATAGAAGAGTATATCCGAATACGAGTGGCCATCTATTATTATGTACGTATGTATGTGTGTGTGTATTTAAGTGGCTTATCTTAATTCAAGTATGTTTAGTGGAAACATATCGACAAATAATGTATATTTTTATTTTAATCCTCTCAAATACTTAGATCAACTTCTTAATGTTGTTATTAAATACATTAAGAGCAGCGCCGTAGTTGACTATGCGCATCGATTTGTGCATACAACAATTTTTTGATATGATACGATTTATTTACACTATTCATTTTGTCTATTTTCTTGTTTCAGCCGTTATGACCTCCGGTCTTCTTAGGGGTATATCGATCTGGATAACCTACATGGAATTCTGAACACTGGAATGCTGGATCCCACGCTGTTCGTCTCAAGGTCCTCGACAAAATCCAGAGACTGATATGCCATGTGGTTGGTCCTGATCTGGCATCTCGCCTACAGTCACTTTCTCACAGACATGCCGCCGCTTCATTCTGACTTTTCTACTAGTATTTTCACGGTAACTGCTCAGACGAACTATTTTCTGTGGTTCTCAACCTCAAACTGCATGAATTTAAGCATTTTACGAGGTTGGGCTCTCAGTCCCACCCTTTCACTGTCGACGCGGTTAAATGTAACCGTCTCTTGTACACCAATAGCTTCAAGTCTCGCACTTCCCGTCAGTTGAACTCCCTTCCTCTTACTTGTTTCCTCTTCAAATATTCAAATGTAATGTCAATCGACATCTTCTGATGGCTTGATCTAATTCCCCGTTCTTCTTTTTATCCTTTCCTCAATCACGTCTCTTTACTCTTGCTCCCACTCTCTGAAACCCCTTGCGTGCTAGTGGCACTCCCGCATGGCTTGGGGTGAAATTCTTAAAAAAAAAAGAAAAGTCTAGGCACATAGATTAAATAAAGGTTTCAGTTTAGAATTCCTATAGGTTACCCACATCAATATACATCTGGTGGCGACCGGAGAGCACAACGGCCGGAACTTTGGGACAACAACAGCAACAACTGCTATAAGGATGACAATCCGAATATAAATATTTTACCTAATGATAATTCCTCATCGCAGGAATTCAAGCAGAAATTATACGATTTACATTCTTTCAACAATACATCGGACTATTTTTTTCTGCGTAATTTCACTTTTCCCTTGTAATCTTTCCTAAACATAACGGGATATTTTCTTTGATATAAACAAATGGAAACATGAACTGAATTAGAAGCGAATCACAAATTTCGTGTGATGTGACTGTTACATTTTCTACAAGGAAAACGGTTTCTGTTTTTATTTTATTGTTTGTATCCATCGACGTCACATAAAAAAAATTATTTTCCTACTTAGATCCCCCCAAAACGCACAAACACAATTCTTGACAATGGTGTATAAGTCTCTAACATATTCCGGGGGAAAATGGGTTACGGTTAGGGTTATGGATTTATTAAAACAAAATACATAAAACAGGAGTGAGACAGTGTTGGTTATTCGATTTGTCTTGGTATTTTTCTGGGGCATAAAACTTTCCATGCCACAAAGGATTCATTCAGTGGTGAGGGCGGAAGTTCTGGAGTTTCTATATTTGAAGAAGTCTGAGAGGAGAACTTCGACAAGTAAGATTTGAGACTGTCTTTGTCAGCTTTGATGCACCAAAAAATCATCCTATGATACGGCGCCTCGAAGGATTGCCATTCAACTTTACCCATGACCAGTGAATGGTCTAAATTCTCCTGGGCAGGTAACACTACGGCGGCCATCATCTGTTTTTAGCGGGGCGGGGGGCAGTATCGACAAGAGCCTGAAACATTTATTTCTTCCAACATTCTTTCTTCTTTTTCCTTTCCCTCGAAAATTGGAAGAAATCAGATGTTATATTGTTTATATCGAAATCGGCTGCAGATTAAAGTTTAATGATTTTTTAAGGTAACAATATTTTTGCACCTAAATACATTAATAAATTTACTTGTTTAATTAATAATTATATATAAGATTTCACACACTGACTTTAGAATGAAAGCCATGAAATAATAAAATCGATTTCTGATAATTTATATGTATGTATTTGCATGTTTGTTTGTGTGTAAGTGAGAGAGAGAGAGAGAGAGAAAGAGTCAAATTTGAATAAAAGTTCGATGTTATGATATACGAAGATCAGCTGAAAAGTTCATAGGGTGATCCTGATATAAATCCTAGTAAACGCACCGGTTGGCAGACTAAAAATCATGCCTTTAGAATGAAAGCCATGAAATAATAAAATCGATTTCTGATAATTTATATGTATGTATTTGTATGTTTGTGTATGTGTGTGTGTGTGTGTGTGTAAGAGAGAGAGAGAGAGAGAGAGAGAGAGAGAGAAAGAGAAAGAGTAAAATTTGAATAAAAGTTCGATGTTATGATATACGAAGATCAGCTGAAAAGTTCATAGGGTGATCTTCATATATAAATCCTAGTAAACGCACCGGTTGGCAGACTAAAAATCATGCAACATTTTATTTTGTCTAACAAAATCTACATTAGCGAGACAAAACGTAATGCAAGTTTAGCTTATGAACTTCTTCTGTGTGTCTTGTCTCTTCATGGTGTTGGCGACCATGGCTCTCTACAACTCCTCAATGCTTCGTGCCTCTTACCTACGTTCTTATTTTTACCAAGCCTCCTGTACCCCATTCACACGAAGTTGCCCGGCAGATAGCCTGCCGCATTCCCCTTATCTCTGTTACTCTCGATATGCTCGGTGTCTTTTCTAAGTGTTCCTTCCTCGTTATGTCTCGTAAATGTCTCTTTCGGATTCTGAGTGGAAGTGTTCTTTTACTTAGTATTTTCTTTAAGCTTTCCTCGTTGCTTACTCGTTCCTACTATGAAAATCTCAGTATCCTTCTGTAGAACCAAATTAGATTTAATTTTGCTACATTCGCTGTCACATAAGAGAACTGATATCACATAGCTATTCAGCTCTATTTTATTTATGCCTAACGTAATTTTCCTGCTTCTTAGTACATTGCTTAGCTTCTGGAAGACATATTTTCCTAATACAATGCTTGTCTGGATTGTGGTGTGACAGTCTCTGTCCTTTGTTAAATCACTTTGTAGATGTTTGAAAGTTCTCTACTTGTTTGATGTCGATAACTCCAATTCGTGACTTGCAGTTTGACATCTATACTGTCTTCTTATACTTGATGGACAATCCTTTTTCACACTTTCCTTTAATACCCTGTCTAGGAGATACAGTGATTTTCTTTCTGTATCTGTCATCAACATAGTGCCGTCTGCGTAAAATTGCACCCCCTATCACCAGATAAGTCCTGGTAATGTTTAACAGTTTCCTTAGGATAATTACACTGGAGTGATTGAATAAATTTGGTGAGAAGACATATCCTTGACTTTTTTTTTAAGCTTATCACCCCAAGCAAGGCTGGAGGCCACTAGCACGCAAGGGGTTACAGAAGGTTTGGAGGAGGAGCAGTGGTAAAGGAGAGGATGTGGAGAAAGATAGTGCATCGATCAAGGCAAGGGGGTTACAGAAGATTTGGAGCGAGAGTAGATAGGAATGAAAGGTGAAAGGGTGTGGAGAAGGGAAGTGGATAGATCAAGGCAACTGGAGCTGTCGATTGACGTTACACTTACATAGTTGGAGATTGTATTTGTCAGGGAAACAGGAATGGGGAAGGGAGTTCCACGGGCGAGATGTGTGAAACATGAAGCTATTGGGGTAGAAGTTACGTCTACATCTAACAGTTTCAACGGTGAAGGGGTGGGAACGGGATGCCAGCATCGTAGGACGTTTAAATTCATGATGCCTAGGGACCAGCGAAAGCAGCTCCTCGGAGCAATTACCGTGAAAGTATTTGTAAAAAAGACAGAGCGAGGCAACGTCGCGTCTGTGAGAGAGCCACTGCAGACAAGATGACAGATCAGGGCCAATTAAATTGCATATCCGTCTCTGGATTTTATCAAGAACCCTGAGGCAAACAGCAGGGACTCCAGACCATATATGGCAGCAATACTCCATTCAAGAGCGAATGGTCGATTTATAGATTTGGAGGATGACTTACGGGCCTTTCTATCTTTGCCTAATCAATTCGTTTTATATTCATATACACAGTTCCCTGGTATATTGTTCTGGATTATTCCAACATCCTTTCCGAATAGGTATAATTTTCAAATAGATCCATGTGCTGCACTTAGTTAAATGCTTTTGCATAATCTCTAAAACACAAATGTACACACTTCTACAATTTTCTTACTCTCTCATATATCATTCTAAATATAAATATAAATTGTCTGTATCATAGACAAAACCCCACCATTCTTGACTTATTTCCGGTTTAAATCTACAAAAATCATGCGATTGATATTTCCTTAAATTGTTACAAGGACATAAAATCGACGCAGCCAATGACATTCACACTCGCTAACATTATTCTATAAGTATAATTTCCTAGTAATTTATTTATTAGCTAACTTTTAGGTTTAATCTGGTCCAAATGAAAGATAGGAAGATTATTTAGCGTCAGAATTAAAATTAAGAAAACATCTGATTACCAGTTCGAGAATCAGTATCAATGTCACCTTTGTGGAAAGGCAACAGACTCAAAGGCTATATATATCCACGGCACAGACATTTATACACCTGAGCCCGTCTCACCCATCACGTCGCAGGTGCAGCGTTCTGTCGAAGATGAACAGTCAAAAAGCCGCAGGAATATACCAGCTGTCGTGCCAAGTGAGATTTCTATTGAAATTAAATTCGATAGCAATCAATTTCAATGCACTATGAGGAAGTAAAATCAATAATTTCTACTTAAATTGGGTGGTGCAACACTATAGATTAGTGGACGAAGGCAACATTTAAATGAAGGAAAGATAAAGACACCATTTTGAAAAAAATGCAAGTGACAATTTGATATCAAAACCGGAAGAGCGACAGACGCCATGTTTGATTGACAGACTTTGTAACAAAAGTAAGATTGAATTGTAAGACCGGGAAGTTTAATTTCAACGCTTTCAATTACTTCAGTCATATATAGAAATATAATTAGAAAATGAAGAGAAAGTAGTCTCATGTAATCAAATTAATTAACGTCTGCTTACTGACAGAAAATCAATTGCACAAATAAACAAAAAGATAAAAAAGGAGGCATAGGACAAAATGGGTCTTTTTATCGTTTTTATTCATCTTTTACATCGAGGCAATCCTAACAGCAGGTGTACTACAAGTATTTATTCCGTCCTGAGTATGACGATAAACTACATCCAGCAGCAAAGTTTCTGAGGTTGTAACCACCTCTTAATTGCTGTTGTTGCCAAGTCTATCCTGACCCCCGGGGGTAGAACCTGTTAACTCAGTGAAAATCAAATAATTCGATACTAGCAATGAAACGTGAGAAGAGTCTTCTCTGTGTGTACATCGCTATTTTTCTTTCTCTTGAATAATCATTGTTTATCTATCTTCTTGATTACACCAGATACTCCCACCTCTACTATCACGATATTAAGAATTTATTTAAATTCTTATTGGTACTTCCTTTCTATTGTTCTTCCTTTCTGTTCTTCCTTTCTATTCTTCTTCCTTCCGTTTTTTTTTTCGCCTTTTTTATTTTTCGTTTTTTTTTCTCTTCTTCTACTTTTATTCTTTAAATGTTTAAATTTTTAAGTTCTTATTTCTTCATATCTCTGAGTTGACAAGGCCTACAAGGAAGTCTTGTTGGTCGGAACAACTATTCGAATGAGGTGACATTGTATTTTTATTATATGTAATTTATATGCTCTATTATACTAAATACATTGAGCTCTTTTTGTGGATCAGTTTTAATATTTTATATTATAAAGATTCACTTGGATTATTTACCAACGGATTATTACATAAAATATATATAAATTACCAGTCATGCATGCTTTGAAAAGAAAATAATTACCAGTGTGTTGGCTACTTCTATAATTAATGTGTAAGGTTTCTTATGAGAATATTTTACATGAAATAATGCAGGTGAAAGAGGTACATGCACAAAATAACAGAGGCCAATTGATTTACAATGCAAGATTACATTTTTGAAGCAAAATAACAAAAGGAAAGTTTTAGAATTTCTTTTCCTAGAAATAAATTTGTCCTTTTTGCTTCAGCATGAAAAATTGATGTCACACACTTCAAAAGGAGGAAAAAAAGAAGGGAGAGTTACTTAAATCTGTTTTTATACCACCTGGGCTGCTGCTGATAATATGATTATTAAGGCACTACGCCACCAAATACAGTATCATTCTACATTATTTACATTATTCGGACTATTGTCCTCATCTTTGTCGCCATGTTTATCACACCGTTTCGGCCGTTGTAGATGACACACACTTTGCAATATGGAAAATCAGGAATAGAGGTGTTTAAGCTACACTTCCTTTATCCTCCCCAGGGTTGCTGCTGATACTATATTTATTAAGGCACTACACCAGCAATCAGTCAGTTAGTTATGTGACACACGTGATACACGCTTAGGCGATCATTTATCTTACGATACATGACTGACGGGGCAGATTTTTTGCCGCAGTAGGTTGCCGTTACTTTCTGCAGTAGACCAGTTGCCATCCAAAGCTATAGAACCCGGTCATATCTTTGCCAAGGGTTTTAGCACGTAAGTAAATGTAATGGGTTCGACTAGAATTCGAACTCGGTTCTCCGATTCCTCAATCCGAATTTTTAAAAGAAATTACTAATATGCCCAAGAAAATTAAATTTCGTCATTAAATGACCCATAAGGAATAAATATGCGGCTAAACAAACAAACCTGAACCTTCTCAAGGATTTATTAATGATCAGCAACACGCAAATGAATCTGTGTTCATATTATACACATAAAGACAAGGTAGTAAAGAAAAGCGAGAAGAAAGGACTATCTATTGTGAGAAGATATATGGTCGTTTGCAAGATAGATAGCCGAAGATTCGAGCTATTATTTGGAGAGCTCTGAATCAAGTAAGTTACAGAAATTTAACGACGTGGGTAGTGTCAGACGCCGTAAAACGTGACACCGAAATGCAAACGGACATTAGAAAAGCGAAAGCTGCCAACGCGAAATGTAAATACAGTTAAAAAACAAGAAAATCTTCTTAGATGAAATAAAGACAGCGTTACATACTGGGATGTAATATTAATTATCCTACATGTCACTGAATGCTGAACAATCTCCTCACAGGTGAAGAGAATACTAGAACTACGAGAAAGTAGAGAAGGATGCTGAGAATAATATGGACGGATCATTTGAGAAACGAGGAGGTCTTTAGAAAAATGGAAGGACCAGAAAGAGGCAGTTGAAATTTCTGGGACACATAATGTGGAAAGATGGTTTGGAGAATTTAACACTCACAAGACTTATTGATGGTAAATGGGACCGAGTAAAACAAAGAGTTACCTAGATAATTAACTTATGTAAATGGATTGTAGAACAGCCAATGGGGGGGGGGATAGTAAAAAGAAAAAAAAATTGCTAACAGCTACAAATTATAGGAAGTTGTGGGGGCCCATGATTGCCTATATGTTACAAGCTGTTCGAAAAATATATGAATAATAAAATTGAAAGTTTTCTGCCTAAAATTACGTTGTCTTCCATTTATTTCTCAGTAGAGATGTTTTCAGCTCACCCTGTACTCTTCGATATAAACACACTATCATTCTGAATTTTGATATAGCCTATCCTCCAGGTAAAGACAAATAAAACATCACTAAAAACATTACAATTCTTATATTGCATTTTATGGTTTGTTTCATTCATTCCTTTTCTACGCCTTATCAACCCTTTGCGGGTTATTTAAAGCCAGAAGATATTTTTTTTAGATAATAATGGTTTAGTGATGCATATCTTACTAATTAACCTATAGTTGGGGGAGAAGAGGTGGAGTCATACCTTTCCCAATGGTATTTGCGCGGAAGTGAATATAACGAATCCGACTGGAATTGGATGTCTTCTTTCCGATTTCCAAGTCTGAGCCACCCGTACATTCAAGCTTACAACATCTGCAGTTCCCAAGGAATAACCCTTCTAGGTACTTACCAGGCTTGACTTCGATGCTAGTACGTAAGCCTATGGTATTTTCTATCCTGATTTTGTAACTTATAGCCACCATCAACTTCTTGCATCCTGTTTATCTTCTTTTTTTACCTGCCGTGACTCCACAACTTCTTTTCTTTTGTAGGTTTTAGCAGTGTTTATATTATTACTGTCTCACACCCGTTTCTGACATACGGTTACAGAAGATCATCACTTGGCTAGTTTTACTCGATGTCCTTCTTTTTAAGCTGAGTTTATGTATATTTTTCTTCTTCATATTTCTCTTATTTTTTAATTTTCTTAATTTTATTATTTTTTATTATAATTATTATTATATTATATATATTATATATTATATACAGGGTCTCCATAAAGTTCGTGTGCACTTTAAAAAAATTATAACTTTATTTGTATATTTGATAGAAAATTTATAACTTTATTTGTATTTGAAATAGAAATAATTTGTAAAAAGGATTAGAAAGAAGTAAATCTATATTTTTTAAGGTTTTATTGAAATTTTATTTAAATTTCCACATGTCCTCCATCATTAACTATACAAAGGGTAATACGATTTTGCAGTTCACGGAAAACATTTCCCAACTGATTTGCAGTAATGCCTGAAATCACATTAGTTATTTTAGCTGTACTTAAAACTAGGTAGATTAAACGTTATAACATTTTTACAGATTATTTCTATCGCAAATACAAATAAAGTTATAAACTTGTTAAAGTGCACACGAACTTTATAGACACCCTGTATTATATCACAAATTTTATTTAAATAAAATATTATATTAAAAATTATATTATATATTATTTAATATATTTATTATTTATTTATATCATTTATTATATATTATTTAATTTACATTATTTAATATATATATATTATATATATTAAATATATTATATTATATTAAAATATTATATAAAATATTATAAATTATATATAATAATTTTTTTTTTTAATTTTTCTTTATTTTTTTTCTTCTTTTATGGGACTGAACGATTATAGCTCTTCACAACTTCCAGTCGCTTTCAGCTCTTCTTAATATCTTGTCATTTTGCCACTTGTTGTTCTGCCTTACATTCACATAAGCTCACCAGGTAGACAGTCCACTGCTCCTTTCTTTCCTTTTTTTGCCTCCGATATGTCCTGTGAGAGTCAGATTTTTCCAAGCTCATCTTCCTCAGTATGCATCCCTTATCCACTGCTTGAAATGCATATTTCCGCAGCAACCATCAGTACATTGTAATCGTGCAGCAGCCTCCCTGATCGTCCAAGACTTCCAACACCGCGGCTGGTCGCCGAAGTGACCGCTTCAATCCCCATTTAACCTTATCCCATATTGAGATTTAAGTTTGCTCATGAGGCATATGATCGAATCGTCCCAGGTATCTTCGTGTTGGGCTGATCCAAGCAGGGTGATGACGCAGAGAAAAAAATAACACTCGAATAAATTGAACAAAAGTAATTACTTTTTTTATATCAGTCCTCCGTACACTAATTGGTTCATCAGACTTCGCATGCAATTAATTATCAGCCCAGCCCGCATCTAAATCGGAAGTGATCCTATCGTCGACCTGGCAAAAATCTGGTTTGCTCTTGTTGGTAAAGTCTGGCACAAGGCTAAAGTCGGATGATTTCATTTGCAGATAATCACGTGGGCCTATTTCCTGACTCAGGTCGCGTCTCCATCTGCGATTCGTCTCTCTTCTGGCGAATTCACATATTGACATCATTTTGGGGAATTCCCTTCTCCCAATCTCTCATATCATTATCTCTCACTAAACCTCCTCAGTGAGCGTGAGTGGCTTATCCACACACACCCTCGTCTCGAATCACTTTTGACCAGGAGAATCAACTTCAAATTTGTTCTTTACGAAAATGAAGTCTCCGCTTTACAGCTTGCATTTGCAGCTGTGTGTCAATCAACATTGCCCCTTAAGTCTGGGTCACTTTTGCATTGTTCAAACTGCGCGACATACCATTCAAGTTGTTTATGCGGGAATTAAATCTTCAATTCTTCCCACGAGTTTTCAGTATTAACCCTTCTCGTTTCAATGTCTCCCAACACATCAAACTTTCTTATGTTTTAACAAAACTTTTTTCTATTTTACCTCGGCAACGAAAAATACTATTACACGGTTCTTACATTTAATTCTTTATCTTGCCTTCGTGATTTCACATAAAATTCCCCACTGCCTAAATTAGCTCATGCACTCAGTTTATATATCCAGTTGTAAAATTTTGTGTATCTACTGAAATCATTTTCTCATCGCACAGGGGGAGGTGATTTCCCTTTTCTTTCCATATGTGGTCAGCTACACCTGATTTTTCGATTTTCCCTCGTGTTACGGTTTTAGGATTTTCTTGCAGCCTTATCTTAAGTGGGCGGCCTGTTTATATTTTTTCCCATATCTGCACAAAATGGCGTACACAGAGTCTTTATCCATGTTCTCCTGTGTGCGAGGTTCTACTCGGAAGAGGTGTCTGCGAAGTGTCGAACCACATTTGATGTTATATGGACCACAAATCTTCCGTATTCTTTCCGATAATCCTTTCACATTTAGGCAGACCGAAGCTGTTTTCTGTATGTAGGATACTGCTTATACTGACCCCTGTAGGATGAGGCTGAAATGATAAACAGAGAACATCACTGGACAATAAGAATACTTAAGAAATCAGCACATATGCTAGGCCACAAAAATCCCCTAAACTGGCCAAGCTTAGAAATGAAGACAATATGGGAACAAATGATACGTAGTGATAAAGGAATGCAATTTATAACAACAAAAATTGCAATATACGTTCTGATAAGAAATGGTTACTGAGACATTAATTTTATAAATACTAAAATAGCATACACATGGCGCAGTGGATAAAAGAGTTGGTTGGATCCAGTGACTTGATCCAAAGACTTGTGAGTTCAATACCTACGGCAGTGGTAGATAAGAAAAAGAATTGAAGAGTTGAGTTAAAGGGAGATGACTGAGACATCCAGAAAAAGCATATCACGTGGGTGTAGAACAATCTACCCTGGGTAGATAAAAGGAAATAAAGGGTTCAATTCGAAATAAAGAAAGTTGGAGCGTAAAACGTCCGAAACGTCGTGAACATAACAATAAACAGTGAACAGTCCGAACAATGTAAATTATTACAATGCCTTATACCAGAAATATAAACAGATATGCATTGGAGGTTGTAACTTTTAATCATATCACTCCATGCAAGGCAACAGATCCACTAAGTCCCAAGTGGTTACTGAGTGTGAAAGAATAAGAAAAAGACAAACATTATTAAGGTGCAAGAACAATAAAAGAAGAGGAATCAAGTGCACACTAGATAATGATTGACATTGCATTTAAATGTTTGAAGATCAAATTTGACTGGAAAGCAAAAAGTCAGAAGAGTGATCCACAAGCGCGAAGTGGCAGAAAATAAATCTGTTAGCATAGAAGTTATGATTAGATCTAGCCAATTCTATTGGGAATTGATGAGACCTTGCCGCCAATCTAGTACTGCGTTTAAATTAATAAAGTCTAGGTACAATAGCGACGAGTTCATCCGAACAATAATCGTAAAAGTGTATATAGAAAAGTCTCAGAGAAGCTACATTGCCGCGGTGAAAAAATGTGTAAAGTCGAGATGCCAGATCGGGACGAAGAAAATTCTTGATTCTTCTTTGGATTTTATCAAGAATTTCTAGATATAAAGCAGGAGAAACGGGCAATATTTAGCTGTAATATTCATGGCATTGAGGAATGATGGACTTATAAATATGTAAGATAGATTCCGAAGAGACAAATTGTCTCAGATGACACAGTGAACAAACTTTCTTAGCAGACCAAAAGATTGATTCAACATAATATTTCCGCTTTATGTAAGCCGAGAATGTACACCAGAGAAGACACAATAAGTCATGCAGGTTAATACCAGCCATGTTTATGCGGGACAGGAAGGAATCTTAAATTAAAATAAATAAATTAAATTAATTAAATACATCGATATCTTGTATTAACTGTATGACACCCACGCGCTCTGGCGCTCTTCTTGAGCCGGAGCCGACGCAATGTCAAGTTCCACAGTCATATCATAACATTTGTACTATCATCTTCAATCAATGTTGCAACATTTCTGTTATTGATTAACGTGAACCTTGAACCCGAGAATTGTCCTTCAGATTCCTCAAAGGACACACTACATCAGACCTTTACCCAGACCATACTTATTACACAGAACTCCACCGTGATGTTTGGTCAAAATGTTGTCAAACAAAATTCTTATTACATCTTCGACTTCTGTATTTGTTCAATGTCACCTTCACATCTGCTCAATATAACACTTGATCTGCCTGTGAAAAGAACTATTGCAAACCTCATGTTCCTATGTGGTAACCGCTCAAAAAATGGTTAACTTCCGGTTGCTGATACCTTTCTTACTTTCCTGACGGAAAGCACGTACTTTTATAAGGTTAGTTGTTTCCCAATGTATAAAAATATTAGGGTTCTCTGAATTTGTTAAATAATTGGCATTTTATTCTTTCTTTACTTGGGGGGAGAGGATTGTTAAGAGGATTAGTTGTCATTTCACCAATGGCAATTTGTTTTAAAGATTTACTTATAGCTTGGCGCCTTCATATTGGCCACACTTTCATCACCCACCATTATTGACTAGAGGGCACAGTATCCCCAATATGCACTACATGCCAAGAAAAATTTACAATGAAACATAAACTGTTAGATTGTGTAGATTTTGATCTAGTGCGAACAAAATATTACCAAGTGAGTAATTTAAAAAAAAAAAAATTATGAAAATAAAACCATCCAAGATAGTAAAAATATGTATGCATACACACCTTTTTTTTTTTACTCAACTATCGCTATGAATCTGTCTACAGTTGACAGCCTTGCTGCGACTTGTTCTAGAAAGTCGGTCGAACTCTCTGCCTCTGAGCAGAGAGGAACCCGGACGAGGCTCCGCCGAAGGGCAGTGTCTCGTTCGGGGAGGTTGACCAACCCGATTCTGTTTCTAGTTTCTACGGGCATTTTTTGGCCGAGTCTACAGGCTCGGGAATACCCACGTTAACCTCGGCCTTGTGCAACATTTATCCCTCGTGGGTGGGGACAGTAAATATTGCTATGAATCTATTTGACAATTTTGTAGGCATTAAATGACTCACTGAGGTTGATATGCCATGAAACAAACAACCAACTTATAGCTTGGAGTTGCATCTGTATCTTCTTTTCGGACAGCTCTCCTACTTTTAAATAGTCGTTTCACTTAAAATAAAGCGTTTGGTTTTTCTGCAATTATAAAATGGTATAATGGGGAGCTTGGGATTAGGAGTAATTGTACCAACGATCTTTTGATTTATAAATTTCTTGATAGCTTTGTCTAGAAATTATGGTTTATCTTTTCTCTGCCTTAAAAAGACGGTAATTTCCCCATTAAAAATGCCATATTTTATAAGTCCTTTAGATTTTTTTTATTATACCTTATTATATATTATTGCCCATTATTATGCACCAGTCCGATTACAGTTTTTTGTCATCGATTCGATATGATTAAATGTTGACATTAATTAAGTTATTGTCATCGATTTTAATCACTAAATTGCTGTCAAAATCGATATCATTGATCTTTAGGAATAAAAGTTGGCAGTATAATTCCAGTGATTTTGACGCAGACAATCTTCCAATTATTTTTGCTTCTCTGGTAAAATTTGAACTGAGGAATCAATTATGTTTGCCTGTGACAGACAGAAAAATGTTTATTTCCAGTGAAACAAACGTTGATCAATGTTTTAAGATAATTGCTTTGATCAGGAATTGCCAGCATATCATTGGGAGAAAAACATTAACTGATTACAAAAATGTCTGTACAAAGACTTTTGCTTTATTACTTCAAACATAATATAATTATTTTAAAAAATAAAATTACAATTTTATAAACTTTAATATATGTATGTCATATATAAACTTTACTCGCTAGCAACATAAAAATTAGAATTTATAACTCTGCAATCTTTTGAAATATGTAAAATAAAAGTATTTTGTATATGTTATTTGATTTTCAGGAGAGATATTTTCAATATATATTCACTTATTCGAACATCTCACGTCACTGAAACTATTTATATTTGCACTGTTTTCCTCATCTTTATTGTCATATTCACGACGTTTCGGTCGTTATACGCTTTGGCTTTCTTCAAGATCTGTCTATATTTCTGAGATGAAGTATTGTAACTATTTACATTATTTACATTGTTCGGATTGATGTCCTTATCTTTAATGTCATATTCACGACGTTTCGGCCGTTATACGCTTTAGCCTGCTTCAAGATCTGTCTCTACTTCTGTGATGACGTATTGTAACTATTTACATTGTTCGAACTGTTGTCCTCATCTTTATTATCATTTCGACCGTTGTACGCTCCGGCCTTATAATTAAAAAAAAAACTCAAAGCAATGAAACTGAATCTATGGCTTTTCTTTTTTTTCTTTCGAGAAATGACAATATAAATGTTAAATACCGTTTGTTTATTCACTAGATGTTTTATTTGCAAGAATAATTTATATATACATGATTAAAAAAATTATTTAACCCAGCATTATATATTTAACATTTACGACATTAAAAGAGTTAATAATGAAAACAATTTTTCATTCAATAAATTTTTAGACATGTTCGTGAACAAGACAAGAAAATTTTAAAGAAACCGTAAGTAGGAGCAGCTGTAATCATATATTTTGAAAAGAGATGGCTTTTGCCTGCTTTTTTTTAAATTTTCTCTCGCTATATAAATTCACTCAAATAGTTTTCGTGCAGTTGGAATTATATATATTTCTAGGGAATTGGTACATAAACAGTATTTATTAATTAAATGGTTTATTTAAAAGATTATAAAAATATGTGAACCAACTACAATGTAGTATTTATTATTCAGTCATCGTCGTTGGCCAAACTCGTTACCGAGTATTGGAGAGATCGTCGACATTTTCTTTTGTGTGAAATGAGTCCGAGGTTGAATCCGACACAGACATTCGCAGCCATCGCATTATTATTCAGTATTTTACAAAGAGAGGCACAGTGGAGTAATGGATAGGGGCTCGGATTGAGGAATTGGAGGGCTGAGTTCGAATTCCAATCAAATCTATTACATTCACTTTGTGCTAATACCCTTGGGAAAGGTATGAATCCTCTTCTTCTAAGCTATGAGGAATTAGACCGGGTTCTATAGCCTTGGATGGCATCTGGTCTACCGCAGAAAGAAATGACAACCTACTGCGGGGAAAAATTGCTTCATCAGTCATGTATCGAAAAATACATGATCGCCTAAGCGTGTATCACATATGTCACATACTCGACTGACTGATTTTCCAGTTGTATCCATTACATTTAATAACGTGCTAATACCCTTGGGAAAGGTATGAATCTTCCTCTTCTCTTCTTATCGGTAAATAGCAGGGTAGACCGGGTTCTATAGCCTTGGATGGCAACTGGTCTTCCGCAGAAAGAAATGACAACCTACTGCAGGAAAAAAATCTCCCTCATGTATCGAAAGATACATGATCACCTAAGCTTATATCGCACATGGCACATAACTGACTGATATCATAAAGAAATTACAATGAAAACATTTTTTATTCATATATTTATTAAAATGAAAATGTTAGTGAACAAGAGGACAATTTAGATAAGGCTTACGTCTCTACCACGTTGAAAAATAGGTTCCCGTACGATCAACGCTAACCAGGTCGTGGCTTCATTTGTAACCGCTTGGGGACACCAGGTGCTGTAAGTCTGGATGTGCGAGTGGTGTAATAGATAATGGCTCGGAATTAGTAAACGGAAAGCCGATTTCCAATTGGGTTCGTTATATTCACTTACGCTCAAATACCCTTGGGAACGATATGTAACCACCTATTCTCCTCCAACTATGGGTTAATTAGTAAAACTTTATCGCTTAAATAATATCTTAAAACTATTCTTAAGAATCTCAAATCATTTTCTGGCTTTAAATGACCTGCAAAATGTTGATAAGCCGTAAAAAAAACGAATCAATCAAATAAATCAATTTAAATAAACGAGGCGACAGCTAACTGCAATTAGAAATTTTGAAAACGAAAATGCATTTTCCAAGAATTTCTTTCATTTAAACTCGCTACATAAATTTACTGAAATATTTTGCGAGCATATAAATCTATACTTTTTTTTTCTTCAAGAATTGATAACAAAAACGTTATACGCTATTTATTGGACTCTTTACAGATAGTGTTTTATACTTCTATTGCCAAGTGTCGAGAGTTTCATATTTGTTGGTCTTATTGATATTCTAAAAGAGTGTTTTTTTTTACTAATAAAAATTGGAGAGGGAGTCTCGAGTAATAGTCGGGTCAATTGAAAAACGCCCTTTTGACACAGCAATTTTTTATCGGTAGAAATGATAAAGTTTGTCAGAAAAAATGTTCATCAGATGTTTTTTTAACATTTCAAATTAAGAAACAGCAGTAAAATTAATTTTAACATTCCATAAATAATTAAATGATTGGATAATAAACAATATATTTTATTGCAATCAGCAACGTTATTTGTATTGTTAACATTGGAAATATAAAAGTGTGATATTTTTACGTTTTGATTTCATAAATAGTTTTACGTTAAAAATTGGTTTCACCCCAAAGTCCAAAATAATAATACTAATCATGAGAACTTTCAAGTAATTTAAGAGTTAAAAGCATTAAACATATTGTTGCAACCGAGGGAAGGTTACTGAATAGAATAATCACACGAAGGTTGGTAATAATACTTAGGACGAGAACAACACATATAAGATTCGCCAGCAGCGCGTAGATGTAATAATCAACTGCAAGAAGTGAATCAAGTTAATTCCACAAAGAATCTTCAACGGAAGAATATCTACCAACGACGCCACGAGGTTAGATCTGGCACAAGGCCGAATTTAATGTTGGGTATCCGTAGGCTCGGCCAAAAGTTCCCCGTATATACCGCATATACGGGGTCACATAGCTGTTTCCCGAGACGAGACTCTACCCTTTGACATAGCTTCTTCTGGTGATCCTCTCTGACCGGAGGTAGAGAGTTTGACCAGCACAGCTGGAGACGAATCTCGAACTGCACACCCACATACAGTTTTTATTACTCTATTTATGTGAATGGTGACATACCCATTATCGTTCGTAGGTATGCTACAAAGCATGTAAGAAAAGTTTGTTAGCAAGATTCTAAGACAAAAATTGCAAATTAATTTTTGTATATTTTGATAAACGTCAAAAATATTTTATGTATTGAGACACGGTAATTTGAAAAGAATGAGTAAAATTTAAAAACTTTCATTTCATATATATAATTTTTATATGAAAACGTTCTATTACAATTATAATTAAACAGTATATATTGCATTGACAGGAAAAATTATCGCAAATATAAAAAGATGTGATCAATTTAATTTATGCCTAAATTCTGGCATTACCATTATTGACAGTCTTTACATGCAGACTGTTGTACCCATCTTTGTTGTTGTTACCACAGGTTTTCAGCAGTTGTGCTCTCTGGCCTTCATTATGACACAGTGAAAACTAGGCGAACAATAACTCAGCAATATGAAAAATAATATCTAGATATATCTCTAGATATGGACAGTGGATCTAGAAAAGTCTATTCGGAATTCCCTTTTTTTTTCTTTCTTTTTTTAACGGTGAGTTTCACCCTGTACAAAGCCCGTGGGCGACTGAAGGTAGAAGGTTAAAATAAGAGGTAGTTTATATGGATAGGACGTGAAGATATCAGTCGACTCTAGATTGAACTGGTTAAGATTGTAGTGATCGGGGAAACATCCTATCGGGAATCTGTTTCATGGGGAAGTGGTTCGCAGGAAAAAGCTGTTTGAATGGTACTTAATTCTCAGTGATGGAATACGGAGAGAATGGGAATCGTTTACTACTATGTAAGTGGCATACAAGGTCCTAGCTGTGTAGTTATTTATTTTGTTTTCATTTGATAAGAATTTAGGTCAGCTTCTAAGAAAGTCGGTTCAATGTGTCGTGCAAAAAATTTCTCTCCAGAATCTATCATATATATCTATGTCTACCATTCGACCATGTTCAGAATATTGCTACCACATATGGTCCAGTGACCCTGCTATTTAGTTAGAGTTCCTTGATAAGAACCAAATAAGAATCAGCAATATTACTGGTTCTGATCTGGCAGCTTGGGTTCAGTCACTTTCCAACTGCCGTAAGTTTGCCTCTCTACGTCTTTTCTATAAATACTTTTAAGATAATTGTTCGGATGAGCTATTCGTTATGGTACCCAGTCTTTTTGTATTTAAGCACAATACTAGACTGGCATCGGGATCACATCAATTTACTGTTGAGCTCATTAGATATAACCGTAAATTCTATACTAACATTTCTTTTCGCGCACTTCTCGCTTGTGGTATTCCATTCCGGTTCCATAATTTCCCACCAACTTTAATCTGCAAAAATTTAAATGCAATGTCAGTCGCTATCTACTGCCTCCTGATTAATCCTTTCTGTTTTCTTTCATTATTAATGTTTCTGTTCCTAAGTTTTCCACCCCATGTAACCCCTGGTGTCTTATTGGCTTGAACGCCTTGCTCGGGGTGATACCGATAAAAACAAAAGAAAAATAATGTTAAAATCGGTCTTCATTTCATTATGTACCAAGAAATTAAAAAATTATATTCGTAATTATGTTACATATACATTGTTACTGATAGAGGCAAAGTGCGTTTCCCTGCTTTAAATACAATCATATGAACACATTTGCAACACTACAAATCCATGATCTCTGATTCTATTATGTAAATATTTATTTTGTAAAAAGGCTAAAGAATTTGTCAAGTATTATTTTGCTAAATTCAAATCAACCATTCGCCCTTGCATGGAGTATTACTGCCATATATGGTCTGGAACGCCTTCTGTTTGTCTCGTGGTTCTTGATAAGATCCAGAGACGGATATGCAACGTAATTGGCCCTGATCTGGAGTAATCTCGTCTGCAGTCGTTCTCTCACAGACCCACCATCGCCTCTCTCTGTCTTTTTTACAAATACTTTCACGGTAATTGCTATGATGAGCTGCTTTCGCTGGTTCCCAGACTTCATGAATTCAAGCGTCCTACGAGGCTGGCATCCCGATCCCACCCTTTCACTGTTGAAACTGTTAAATGTAGCCGTCTATTCTACTCCAATATCTCGCACCTCTCGCCTGTGGATCTCCCTTCCTTATTCCTGTTTCCCTGAACTATAATCTCCAACTATTTAAATGTAATGTCAATCGACATCTCCAGTTGCCTTGATCTATCCACTATCCTTCTCCACATCCTTTCCTCTAACACTCCTATCTGCTCTCGCTCCAAATCTTCTGTAACCCCTTGCCTTGATCTATCCACTATCCTTCTCCACATCCTTTCCTCTAACACTCCTATCTGCTCTCGCTCCAAATCTTCTGTAACCCCTTGCCTTGATCTATCCACTATCCTTCTCCACATCCTTTCCTCTGTCACTGCTATCTGCTCTCGCTCCAAATCTTCTGTAACCCCTTGCCTTGATCTATCTACTATCCTTCTCCACATCCTTTCCTCTAACACTCCTATCTGCTCTCGCTCCAAATCTTCTGTAACCACTATCCTTGATCTATCCACTATCCTTCTCCGCGTACCTTCCTCTAACACTCCTATCTGCTCTCGCTCCAAACCTTCTGTAACCCCTTGAGTGCTAGTGGCTTCCAGCCTTGCTTGGGGTGAAATGATTAAAAAATGAAAAAAAAACATTACGTAAATATTATTCACAAGTGTAAAATTATATTCCAATCAATGAAACGCCATATTGTTTTCAACTTCTAATTATATAATAAATTATATTATTTTATAATAGGTTGGATGGATCAATATTACGGAACCCTTAAGAGATGTGGCTTGTATCCATCTTAATTCGTCATCAAAAAGTTGGATGACGTTTCATAACCTCTTCCATCATTTTTTGCATTTTTTATTAGATTAAAATAAGATTAATTCCGTAAAAGTTCAAGAGGCTGGAAGACATGGAAGAGACGGGACACAGTAAGACAGAACGAAGAGAAAATAATGAAAGATGGTTGGCGTAAGCTGAAATCGAGTGGATCATAAGTTTATGAAGATATTTAAGGTCAAAACTGATTGCAACTCTCTGCTTTTGTTTGCTATCTTATGGATTTCGTTAGAAACAAATCTGTAGCTGTGACCAGTTTGCGTCACACGCACATGCACAAACACACACATAAGCGAACACGCGCGCACACACATGCATACACACAAGAGCACATACACATAAGCCCACATGCATACACACACAAGTAGACACAGACATGTATATATCCACAAGCATGTACACACACATATACTTACATAGACAACCATACATACACAAGCATATACACACAAGTACACCAATCCATACAGGCAAGCATACACGCACAAGAACATACACACACAAGCACATACATACATAAATACACAAACAGAAGCACACTCACAGACAAAAATACCGACACAAGCATACACAAGCAGAGATTTATATATATATATATATATATATATATATATATATATATATATATATATATATATATATTTATATATACATATATATATATATATATATATATATATATATATATATTAATACAAGATTGGTGTATACGGAATAAATTCCAATAACCAACAAATACTATTCTTAAAAGAGTGCTCCATATAGAGTAGAGCAAATATAATTATTCATTCGAAAATTATAGCATAAATAAATTATAAATTCACTTGATAAGACACCAGTAGTGTTGAATTAAAATGGCTATTATTGTAGTGATTTTATTACATAATTAGGTTATAATTTTCGAATAAATAATTATATATATATATATGTATATATATATAGAGAGAGAGAGAAAGAGAGGGAGGGAAAGAGAGAGGACACGGATATCAGCACCTAGCGCCAACAGACTTCAAGATTGGGTTCAAGATTGTTGCTGCAAGGTGTTGACATCAGTGTCCACTTTTATATTTTATATTTACATATACTCTGTCTCTGGTATTGAACACTTTTACCCCAGATATAGCTTACTTTAAATATGCATGTTTATCATATATATATATATATATATATATATATATATATATATATATATATATATATATATTAAGAAACAGACAACTTTATGCGTTCAGAGGACTATAAATAATTTCTGATATTATTATTGGCTGGAATTATGTTACTAATTCATCAGATCTCTATTTTCGTGATATATATATATATATATATATATATATATATATATATATATATATATATATATATATATATATATATATATATATATATTCAGGTGATAGGCGTGTGGCTGATTTGTTAGAACGTTCGCTTTCTGACCTGGTTTCGAATCTCACCATGGTCGCCTTGTCATGGTCTGATGTTATCGGTCTGGAGTGACTGACGATCCCAGCGTGCGGCACCTTTGGAAAGTGGCTGAAAACTATACCCATGCCTTGTGAGTGAAATTGGGTAGACGGAACGCTTGAGTCGATAGCTGTACTAGCACGAAGTCGCAAATCATCGTGACCGGGGGTTTGAGTGTGCTGGCCTTGTTCTGATTGTTGATCATTCTAGATAACATGCTGAAATTGTAACTAGGGTCTGCTCAGCATAGTTGCAGTATAAACCACAGATTGGCTCTGTGGGTGATGAACAAACACAAATGTGCCTGAGCGAGAATCTGCGAAAGGGATTGGCTAGCCGCTCTAATAGTCTGGTATCTTCTAATACAAGTGGCCAGCTATTATTATGTATTCAGTTGCGTGGATTGTAAATTATCTGACGGTAATTGTTGAATATTGTTTAATATCTTTTTTCTATTTGAGAATTGAAATCAGATGATGTATTATGTTTCTCGTTTCTGCATTTGCTTCTCTTTTTCATCTCCCATTTTCCTTGTTGATTCAATCTTCCTCTCCTAACAATAAATCACACGTTGTAATTTTCAAACCCTTATTGAAATGCTAAATATGAACATAGAACAATAGCAATAAATGGTCGATAAATTCTTGATATTTCAACGAAGGCCAGAAACTGTATCAGCCGAGACATTGTGTATGGAATAACAAAGCTTATGTTTCCCTAAGTCCAGATAATACGAATAAACTTTTAGAAATTTTATGCTTAGGACAGAGATATGGAAAAAAGAAAGATAAGATTGAATAATTCAGGATAAAATAATCTCTATATTTCAGATAATCTTGGGGAAAAAAAACATGCAACGAATTAACTAAAGGTTTGTGATCCGGGATTGGATATTTTATAGGATTGATAAAAATTAAATTAAAATATTTTTGGAGGCATTTTTAAGTTAGGAATACATATGTTTAAAACCTAAAGAATTTAATCAGTTGAACCATATTTCGTTTCTTTTTTTATATCTATAATATATTCAATCCTACAATTCAAGTTATGCAGCCGACACTGAAAAATGTCGGTTTTCTATCTGGTCTCCGAAACAAAGTCTGTATTGAATACTCGGAAAAAACAAGAAAACGCCTTCCGGAAGTATATCAGTTCCCTAAAAAAAATAACTCCAGTCTAAAAGATTTAGATAAGATTTTTTTTAAAGCCGACTGTAGTTCCACAATCAAAAAAAAGTTCTGTCTACTAAACATAATACCATCCTCGATAAGAAAGACTATTTAGATGTAAAAGCCTTCCCAGGATTAATTATTAACGGCTACGATATTAACAAAATAAGATATGAATGACATAGTGTTGATAGCAGACACAGAAAGGAAACTACAAAAAAAACTTTTACAGACGGTAGTGAAGGAACACGAGAAAAAAGGATTAAATATCACTAACAAGAAGACAGAATGTTTGGCAAAAGGATGAGCCCAAAATTCGCATTGCAGATTGGAGATATCAAAATCAAACTAGCACGTATGTTTAAATATCTGGGAAGTGTTCTAATAGAGAACGGAAATTGGAACATTGAAATCGGAACATTGAAATCGGAAGTCGTACTGCACTAGCCAAAGAGGCCTCCCAAGTTAAAGTATTAAGTATTGAAAAAATTCGCTAGAAACATGGAAAAAGTACTAAATTGTTTTGTGATACCTCCCCCCTCCGCATGGCTGTGAGTGTCGGACCATCTCAAATATAAAGGAGAGACTTGAAACAACAGGAATGTGATTCTACAGAAAAGAATACCATGGAGCGAACATGTGAGAAATAAGGAGGTTTTAGAGGAAATAGAGACAAAAACACCGAGAAAAAGTAGCAAAAGACAAGGAAATGAAATTACGAAGCATATCGGGGTTAACAGCAAAATTCCCCAAATCGTTTAACATAATAATCGTTTATTTAATAATTGTAAAATGTGTAATAACTAAATATCCAGTAAACTAATGGAGTTTCTTTTTTCCAGGTTTTCAGCCATGTTGAAAATATTTGTCATAAGAATAAATGAAAAACCCTTTTGAGTGATTCTGTTAGAAAAAGAAAAGGTTTAAAATCATTTGTATCAGCCCCACTATGTCTTCCGAAACGGAGCAACGTTGGAGGAAAAATATCATTCAAGCCTTCAGAAATGGTACGAACATTCATACGCTGGCTTCTGGCTTCAAAGCCCATTCAAGGACCATCAAGTGAACGGTGAATAAGTTTTTAAAAAGTACAGAGGAAAACTGTATCGAGAGGTCGCAACAGCAAGCGGGATCATCATTTCAACTTATAGCTAAGGAGATACATTAGACAAGATCCAACTCAATACATAAAATATTTGGAACGTGAGAGAGGAGTTTCAGTTATGACAGTCCAAAGACCAGTGAAAAAAGTCTTAAAAATAAAATCGTACGTGAAACCTCTGAGGGACCTTGTTACTCCAGAAGAGAAACATAGAAGGCTAGAGTGGGCGAAGATCATCTTGAATGGAAAAAGATCATGGAATTATATATATCTATTTGTACTTTATAGCAATCTTTCACACATTACCAATCCTTAGCAATGCTTAATTAATGATGAACATATCATTTTCGTTTAGGATCCATTTCATCACGATTCTTCTGTAAAGCTTGGAGAGTAATTATACATTCTTATTGCTTAGAGTCCAATAGTGTTATAAAAACCTCGAAGAATTCCAGTAATATATCTTTAAAAATAATTATCTTTTATCTTTAAATAATTCTAAGATACAGTGGTTCAGAGCTTAAACTAACAATTGGACAATTTTGCTGTTATACCCGGCATATATACAAACCGCAAGTGGAACTCGTACACACGATCCATCGCTAAAGATGCTGGAAAAATGGCCAGTTATCTATACCCGCTCCAATAAGTACCTGGCTTCTCCTGATGTCCTGTGCCAACGGTTATAAGAAACAGTTCAGGCTAAAAATGAAGTACTGCTGCCATTTAAAAATAGTGAAATGTAAAAGCGGGTTATGGGAGGTCCGCATTGGCGACCCCAGCATACCCCTACACAAGACCATTCGGTCTCAAAGTTAACCAAGTCTTTCTTGACACAATATTCATTCAAGAATCCCACAAGATCACTCGGCCATATTTTGAAATGAAAACTATAAATTTTTGTCATTTTTTGTTCATTTACTTGTATGTAACGTTTTTTTTTTTGTTATTTGATTTTTGTCCTCTTCACTCTTCTGTACATGCTATTTCCGAATTTTATTCTTGTCTTTTTTTATTTCTCATCACTATTTACATTATTCGTAATATTGTCCTCATCTTTGTCGCCATATTTATTACAACGTTTCGGCCTTTCAGTATCTGTCTATATTTCTGAGATGAGGTTTTATGTACACTATTTACATTATTCGTAATATTGTCCTCATCTTTGTCGCCATATTTATTACAACGTTTCGGCCTTTCAGTATCTGTCTATATTTCTGAGATGAGGTTTTATGTACACTATTTACATTATGCGGACCATTGTCCTCATCTTTGTCGCCATATTTATTACAACGTTTCGGCCTTTCAGTATCTGTCTATATTTCTGAGATGAGGTTTTATGTACACTATTTACATTATTCGGACTATTGTCCTCATCTTTGTCGCCATATTTATTACAACGTTTCGGCCTTTCAGTATCTGTCTATATTTCTGAGATGAGGTATTATGTACACTATTTACATTATTCGGACTATTGTCCTCATCTTTGTCGCCATATTTATTACAACGTTTCGGCCTTTCAGTATCTGTCTATATTTCTGAGATGAGGTTTTATGTACACTATTTACATTATTCGTAATATTGTCCTCATCTTTGTCGTCATATTTATTACAACGTTTCGGCCTTTCAGTATCTGTCTATATTTCTGAGATGAGGTTTTATGTACACTATTTACATTATGCGGATCATTGTCCTCATCTTTGTCGCCATATTTATTACAACGTTTCGGCCTTTCAGTATCTGTCTATATTTCTGAGATGAGGTTTTATGTACACTATTTATATTATTCGTAATGTTGTCCTCATCTTTGTCGCCATATTTATTACAACGTTTCGGCCTTTCAGTATCTGTCTATATTTCTGAGATGAGGTTTTATGTACACTATTTACATTATTCGGACTATTGTCCTCATCTTTGTCGCCATATTTATTACAACGTTTCGGCCTTTCAGTATCTGTCTATATTTCTGAGATGAGGTTTTATGTACACTATTTACATTATGCGGACCATTGTCCTCATCTTTGTCGCCATATTTATTACAACGTTTCGGCCTTTCAGTATCTGTCTATATTTCTGAGATGAGGTTTTATGTACACTATTTACATTATTCGGACTATTGTCCTCATCTTTGTCGCCATATTTATTACAACGTTTCGGCCTTTCAGTATCTGTCTATATTTCTGAGATGAGGTATTATGTACACTATTTACATTATTCGGACTATTGTCCTCATCTTTGTCGCCATATTTATTACAACGTTTCGGCCTTTCAGTATCTGTCTATATTTCTGAGATGAGGTTTTATGTACACTATTTACATTATTCGTAATATTGTCCTCATCTTTGTCGCCATATTTATTACAACGTTTCGGCCTTTCAGTATCTGTCTATATTTCTGAGATGAGGTTTTATGTACACTATTTACATTATGCGGACCATTGTCCTCATCTTTGTCGCCATATTTATTACAACGTTTCGGCCTTTCAGTATCTGTCTATATTTCTGAGATGAGGTTTTATGTACACTATTTATATTATTCGTAATGTTGTCCTCATCTTTGTCGCCATATTTATTACAACGTTTCGGCCTTTCAGTATCTGTCTATATTTCTGAGATGAGGTTTTATGTACACTATTTACATTATTCGGACTATTGTCCTCATCTTTGTCGCCATATTTATCACAACGTTTCGGCCGTTGTGCGCTCCGGCCTTAACGTTGTGATAAACATGGCGACAAAGATGAGGATAATAGTACGAATAATGTAAATAAAGAGCACTTTTATATCAGAAGACTAATTTTGGGAAGACTGTATTTAGAGCTGCTTATTCAATATATATGATGTGCGGCCACATCTGCATGAAGTGCCTGAACATTAATTCATTGTAAATTCTTAATATTATATTTAATAGGATTCTGTCTTTGAGTGGTAAAAGCTGAATGTGAAAGTTTTACGTTTTTTTTTTTCAACAAAGTGGATATTAGGACTTATATTAAGTTAAAACATACAGCTTATATCTTAATTTTCTTTATTCAACTTGCTTGTGTACATATATATATATATATATATATATATATATATATATATATATATATATATATATATATATATATATATATATTATTTCAAGTGCCTTTCGTTTGTGGCTGATTGTTTGTTCTTGGTATCTGAGACGAACTCGAATTCCTTTGCCAGAAGCCGGAAAATACTATATAGCTCGTTCAGTAACTTATCCGTTTCCCCCGCGTACAAACACCACCCATCACAAGTCAGAGATAGTCTTATCGTTTTGGCCGTGTGAATCAGAAAATTAACAACAAACAACACCTAAACGTCTCAATTGCGTGGTAAATAGTATTTCTGATAATATAGAAAAGGCCACCTACACCTCTTTGCAAATATTTGTGTTCGGTGATTTAATGTCCATCAGGTCAGCTGGCTTAAACACTTTGTTACTGACCTCGATGACATCCAAACCCTGACCTTCTCAATCTCTCATGGACGTTGTGGATTTCTCAAATAACCCTGATGAACACGCTTTTCTTCTAGATCTCTTTTTACCTATATGCCTGACTCATGTCGTACCTTGCAGATCTACCCTCTTGACAACTCTGGTCATGCGGGAGTGTCTATAAACATCTCTTTCCGCTCCACCACCAGCCAAGAACTTCCTACCAACAGAATATCTTTCTGTTATCAACGAGTGGATTGGTATTCGTTCCGTATTTACCTTCGTGACGTTCCTTGGAATTAAGTTTTAAATCATCCTGTTCAAAAATGCACGCCTGACGTCTCCTCCTGAGTGAAAACCGACATTGATGCGTTCATTCCAGCAAGGGAAATACCAAGTTAAATCGTGTTCATCTCCTTGGTTCTCACCTGCATTCTTGGCCGCTAAAGCCCACAGGAATCACTTCTTCCGGCTGTACGAGAGCAACACGTCTGATGGCAACAGACGTCTCTTTGTCTCTGCTCGTAATGAATGCAAGCTTGTCCTCAACGGAGCGAAGTTACGGTTAGCTGATCAGTTACATGTAACATCTCGCAAGTAGGTTTCTAGAGATTATTGGTGACTCTGCAAGTAGGTGCTGAATAACAGCAAATCATCAATTTCTTCGTTTTTCAATCAATTCGAAGTCCTAACATCTACAGAAGAGAAGGTTGGATTCTTTGCTCGGAAACCCTCTTCCAACTCAACACTCAACTCATTTGGAGTACCCATACCTGATTTCTCCACACGAACAGAGACTCTACTGAGTGATATACGCATAACCTCGTCACTTCCCTAAGACATAATTTCTAAATTAGACTCCCATAAAGCAAATGGATATAACGAGATCTCAGCCGTCGTCCTGAACATATGTGCTCCCGAGCAGGCTCCAGTTCTTTCCAAAATCTATAATTATTACATCGCTTCTTCCTGCTTTCCAGCTTGTTAGAAGTTCGTCTCGGTAGTTCCTGTTTTTAAAAAGTCTGGTGAATCTTCTGACTCCCTCTAACATTCGCCCTATTAGACTTCTACCGCTTTTCGGCAAAGTATTCGAAGATGTAATCAATTCTGAAGTGCTTAAGAAGTACTGTCTGACAAACAATATGACTTCCGTTTTGCCGGGTCTACTGCTGATGTGTTAACGGCCATCAGTAATATGTATATCAAACGCTTGATAATAACGAGGCTCGAGCTGTGGCTCTTTTTTCCTTTCCGCAATCCCCACCATACGCGGTCATTTCTCTCACTTTTACACTCTGTAATTCCCCTGTGTACTAGTGGCATTCCCGCTTTGCATAGGGTGAAATGATTAAAAAAATATATGGATAGGAGTTGACCAGCCTCATTTCCTAGTCTACGCAGAGTCCAAAAACTTATACGATGTCTTGTGGCTGATGAATTATTTTCCAGCTTAAAAGCACTTTCCAACAGACAGAATGTTGCTAGTCTCTCGCTATTCTATCGCTATTCAAAGGAAAGTGTCTTGACGAACTACATTCTTTCGTTCCTCCAGTTTTAATCTCCACAAATTACACCGGCCATGCCATGCACATTCCCTACGTGTTCCATTAGTCAGATGTAAGTTCCATCTTCTTCCCACGAACCGCTGCTTTATAATGCCTTCTCCCAAGAGAATGCTTCCTTGATCACTACAACCTAAACATTTTCAAGTCTACGGTTAACAGTCATCTTCCCCACATATTCCCATAAACTGTGGCGCTTAATCTTAAATCTCTACCTCGAGTGGATCTTGAACCTTGTATTGTATACAATAAATTAAAAAGGAAAATTTTGATAGAAACAATGACTGAACTGTTAAATAATATCAGTACGTTTCTATGTAACAAATGAGAAAGAGACGCGAGGCAGAAGAAATGTGGATCTACAGAAGGATGTTGAGAATACCTTAGACTGAAGATGTGAGTAACGAGGAAGGTTTAAGGGAATCTAAAACAAAATGAGGACTTCTACATAGAATCAGAAAGAGACAGTTCAAATATTTGAGGCACATAATGAATAAAGGGTATTTGAAATACTGAAAGCAAAGCAAAGGTCAAAGAAAATAATCGAGCTAACGGGCTTGTTTAAATGACTGACGGAACAGGGATTAGGAGAGATAGCAAAAAATATATATATATATTACTAAGAACAAAAATAAGAGAAAGTTGTAGAGAGCCATGATCGCCTGATCCCAATAATTATCTGGCGTACCTCCAAACAGGCTTAAAATATCAAATAACGGGAGGGAAAGACGACAGAATCTAAATATAATAATATTTTCAATACCAAAATCCGTTATTCAATTTCATGTAGAAACAATCATATATATATATATATATATATATATATATATATATATATATATGTATGTATGTATGTGTGTGTGTGTGTGTGTGTGTGTGTGTGTGTGTGTGTAGCCCGAGATTTAGAGTTGGTACTTAATTATCTCATATGGTTGAGACGATTCTTTTCAAAGTTAGTTATACCTCGGTAGCAGGTATTTCGCCAGTTTGCTCAGTTTTCAACGGCGAATTCGAACTCCTCCATAGCGATGTTTGCAGCATTTAAATTCGTATTTAAGTTTGTCCATAAAGCGTAAGTAAGTAAGATTACGCTTGCCATGAAAAAGTTGGCGAGACATGAGGATTTTTGGCATCCGATCATCACTCATTCTGATAACTTGAGCAGCTTATCTAAACTGTGATTGCATCAGAAAGGATTCGATACCACCCACGCCACATTTGATGAAAAGATCAAGGTTAGAGATTTTCTCCTGCCGTGTATAACCGCATATTGAACGAAAATAGCGTTTATATATATATATATATATATATATATATATATATATATATATATATATATATATATATATATATATATATATATATATATATTACATGTCGCACAAACGTATCTGAAAAAGAATGAAAATAAACAATTACCTCTAATATATGAGAGATATATTATTGACAGTTCCATTTCAGGGCCCCTCAAATCGCCTTCTTTTGTTATCCGTGTACCTTATTGCTGAAGGTTTGAATTGTCTCGAAAGGCTTGAAATGTGACATTATGTTTTAATTGGTTAACCTTCTGTATTCCTCTATCGTACGATTCTTTGTAGTCTGTGATAAAATCCTGCAAGCCTGGCATTGACCTTTTCAAAATTAAAGATATAGATTTTGGACAACCATTACAGTACTTGTCATTCGTAACAAGAACGTTATTTGCAGAGATCGACAAGCCCAGTTTATTGCCAGCCAAGATTGCGTCTTCATTTTAGTTCAGCTGAAAAGTATTTCATTGAAACGATCGCTCTCTCTCTCTCTCTTGCTCTCTATCACTCTCTGTCTCTATCTCTCTCTCTATATATATATATATAGATAGAGAACGAGTGTGTGTATGAGTGTGTGTGTGCATGTGTGTGTGAGAGAGAGTGAGAGAGAGAGAGAGTGAGAGTACGAGATCGAGCTAGGGGGGGATGATATGTGCGCGCTTAAACGCACACATACATACATTATACATAACAATATTTTCCATTGAGAATCCTCTAAATTCTAAATATGGCCACATGTGTTTTGTTATTTAAAATTTATTTTTTATTTTTAAATAATTTCTCAGTATGAGTCGTTTTTCTGTAATTTTTCATCATTTCATCCCAAGCAAGGCAATAAAGCCACTAGGACGCAAGAGCTTACTGTGTGTTAGAGAATATCGGGAAAAATATACGATCAATGAGAGAGAACAATAAAAGAACAGGTTTATGTATACTTGTAAATATATATATATATACATACACACAACTATACACAAATGTACACACATAGACATGTATATATGCTCCCTCATATATACTCATGTACGCACACAAGCGTGTGAATACATACATTCATACAAATGTAATATATATATTAAAGCCATATTTTTAATTAGTGGGTTGCGCTGTATTTTCCTGGCATTATGGGTCTAGACGGTATTATTAAAATCTTTTAATTTTAAACGGTTTAATTCTATTCTCAGTTTTCTTAAAGAAGCCTTTTAATTTTCAGTTATAAAATCTATGTTACAATTAGCTATACGTTGGATTATCTTCCTACACTTTCTCTTAGCTTCTTATGGAAACTTGAACAAGTCATATCTGTCCACAATTATGATGCAATGTTACGACTCACTTATACAGGGTGCTGCAGCAAAATCTGACACTTAACAAAAAAAACAAAATGGGCAATAAAAACAAAAGTTTTATATGCAGAGACCCGACAGTTTATATAGGA
Organism: Acanthosepion esculentum; assembly: GCA_964036315.1. Taxonomy (NCBI): domain Eukaryota; kingdom Metazoa; phylum Mollusca; class Cephalopoda; order Sepiida; family Sepiidae; genus Acanthosepion; species Acanthosepion esculentum. The sequence goes on from OZ038491.1 coordinate 15,293,202, forward strand.
ACAGTTAGATTTACATACTACATTATTTTTCAATGTAACCGGCGGCGGCAGCGACGACCATCTCAAGGCGGGCGCGAAATGAATCCTGCACTTTGGCGACCGTGTCCTTTTACATAGCGGCGAACGACTCCACGATGGCAGCCTTCAGAGAGACGACCGAGTTGCGGGCGTGCTTTAAATGCTGCAAACATCGCTATAGAGGAGTCCGAGTTGCATGGCCTTGATCACGCCCCAGAAGAAATAGTCAAGGATGTTGCAGTTGTGTGAGGAGAGCGGCCACAGGTTCGGCGACCAGTGGTGAGGAACATAGTTTAGCATCCACGCCTGGATCGTCTTGGCCTTGTGTGCAGGAGCGGAGTTCTGCTGGAAGATGTAGGGGCGTCCGGCGGCAATTTCGTCCATCCAGAGCTTCACCATGCTTCTCAACACCTCTTGGGAGATCACAGCGGTGACTCTTAGGCAATTTCGAAAGAAGAAAGGAGGCATGACAGCTCTGGATTCTCTCATTGTAGACTGTTTCGTTGACGGCTGCGACGAACTCGTTGGTCCTAACAATACATGGACAAAACAATAATGATATGCCTGGCTGTATACACAATTCCAGAAAATCTTCGTTGGAAACACAACTATACTTAAACATGAAAACAATAAACAAAAACTAAAAATTCTTGAAGCTATATACATAAAACAGTTGAAACCTAACCTGAACAAAATAAACAATGAAATCTCCAAAAATATTCTTAAATGCCTATAATTGATAACAAAAGCAATTGGTTTATACAAACGGCCTCCCATACTTAATACTTCTCGCTGTCTCCCTCGTGTGATAATATGTGATATCATGAGCTGTGGTGGCATTTACGCTTCCAGCGTCTCATATGCAGGAATTTTTGTCGTTCCTTTGAAATCTTCTATGCAAACAAAAACAGACTACCATTATTGTTTTGTCCATGTATTGTAATGTAATTGTCATCTTTGATAATGGCTTATGTAAGCCGAAAGCTTAGATAGGATTAAAAAATATGTATTTACATAAAATAAATAAACAAAACTTGTCTATATTATATAATGAACATGCATGAATATATATATATATATATATATATATATATATATATATATATATATATATACCCCTCCGTCGATTCGACGTATAAGGGTCAAGAAGGTCAATTCATAGAAACCGGCAACCCGACACCAAAATCATATTACCCTTTGTATTGCTAAGGATGGAGGACATGTGGAAACTTAAATAAAATTTCAACAAAACTTTAAAAAGTATAGATTTACTTCTTGCTAATCATTTTTACAAATTATTTCTATCGCAAATACAAATAAAGTTATAAACACGAACTTAATGGACACTCTGTATGTATATATATATATATATATATATATATATATATATATATATATATATATATATATATATATAGTTTATGAAAAACTAGGTAATCCGTATGGGTAGACCCAAGGAGGATAAAATCCAGAGAGCTCAATGTAAATCAGAGCTAATAATTTAAATAAAAACAGACCATTTTAAGGTTCCATGTAATAAATTATTTTACCACAGCCCTTTTAAAGGACCGCGGATCATCAGACTTTACTTCCAATATATATATATATATATATAGATAGATAGATAGATAGATAGATAGATAGATAGATAGATAGATAGATATTGGATGTTTCACCGATGTAGATTAATGGGTATTATTTGGCAGACTATTTTGTATATTCCTGCCTCTGTCCCTTTTCTTATTCCTACCTCGTTTGATGTTAACTATATCTCTTATTGTTTTAGAGGTGGTGTTGCTTGAATCTAATGACAAGGTTGGATAGTTTTGGAGCTGGTAAATAGGATTATGTGTTTATATTTGTTGTCATTATTATTATTAATTGTGGAGTTGTGTATTTTTCTCCAGTGGATTTTGTAGCTTTGCGTTTAGCATTATGCAGGAAATAATTCGGGTATTGGAGAAGATTGTGCTTTTAATGTATTTCTCTTCTTCAGGCAAGAATTGAAGGCTACAGATTCTAAGCACTCTAAAATAAAAGCCTATAATCACTCGGGAATTTTATTTTATTGTTGTTTTGAGCGTAAAAGTGTATGAAGTCAATATTATTTGTTTGTTTTGGATAAACCTTCAGTTGAATATCCTTATGCGTGCTTTATAAACATGATATCGAGATATGGTAATATTTCTGTTTATATCTCTGAGATCAGGTATTAAGATTATTTACATTATTTACATTATCCGGACTGTTATCCTCATCTTAATTGCAATATTCACAACGTTTCGGGCGTTGTACGATCGGGCCTTCTTCATGAGATTGACAAGTTAAGTTAAAAGGGAAATACCTGAGACATCCGAAAGAGGCATGACTCGTGGAACTAGAAAGATCTACACCGTTCGACGAAAAAAAGGGTTCGATCAAAATTCGAATCTCTTGAAGAAGGCCGGAGCGCACAACGGCTGAAACGTTTTGAATATGACAATGATGATGAGGATAACAGTTCGAATAACATAAATAATGCAAGTAATGTTAATATTTGTTTCGTAGATCAAATTGAATGTTTTTTCTCTCTTATTTAATATATCGGTCTAATAGTGGTGTGTTGCGTGGTTATATTAATATGGTATCATCCATTTCTCGGAAATATCCTGCATTCATTGGGAGAATACGCTGAAAGGGTTGGCCAGATTCTAAGAAGATGCACTCCAGTATTCCACTGAGTGGTGAGCCCATCAGTAGTTCAAATTTTTGTCTATTAAAATTGCCGTTAATCGTGAAATAACATTGGTTTGTAATGAGGCGACATATTCATAAAATTTTGTCCGTTTGTAGTGGGTCGTTGGTTCTTGACCTTTTTTAAATGTCGTTATTAAAATCTTAAACATTTGTCGTCGGCTATATTTGTGTATAGGATTTGATATCCAATCTATCCATGTTTTTATTTATCATGTCTAAGAGTCTTAGCCTATTGATGCTATCGCAGGAAGTGTGCTGAGCTGATTATTCCGTGGGGAGATTAAGTTTTTTTTATAATTTGTGGGACGCACTGTTTATACCTGACACTATAGTGCACATTAGGGTGCCGGTTTGTGTGCATGTGTATATAAATGTATACAAATTAAGCTCTAATATACGCATATGCATGCACGGATGTGTATATGTATACAAGTATATGCAAGTATGTATAAAATTGAAAAAAACTATCTGTTTCCGGTGAACTGATATAAAATTAACAACACCAAACGGTTCTAATATAGACAGAGATAAAACAGACAGACAGACACTCGCTTGAATCGGTACATTGGAGGAGATAAGGTAATGTAATTTAATTTGATGAATGGCACCCACTTATCCCAAGTTATTTTCCTCAAATACAGTTTTGGATTTCTTTCATTCTAACCTGAGGAAGTCAAAGAGAGCAAACGCTCCCGTCGAAACAAATCGTTAATATATTTTCCATTTTGTCTCGTTATCCAACTTTTGTTTCGGATAGTATTATACATACAGCAAATACACACAAACGTATATATATATATATATATATATATATATATATATGTGTGTGTGTGTGTGTGTAATTTTGACATATATTATATATGCGCGGTACATATTGGAAAGCGCTCAATATCAGTGATAGAGCTAACATATTCAGTTCCGTTGATGTGAGTTTGTGACCCTGGGTTTCACGCCTTTTGTGATTGGCAGACAAAGAAATATTTGTTTTCCGACGATCACAAACTCACATCAACGCAATTATATATATATATATACATACTTCGCAGAGATTACTGTTTCGCTGTATGACAGCTCCTCAGTACGAATAGACATCCGAATGCCTCAAGCCAGGACCGAAACCCGACCGATTTGGTGTCAGTCGGAGTTTCTACCACTGAGCTATCTCGGCAGAGAGAATAGGTTAGAAAACATTTCTGTACGCGTTCTTCATCGCTATCAATTTCATACCATTTCTTGCAAACCTCTATATACTAATACTATATAAATACATAACCAGTTACTTGAAATAAATTGCCGCTGTATTATTTAGTGGAATTTAACATGTTACAAATATCTCTAATATAATCCATACATACAATAGCAAAAAATGATAAAAATATATTGAAGCCATTTACATTCAACAAATAAACCATGCATCCATAAAAATAATTATAGTTTCCAACTCCATATTATCCAATGCATAAAAAACGTCATTCTATTTGGCTGGTACCGGTTACCGTAGCACGTGACCGGAAATACTTCCTGTGTTTCGAATTTATCCGATTCAACTAGTGACCTTCAACCGTATAGAAATTTCGCCAATTGTTATGAACATAAGCTTCCTGGGGGAGGCCTCGTTCCTTGACCGCCTATTGGGACTTCAATTTTGCCCAAAGCTCAAGTGGAACACTTACATCTAATCCATCGCTAAAGATGCTGGAAAAATGGTCGGTTCCCTGTACCACTCCAGAAAGTACCTGATTCCTCTTGCTATCCACTAACTTTATCAAGCATCAGATCAGATAGAAAATAAAAGTATTGCTGCCATATATTTGCAGGAGATGCCCATTCTTCACGTTCCATTCCAAAATCATCTCCGCGTCCTTGTGGGTGACAAATTATTTTCCACCTTACAACCCCGCTCGTTGCTCTAACACTATTTCCATGATCAGTGTTCCTATGAATATTTATATTTTTCTTTAATAAAATTTATTGAATATTTAGGACGGTGGACGCAAATAAATTAAAATGCGATCTAGTAAATAAAAGGAGCGTCTACTCAAATACGAGTATCTACTAAAAATAACATTTAAAGTGTACAAAACTGAGTAGATATGAAATTTTGAGACTCTTTAGCGAAATGAATTTCGCTTAAAGGCACTATTCAAAGCTTCGTCGTGGCCGAGTCGGTTAAAAGATTTTAGCAAAAAGAATTGGCAACCTACTGCGGGAAATCTTCAAACGCTCTTTTCCAACATGTCTTGAACCAGCCTGGAATCATCCCTTTTTAAACCAATAAACTTTGCTGAGGAGAGAAAGTAGTTAATAAAGGGTGTTTCATTAAGACGGATTATATATAAGGGTGTTTCATTAAGACGGATCAAAGTCAGCAGTAAATAGATCAGTGTTATTGGTTACAATTTATTTATTTTTCTATTAGATCATGTTATCTAATTTATGATTATTATGTGTGAAAAATAATATCGCCCAAATGTCCGCTAAATCTGAAAGAAAAAGAAAAAAATAATATTAAACGCTTAAACTTAATTCACATTTAAATTAGGTTATTGTAACACCCTTTATGATAGCGGTGTCATGAAAAAAGCTCATTTTGAAACTCCGTTTTTTGGGGTGGGGGCATAAAGGTCCCAGTTTAACCAATTTTTTCTATGAGATTATTTGCTCTTTTTTTGTGGCTCTAGAATACGTGTAATTTCAAGTGGATGACAGAAAATGACAATGTCGTAAAGCTAAATACCATCCGAAAAGACAGGAACACCTGACTGAAATCAAAGTCAAGCCTAGTGTATGTGTATTGGACTTCTAAGTCTTTCTATATGTCTGTGGATCTTGGAAATAAATCGAAGAATCCAAGTAAAAGAAATGCTACAGCATAATCGAAAGCATCTCCAACGTACACTGTGACCAAATTAATGCAGTGCGTGGTAGCAAAAAAAGAAATGTCTATTAGAAGATTTCATAGCTACCGTCAAGAAGAGGTAGTTGCAATTGAACAGTCATCTTATAGGAGCATGAAAACACTGACATAAAATCTTTATATTCTGCCAGCTACAATTTGGCGAGTTTTAAGCTGAATTATTTAGCAGAAAAATTGAATAAGAAAGCTGAGAAAAGAAATAAAGCTAACTATAAAAAAATGAGAATAATTTTAATATTAGTTAGGAGTCACGGGTCTTATTTTTCTACCCTAAAAATGATATTTACGGATTATAAACCCATGGTGGGTTATATAAAACCGAAACCTATTCTGGATTTTATGAATAAATAATTCTTTTTTGCTATTGCATTAATAATAGTTTGAAAATAAAAATGGTTTTCCAGATACACGTACTACTATTTAACCTACAATTGGGGGTAGAGTGATTCATTGTTTTTTCCCAAGTGAATGTAATGAACCCCAGCGGAAATCGAATTCGCCTGTCCGAGTTCATATTCTATGGGTCTATTCATTGCACCACATATACAACCATTCAACAATGAAATGAATATATCTGTCTAAATGATATTTATCTATCAGACGTAGGCAATTTCACCCCCCCCACCATTTTTTCGCCAACCGGAAATGTTGTTTATGCTAATTTATGTAGAAAAGGTCATATTAAAACTGTTTATTCGTTTATGTTTGTCCACTAAAACTTAAGGATTTGGCTCCGTATTAACGATAAGGAACAGAGAAATATTCTTATTTAATTTCTCTTGTCACCTGTGTAATACCTTCGATAGCTCTTGTCAGACTTAATAGAATAGTTTCGCATTGCCTTCACCACGTTTTTGAATTCAGAGATCTGTTTCTCCTAAACGAAAGTTAGTCCATCTTTTCTGTATTGTATACCGCCATCCCGGTTTTGAGGGTCTCTTAGTTAACGGGCTTGAGGCGATCATAATGAAGTTGTCTTCCTCTCTTTCTTCTCTCGGCCGGGTGATTAGTTTTTAGTTCGGGGGTAAAATGGGATCTTCAACAAAAGGAATTTTAACCCTATCTATTTTATTAACACGTCGACATGTATATCTTCTAACTATCCAGTGGGGTTTCAATCCCATCCCATTGGGGAGCAGTTTTCATATACGAAAATAACTCGTCTGCATTCTCCGACGTGTAAAACTTAACTGATCGAAATCCTTTCTATCCTTCTAACATTCCCACTTTCGACTCAGCTAATCAAAATCAATATCCCTATTTTGTCTACCATCTCACCTTAAAGGTCAGCCTCACAAAGTATGAGCCAAATAGGCGGCTACTAAAAAATAAAAGTCTGGAACTATTTTTTAACATATGTTATTGAGACAATCCGTAGTCAGAGGAAAATAAATGGATTCATAACTTACTCAAAATCATCAATCTCTGCTTTATTTAAATTGAAATCTATTTTCCCCAAAAATAGTAAGAAAGAAAGAGAGAAATGATTTTGTCGATATTCGACAATAAGTTTTGTTCCGCTTCCGAAATAATCAAAGTCATAATACGGTAGCATATCAACTTGATAGCTTTTAAGAAAGAGAGAGAAAAACAGAGGAAAAATCAAAAGAAAAGGAATAATAAGAATTATATAAAGGAAAAGTTTAAATTCGAAGTGCCATCAATTGAAAATAATAAAATAAAAACTGTTCACACAAAATAAGACGCAATGCCAAACAAAGGAGAAACAAGAAAAAAATGTTGCTGCTGTCATTTCAAGCTGAGACAGAATTTACAAACCATTAGATTTTTGTTTTGATTGAAATAGTTCCCAAGTAGAATTTCCACCCATCAACTGATTGATTGAACGTGGAACACAAACGACAAAAAGGAGTTGAGATTTTGCCATAATTCTTGCGATTCATCTACCGGAACTGCCTGGATGAACGATCGATATTTATAACTACACGAAGACTTTTTTCAAGATTGAAAATTGCGTAATTAACCCAAATGGTCCATTGACTCCAGTGTTATTGTCACACAGTGTCAAACCAAAATAATTTATTTAAAGCTTCTATATTAATCAACCATTTGAGATGAGTGTGTCCCTTATCCGCATAGTGAGAATAATTTCCTCTTCCTAAGAGAAGACTTGAAACAATGTGAAACAAGGAAGATGCTGCTCCTAGAAGAATGATGTGAATACCATAGACGGAGCATGAGTATAATGAGGAACTTTTAAGTTATCCTCAAGGACACATGGCGTTGGTTAGATCTAGTGACAGGAGTGTGAGTTCAATACCCGGTTAAGGCAGTGGATAACTTTCAGAGGGAAATTAACAGGAGATAACTGATAACTGACATCCATTAAACATGGCACGTGGAACTAGAACAGTCTATCCCAGTGAGCGAAATAAAGGGTTCAGGTCGACATTTCAACCCCCTGAAGAAGGCCGGAGCGTACAACTTGAAACGTTGTGATAAACATGGCGACAAAGATGAGGACAATTGTCCGAATAATGTAAATAATGTAGATCATAAGAGCCCTATGGGTAAGGGTTTTAATTAAATTAATTTTACATTTCATGTCACCAAAAAATCGCAACGGGTTTCTAAACCAGTAAACTTTGATTTATGATAAACAGAAGTAACAAAATCCGACGAAGATGTGTTAACCAAAACATCAAGAAAGGGGAAGAGACGAATCAACTTCCTTTTCTTGTGTAGATTTTAAAGATGACTGCTTATTATTAGGGGACACAAGACATTGGTCCGCTTCAATCCCGTTATTTTTGTCTTTTTATGGAAGTAATAAAATTTTGTACCACAAAACATATATTTAAATATACGTATATATATATATATACATACATACACATGTACATATATATATAAATATAAAAGTAAACACTGAAGTCAATATTCAGAGGCGACAGACTGTTTCATGCAATCGGCAACGACTACAGAACTGTCATTTTCAGAATAATAGTAGGTTTATATGATCATTATGGATGGAAATATCAGTTAGTGGTTGGACGAATGAGTGTTTTATATTAATAAACTTCCGTAATAATTTCTCCCCTTTAGCTGATGTTTCTGGCACAATTAAAGATTTTGGGGGTGAAAGTTATTATTGACACTTTTATTTAGTTTCTTTAAATAGCTTATCTTATATCGTAACTAAACATTGGGGTTTAGATTATTAATTTATTTTTATTCCGATCTCCCGCCCACAGACTAGAATTGTACATATGAGAACCTCATAGATATTCTAAGGCATTATACTTGATGAAGTAAGAATGGTAAGAAAGAATGTGTTTTCTTGATGTATGGAACATTGTGATATGTTTACCCTTTCCAATTTTCCCCCTTCCCCCGTTTAGCTTTGTGTCACATTTTTGTTTTTATTTCAAAACAAATATCGCTCTTCGCTGGGGTACATAGACTCTTTGAATTTAAGCGCATTACTAGACTGGGGTCGAGGTCTCACCAATTTACAGTTGAGTTGGTTAGACGTAGCCGCAAATTCTATTTATTTTCTCGCACTTTTCGCTTGTGGGAGTTCCTTCCAGCCACAACTAATCTGCAAAAATTTAAATGCACAATTAATCGCTATCTAATGTCCTCCTAATTATTCTTTTCTTCTCGCACCTTATTAATGTTTCTGTTTCTAACTCCTTCCACGCGGCAGTAACCACTTGTGTCTCAGTGGCTTTACTACCTTTAAATCAATTAAAAAATGTGACACACGAAAGAGAGTCTTGAAAGTGACTTTCATCTCGTGAACACACAAATGTCTCTTCAGCCCGGCATCAGGCCTGAAAATGTTATAAAAAAACTGACCGAAGTACCCTGCATGTCTGTCAGGGAAAAAAAACATTTACATAGTCGACACTAGAATGCCAATTTTCAGATGATCTTCGATGACAAGCAAATTCATCTCGAGATCGAACAACCCAACCTTCCCACAGATGCTAGATACAAGCTCAGAGTGAATATCTTCTGAGCTTATGGCCACATCACGTTGAAACACCGGTTTCTGTACGCTCATTGAAGTTAAGCAACGTCGATCCTAGTAAGTATCTAGATGGGTGATCGTGTAAGACTATCCTCTACTCCAAGCTTAGATCTGCTGGTGCTGGTGGTATAATAGGTAATTGCTCGGAATTGTTAATTGGAGAACTGAGTTCGAATTCCAGTTGTGTTCATTATATTCACTTACACGCAAAAAAACCTTATGATAGTTATAAATTAACCCCCCACCAAGCTATTGGTTAATTAGAATGATTTGTATCACTAAATCATTATTATCTAAAAAATTCTTACAATTTAATTTTTTATGACGTTAAATAATTTGCAGCGTGTTGACATTCCGTAAAAACGAATAAATCGATCAAATGAATATCTTTTGGGACTGAGTCTACACCACTATTCCTAAGAGCTCTTTTAAACTTCAAATGCTCAGTCCTTTTGGCATGAAAACGATCGCAATCATGAAGAACTTTCTTCAACCAGACTTGTGCTCCGCTTCTTTTTCAATATAAATAGTTGATAGGTTCATCTACACCCAGTTCGCACTCCTTTTCCGTATTTTGAACATGAATCGACGTTTATTCTTTCTTTCCTGTTTTGTATTAGGTTTCTTGGTCCTCTTAAACTCGTCTTATTCTCATACAATACAAGTAACTTTTTCAGTCATAGTGGCATTATCGCCTTCTTTGGGATTAATCTATTAAAAAAAGACTAATTTCGAGGGTTTGTCTTTAACAACATGTAATATATGAAATTTTTAAATGGTTCTTCAAGAAAAACACCATTTCTAATGTGGTTACAAACCTCAAAATTAAGTTGAGCATACTAAATAATAAGTTAACATATACAGGGTGTTGCAGCAAAATCCGACACTTGAAAAAAGAAGAATCCTGCGGAAGTGATAGCCTGGTTTCGGTTCAAGAGGACTATGGTCATGGACATTTGGAGGAAATGGAAGGCGTCTGAGAACAAGAACGAATTTACTGCCAATCGAAATGCCCACAAAGTTTGTTCTTCGGCCGTTAGGACCGACGAATTCGTCGCCGCCGTCAGGGAGACAGTCTACAATGATGGAAGCCAGATCTACGTCAATGTCGCAACAGGCAAAACGACAGGTGGATCTGTAAAGACATCGAGGAGGTTCCCGTCGTGAAGCATACGAAGTTTCCCTCCTCCGTCATGGCCCTTGGCGTTATCTCCAGCGAGAGGGACGTCATGCCTCCGTTCTTCTTTCGAAAGGTCCTGAGAGTCACCGCTGAGATCTACCAGGATGTGCTGAGGAGCATGGTGAAGCCCTGGAGGGCGAGATCGCCGTCGGACGCCCCTACATCTTCCAGCAGGACTCCCCTCTTGCACACAAGGCCAAGTCGACCCAGGCGTGGTTGCTAAAGAATGTTCCTCACCCCTGGTCGCAGGACTTGTGGCCGCCCTCCTCATCCGACTGCAACCCCCTTGAATATTTCTTCTGGGGCGTGATCAAGGCCAAGACCAACAAGTACACCAACAACACTGTCGACTCTATGAAGGCCACCATCGTCGAGGCGTTCGCCGCTATGTACAAGGACATGGTCGCCAAAGCGTGTCACCCATTTCGCGCCCGCCTTGCGTTTACATTAAAAAATAATGTAGTATGTACGTCTAACTGTTGCTATATAAACTGTCGGGTCTCTGCATATACAATTTTTTTTTTTTTTTTGCCTATTTCGATTTCTTTTGTCAGGTGTCGGATTTTGCTGCAACACCCTGTATAAGTGAGTCGCAACACTTTATCATAATGGTAGTATGTAAGCAGAAATAAGAATTTTTATGTCTTATATGATACCATGAAGTAACAGACCTGGAATCAAATTAAGTCTCTTCTAATTGAATTAACTCTCTTATAATTTTTAAAATGCTGACCTTTTTACCGTCACAAATTTTCGCGCTACTTCCTCCTCGGTTATTTGCTTTCTCTTCACTTTTCATTTTTCCTTGTGAACAAGTTACCTGCGCTTGTTACAAATAAACTGAAAATGCACAAGAGTTTAAGATGACCTCTCGGAGTATGTAAATCCACAGCATCCATTAAATAACTAATGTTTATTATGCAAAATATCAAGCAACATCTTTTCTTAAAATATAAAGTTCTGTCTAAAATATGTTAGGCCTTTGAGCAAACATTTTTAAATAAAGAAATATTCAAGTATTATTATTATCATTATTATTTTTATTAGAAAAACCCTTCACGCTTTGTGGCTATTTGAGTCATCTGATGAACGACCGCTGTTATGATAATGATTGCATAAGTTCCTTGTGAATTCTACGATTATAAAATACCGATGGAAATCCTTTTATTGCCTCGTTATTTGATCTTAACAACTTTAACAAAATGCTGCAATAACATTGATAAATGACTGGATACTTCGACTTCGTTAAATGATTTATCTCGCTCGATCAATTATATCTGAAAAGTGAGCTCGATCCTCACTGGGTGGCCCATACTTTCGGCCTTGTGCCACATCTAGGCTAAAATCGCCATGAATAGGAATGCATTATTTCAAGAAGTATGAGGGTACAAATAAAAAAATGAAATGACAATTTTTTTTCCCATTTCCATTGAGCCAACACATGAGAACGCTATCGCCACTCCTACTTTCTGTTACCTTCTCTCTTTATTTTTTTTCTTTAAGCCAAAGAATCGTCTCTGATATGTCTTTTACGTCTTTACAGGTGATTATACAGACGTTGTCCATTATTTATAAGTCACTGGCAGGGAGTAACGCACGAGCAAAGAAACTACTGTAATTATAATAGAATGTAGAATAACAAAAACATCGTTGGATAGTAGAAATGGTGACGATGTTATTAAAAGGTATTGTTTCAAGTGCTTCTACCATTTCCTGAATGTGTTATTAATATTCAGGATGTGGGCGATCATGGCTCTCCACAATTTCCTGCTATTATTCTTCTGTCGCATCATCCTCATTTGCTATGTATTCCAAGAGTAATTAGAAAGTTCCAGTGAAACAGATTTTACATGTTCATTTTGTGGAACTGACTTCAGCGTGTATGCAACTCTGGAGACTAAAATTTTAACCTCCCATCTTCAACTCAAGGGGAAACCACAAGATATCCTCCTTATCCTCAAAATCTACATTTCTAACAACTTTCACTTACATTATATCACACCTCAGTCATCATAACCTTTTTAATAATAATCATCTGCATTGAGTGGTTCTTGAGCCATGTAATGGATGAAATTTATTATATGCAAGTAATGTTTGACTGTTTACAATCCCTTTTTGTGCTCATTTTTTCAAACGTGCTAGAAAGGATAAAAAAGAAGAAGAAAATAATCAAGACATACCTTGGTTTTTCATCTTAATAACAGCAGATATTTTTTGATGATAAAACTTTGTTTTTATCAAGTTCGGGATATGTTTTTTTATAAAGGTATGCTTTTTTTAAGAAAATATTTGGAGGTACCTATGTAAAAGTTTCCTTGTTGCTTACTTGGTCTATCCGCAGAATTCTTAGCATCTTCTGTATTAGATCCATATCTCCGTCGCCTCCCGTTTCCTCTTTATCTCTGAAGAAATCGTCCATCATTGACTGCCATATAGGAGAATTGGTATTCGGAACAGTTTTCTTTGTGTCTAACGAATTTTTCCTGCTTCTTGATAACTTGTTCGATTGTGGAAAGCATATGAAGTCCCATGTAGCCATCATGACACACTTTATGATAAGGAGTAATTACGTATTATGCACCAGTCATGATATGATGACAGGTTTGGATAAAAGCAGTGCATAGGTTTCTTTCAATAAGCCTCTTGAGTCTTAAATTCTTCAAGCCTCTTTTCTCTTTATGTTTCTTAAAGATTTCAAAGATTTTTCTTTCTGGTTGTATATAATACTGTCTTTTGTGTTACCATTTTCCATCAAATTCCTTGTTGCTCTCATGGAAGTCTCAGCATGCTTTAACATTGGCACAATTCTGTTTCTTCGGATCCCCGCTTCAACTGACCTGCTTTCACTGCCATATAGGACGATTGATATTCAGTCAATACATGACAGACGAGGCAGATTTTTCCCGCAGTGGTTTGCTATTTCATTCTGCGGTAGACCAGTTGCCATCCAAGACTATAAAACCCGGTCTGTCCTGCTATTTACCCATAGCTGGGGGTGGGGATAGGAAGAGGATTCATACCTTTCCCAAGGGTATTAAAACGTGGGTTAATATAATGGATTCAACTGGAATTCGAACTAGGCTTTCCGCTTCCTCAATCTGAGCCGCTATCCATTAAACCACTGTGCCATCTATACCAATCTATAAATTCTTTATTCTGTTATTTCGTACAAACCTTATTTTTTTTAAATTAATTCCAACATTATTTCTCCATTCAAGCTTTATTAGTTTATTAACAAAATGCATTATTCCTTTATTTATTCAGACGGGCCTCATTACTTGAAGCAATTACTGGAAACTACCCTAGAAAGAACAAGAGTTATTCCCCTTGTGTGAGACACGTTTAGGCGATCATGTATCATTCGATACATGACTGACGATGCAGATTTTTTCCCGTCATTTTTTTCTGTGGTAAACCAGCTACAGTTTGGATAAATAACAGGTCTGTCCTGTTATTTACCCAAAGCTGGGTAGAAGAAGATAAATACCTTTCCCAAGGGTAATATCACGTAAGTGAATGTAATGGATTCGACTGAAAATCGAACTCGGCACTCCGATTCCTCCATCCGAACCGCTATCAATTACTCCACAGTGCCTTCGATTATATTACATAGTTGTTTATTTGTCATGAAAGTGGTTGTCAGCAAATTTAAGCCATCATAGAAAATATTCGCCCGAAAGTCGTTCTCTATACAAGTTTGACATATAATAATAATAATTATTAGTTTATTTGAATCTTGTAGGCGCCCTTGTACTCCTTAAATTTCTCAACAAGGAGATTTGCTTAAGAGGGAGAATTGGTGGTTTGGATAATGAGTACTTTAAAGAGAATAAAAAAACAACGAGGCTTTTAAAATTGGGAATATTTCCAAAGTAATTTGTATAAATGCTTGCAGGTCAATATTTCTAGCAAATCACATGAAATAAAGAATAATGAATATTACAACGAATCATCAATATGATTCATTTTCTACCATTATTATTTGATGTCTGTCACTTGGGGGTCAACTGACAGCAAGTCACTAAATCAATCTTTCTCATTCTTACCACTTGTATTGTTCAGAGAATAATGTCCTATTTCGAATAAACTTTTAATTGTGTTTTATATATATTATAATTGATGCTCAAAAATTTTTGTGCATCAATTATAATATATTAAAAAGTTTTATTGAATTTATTGGATCGATCATAAAACTGCAGTCTATTTATTTTTGTTACTTCAATAGCGTAATTAAATCAACAATTGATCGACTCCTATAAAAAAACAAATAACAAACACATCTGCTAAATCTTCCAGTCATTTACATCTTAATTTTCAAAAAGAGTCAGCAATCTATTAACCGTTGATTTTGTTTATTTATTTATTTTTTTACTTCAGCAGATTCAATTTCTGACATGGTCGTTTTAATTGATTTCCATGGGTCTACTTTGCCTTTCATAATATTTTCCACTTTCAGATAATTTCAGCTTCACATGTGAGCAGATTTTCGATCGGATTCAGATCGGGACTTGATGGTGACCATTCCATTATCTTCTGTTCTGTAAACCTTTCATGTTCAAAAGATTCCCAAGTAACCTTAGATATATGAGAATGAGTAAATACACACTTCACTTTGAAGCTGCGAGGCTTGGACTTGTATCATTCAAAGGAAGTCTTGCCCAGGAAATCACTGTTCACTTTAACACCTTCATCTACTTTGAATGGCTTCATGGCTTCGTCGATAAATCCTGTCCATATTATCACACTAACATCTCTTTTCTCCCTCCCTAGATACATGCACATCTGCATCGGATAAAATCCATCATCTGTCCCATCCATAAGGTCCATTGAATGTCACCCGATTTGTCCATGAAAACTACTTTAGAAAAGTCAATTTTCATGTATTTCTTGGCCAATTTGACGCTTTAAAATGTTAGCTTTACTGAGAGGAATTTCTTGGCAGATCCTAATGTGCGTTATATATATAAACCTTTTGCCCTTTTTGATTCCCTCCATTCGAGCCTGTTTGAAAATATTAGCACTGTTCAAAATTGGTTGCTTCGCTATGATTCACTTTAGTTTATGTTCCCGGCGAAGAGACAAGTTCTTAGATCGTTTGCCTTAGCTTCTAGTTCTCAACTTATATATTTTTTCAAAAGGCCTCTTCAGCATTCGATGTTCTGTGCGAAAATTATTCGATGTCGCCAATGTGTCCATTCGCTCACTCAATGTCTTTGTTATTTTCTGTTTCTCAGCATGTGTTACAGTCTTTCCATTGTATTATGTTTTAACATATATTATGGAAAAATAGTTTTTATTAGGTTTAAGTGGCCTTAAACTAATATTAGTTTAATATGTCTAATAAATCCAGACTGTCGTTTTTATAATTAATACAATGACTTTAATAAAACATGTTAAAGCTAACTGAAACTTTAACTCAAGCTTTGCTTTGACGTCTAAATCGTTTGAAATTTTACAACAATTTTCAGACCTAATTGCAGTTATTGAAGTTTAGGTAATTTGCATAATAACTTCAGACCTAAGACCCCCCATATATATATATATATATATATATATATATATATATATATATATATATATATATATATATATATATATATATATCACTGTCAAAAACAGACAAAGATTAGTTTTATTATTACCACTCATGATAATAAAAAGTAAAAATAAAAAACGGTCTAGCTTACCGTTTTCGTACCTCGCTCAACAGAGCTAAATCGAGGTAAATAGAGTAAATTATATAAATGGACAAAGTGTATTGACGGGAGAGGGAAAAAAATTAAAACCGTAATTCGTTGAAAGCCTAAAACAAAGTCCTGTTTACAAAGAGAAGGTTTTAATAATAGAATATAGGTGGCCTCCAACACTTTTAGTTGGTAATTTGAGTGGGAAATTTATTGCATAAAAATACAATTGTGGCACAAGGCCAAAAAAAGGGGAGGGTTGAGGCTGGTCTTCACTATCTTCTACCTAGCTAATCCAATTCACGACCCATTCACTCATTACAATTTACACATTCACCACAAAACTCGCCCATCACCAATCAATCCTCCATACACCATAATACCAAATCCTCTCAGTTGGGACCTATAAAACACACCCCAGGATATTAAAAATTTAATCATAATACAATACATATATAAAACTTTATTGATAATTAAACATGAGAGGGGAATGAACCCAATAAACAAACTAAATATTAACACAATTAACTAAACATAGCAAATGTTAGTAGGGCCCGTTCAACTCGCAAAAAAGAGAGGCTGGTGTAATCTGCACATTGGGCAGAATCAAGAAGCTCTCTCTCTAAGGGAGTGTGAAAAGGAAACAAATTATACGGACATGGGAAAATCAAAAGCTGACCCAGTCGGATTTTCGCTGGAACGTGTTGTTTTATTCTAACATTCTGCCTTTGCGTCGTTCTCCCTATGTAGTGCGAACCGCAACTATATTTAAAAGAATAAATTAACGAACTATTATGATGTGGAAGGAGAACATCCTTACGCATAGACGGAAGGACAGGCCTGGCTGAGAAAACAACGCGTGTGTTAGCGGCAAAGTAACAATGTCGAACTGAGGTGTATTCTATCATTAAAGCCTTCTCTTTGTAAACAGAAGGACTTTGTATTAGGCCTCCAACTAATTACCATTTAAACATTTTTTCTCTCCCCCACAATAGACTTTGTCTTTTGTTCTTGTTTATATAATTTACTTTATTTACCTCGATTTAGCTCTGTTGAGCGAGGTACGAAAACGGTTAGCTAGACCGAAAAAAATGAACAAAATGAACACAAAACGATCAGCTTTAAAAAATGACTGGAAAAACCGAATGAAAAAGGAATGTTAACAACAAATACTCTTTCACACCCAACCCAGTTCTGCGGAATCAGAATCAACATTGAGTTTAAGCAAGCGAATGAACCAACTGGAGTAAAGTGCCATGCAGATTTAAATTTTTCCCACTTGTGAAGAATGGAGTTATCGATTTTCTCGCATGCTAGCATGCTAGTTAACATTCGTGTCAGCTGTTGGCTCTCACGCTGGCCAACAGAAAATGGCCACAAACTACATGAAAACTGTCGTAGAAGCATGAAAAAATCGATTATTTCCACTATCGATGGGAGTTGGGAAATGCAAAGTCGGCTTTGGCCTATTGACTACCTTGGAGCATGTGCATGTAAATTGTGGTGCAAATCCGTCGAAAATTGCTTCCGTGCATTCGTTACACACACACACACATCCTGCCTTATATATATATATATATATATATATATATATATATATATATATATATATATATATATATATATGTATATATATATATATATGGGAAATGATACATAAAGCCCATATATGAAGGAAAAATAATGACAAAGTGAAAAATGGCTTCGGGTGATGTACTTTGTCTTTTAGGATGTCCTGGTATGACGATAAACTACAACCGGCAGCAAGACTTCTAAACGGGACACTGGAGATTTTGAGGAGCAGAGAACCACCTTGTAATTGCTGTTGTTCCTAGGTCCAACCTGACTTGGGGTGGTAGCAACTGTTTAGGTCCTAGTTATGAGCCATGATCAACCCTCAACAAACAAAACCCTATCTAAGTACAAAAATACATTTTTATACTCAAAATACCAGCAATATATTTTTATATGAAAAATTTCCAACAATACAAAGTATTGTAGTATTACCAACATTAAATTTTATAGCAAAACGACCAAGAATACATTTTTTCTTTAGTTGAAGGCAAATTTGCGTTAATTTAGTATAAACCATGAAACTGTCTTCAAAATATTTGGATTTTCGCATTAAATTATCCATAGAGGCTGATATGCCACTAAACAAAATCAACCCACCAACCATCGCCCTTTAGTACATCATCGTAATATTTATGCCGAAGGTAAAGTTGGCAGACAGTGAAGAAAGAAAGAAATGTCAACCTCCTCATTCATGTATCGAAAGATAGATCATCGCACAAGCGTGAATCATGTGTGGTGCCAAAATCTGAGCGTAAATTGACCATGGAGGATTCAGCACTGAAATCCATTTTTGTAGATGTTCCTCTTAGTAAATTGAATT
Source organism: Acanthosepion esculentum (assembly GCA_964036315.1). Lineage (NCBI taxonomy): Eukaryota > Metazoa > Mollusca > Cephalopoda > Sepiida > Sepiidae > Acanthosepion > Acanthosepion esculentum. Next base: position 15,312,129 of record OZ038491.1, read on the forward strand.
CATTTTTAATTAGAGTATCATTCGTTAAGGACCCACTGCCTAACCGTCTCCGTTACGCCTGGTTTACTCACTGCTGGTACTTGTCTTGCTCCCGCTGACTTCCTAACTGACTGATTCATTATATGATTACCGGCTGGAGGACACATCACCCGTCAAGTATTCACCTTGTGTTCCGGAAAAGGAGACTACCCATTCAGCATTTGCGTGGTCAGTTTTTCAAAGGACTCTACTTTTATGATTATCTAAAGTCAATGACAGGTTTTATGTTTGCCAATTCAAAGGCGGAACGGACAGAAGATTCTTGAAAAATCCTGGTCATTAAATTGACTTAAAAGTAGGCTGTAGACATGGTTCCTAGAAAACCCAGGACATTAAACTGACTTAAAAGAAACAAATAATCTATTTATTTCCTAAAGATCAATTTTGTGTTCATATAATTTTCATCCAAACCCACTGAGATTTCTCCTTTTTATTCCTTGTGGCATTATTACAGGAGAAAGAGTAAAGTTATCCTTCAGGTTTTAAGCAAACTATTAATTAAGTAGTTTTAACACATTTTCTGTTGAGCTTAGATAAATTATTTTCAATTGTAGTTTTGATAGAGTTGGTTGGTAGAATAATATATTTTGATATCAAGAATTGCAGTTGACTGTATACCCGATCCACATATATTTTAAAAAAAATAAATTTAAAAATTCACAGCCTCTACTTACCTTTGTGTGCATATGTAGACGCATCGACATAGAAATCATTTTGGTCCGATTAAGCCGTAAATGACGAAATGCGTTCCAGGATAACCGATTCCACTTTTCATGTTTTTTTCTGTAACATATATATATATATATATATATATATATATATATATATATATATATATATATATATATATATATATATATATATAAATTATGTAGTGCGTATTCAAAAGTATTATTAATTATTCTTACATTTAACAATATCACATTGCTAAAAAAACACTTCTTTCGGTCTGCACTATCTTTCGATGTCTCATTATTACCTGGAATTTAACAAAACACACTCAAATGTCTACCTGATGATGGTTGTTTGAAACGATTGAAATCCCGGCTAGTAGAAAAAATAAGACCTGATACAATCGGAATTTATAAACAAGGATCATACCATTCATTAACGGATTCGAAGTTGATTGTATTTTATTATTAAATATTGTTTGCGAGAGTGATTCTTGCCATATAATTAGCTTCATTATTTGTTTTTCGTATGAATGATTTACGTTATATATATATATATATATATATATATATATATATATATATATATATATATATAGAGAGAGAGAGAGAGAGAGAGAGAGAGAACGATGAAAGTGGAAACATTTTAAGCTTTCTTTGGATTTATATCCTCTTTGGAATCTAAAGTCTCCACTTACTCATTATCATTTTCTATATTCATTGAGCTCTCTTTGAATTTTTATCCTTTTGGGAATTATCCATGCGTGTGTGCGTGTGTGTGTCGCGTTTCGTTCTTAAGGACTTCATCGGACTAATTTTGTTATGTTGGTATGACTTTCATTTAGAGTCCTTATCAGTTCATCTGACATAAAGAATTCAGTCATCCTAGATCGAAGGGTAATGAACATGGCCGACAAACGCATGTTCAGCCTAGATATAAAATACCCTGACACCAACGTCCCAGTCGAAAAATGCCGAAATCTCCTAAAAAAGCACGTAACACAATAAAAAAATAAAGCTCTCTCAACCAACAGAAATCTGCCATCTCATCAACAATCAAACAGAAATTTAGATTACCAATGAGGTGCGTTGGATTAACAATTTGGTGCGATGGGTTACCAGTGTGGAGTAATACGTGCCATTAGAGTGGAGTGATAGCATTTGTCTTCTTAGAATTTCTCTAATCCGATCTTTCATTCGTTATATTGATGATGTTCTACTTATATAACCTTGTGATACTGATTTACCTAACCTAGTAGATAAACTAAAGAAAGTCGAACAAATAATGGAATTTACATACGAAATGGAAGAACACAATTCATTACACTTCATAGATATCAAGCGACACCGCATTAACAACAATTTAAAACTCGGTGTCCATCGGAAATCAACCAACAAAAACAACCTAATAAATTTCTGTTCCAATTATAACAACAAAATCAAATCCGGCATAATCGTCAGATTCTACCTAAGAACTATAAGAATATGCAGCTTGGATTATTTACGCGAAGAGAAATACATTGAAAACACATTCAAACGTCTCCAGTACACTAATTATTTTATATTCAATTTGAAATAAAAGGCCCATAAAATATTCCCCAAACAAAAACCGGCTTTCATGAGAAACCCAATAATTAAAAAAATATTATTTTTCCTACTAATTCTATCACATCTATAATCGAAAAGGGTTTATTTAAACGCAACATAAAAGTCATTACTACTATATCCAAAACAGAAAAAGACCTAGTCAACACTAAACAAAACAATAAGCTAAACCCTGAAGTAGAAGTGTACGCCATTGCCTGTAATAATTGTTCTAAAAATATATAAGAGAAACATCAAGTAATCTAAATAAAAGATTATATAAACACAAAAGGGACATTTTACTAAACAATACATCAAATGCATTAGTTGATCAATCTATCTAGACTGACATGAATTTTAACATAACAAACTCTGATCAAAGGAGAAAACAATTCACTACGACGAAAATATCTAGAGAGTGCCTTCAAGGCAAGGTCGCCTACAGTAAATTTGGCTATAAAAATATTTGACCATTTCGGGGAGAATTTTTATATTATCCCAGTGTTGGATACCGGCTAGCAAATTGATGGAAACAAAAAGAAAAAGAAAAACTATCTAAATGAAATCGGTTATATTATATTAAAAAATAAAAAATTAAAATAAAAATCCCAGCATCACTCTTTCGTGCGCACCAATGTAGCAAATTTCGCCGAAGAAGACCTAAAGTATTAAACGCGTCACACGAAAACGTTTTTTTTTTCACTTAGTCATACATTTTCCCCAATATTGCTCAATATATATATATATATATATATATATATATATATTTTAGAATTGGACATAGCCCGACAATTTATTTTAAAGACATTTATATATGATGTTTGACGTTCTTTTTATAGATACAAGTATTTAAGCAAATGCTCTGTTTTATAATAAACAGTATTAAATAACATTTACCGGCCTGAATGTCCGAGAAATTTTCATAGAAAATTTTCGCTCTCCGACAGGAATCGAACCTGTATCCTATACGGAACCATCATTTCGCGTGATGTGCCTTAACCTTTCGGCCACAGAGCAGCGTCTGGTTAGCAAGGTCGATTTTACTATCTTTAAACTTAAATCTTCCATGAATCTCTTCTATTCATATCTGCTCTAGCGTATCAAATGTAAACAAATGACGTCATATATTTTAGAATTGGACATAGCCCGACAATTTATTTTAAAGACATTTATATATTATGTTTAACGTTCTTTTTATAGATACAAGTATTTAAGCAAATGCTCTGTTTTATAATAAACAGTATTAAATAACATACGTCGGATACGCTGGCGTCGCGTTCGTAGTTGCCGCCCACGCGACGCCAGCGTATCCGACTCCAAGATAGAATACTCTGACTTTAGAATTTCAGTTTTTCTGTTTCTGACTAGTCCTGTATATATCGTCTCTTCATCAAACTTAAATGTAATATAAATATGTCTCCATTAACTATGTCCCGAAGAAGGTCTATTTGACCGAAACGTCTGACGTCGACAGAATAACAAAAACAAAAACAAAATAAAAACAGTAAACTCACATATTCGGATTTTGCTTTGTCTTTTCCACATTTTCATCATACCGTCGGATCTACATCCACACATTTGCTTACATATATATATATATATATATATATATATATATATATATATATATATATATATATATATATATATATATATATATTACGATAAACCACAATTTTAAATAGATCTTATTCCAAGTCCAAGTAGGTTAGGTTTCAACTGTTTTATTCTTGAAGCTATATATATAAAACAGTTGAAACCTAACCTGAACAAAATAAACTATGAAATCTCCACAAATATTCTTAAATGCCTATAATTGACAACAGAATTCATTGGTTTATAACAATGGTTTCCCATACTTAATACTTGTTTTCAATTGTTTTCACTTTCGCGTGGTCATATGTGACGTCGTGAGCTGCGGTGCGATTTTCCTTTCCAGCATCACATATGCACGAGTTGGTCGTTGCTTGGAATTCTTCCCTGTAAATATAAACAGACTTTCATTATTGTTTTGTCGGTGTGTTGTTTAATATATTGTAATGGAATTGTCATCTTTGATAATGGCTTATGTAAGCCGAAAGCTTAGATAGGATTCAAAATATGTATCAATATTGTCATTTTCTTTCTTCTTTTAATGATACTGCTATTAAGCTTATCAGACGATATGAAAAGAATTTACATAAAATAAATAGACAAAACTCGTCTATATTATTTAATGAAAAATGCATCAATATATATATATATATATAAATATAGGTAACTATACTCGTGTCGAAAAACCTTCGAACTCTTGATTTAACAATAGCCAAATCAATCACGAAGGAAAAAAAGGTTTTAAAAAAAGAAAGAGCCAGGAACATGAAAGTCTGTCGAAAATAATCGCACAGATACAGGTTCAAGGCCCAAAGAAAAAAAACCGATACGAGTAAACAACTAACTAAAGAGCTTAATACAAGCGTAGAGCAAACCTAGCCGACCCTGACGATCCTGCCTAAGTGAAACCTTGGTAGGTGTGTCTGGCTATATATATATATATATATATATATATATATATATATATATATATATATATATATATATATATATATATATTACAATAAACCACAATTTTAAAAAGATCTTATTCCAAGTCCAAGTATATGCGAATCTATGATTAACACGCTAGGCGAGTGTATCGCGATATAAATAAAACATGGTATTTATCGATTTTTCTAGAATGGGATCGGGGCAAAATATCATAATTTTCATTCAGTTTTTTTTTCTGTTCTTTCAAGAAAGGAAACCAATGTATTTTCTGCAAGGAACGCACAATTCTTACTTTCTTTTGCCAACATAACTTGCAGCTTTCCCCTTGAACTTTTACTCTGAAAATATTAATTAACAAAATATCTTGGGGATCATATGCACAAATCAACAGCATGAATTATTTTTCTTGAAGGCGTTTCCTTCTAAAAAAAAAAATATCTACATTGGATCCGTGAATTCAAAATGTAGTTGTTTAGGAGGCAAAACTGAAATGCCTATGGAAATTGTCAGGGAAATATTCTTATTAACAAATCAAGAGAGGGTGAAATGATGCTTCGCTAACCATTCCGTGAGGAGAGTATATCTATATATAAAATTCTAGGACTTCCGTTTGTCTGTCCGTCACACCCTCTAAAATACCCATACATTGGCTGGTCGAAATGATTAAAATAACAAACATTTATTTAATAAAAATGCAATATTTTTTTTAATATCTCTTTTTTAAGTCTTTATATAGAAGAATCCAGTTTCCAGTCCATCCTATAAACAAAACACGAGGCAAAACGCTTAAAAAGTTGGAATTTGTCTCTAGTGAGAAATATTTACGCATATCCAGTTGTATGTTGCACGCTCAAGAGTAAGAAATCCTACAAATTTATTCTTTGCTATTAAAAGTGAAAAAAAGAAAAAAAAAATTCTTAAAAAATATTGTTTATAATGAAGTCCTATAAAATTAAATTAAAATAAAAAAAATATTAAAACGCGAAGCAGGGTTTTTGTCAAATATTTTCCAAACAATCAGTTTATTCAAATTTCATCGATTGGTTTGGGAAATTTAACGAAACAGAGTTTGTAAATGTCGACAAAAGGTTAGCGATAACTTCAACAATACTAAAATACTAAATACTTGTGAGGATTTGAACACACGTCAGCCTGTGTGTTTTGAATATTCTTTGTATATTAACTCTTCATATAATCGCTTAGCGAATCTTCAAATGCTCCACAGCAAATTAATTCAGATCAGAATTTTACAGTATCCGGCCAAAATAAATGGAAACTCATAATTTTTCATATTTCAAGTGATTACGAACTTAAAATAACAAGAAAACAAAATGTTAGAGTGATGATTCATTTACATAGGAAGACACAAAGACATTAAATAGTTACGGCTATTACCTATGAGGCATTTGTGAGCGTATTACTTTCCGCGGGTCAGTAACACTACACTATACTACATTGACGTCGCCGATATATAAAGAACTGAGTGAATAATTATTATTTCTTAATTATGAAAGCGTACAAGCGTCGCTTAGGAAACTGGCAGCTAAAGCTAGGACAAAAATGCTGAAGGATTTAAAGTCATGTGGGGGGAAAAAAGCAAATAACTGATCTCTTCTTGGAAACTGCTGATTGTTCGGCCATTATAAAAGTATCAGCAATTGCACATCCAAGACAGTTTGAGGAAATGACGTTTGACAATATAAGACAACTAAGAGTGAAAACCATAGCACCCAAGAAAACGTAGTGAATGCAGAGAGAGCTATGTTTATGAATATTTCTAAAAAGTGAATAAGCCAGTTAGTGAATATGTTCTTCATTTAAATCAGGTCGCTAATTATTGTGAATCTGAGAAACTGGGATCGGAAAACCAGTTAATCGAAAAGGATTTGATCCAAATGAAATTGGTAAACGGCCTTCAAGATGAGGAGTATCGACAAATGACACTAATAAATTTACAACTGGGAAAGTTCTCACTAAAACAGTTTCTCGAATTTGTTCCCCAACAAGAATTTATTCGAAAATTTAATAGAAAAGTTATAGATCTATTAAAGGACATGTACACATACGTGATAAAGAAAAAGACAGAATAATGTATACTTTTTATGGTTATCAAAATCAAAGAGAAAGACAAAAATGTCCGTCATATAAAGAAATGTGAAAAGTGTTTCAAAATGAATCATTGTAAACGTATGTATAAATCCGAAAAGAAAAAAACGTAGAGACGCTCCAACAAATTAAAGAGGAAATAAGTACGAATGTCTTTTCATTGAAAAGAAAAAAATGAACAGGGGTTATTAAAAATTCCATCAATAATGTTTTATTGAACATGCATCTAGATTTCTGAAAAAATTAAGAAAAGTTATTGAAGAAAATCTTTGTCCAATTGAAACCGTGCGACGGATACGTGATAAAAAAGGTTATTTTGAAGCATTCTTTGTGGAACTAAAATAAGTTTGACCTATTACGAATTATTGGGGAAAACTGAAAAGAATCATGGTCCAATAGGACATTATGTATTTAACATCAATTCGACAAAATTAGTAAAGAAAATCAAAGCAGAAGAAGCTGGAATATTAAAAAACTATGAAGTAAAGTTAAGACTAAAGGAAAATGTCTCCCACTTAATATTTTGAAGCACTAAAAGTACCAGTCTAACTACTACCAATAGTTGTAGAAAAACTAAAAAAAAAATTACTTGAGCAAAATCTGCTTGAACGAGTTCTGGCAGGAGGGGGCAAGTGGACATCCTGTTAGTAATTTTAAGAAGGATGGGGGGATCTGTGCATTTGTAGTGACTATAAAATAGGTGTAAATCTGAAAACATGTGCAGATTCATATCCCATCCCCAATGACGAATGGGCTTCGAACTCCCTGGCCGGCATGAAAACATTCTCTAAAACTGATCTAAAGTCAGTGTACCATACGATGAAATACCTATTGACGAAGACTTTAAAGAAGTCGCAATAATAAACACGCCAATAGACTTATTACGATGGTAAAAAATAGTGTAAGGAATTAAAACCGCAAGTGCGATTTTTCAAAGTGCTACAGAGCAAGTTATTTTGTAGCGATATAACGAATACAATATATTATCAGGATGGCACTTGTATTGTTGCTATTAACTACGAAGATTTAAAATGGAAAGCCAGTATGGTTTTAAATAAAGGAAAAAAATGCTGGATTAACTATTAATAAAGAAGTATGTGTACAACACTAAAAATATATCATTTTTGAATATTCCATATATAACGTAGGCTTATCACCAGATCAATGGTTAATTGACAAAATATTAAAAGTTGAAGTACTTAAGGAATAAAAAGAATTGGAATCATTCTTAGGATTAATATTAATCGATATGTAGAACGATACGCCAATTTGACAGAACCTTTTGCCGCCAAGAAAAAAGAATGTGCAATTTATTTGGAGAAAAGAATCTGTTCTGGCAAAGAAGCCAGTAGTAGTCAAATAGTAGTAACAACTAACGCTAGTGAACACTCAATTTGGGAATATTCGCTCATGATGGTCATCCGATTATGTATGGTTCGAGAGAAATTGGCAAAAAACGAATTGAACTCCTCAAATATTGAAAAAGAACCGTTGGCCATAATATGGACGAAAAATAGAACTCGTCAGTTTCCGATTGGAAAGAAATTCCTATTAAAGTCCGACTATAGACCTTTAGAATTCATATTTAATTCTAGGAAAGAACTTCTTAACGTAACGACTTTTAGAATTCTAAGATGGACCGTAATGTTAATGGAATTCGACTTTGATATAGAGTACGTGAAAGGCAATACATTTCCGCATGTTGATGCTTTGTCGAGATTGAGGTTTATTACTTTTAAAAGTGGGAAAGAGGAGGGAAAATTCGAAGATACTTTCACTGGGTCGAAACTGATATTTTGTCGATAGACAAATTAGCTGAGGATAAAAAGCGAGATCCCATATTGAACAGTATATTGTTCAGGATGAAAGAATAATAAGTGGAATGATGGCTCACGAACAATAATTCGTTTTAAAGAGATTAAACATAACTATAGAAAAGGGTGTAATTTGTAATGGAGACGTAGTGGTTCCGCCAGCAACGCAAAGGAGCAAAATTATAAAAAATATACATGACGATTTTCATGGAGCAAAGGAGAGGCATGGTGGCCAGGCTATTCTACAGATGTAGAAGAATGTGTAAAAAAGGTGCAAAATGCCCAATGAAAGAAGAAAATTTAGAAAGACAAAAACACATACTTGTCCTAAAGACAGATGGATCATATCCATGTTAATGGAGTGGGATTATTATTAATACCAAGACAAAGTTTGATTGAAACACGATAGCGATGAAGAAATGTATAGTGAGCCTGAAAGTAATGAAGACGAAAGCGTCATGTCAGAGTGAGACGAACTAGACACTGTAATCAAGAATAAAATAGACTCTGAAGGTGAACAATCGCTGTAGGAACACTCTTATGAAGACAATCTCTTAGGGTGCGGTAGGAAGATAGTGAACCTACAAAAACTCCCAACAGTACCAGGTAAACTAAGGGGATAAAATCTCTTCGGTACAGGGAGATGAGGCGACTTATTTACATAGGAAGTGACAAAGACTACAAATAGCTCCGGATATTAACCATGTGACAGTTGAGTGGATACTACTTCCCGTGAGTCAGTAACACTAAACTACAGTAACAAAAAAGATAATCTCATTCATAAACAAATACAATTAATGAGTTTAATTAATTCTTAAATTTTTGGCTATGACACCTGGGATCTATACAGATATAAGATTTTACAGTTGAAGACTAAATATATATTCCGTTGTCTAATTTGAGAAATTAAACTAGAAGGTGCGGCAAAAACACTGACATAATTTAAAATGTGAATATCTGAGTAACTACATGTCCCAGGCAAATGGAATTAAATAGGCTTCATCTTGAGCAATAAAAGATTCACCTTATTTACATTGTTCAGACTATTGTTCTCATCTTTGATGAATGTTCTAGTTCCGTGGCTCAGTGGATAAAAACGTAAGTTGAAGTAATCCAGTGACTTGACCTAAATGAGTTGTGAGTTCGATATCTGGCACAGGTGAGCAAAAACTTGGAGAGTTCACTTACAAAAGGGGAATGACTGAAACAAAAGCTGAGATATCTGGAAGAGGCGTGGCTCGTGGAACTAGAACAATCTAAGCCGGTGGACGAAATAAAGGGTTTGGTTCACCTGGACAATGTCAGAGCGTTTTGAATATGACAATAAAAATGAGGACAACAGCCCGAACAATGTAAATAGTTACAATACCTCATCTCAGAAATATAAACAGACAACAAAAGCTGTATGCATCAAAATTCGAACACGATATTCAAAGGGATGAAGAATTTTATAAGCGATTGCATAAAGCTTCCAAAATGTTTTAATAAGCACACCACCGGTGATATTTTATTCATTTTCCATTTTATTCGTTTATTCTCTTTCCATTTTATTCTTTTATTCTTATTTCATTCCATTCTCTAATTCCAATTCCATTACATTCCATTCTGTTATTCTAGCTATGGCATATTTTTTTTTACTTTCCATTATTATATACACTTTCCATTCTATTTTTCTATTCTAAATTCATTCTTTTATTCATTTTACATTCATTCTTTTATTCCTTTCTGTTTTTTATTCTCTTTCCATTCCATTGTTTTATTCTTGTTCCATTCTCTTCTATTTTCTTTCTATTCTATTCATTTATTCTATTTACATTCCATTCTTTTATTCTAGTTCCATTTCATTCTTTTATTCTAGTTTGATTCTATTATTTTATTCTCTTTTCAGCCATTCTTTTTATTCTCATTCCATTGTGTTCTTTTATTGTCTTTCCATTCCATTCATTTATTCTCTTTCTATTCCATACTTATATTCTTATTCCATTCCATTCTTTTACTCACTTTCCATTCTTATATTATTTTCCATTCCAGTATTTTATTCTCTTTCTATTCCATTATTATATTATATTTCCATTCTATTCTTGTATTCTGAATTCATTCTTTTATTCTATTTCCATTTAATTCTTTTAATAATTTCTGTTCTTTTATTTTCTTTCCATTCCATTCTTTTATTCTCTTTCCATTCCGTTGTATTTATGAAAGAAAACCACAAATAGACATCAGTATTTAAATATTTCTATTGGTAGGAAATGTCAATAACGGAACAATTTTAATAAAAATTGTTTATGCGTGAATTTCTTAACCTAAATGTCTTATCTACATTTCCCAACTCAAGAAGTGAATCCACAAGGTCATGTGACAATATGCGCCGAAGCGGTACAAAGTTGTAATTATTAACTGATGTGGGTTATCTCCCCTTAACATTTTAACTGAAATGTAAACAATCTGACTCCGTGGACTGTATAAAATATCAGGATTTATCGAGTATGACATACACCTGAAGAAGTCCGGAGTGTACAACGACTGAAACGTTGTGAATATAACAACCAAAATGAAGCCAAATGTAAAGGCGCAAAATTTCTCAGCGCAAGATAATTCCTATACACAATCCAGTTATTCACTTGAAAAAAGATTGAAAATATACGATATCTAAATCTGCTGTTCCATAGGAATATTACAAGAAAGAAGAAAGTTCGCTAGTCAAAGGAAATCACCTCAACTCTTTTTCTTTTGATCATTTAGCGCAAAAAAGTCTCAGTATTGATTAGACGATCATTAAGAGTCGTGAAATTCTCCTTTTTAATTTTTATAACAACCTTAAGCGCCATGGATTAGAGGCTTGCAGATTTCGTTAACTTAATTGAGTCTTTCAAAAAAGGGTCATATCATCGGAGACATCATTGGTATAATTAAATGACATAGCCTATAATGGTCTCTCCACCGAAGCATGCTTTGAAAAATTGTAAAATACTTTGCGATGGTCTAATTAAGCCGAGGTGTTTGAAGAGGGAAAACTCTTTGAAGACATCAGAAATAGTAACCCTGTCCTTCATTCTTAAAGGTCGTATCCTTTTGTTTTTTAGGTTAATTTTTGTTCGTATTTAATATTTCTCTTTTGAACCGTATTCATCATAAGCCCGCTACTTAGAGAGAAAGCTTTGTTACTGATATTTATTAAGCTAAATTTGCCATGGCATTAGACAGAAGGCGGGAATAAAGGTGAAAAAATTACGTGACGTTAATCATCCAAGAGGGAAGGTCTACTTGTCTTCAAAATTGGAATCTGAAACTCGGGACTTTTTAACCGGACTCAGATTCACACAACATTAGCGTTATGGGCATATTGTTTTACTATTGATATGTGGAGGATTCATTTTTGACGAAATTAGGCAGATAATGATGCCCAACTTTTCAAATTGCAAACGATCTGCTTTCTTTGAAACAAAATGTTATATTTGACTCGAATGTAGCGTATCGGTTATCGGCGCTAAAATTGGAAGTGCCGAGTTCGGTTTTCAGCTGAGCGCGTTGCGTTCATTTTCGCACAAATACATTTGTGAACGGTATGAATTTCATTCTTTTTAGCCCTTGACTTGAACAGGAGAGGTTAAAATTGTAGTCTCCAGGGTAGCATACACACAAAAAGAACAAGTTATTGTGTAAAATATGTTTCACTGGAACTTTCTTCTTACTCTTGGAATATTTAATTCTTTTTACCCCAGCTATAGTTTAAATAGACGCATAGATTAGGCTTTCTTGCCTTGATTGGCAACCAGTTTAGGGGAAGGTTAAACTCTGACATCAGAACCGATCAGGCGTAATGCTAGAATCTGTATTCTGTAAACCCTAATTTTCTACTAGAACTACATCCTCACCAGAAGAAATTTATTGGTTGAACCAAGCCACCCATTGTCTCGGGTTCTGTGTGAAAACCACAACTCTCTGAGCCATCAAGTAAGTTTTAAAATATTTTATTACTGATTATTTACCTTTATTCCCTATGCAACTGTTAGGGGTAAATTTCTTTATTGCGACTTTTACATTTATATAAGTCTATATTCTGATTTTCGCTTATCTTAATTCCTGACAATTGAAAATATTCGGGCTGTAATAGATAACGACTCGAAATGAGATCTCGGAGAGCCAAGTTTGA
>OZ038491.1:15330021-15342521 GCA_964036315.1 Acanthosepion esculentum
ATATTTATATTTTCACGTACCTACATACATATAGGCGTGTACACACACACACCAATACATATATATACATCCACATATACATATATATATATACATATATACATATACATATATACACATACACACATACACATATATACATAACACATACATCCCTACACATCCACTCCTACACATATATACATCTACACACATATATACATACGGACATACACATACGTGCACATATATATATAATATAAAAGGCTCAAACACTAATATTCCATGGTTATAATTTATTACATTGGAATCGTAATCATGATCCAATGCATCAGACCTACAATAACCACTAAAATTATCAATATATATATATATATATATATATATATATATATATATATATGGAGAAATATAGTCTTAATGTTCTATATTTATGGGATAAAGTGCTCAGTATCAGAGATAGAGCGTGTGTAAATATAAAAGTGAACCTAGAAGTCAACACTTAGAGGCGACAGTCTGTTTCTGCTGCCTCTAAATGTTGACTTCTATGTTCACTTTTATATATATATATATATATATATATATATATATATATATATATATATATATATATATATATATATATATACCAAGTATAGAAATGGTGTTTACGGATAAATTCCAATAACCAAAAAGTACTATTCTTAAAAAGTGCTCAATACAGAGTAGAGCAAATATAATTTATTCGTAAATTATAACATAAATATGTTATACAATCACTACAAATATAACCATTTTGTTTCAACACTTCTGGCGTCTTATCAAGTGATGGTGTTTAATGCAAAGCAAAATGGCTATTTTTGTAGTGATTTTATAACGTATTTATGTTATATTTTTTGAATAAATTATATATATATATATATATATATATATATATATATATATATATATATATATATATAGCTCTTCGCTATGAATTGAGCACTCTCGTAGCCGATAATGCTTATACCTCATATATAAGGTTAAAAATCCCCTTTCTTTGTTGCGTGAGCAAAGGGCCTATCGTCGCGGACTGATGTCAAATTGGTTGGATTTCGATCCTGGCTTGAAGCAATCGCATGTCTAGGCACACTAACCTTGCATTATTAGATCAATATAAGTTAGGATGTAAAAGAATCATGGCGGATAGGAAGAGAAATAGAGAATTTGAAAATATTGAGGATAAAATCTCTGAAACTGAAAATATTTCCCGGCACAGACGAAAGAAAAATAAAAAACACACCGATGTACAATGAAAATCTTGTAGAAAATTCTTCAATTCTCTTCGGACATGAAAGTTTCGAGAGAAATATTCGAAGCCAATATTACTTTCTTATTTGCTGTGTATTTGAATTTTCTCCCAGGTTAATCAGCGAAAAACATCGACAACATGTTCTTTCGATTGGAACATTGTTTCTTTTCCTTTGTTCAGATGACTGACAGCCATCTTTGAGACTCAGTGAATGGCGGGAAACTGTCTTGATTATCGCGTTGGATTAGTCTTAGATATGCGGAATTCTTTTTTCTTTTGTTTTTTGTTTTTTGCACAGTCTTTGATACTTTTCAAGATTCCAGACAAACATAAATTATTTTTTTAACAAGTTTGACAGAATTATGCAGTTTAGTGTATCTTTCTGTCATTTTCATGAACTCTTATTGAGGGGTTTCCCCTTTTTACAGAAATGGACTCACCCAAGGTATGCATATGCTACTACCAGTGAATACCCGGACAGTCTGTAATAGAAGAGGGTAGCACAAGAGTCACAGTAGCGAGCACGTAGACTCAGTAAGGAGTCATACCGCGATACTTCAATACCAAGACTGTTGGTGACAGGAAAGCGTATAAAATTCAAAGGAGAAATAATCGTAAATATTAAATTCCACGGGAAAACAAAAAACTCAAGATATATTTAATGAAAGATAAAGAAAATTTAGTGGGTACAGACTGGATGAAAAAGTTCGACGTATGGGATTCACCTATCAGCTCGTTTTGTAAGGGTGCAGCTAGAATTGAATTGAAAGAAAATTTCCAACCAGTATGTAAAAAGAAGCGAAACGTGCCATTTGCTACCACAGATGAAAACATAAAGAGTTATACAAGGCAGTAAAGCAACTACCTGTGACCTTGCGAGAGATAAGAAAAGAAGCGAAAAAGGATGAATTTATTCAGAGGACGAAGGAAAAAATAAATAAAAACCGGTATACACCTACATATTCAAGAGATTATTCAAACAAGAATGGGTCTATTTCAGTAACAATATGGCTTACGAGAAACCAAATACAATAATTAACAGACTAGGAAATGTGATGTACACAAAAAGTGAACAATTTACCCGCAGAAAACAGATTGACCAAATACAAAAAAGACGGGTTGAAAAGCCAAGCTCGTCACCCGCAGAAAATGACGAGTCGATGGAGACGATCTTTGAAGTTTTTGAGATTCAAAGACCACGGGAAGACACAGAAATTGGAAGGACTAGCATGAAAAGAAAATTTACAGTGCCTCTAATTGTCGACCATAAGAGAAAGGAAAAAGATATTAACTCCCCCCCCAAAAGGGATTTGAGGAGGGTGGTATTGAGGGGTCTCCCCTTTTTACACAAATGGACTCACCCGAGGTATACATATACTACTACCAGTGAACACCGGACAGTCTGTAATAGAGGAGACGGCGACGCCTTCTCGGCCAGACGGTCGAACTCTCTGCCTCTGAGCAGAGAGGAACCCGGACGAGGCTCCGCCGAAGGGTAGAGTCTCCTTCGGGGTGGTTGACCAACCCGATCACGTTCATACAGGATCTACGGGCATTTTTTGGCCGAGCCTACGGGCTCGGGAATATCCCCACAATAAACCGGCCTTGTGCCACATCTATCCCTCGTGAGGGGGGACAGTAAATACTGTCTGTAATAGAGGAGACGGCGACGCCTTCTCGGCCAGACGGTCGAACTCTCTGCCTCTGAGAAGAGAGGAACCCGGACGAGGCTCCGCCGAAGGGTAGAGTCTCGTTCGGGGTGGTTGACCAACCCGATCCCGTTTATACGGGTTCTACGGTATATTTTTGGCCAAGCCTACGGGCTCGGGAATACCCCACTTTAAACCCGGCCTTGTGCCACATCTATCCCTCGTGGGGTGGGCAGTAAATACTGTCTGTAATAGAGGGTAGCACAAGAGTCACAGTAGCGAGCACGTAGACTCAGTAAGGAGTCATACCGCGATATTTCAATACCAAGACTGTATATATATTAGTGCTACTAACCCGCATTCCTGGATCTACTAACCCGTATTACCAGTTTGTATTTTACGTTAATACATTTATTTTCCTTATCCATTCCTGGCGTTTGTTATTCAATGACTTTGGTTCCTTAGATAAAATATGAAAAGGTCCTCTGGTCCTGCCTAGAAAACAGCAATGATTAGTCTGAAGAAATAACTTTGAATTCCTCAATTCATTCCATAGAACTTCAAAAACTCAATTTAACTCTGATCCGGGCTATAAGTTCAATTCCTGCCAAAAGACCGATTTGTATCGAAATTCAGAGTTCTTCAAATCATAAATTCTGCAGAACTTCAAAACATCATGTTACGAAATCTTTCACTATAATTTTAATTCTTTGGCATTTTGAAGAAATAAAATTGATTTCCTCAATTCACAAAGTTTTGGAGATAGTTTAAATTGAATTTGAAACAACAAAAATAAATTCACAATTTGAAATCCTCCATTTTCCCTGCTATTTTTAAACTCTTCCCGCATCATCCAGATACAAATCCCAATGCCAGACGTTATTGTAACGCCATTTTGTAGGGTTTTTTTTTCGTCCAAATCCGCGAATTTGTTTTGCTCATGTAAGGCTGCAAAAAACGCTATAAAAAAATCTTAATTATTTTTCATCCATAATGTTGATTAAAACTATTCAATTTTTAAACAAGAAAATCTCAAGTTGATGTTACAAGTTGCCGTAAAACTATGTTGATAGAATGATCTATTATGACATGTTTCTAATTCCGATTTAGATGCGTTGTATATGTAGTAAGAACAGAACCAGTGAATAAACTTATACCAAAGCTTTATTGCACTTTACTTTGACTACTTGTATACTGACGTGTAAAAACAGTGTATTTTTAAACTTCCTAGATCTTAAGGGGAGGTAATTGATTATTTTTCATTACAGTATTTATTTTCAATATTTCTAGTTGAATTGTTCACCTATATTGCATATGATTCATTATTGCATATAGTTAATATTTTTATTTCACATGAGTACTACCTTATGAAATTTGAGATTTAGTAGTAAAGTGGCGAGGGGGTATGTATCATAGATGCGTGGGGGCGTATAAATAGATTCAGGCCCTGGACAAGAGTATTATTATTTTTGGCTTAGACACAAAATCTTTCACTATTTTGAAACAATAAAATTTCGTAAATTTGCGTAGCTTTCATATTTAATGAAAAGTAATTGCTAGACTGTAAAATATTTGAATCAGCTAACCTCATCGTCAACAGCAATAACTCACCTGCAAGATCTAAATTACAGACTATTTATGAATATACATGTGCCTTAAGGAAAACGAAATTCAAGAATAATTATATTGAATATACTGCAACATGCCTAAGAAGGCATCTCTGATCTTAGCTGAATTAGGTCTCATATAAATACACACGGAGACCTACCAAAATCTATGCGCAAGATATTCGTTGTTAATAGATTTATCCACTTGTAAAAAAGCTAAAAATAATGGAAGCATTATCAATAAAAAAAGAAAGAAAGAAAATGTCCCGACTGTGTTTGGAAAATAAAACATTCTTATAACTCTAGATACATGCATAAAACAATCCCGACATTCAGTTAAATGTAAAAAAATATTATCATCCTTGATAATGGCTAAAAGAATAGCGGAAAGCGCTCGGAGACACAGAACTTTCGGACAATTTCCACATAATGCATGCCCAAAAAAGAAAAAAATCATATAAGAACAGGAATAAATTTAAATAAAGACTTTCCCTCGGTATCTTTTAGTCGTTTTTGTACAAACATAAGTATACTATGCAAAAAAACACATTTCAAGATTTCTGCTAAATACAGTCATATTAAAAATCAACGTGCACATTTCTGAGGAAATAAATTATATCGAGTTGCGCCTTGAGTCAGTAGCTGATTAGGAGCTTCTCGGCGTGATAGCGTGATCGAAAAATGACTAGCTACGGAGAATCATGAACGAAGAAAAACACCTACACAAATCATTTTAGCTTATTCCTTTGATTCAAAAACGAGATGGAACAGCAGTTACTAAACTTTGGAAAATGGGGAAAACCATGGTGGGTTTGCATTCATTCCTCGGTGTATTGACCCAGGCGGACTGCGACTAAATGGCGAAACGGATCCCCTTTTATGAAGCTTGAATTGGGGAAAGTTATAAATACCACAGTTATCCAAGACCAAAATATTTGAGATGACACTGATTGGAGATAAATAAGATTGGAAAATACGGTTGATCTGCGCTATCATGCCTAAATAAGTCGTTCTTCTTTAACCAAATTCGTTTATGTAGCAAAATTCTATAGATATATACCTATCGACATAAGCGGAATATAACATTACAATTTTTCCCTAAAAATGACACATAAAATATCCCCGGTTCTTGTAAGCGATACTCAGACGCCAAGGACTACCAAGTAATTGTAAGACCTTCTACTTCATGTCGTGTTCTTTCAGGACGTTGGCGATTATGTCCCTCCACAATTACCTGTCCTTTGTAACTCTAAATAAGTGCTTTTTTGTTAAACTATCCATTTGCAAAAACTCGCGCGTTAAGTTATACGTTGCTTTTCTCTCCCCCTCTTGCTTTCAATTTGTTTGGTGAGTATCAAGTTTCCAAAGCCTTCTTTCCTCATTAAGTGCCCTAGAAATTTCAGCTGCATGATGTTAATTATAAGTGTCCTTTTTGTTTTGTTTTCTCTAAAACATTGTTGTTGCTTATCTGTTCGGTTGATAGTATTCTCAGCCTACTTTTGTGGTACCGCATTTCTGTTACTTCAAGTATCTTCTTCATCTTCAAAGAGATTGTCCATCATTCACTGCCATATAGGAGGAGTGATACAACATAAGATTTGAGTACGCTTTTCTTTGTTTCTAACGGAATGTTTTTGCTTCTTAATACATTTGTAAAGCATCTTTCCCTACCCCAATGGGCCTTCGAGTTTTGACGTCACATTTTTCGTCTTCATTTTTGTTTCTAAAGAAATGTTGCTGTTTCTTAATACTTTGTTTAGCTTTTGAAAGACATCTTTCTTAATAGTTGTAATATTAGCTTTAAATGAGGAGTATAAAATATCATATAAAATACGGCATTTTAAACATGAAGTAAATCAGTTGAAAATGCAGTATTCCAAGCTGTTCTTCCTGAGTTTAATTCCAACTTGAAGCATAAATTCGGATTGGAATTTGGTAGATAAGTACTATGTGGATAAGCTGACTATGGAATCATTGATACTGGGATGCTTTCTCAATAACTACCATCTTAACGAATTCAAGTCTAGGGTCAACAATTGTCTATACTACATATCCTCATAATCTGCACTTCTTACCTCTTTCGTCCATTCCACAACTTCTTTCAGTATCTCTCTACCTTGAGTGGCTCTTAACATTGTTTTGGGTGAAAAAGTAGTAAAATAATTGAGGCCTAGTTTTTAAACAAATTGTTATTAACTTGGAAGCAAATTGTGTACTTTACAAGTCTATGTTTATGCCAGGTTTAAACAACGTAAACGAAATGTAAGAAAGAACTGTCGGAAACAAACAATAATCTGCTAATGGGCGGACGGCTTTCAACGGAGGACGGATCAAAATTTAAAGAAAACCAAGAAAAGAATATTTCAACAGGAGCGGCTGTAACAACGGCCTCAGTAAGGGCATTCAATTATAACTAGCTAGTGGCAGCACTAATCATCAGGCAGATTAGGTTTAAGGCTCCCTAGTTCTCCACAAATAATAGTCTAGTGGATTAAAACATTGTCTCGTAAAATTGGTGACATCGTAATTGTGAGTTCAATTACTGGGCCGGGTTGTGTGTTGCTTGATTCAATAGTAACATGACAAATAATAATTGGGCAGTACTAAAAATAAGAATTAGATGAGATATCCATAGACATGACTGGTGGAACGAGACCAGTCTATACTCGTAGATTAAATAAAGGGTTCAATTCAGAATTACCTTTAGGTTAACGGGATCGATATACATTTGATGAAGGTCAGAGGGGACAACAGCCGAAAGGTGTGGGAACAACAACGCAGACGAGGACTATAGACCCCCCATGTAAATAGTATAAATGAAGACAGAACATATTTCAATTTATCGTGTTCCTTTTCAGATAGTGACTTTCAGACAACCATAAGTTTTGTAAGAAACGCCTTCTACATTTAAACTTTAGATGATTTTGTGACGTTATTGAGACAGCAATTTAATCGGCAAATACGGATTTATTCATCATTCAAAACAAATGGCTCACTAATGAGACAAACCTTTGCTTCTATTCCCCACTTCTATGACCTTATACCATTCGCAGTGTAAACGTCGTAATTATCCGCCATAGACACCTGCTGTAAATGAATTATTAGTGGGCAAAATCTTAACAACATAACATACGAGGATGACAAAAGCTGCTACAGAGACAATTAAAATCACTCCTGCAGAACGCCTACACAAGATAATAAATGACAGCGAGAAGAAAGGACAAAAAAGAGAATGTGTGGTCGTTAGCAAGAGGAACAATCCAAGTTGCGAGATAAGACGTTCGACGTTCAAATCCAGCCAGTGCTGAAATTTAAATTTGTTGGTGGAAAATATGACAGGCAAAGCCAAAAACATATTGGGAGCCCATAAGATGCTTTCCAAAAACTAAAAAGAAAAAAAAAGAAACAGGAACATTCCTTTGGAAACAAAGAAAATTCTCAACTTCTATGTAATATCAATCCTGCTATATGTAAGTGATTGCTGAACAATTCCGTCACAGATGAGAAGGTGGCATGTGGTAAGATATACATTGTTGTAGAGTAGGATCCTGAGAATAAAATAGACGCAGGCTAGCAACGATAAAGCTTCAAGGAAAACGAATGAAACGAATCAGAAAGAACAACTTGATATTTCTAGAGCAGATAACGAGAAAAGAAGTCTTGGAGAATTTGAACCACGCATGATGGTAAGAGGGAAAAAGCGAGTAACGAACATAAGGAACTTGCGTAATCGACTGCGAGAAATGAGAGTGGGAGATATAGTAAAATGCAAACATTGTTAAGATTGACAAAGGATAGGAACATGTGGAAAGACATGATTGCCCACAAGGATAAGACAACATTCATATCAATCAGTTCGACCTCATCTATGTTTTATTTTAAACTAAATCACACTTAGTAACCAACGACAAACTCGATTTTTCATTCAATAGGGCAGTGAATTAAATCCTCATTGGGAACTCTAGTAAGATTGTATCAGACACAGATAATATGTTAAGATTTTAATATATACGAGATTTCCCTGGAAGTTTCCAATCATTTAATAATAACGAAATCAATTGCTTGCCTATGACAATGGTGGCATAATCCAATGCAATGTAACGTTATCCCAATTCTCCTAGCAATCATTCCACTGTTCAAAATGGTCTGAATGTCGTCTTTCAGGATCGACAGTAGAAGGCTATACTGAAAACATGGGAATGTAGTGTGTTTATGTATCATGAGACAAAATCTAACATACTACGTCATTTTTCTGTCCATTCATTGTTCATCCAATACAACAGCGAATAGCGACTCAAGTTGGACGGTTACTGAATGAGGTTGTTGCAAGAAGAGGATGTAAGAAGTGGAAATTGTGACGATGTTTATGAAAGCTATCGGTTAAACGGAAACTTGAAGACCTCAAGATTGTCGGATCGTAGAATAAATGTATATTGGACTTTTAGACAAAATCGGAACATCATCAGGGCAATGTTAAAAATCATAATTTCTGGACAGAATTATTATTATCATTATTATTATATTTATTATTATTATTATTATTATTATTATTATTATTATTATTTATTTTAATTTCTTTCATTGCATACCATAGCTAGATAAAATGTGTCTCACATCGAGGAATCAGACAGAGATCAGAGTTTTGCTAGCAATATGATTTCCACCAGAAAATATACCATCTAAAGAAAACATCTGTCGGTGAGTAATTCCCATTTTCATGTTTATTTCTCGGTAAGTTGATGAAGGGCACAGGCGTGTCCGAAAATTCTGAACTTAAAACCTTTTCTCTGTGCCTCATTTCTGTCATATGGTTAATAATTAATATTTAATAAATGTTTATCGTACTGATTATTCTTGTACCCTTTCGTTTGTCCTCTTTTCATTAACTAACCAATCTATTTTACATTTATATATATATATATATATATATATATATATATATATATATATATATATATATATATTTATATATAAATAGGACAAATGTTTAATGAAGATAACAAAACGTCATATTGCGCAGCATGCGCATCATTTTGATATTCTCATTACCTTAGCAGCGTCTTATCAGCCAACACAGATTAACAGGTATGCCGTGATTGTGGCACTATTCACCAACTACAAAGACTAAACGTCATCTTCCTTTTAATCATTTCACTGCAAGCAAGGCACTAAAGCCACTAAAAGTCAAGGTCATGAGAAAGAAAATGGCTGAATAAAAATATTATGAAAAGAGAGAGGGCAATAAAGGAAGAGTATTTAAGGATACAAAAGATCTTAATTGACATTGCATTTAAATTTTCGAAGAACCCGGAAGAGAGTTTCACAAGTGAGTAGTGCGGGAGATGAAACTGTTACCATAGGACTTGCAGTTACATCTAGAAATTTCAACTGGAAAATGATGGTAATTGCGGACACGCGAGTGTGTGTGTGTGTGTGTTTGTGTGTGTGTGTGTGTGTGTGTGTGTGTGTGTGTGTGTGTGTGTGTGTGATCGTAGAGGTGGCACATTTCCTGCTGCTATAGTCGGTTAGGCGTGTCGTGCGTATGATGGGCACATATGAAATCACAGGAAGAAATCATATGGAGTTAAGTCTGGTGAGTTCGAGGGATGGGGTAGCAAGACAAAGCCACTGTTGGCTGCTTTAGCTACTGCAAGCTGGACAGTGTGAACGGGCGCATAATCCTGGAGCAAGAGTACACCAGACCTCAGCTTCCTTCTGCCTTTCGACTTGATTGCTTCCTTCAGTTGTATTAATTCTGATGCAGAGTACGACCCATTAAAACATTTTCCCTTTTCCATATAGTCTATCAGGATTACGCCTTCAGAACCGCAAAAAGCAGATGCCATCGCCATGACAACAGACGTTGCCTTCTTGAACTTTTTCGTGAGTGAAGAATCGGAATGTTTCCACTGTTTGCTTTGATTCGCGTACGAAGTGGTGAACCCAAGTTTCATAATGAGTTACTAAACTGCAGTAGAAATTCTCAGGGTCAGCCTGGAAGGGTGTACTGGAATTGTCAACGCATTTAAGCATCTTCTCTGGCGTCCGCTTTCCTGGGATCCATCTTGCAGACAGCTTTCTCATCCCTTTCTCATCGTCAAAATAGTATGGACCGAACAAGAACTAATGCCTATGGAATTAGCTATATGCTGAAAAAAAAAACATACGGCGAATGGCAACAAATTGTGCATCAATATTTGAGATTTTTGCATGATCCGACTGAGGGTCATCTTCTGTGCTGCCCACACACCGCTTGAATCCCGCAACCCACTTCTTCGCAGTTGCATAGGAAGGGGTGTCCTCAGAAAGTGCTTGTACTATGTCCTTGAGTGTGGTACCTTTCTTTTGCAGATAATTTATAACTGTTTAGTCCTCTATTTTGTCTATTTTAAAATTTGTCACACACCTCTCACCTTCAGAAGTCTGAATTAGTTTTTCTAGTTTTATAACAAGTCGTAGTGTTTTGTCACGACATAAATATTCAGTTATGTCTCTTCTTTCTGGTGAGGCTTAGAACTTTCTGAATGAACATCGTACACTTAGTAAATTGTCATAATTTGAATTCTGGAGAGACTTCTCAAACTTTTACCACGTCACAAAATAATGTAACATATCTAATCGGAATGTTGGCGAGGGCTTTAAACAAGAAAATCGTCACAGTACAAAGGATTTCGCAACAGTTTCACTAAGATTCATAATCTGTGATAAATGCCAGGGAGTAAATCGAACCATGTGTGTCAGGAAAATAAAAAGTAGAAAAGATTATTTTTATCTGGTTACACGTACTACCAGTGTAGAAAAACTTTAAGTATGTCAGTTGTTTCATATTGGATAATATAGAACGATATGGCTGTTATCGACCCCAGAGAGTCGGAAATTACTCGGGGTCTATTTGTGGTCGAAAACAATTGTCAATACAGAACCGTCACAATAAGCCATAATCACATGCTTCGGTAGACTGCGAAATGTTAGTAGTGAAATTAAAACGGTTTAAATATGATTCAAATTACGTTGCAATGGCCAAAATTTGTTTTCTCGTAAATCTTCACCAGATACAAGACGTTGGAAGAAAATAATATTTCTCCTATTAACTTTCAAAGCAAGAAGGATCGTTTCTTGTTTAAAGTAAATATTTGTTCTGTCTGGCGGGATTTAATTATCGATTTTGCTTATCGTTTAAATTTAAAGCACTCGACTGTATTTATTGTTGGTTTATTTATTTATTTAAGTTCAACTTTAAACCGAACAACGATTATGTCAGGTATTTCCCTAATTGAGAGTATCGACAAGATTTAAACAAATATTTGAAACATGCCTCCAATATGAAAGTTACTGTAAATATTGATCATAATTCATGCTGATATCTAAACATAACGATCTTCATGTTTTAGAACTTTGGATGTTAAATCTAAAAATCGAACTACATTTGTTATCTGTTAAAGCATCTATTCAGACTGATTATCATGGGGTTTTACAGCTTCATAAGTGCTTAGAAAACTACAGAAGAGTTTATAATATAAATAATTAAAGCAAAATTATTCAAACTGTAATTAAAAAGGCAATTTCTGTTTTTAAATGTTCGTCTTTCAGTACAAATAAGATACATCTGTCTATATTTCTGAGATGAGGTATTATTTACATTATTCGGACTATTGTCCTCATCTTTGTCGCCATATCTATTACAACGTTTCGGCCGTTGTATGCTCCGGCCTTCTACAGGTGGATGGAATGTCGAACTGGACCCTTTATTTCGCTCACTGGGGTAGACTGTTCTAGTTCCACGTGCCATGTTTAATGGATGTCAGTTATCAGTTATCTCCTGTTAATTTCCCTCTGAATGTTCTCCACTACCTTAACCGGGTATTGAACACACACTCTTTGGGTCCTGTCACTGGATCTAACCAAAGCCTATATCCACTCTGTCATGTGTCCTTGAGGACACATAGCACAGTGGATAAAGGCCGAAACGTTGCAATAAATATGACGACAAAAATG
>OZ038491.1:15347521-15550021 GCA_964036315.1 Acanthosepion esculentum
TGCTTGCTAGCGCCCTCTAGGGGACAATCAATGGAAACTAATTGAGTATTGAGAAGTCGATTTTATAAAGGTGGTCAAGCGCTCAGATGTGGAAAGCAAAGATAATTTTTCATTGAGTGACAACGCCAATGTCGAACAAAATATCATTGCAGACATTGAGATTATATAAGATTTTATTCAAACCAATGCATTCGCAATAAAATTGGTATTCCAGATATCATAAATAAAATATTCAACAGAGTTGATATACCGAAAGACCAAAGTAGATCGATTTTCATAGCGCTGTCTAAGAAGTCAGGTGTAAACGAATGCAAACTTAATCTGCTTAATGAGCCATATAAAGAAACAACATCCAAATTCTGATGAACGTTGCAGAATTAAATCGGATATAGAACAAGAAGTGCAAAAAAGTTTCGTTAAAAAACAAGGAATGTGATATGTTTGCTCAGAATGAAAAGAATATAAATTCAAAATTATATATATATATATTAAAATAATAAGAAAGTATAATTAAATTATAATATATTAATTTTACAAGTCCATATATACTCTATTAGTTAATATAAAATGAAGTAAATACTTTATATTTGTAGGAATAAAAATATAAAAAATAAATATTAAAAATATGACTTTATCATAATTAATTGACTCTTTAAGAAAATCTTGATATTTATAAAAATAAGAATTAAATTAAAAAATGAAAAGGCCAAATATATATTCATTTAACCCAGAACGGTGTTTATAAATTAGACAGTAACTTAAAAAAAAATCAGATGAAATAAAGGAAGTAGATGTCAATGAATAGACACCCAAATCACCGACCTTAATTTAACCGCATTTACAATAATCATACATGGCGATACAAGAGTTAGCTTAGAACCTTACCACCCATTAAATAATAATAAATCTTTCACCCCCACCAACCAAATATTAAGATTGTCTACGCTAATATTCAGTAAATCTGTTTCTTAGAAAGTTATTCTTAAATTCGCTTGAGACCTTTTACGACCAGTGATTTGTCAGCAGACGTGTTTTCTACAATTCTGTGAACTTTTATTTTGAACTGCACAATCCGTTTACGTTAAGTTTGATTTATTTTACCTTGTTTTTTTACTGATAGTTTTTTGCAAACATTTTTTAATTTTTTTCTTTTTCATATTATTACTCTCCCCATTTTTATTTTTCATTTTCTTTTGCTCGTATTCTTTTATTATAATTTTTTTAATTTTCTCTTATTTTAAAAATTAATTTTGAATATAATTTTAATTTTAATTTTCTGTAACAACCTCGAAAAACTTTAATTTTTCTTTGTTTATTTATTCTATGTGTGAATTTTTTGACTGACTTTATTTTTCTTTGTTTATTTGTTAAGCGTTACATCGTTCTGTTTTTCTTTTTATATATCTTTTAGGTCTTCTGTGTTCTATTGCTTAAACCTTCTGCCTGCCTATTTTTCTAATCTTTCGTGTTTATTTTGTCTAATCTTTGCGTTTTTTCTTATTATTTTTATTTTCGCGTTTCGCTTGTGTTTCATTCGTTTTGGGGCTGACTTGTTTTTTCTTTAAACAACAGCCAGCTTGCATTTGTAAATATTTGCCATTTATACGTATTAATTGTTTGGTATTTCTTTTTGTAGCATATTTGTTTTATATTTATTGTTGTATTGTTTAAAAAAGAAAGATTTATTGTTGTTAAACTTCGATCTTTCTTGTATGTTTACTTTGTGTATTTTTTCTTCAAATCTTTGCGCGTGTGTACTTATGTATATTTCTGTTTTTCGTTTAAACGATGTTGGTGTTTGGACTTTGTCACAAGTCTTTCTATTCAAGTAAACTTTTGTACGTCTGTTTTGTATTTTTCATCTTGTCTTGCTTTATTACTGTTGTGGCAATAAATAGCGATTTATTTGTTTTTATCTTTTCTTTTTTGTTAATTTAATTTCTGTTTTCCATTCTGTTTTATGTGGGGAAAAAAGCTTAAAATAAAAATGGTTGCCATAAAGGCGACCAAAAACATCAATTCGGGACAAAGAAAAAGATATTCCGACCCGATAAATAATCTGAAGTTTCCAATAAGAACGACCATAAAAATATAAATATGGAATCTTCAAAAATAATGGAAGCTAAAAAAGGCTTAAATTTTCAAGAAAGCAGCGTTAATATTATGGATCTGGAGGAGGGCGATAATAGCCAAAATTAGTGACAAAAATAACGATTCAGAAAATACGTGTATGGTGACCGAAAAATGCTAAAATTTATTAAAGGAACACCCAGACGTCAGTGAGGAAAAGAACAAAGACGTTAATGTAGCGGTTGGGAAGACACACTCTAAATGGAAGTATCCCACCTAAATTCAAACTCAACATGACGGAGTTCCTCAAGAAGACCAACAGTTATGCACATATTATTACAAAAGATGGGCTTTTGGATAATCCTGTTAAACTGCTAAAGGTTGACAAAAGAATTGTGTCAGTCTTTGTGGTGGACAAACGTTCACGTAAAATTTGTGGCTCCACAAAAGACATTGAAATCAAATCATTGACATCACTGGGGATCAGACCTCCACGGGTCATAACAGGTAAAGGATACTTCATGTGGGACGTACTGTTGTCTACGCCTGCCGACTATGAGGTTGCCTCCTGTCGAGACTTGATAACAAAAGACCTTATTCTTATACGAGGGTAGGCTCAGACAGTATTTGAGGTCCCTCGTCAGATCGTTAGGGAGCACTTGGCTGTTTATCTGTACCAATTCGGACAGATAACCAGTGGCTCTTCTGACGATCCAAGCGTGGGATGGAGCTTCGAGTTGATGATTGCTCGAAAGACCTTCGTCTCCATCCCCAACTGCCTAGATACAGAGGGCAAAAAACTTCCGGTCATTGTGAAGTGTGGAGAAACTGGTCACCTATCCTCTTTCTACCCGGAGAAGAAGGCCTTTAGATTTCTGGCCCGACCACCCAAAACCCTCTTTGGCCGAGTCTGTACATCCCGTCCTGCCTGTAATGGGCATGTCAGTAACCGAGACTGTTGTGATAAAACCCCCGATTGGGTTTGTCTCACATCACCATTCCCAGAAACGCCTCTGTCTGGCGTTCGTACGATTACGGAGAGGGAAGATTGGGAATGGCAGGGCCAAAAGAACGCTCCACGCAGCAGAACCTCTTTCCCCTGAAGTCTCTACGACAAAAAGCAAAAACAGCCCCACTCCCTTCACCTGTGTTAAAGGTGACTCCCCGATCAGTTACGTCGATCAATTTAGGATGCAAAAACTCAAATATGAGTCTTCATTTGAGGCGGCGGAAAAAACATCAGCAATTAAAATACGCTTTAAAGGAGAAACGTATCTAATCAAAGAAAAGAATTGGCCTGTCTTATTCCGCACCTTCTTCCACATCTGTGAAACATCATTTCATGGCTCCCCCTCTAATAGTCGATAGCTTATCCCCAACTCCTTCAAAAATGACCAGTTTAACAAAAGGTCCTGGTTCCAAAAGCTTCATCTAAAAAAAATATATCCCGGCTAATACTCTCAATTCCTCCCCCTCCATTACTCCCATCAGCACAAC
Organism: Acanthosepion esculentum; assembly: GCA_964036315.1. NCBI lineage: Eukaryota > Metazoa > Mollusca > Cephalopoda > Sepiida > Sepiidae > Acanthosepion > Acanthosepion esculentum. The sequence goes on from OZ038491.1 coordinate 15,351,089, forward strand.
CCAAAAGATATCCCAAAAAACCTAAACGCCAGAGAAGCCCGTCCACAGATTCAGATGAATCTGTTTCAAAAACGAAAATAAAACCCGACTTCAATAGTGGTGAAAACTGCCGGGTATCGCAAGATCAACAGGGGGAAAAACTATGTCCCAGACGAAGAAATTCAAGGACTTAAAAACACTAATAAACCTTAAAAAATTCAATGTACTGGGTGTAAAAAAAAACGTCCAATTTCCCAAATGCAAAAAGGCTCTTGACGGTCGTACGATCTGGTGCAGGAGGTCAACAAATTTGGAAGATGATCGAGGAGGCTAACGACGCTTTCGAAACTTTTCCTCCACTGGCCTTTTCTAACCCTAGCCCTCAGCACAAAAAAAAAGGATCCCGGTTTTGTTCACCACTGCCCCGTACAGAGCTTTAAAATTCACGTTCCCCTGGAACATTGGCGGCCTGTCTCTTGATGGCACCATAAAGCCTGAAATGGGTACAGGATCAATGGGACAGGCTGTTGGTGTCCTTACCCCGGCTATGTTCAATGCAGAAGAGCAATCCTAATCAGACTGATAGTGGCCTTCTGATTAGTTAGTGTGAATTCCCGCCTTTATTTCACTTTTTCTTTAGTTTAAGTCCCCACCTTAGTTTCCTCGTTAAGTTGTCAGTGATGTCAGTTGTCTGCTGGATGCAGGGCGTCTTTCGTTTCGGTCGTGAATTTCGTATTTATTGTTGGGTTTGAATCTGTGTGTGTTTTGAGTGAGTGTTTGGGCTGATTGTATGTTTCTATATTAGCAAAATCCCGCATTGATTTCGTCCAATTAACTGATGTTCCTACCACATTTAAGGATCGTGAGAGGTTTATTATTAGCTTTATTTTGTTTAGTTTCTTGAAAATAGTTTCTGTACATTTTATAAATATTCATTGGGGCTTAGATTTTTACATTGTTATTTTCTTCCCCTCCTATCACATTCAATAAATTGTACATAAGTGGACTAGTTTGTACTTTCATGGAGACAATGAGGTATTGTTATTGTAAGAATGCGTTGTTTTGGTGTAAGAAATATTGTTGTATGTGTGGTTTAATGCTAAGACAAAAGAAAACCGTCCTTTTCCCATTCCCACCTTTTTGGCCTTGTGCCACATTTTTTGTTTTATTACAAATAAATAATATTCTTAAAATTGCTTGAGAATGGAACGAAACTCTAGATTGTAGATTTAATCTTTAAAATTTATCTATATTTGGAGTTTTCCGTTTTGAAACAGGATTTTCTGTGTCGCGATGGAATGATATTTAAAAAAAAGCAATTATAAAATTAAATTCAAAATTATGTATACCTTCGTTTTATAGATTATTCTGGATGGTAATGGTAATATTGTCCGCCTTGCGGGGACACACTAATCCTCTTAAGTGTGCCACGAAACATTGCCAGGGCATCTATATATATATATATATATATATATATATATATATATATATATATATATGTGAGTAGAAGTAGTCATTGTACATCGTTAGTATTTGAATAAATGAATAAGTAGTATACTTTTTTCAAATAATTCTTCGATTATGATATTTTTAATTCTTTGTTGAAATATTCATATTTTAAAAAGTATGTTTATTTTTTTAACTTAACTTTTAAAATTTTCCATTATTTGAATAAATAAATATTAACCATTTTTTCATATAATTTTTTGTTCAGTTTAAAGTTATATGGAATTATGAATTAATATTGTTAAAGTTTCCGAACATTTAAATGAATACCCTTTAGAAATTTTGATAAGTGTACCGTGATATTTTCATTTGCGCCGAGATATACCGATGCTCAAAAAGGTTGAGAAACACTGCCCCACAAGGAAACGTTTGATATTCATTGACCAAGTAGCCATTACCTCCTTCCGTCAAAATTTATAAAATCGCTCTCTTAAAACGGTTTTTCATCAGATTTCTCAGGTCAAGTAGATGTTATTGCTCTTTCCATTATTGATTTGTATTTCTAGTATTTGACTCCTTCTTAAGCATTTATTTGAAGCAGTATAGAATATCAATATCTTGAAATGTTAGGAGTTTCAATTTGCATTATATGTGCTAGTCATTTTAGTTGTTGCTGCTGTTCGTAGTCCTCAAATGATGAGGTTTCTGTTATTTGGTACAGTTCTTTGTTTCTGATTCTGTAGCAAAAATCAAATACTTTTTTAACCACGGTCAAAAATGAAGTCACGAAGAACTGTTTGAACTGCTAGGTGAGGTTGATTTATTTGTGAATGATATTAGAATAATCCAGAACTTATAGGAGGATCAAACCACCTGCGTACAGATAGAAAATGAATTCAGTAAATACACAAAAATAGAAAGGGTTATAAGACAAGGATGTGACTTCTCACCAGACTTATTCAATCTTTACACTGAGGCAATCATGAGAGATAATTATAAGTCCTACTAGGATTCATTATTAGCAATCATAATCTTAATAGCATTAGATATGAAGATGACACAGTGTGGATAGAAGACACTGAAAGAAGCAAGAGGAGAAGGTAGTTAAGAAAAGGCTAAGAATCAATTCAAAGAAGACAGAATGCATTAGGAACAAAAGTCCAAGATACGAACAGCGAATTGGAGGCACCAACATCAAGCAGGTACAATTATTTAAATATCTCGTAAGTGTTTTAATAGGGGGAAAATGCGAGAGAGAACTCCGAACACGCATTCAGTTAGTGAAATATGACTTCCAAACTCTAAGCAAAGTATAAATAAATAGGAAAATGTGAATAGAAACTAATAAATGAATACTGAAATTATATGTAATATCGGTCCTCCTTTAAGGAATTGAATTCTGGACAATCTCATCACAGATGAATGAGAACATAGAGGCAACAAAAATTAGCTTCTACAGGAGGATGCTGAGAATACTATCCACTGTACACGGGAGCAACAACAAAATGTTAGGCAAAATAGAAACAAAAATGACAGTTATACTTAGAATCTGTTGTGGCGTTGTTAGGGCCACAAATAATAAAACACACAGAGATGAAATGAGTTAACAGAAAGAGTAATACAAACATATACAAACGAGAGTGTTACTGCAAGAATGTTCTGTCCGACTTTCAAAGCTGACTGCTATAAACTTCCCTCTCTAAAAGGCAGTACCTGCTCCTATTTTTATCTGGAAATTCCATGCGTGCGTGGGTAAATTACCATAACAGAATCAAAAAGAGATAAGTTAAATTTCTGGGGTACATAATAAGGACAGAATGCTTAGAAAATCTGAAACTCACAGCACTTATAAGTGTCAAGAGCGACAGATGAAAGCAAAGCATCACTTACTTGATGGTGTTAGAATTAGGAGTGATAGGAAAAAGCCAGATTTTACTAATAGCTACAAAGTTCAGGAAATTGTGGAGAGTCATGAACGGCAGCATCCTCAAGAAGAAGAATATTTGTGCAGCAGTTGTTTATATATCGTTTAAAGACATTTTTCTATGTATTATATTTAATGATCTTTGCTTCTAATGTATTTTATTCCACATTGGTGTCTCCTGACTTGTTGTCTTAAGATGATTCACGTTTAATTGAACGACAAAGCAACAATAGTTTCCAACAACAACGATAAGATCTACTTCTTAAACAGGGAATTTTCTTAATGCTCCCATAACCAAGATGTTGACTCATCCGTGTCGAATGCTTGGATCAACACAACATGAATTTAGCACAACTTATCCATACACAACAACATTTTGAAGGCTGTTCTTCAGTAGGAAAAAAAGACCATTAAATATAATAGACACAATATGTCCATTGTTTTGAATTATACAGGGCGTGTGCCTAATGTCTGGACACATAGACAAAAATGCATATTTTAAAAAATTCTATTTTGTACAACATTTTATTGAATTGGAATATTAACAATAAAATCTTCAATATGATTTCCATTATTTGTGATGCAAAGGTTGCAAGATTCACGTGGACTCGATGCAATAACTCCACATTGCCGACAATTTTAGCACATTCACTCTTTATGCGTTCAAGTATGTTGCATCTGTGATTTTCATTGAGTACACCTTCTTCTTTAACGTACTCCAGCAAAAAAAGCCAATTCTTTCTTATTTCGACAAAACCAATTTTAGTCTGTGGAGGTAAAAAATAGGGTTAATAAGATTTCCTGAATGTCCAGACTTTAAAGACACCCTGATATTAAGACGGATTATATATAAGGGTGTTTCATTAAGACGGATCAAAGTTAGCAGTAAATAAATCAGTGTTATTAATGAAAGTTTACTTATTTCTCTATTGGATCATGTTATTTAAGTCATGGCAATTATGTGTGAAAAATGATATCGCCCAAATGTCCGCCAAATCTGAAAGAAAAAGAAAAAAATTATTAGACGCTTAAACTTAATTCTTATTTAAAATCGGTTCAAGTTATTGGAACATCTTTTAGATACTTGTGATATCCAAAGTTCTTTTAAATAATTTATTCCCAAGGAAAGTGATAAAGACACTAAGATGCAAAAGGTTACTGAATATGAAAGACAATAGACTATAAGATATTAAGAAACGCTACTGAGGTGAAAGGACAATAAAAACAAGATGAAGTCATAACATATAAAATCGTATTTATTGTAAGTAATTACCAAAAATTATTTGGTAGTATGAGGTTTTATTATACAACCCATGAGAGTCTGTCTGAATTTCTGGGATGAGGAATTATCGTTATTATTTACGCTATTTACAAGGGGATTATTATCCTTATCTTCGTTGTTTGTTTCACACTGTTTCGGTCGTTGTGTTCTCCGGCCTTCATCAAGTGTATATTGACCCCGAAATTCCGAACTGAAGCATTTATTTATTTAACCTACTGAGGTAGACGATTCTCGTTCCACTGCCCATGTCGATGGATAGCTCATAGAGTACTTATTTTACTTCTGCTCAGTTAATGCTCGCCGTGTTTCTACTGAGTCCAAGTAGACTGCCCGCCCCACAGATTGAACTCCAAATTTCTATGTTATGAAATTCAACAGACTAATAATTTCATCCGCTAAGCTATTCTTCCGTTGGACAATTCTGATGTTTTATTTTTCGATCGCTCAGCATCACCACTACCAGTGATATTTATTTTTTGATTTCATATATATATATATATATATATATATATATATATATATATATATATATATATATATATATATATATATATATATATAAAACTTTGCCAAGAGTCGTAAGAAAAATATAACCATAAAAGAAAATACAAAATACTGCAAAGCTATTGAATGATGAGAAAATAATTTGAGGAATTGGGAAATAGTTGAACGGAGATCACAGATCATCACCCAAAAAAGAAATTGAAAACATTGGCAAAGTAAGAGCATGAAAAATAGATTTAAGAATGCCAACAAAAGAGAATTATTTAAAAAAAATGATAAGTTTAATGCGCCAAGAAAAATGAATTCACCAGTAAGAAAAGAAGCCCGTGTAGTGAATCTAAACAGAAAAGATAAAGGTCAATGCAAATGTTTCCTAATATTATGAATGCAACTTTTAAATAAATATCACAAAGCAAACCTTGCCATCGGCAGCAAGGTTTTGAGATGTTTTCACGTGTGTGGAACCACCACTTAATTTCTATTTACACAACCTTCCACGAGGTCAAGTTGTGACACAACGTCGTTTTAATGTGAGGAGCCCGAGCGCGTACACCTGGGCTAGGATCAAAATTTGCCCGACCCCCGCAACCGCCGGTTGCACTGGCCTTGGTGCGAGCACCGATCCTTCCCGCTGGTGCAATGAGAGGGCGCGGCCTCGGGCATCTGTTCGCCAGGGCCGGGCACCTCTCAGTATAATTTTACTTAGTTGCAACTTTGACACAACCACCCCTGAGCGCACTCTGCCCAAAGACAAAGATGCAATGGAGAGATGATAAATAAATGTATTATAAACTAATTTATGGTAATTTACACACTAAAACTATCTCTTAATTGGTGTTGTTCACAGGTCCACCCTGACTTGGGACTTTCTATTTATCGGCAAATAGTGAACACCCAAACTGGGGTCAAATAATGAAAACATAAAAATACGCTAAAAAAATTACCAGCATTACATTTTCATAGTTATAAAAAATTACCTGCAATACACGTGTGTGTGTTGGGGAAGGGAGATCACGAAAATAAATTTCGGTATTAAATGCCTTTAAACAAAACAAAGCAATCAGCCAAACAACATAGGATTTCGTGTAATTTCGGTGACGATATACATGAAAACTGATTTCTCAACAACAATTTTGAGTGTTGAACATAGAAAATAAATTGGGAAGTAAAATGGGTGATATGGTTCAATATCCTCGCACCACGGTTATGATCCAAGGTAGAACCAAAGAAGAACAACACGAACACAAGAGTAGTAAATAACAAAGATCTATTACAACAGAAATATAATACAAGACGTTGAAAGGTTAGTATTAACTGTCAGTCTGGTTTAGAGTGAACTAATATGTCTTGACTCGTTAGGTCTCAACTCATTCCGATATTTAACAGTCCCCCAACGAGGAAACTATGTGGCACAAGGCCGACTTTAATGTGGGTTTCTCCGAGCCCGTAAGCTCGGCCAAAAATACTCCCTTAAGAACCCGTATAAACGGGTTCAGGGCTTGTCTGCCACCCCGGACGAAACTATGCCCTTCGGCAAAGCCTCGTCCGGTTTCCTCTCTGCCAAAGCAGAGAGTTCAACAGGAGTCGCGCACAGTCTGAGACTGCGTCTCGACTCGTTCCTCCTCTCTCTCTCTCTGAGAGGCGCAGTATTTATAGAGTCAGGAAGAGTCCATTATCGTTATAGGTAAGTTCCCATAACAATGGGGGTGTCAGATAATGTTTTGATCTCGTATTGAAGGCCAAACAAATTCTGATTCGTTCAGAGATTATGATGGCGTCAGAATAAATATAGACAAATACTTTTAGTCGTTTTTTGTATTATACAGCTGAAAGCCAAGACAAATAAAAGTAAGGATTATATTTGTAAATAAACAAAACTCTGGGATTCTTATCTGTTGCATATGTTGCCCAAGGTACCAAATTAAAAGAAAGTATTAGTCAAAGAGAAAATTGCTTGTCAATCATCCAAAGAAATAACAATTAGGATTGGCAATCAAAAGTGAAACCAACAGAATCACAGGGAATCATTAAAACAGCTGCTATGTTAAACTCAGTAGAAAACATTAACACCTCAAAAAGAAAAGAAAAAATAATTTATTCAGGTATCTGACATATCGTATTAATCAAATATATATTGATATGCCCGTTTTTTATTTCGTTCTGACAATTCCTCCAACGTCACCGGTGTCATGCTGTATTGGACCCTACCTTCCTCTTTAAAAATATCGGTGGCGTGGAGAAGGGGAGACGTGCTGCATGGGTAACCGCCGATCTCTCATAAAACACTGTGTTCTGGAGAGGGCACACCACCGTCACCTCACCGCAACGTCAAAACATGGGAAAAACATTTTCCTGATGAGAGAATTCAGATATTCCTTCTGTATGGCGGACTCGCCACCGGCATGAGGTCACAAGAGCAACCTCAAGGACGTCTGCAATAGGGGCATGATGATGATGGTCGCCAAAGATCGCTCAAGCTGGAGACGTGAATTATTACATCGAGGGATGGAGAGAGGAGAGAAGAAACGGAAGATTGCCGCTGGGGGTGAAGCGTGATCGAAGGAAAGAAAGCAAAATATCGAGAGAGAGAAAGCGTCTTCACGGGCATTCGTTGAAATTGGGATTGTCACTCCTGTGTGGGCCTGTATAGCCGTTAGAGATGCTGTACCGACATCAACAACTGAGGCATAACTTTTTGAGGCATAACTTTTAGACGTATATCCCATATTTATTTTTCGACTTATTTATAAATAAATAATCATGTTGAACTTTGAATAATAAAACATGAGACCAACAAAACAATTTAAAATCAGTATTTTTAATAAGGATATTTATCATGATGGGTAGGTCTGCGAGTGTTACTGGTCCTATAAATGACAGTATTTCTTGATATCTGTCAGCATCGCTGACTAAAGCAGTTCCTCTACCAGAGTTTTTATTTCTGGTGAGACAGACATGCAACAGGATTAAAAACAAGAGTTATCAAAGTGAGCACGAATCTTCTTCTAGTGTTAACGCCTATCTGCCACAATCAGTTAGACCAGTTTCCGTAGAGTATCCGGTAAATTGATCGAAATCAATTGCCCGGAAAATAATTTCTCGGACTATCAATTGCTCGAAAGGCAGATTGCTCGAAACCTGTTACTGTTATTCTTCGTGATTTAAAAATATATATATATATAAGTATTGTTGCTAATATTTACACTATTAGTATGAAATATTATATGCAACACTTCTTAAATATTCGCCAACATTGTTTGTTGTGTCATAGTCTAAAATAGAAATAGAAAACAAATATAGAAAAAAATCAGGAAAATAGTCAGTAGTATTGTAGGTTAATTCAATACTAACAATAGACAACCCAGTAATGAGTATTAACAAGGGAATACTGTAAGACAAGTCTAATGACAATAGATATGGTTGCGATGGGAAGAAAGGGAGAACCACACGTACAGAGAGTAGTCTTGCCACTGTGTTGAGTCAGCCAAGACAGAAATTCCTAGAAGACTGACTGCTAAAGTCAGTGTTGTGATTTCTTTTACACTGGGTGCCAAATTATTATCGCGATAAGTTTTTTCTAATATTTCAAAAACCGTCCAATCAATTCTCACAAAATTTTCATACAATATTGGCAAGACTGATCTGCGCAAGCACTGAAATCTTCGTACTGATCTGCGCAATGTAAACAAACTGGCGCCATATTTGTTATCAGCACGGTGATTTGAGCGTGCCAAATTATTAGAAAGGTTTAGTTAAATTCCCAGAATTGAGTAAGCAAAATGTTTATTAATGTTGCACGTGAATGTTTATGATCAAAAGAAGCTAATAAATAAGATAAACAAACAAATAATAACAGAGACAAACAAAGGCACAGTTTTAAACAAATTAATAGGGAATGTGCTTTCCATGTTTTGAAATTACTTGAAGAAGTCGACGATCCATAGAATTTGTTAATTGTAGAATGTCATCTGCTGTAATGCCGCGAGATATGTCAAGAATTGCTTCCCACAACTCAGCGTTGCTCCTGAATTGTCGTCCGTTGGCGTACAGTCTTCGCTTCATGATGCACCAAAGGTTTTCGATTGGGTTCAAATCCGGAGAATCTGCTGGCCACTTCATTTTTCCTGGTCCATCGAAGCCTAACTGTTTCAAATATTCAGGAGTCTTGTGGGCAGCGTGTGATGGAGCATTATCTTGCATACCACCAATGGCCATTCTGAAGGCAACTCTTTGCCTTTTCATCCACGGTTCAAGATGCTCCTTCAAAAACGCTATGTATGCATCAGCAGTCATTTTGACGCCATCTGGTACTCTCCATGGGCCCACTAATGTTTTCCAATAATATCACCCCAGATCATTGTGCCTCCACCGCCTTGTTGGCGTCTCAAACGCTGATGGCGATTCTGTCCGTTCATTACCCGGACTTTGCACCATCTATCTGGCCCATCAAGTGTTGCCCGAGTTTCGTCTGTGAACAAAACTTTACAGAAGTCGATCTTCATATTGTCCTCGGCCCATTTCAATCGATTTTGAATGTGATTTCTCGTCAACGGAGGCTTCGATACAGGTTTGACTGTTGTTGCTATTTCCCTCAGATACCGACACCGAGTACTTTTAGACACAGTAGGATCCCCAGTGCGACCAGAAATGCTCTTGACTGGTTAGTCCACGGTTCTTCGTGGCCTCTCGTTTAAGTCGTGACATGAGACGACGTGAAATAACCCTCGACTTGCCTTTATCTGCCCTTTTGCTTACTTGTGTAGGGTCGGTGGTGAACTTTTTCACTGTTTGATGACACCTCCATATCCATTCTAGGGTAGATTTATCTTTTGAGAGTTCGGAGGTGATAGTTTTCTTTTCAGCATCACTTAAACTGCTTTTACGGCCCATCTTTTCACCAAATTCTTACACTTTTCTAATAATTTGGCACGCACAAATCACCATGCTGATAACAAATATGGCGCCATTTTGTTTACATTGCGCAGATCAGTACGAAAATTTCAGTGATTGCGCAGGTCAGTGAAGCCAATATTGTGTGAATTGATTGGACGGTTTTTGAAATATTAGAAAAAAGGTATCTCGATAATAATTTGACACGCAGTGTATATCCAGCTCCGTTGACGTGTCGTGAGACGGCGCAGTTTACGTGGTGCTTCGAGCTTCGAAATAACTTCGAGCAATCTGCCTTTCGAGTAATTGATAGTTCGAGAAATTATTTTTCGAGCAATTGATTTTGAGCAATTTACCTAGATCCTTTCCGTAGCAACCATTTCGACCATAACATAGAATCGCTAGCCGGTGGGATTCCTAGACTGAAGTCAACGACCAGGGCGGAAGGTCACCCTCGGTGGAATCAGCTGCTACATGTCCGTGACCATGCCGAGCCTTCAAGATGGAGAACAGTGACCTGGAGTAGGATGGACTCCGCCAGGTCTACTCACTACGCATGAATGAAAACAACAGGCTTTCAACCCAGATATGTGATGGTAACTCGTCAGCTGCATTGTAACATTGCGACGACACCCAGTCATTGGATTGATAATGATAATGATTATAATGATATGGCACACACAATCTATTTTGCACATACAAAAGTAAATATATGAGAAAATGCTAACAACAGCTGTTGATGAATGATTATCTTGTGAAATCCTCACATCTAACATTATAGATCGTAACGAGGAAACAACGATTTTCAGCCGTTTCAGTCTAAGCTCAGTGCCTGCGATGACATATAATGAACCTCTTCACATAAAGAGAAATATTAGAAGATTAATTTAAAAAAATAAAAACGTAATTTATATTTGAGTCGTGTGAAGCTCTTGGCCTCACACGACTCAAATCTAATCAGTAATCAAAGCCAACACGACTGACAAAATTTCACTTCAAGACAGACGAAGGCTAAACATAAAAAAATATACTGTTTAAGACTAAAGAAATATCAAGGAATGTATGCAAATAAATTTCCAGTTTATCATAAAATCTCATTTAAAAACATTAAGCTATTTTAACAATCGATACAGAACCGATTCTTTCAGTTGAATTTCACAGAGATCATATCCTTTCACTCTTAAAAATATGATGTCTGGTTGATAATAAGATGGGAGTAAGGAAGAACAGAACGAAGAATGGTTGTGATATACATGATAAAAATAGAATTTGGAAGCAGTATGTTACTGTAAAATATTTTAGTCAATTCACGTACACAAAATCTTTCGCTAAAAGTTTTGAGGTTAAGAAGACACAAGCTATTTTTTCGTTCAATTAACAGCATTTTGCTATTCAAGAAATTTGATTGAGAAAAATAGACACAAGTTAGAAACAGAAACATCATAAAAAATATATTGGAAGTCTTCCAGGTTTAGTAAAGAGTAAAAGTTTATCTTTTGTACCTCACCTGAGAACGGTGAATCATTGTATCTACAGAAGAGTGAAATAACCTTCATCGTGTGATGCTAAATGGATCTAACTTCCTTCATCCAGAAAGACACAAGAGAGAGTAACTCATAACCAACAATGATACGTAAGTCTATTCGTTATAGGAAAAATAACCAATAACCTTTTAACTGAATGTATGGATTGTGTTATATATGTATCTAGAGTTATAGCTTATGTTCCAAACACGGTCAGCACATTGTGTCCGTGTTCATAGTTGATATTATTGTGTTATTTTTCCTTTTTTATTAAAAATGATGTCATTTTTTTCATGTGGATTAGGTTATTATATTTGTATTTTCTACGAGTATATTACGGATACAATTTGGTAGGTTTTCAATGAGACCTAATTGAGCTATGGTCAGAGAGATGTAATGTGAGTCTTCTTGTTGTAGTATATGCAATATAATTATTTACGAATTTGGATTGGGTATCTATCTATATTTCTGAGATGAGATATTATATACATTATTTACATTATTCGGACTATTGTCCTCATCTTTGTCGCCATATTTATTACGGCGTTTAGGCCGTTGTACGCTCCGGCCTTCTTCAGGAGGTTGAAATGTCGAACAGAACCAATTTATTTCGCTCACTGGGGTAGACTGTTTTAGTTTCACGTGCCATGTTTAATGGATGTCAGTTATCAGTTATCTCCTGTTAATTTCCCTCTGAAAGTTCTCCACTGCCTTAACCGGGTATTGAACTCACACTTTTTGGTCCTGTGACTGGATCTAACTAACGCCTTTATCCACTGTGCCATGTGTGCTTGGATTGATCTTGAACAGAGTTCCTTATGGGATATGTGAATTTGTATATAATATTGATTCTCTATAATTTGGATCTTGTTTTTGAGTTATTAATTTTGCCAATTCGGTTAGAAATTTTAAATTTTTTATAGTAGATAATTAATTTACATTCAGTTAAAAGATAAATATCATCAGCCTTGATAATAACTAAAAGTATAGCCGAAAGCATTTGGGCAGAAAGAACATTTGGACAATATCTGTATAATTTATGTTCAGAAAAGGTGAAAATAAAGAAAGATTAAATAAAAACTTAACGGCAGGACATTGTCAGCCCTTTTAATTCATATATATATATATATATATATATTACAAAGAGTTAATCATACCTTGAATCAATCAGCAATATGAATGCGATTATTGACAAAATCACTTCGCTAGTAGACATAATTATAAGCATTATACTACTACTAATCCACTGAATGATGAGATCCTCATATATTAAATGGGTATGGTGTATTTTGTTTCTGTTAGTACTTTCGAATGCTTCACGCAATTCATCATCAGGCTTTATTTTTTTCCATTAGAATCAAAACTGGGAGACGAAATAAATGTGTTTATCCAACCGAAAGATGTTTTTAAGAATGAGCTATATGTTAACGGTTATATGTTGTTGGAGCCTGCAAATCGCGACGCTAAATTTTAAATATTTAAAGTGAGAATTTTTATGTATTTTGTAATTTGGCAAATCCACGTATTTTTTTATAAGTGTTTTTCAGTTAATACTTACTTAGTAGTTTTTTTTCCTCAGGAATTCTTTACTGCTGGATTAATTGTTTTATGAACATAATAAAATAGTCACCATATATTTACATTACAAAGAGTTAATCATACCTTTAATCAATCTATATATATATATATATAATCTTGAATATATATATGAATACAGGGTGCGGCTGGTATTTGAGGACATATTTTATGGATTAGTAAAAAACTTGCTGAACAAATGAATATAATTATATTTGATTACAAACAAGTAAACATGAAATTTAACTAACTATTATTTAATTTTATTCCATAAAACCACCACTAGCATCAATAACTGCCTCTACACGAGGTCGAAATCGACTGCAAGTTCTGATTAATTGGTCCTTATTTATGTCAGACATTATTCGAACTATTGCAGCTTTAAGAGAGTATTTCGTGTTATGAGGCTGTTTATTAACGTCCTTCTCAACAACGCTCCACACATAATAGTCTAGTGCTCTGATATCTGGAGTGTTAGGAGGCCAAATGTTGGGTGTGATGTGGTCGTACAAATGGTCAGCCATCCATTCTTGCAACTCTGAGAAAACGTGCAATATCCAAATCGCTATGATCAGCCTTTAATGCCACAATCACAGCATGCTTTTTCATTTCATTTGTTATCATAGGGTTTGCCATTCTTGATTTCTGAAAAATAAAACCATTACAAGTTAGTAGGAAGCAGTATTAATCTTAAATCTGTATGTCCTCAAATACCAGCCGCACCCGGTATATATAAATATATATATAGTATGTAGCTAAAAAATGAACGCACCCCAAAAAGTCGATTTTTTTTATTTTTACCAAGAAAAGTGAGTAATAGAATTCGTTTATTAAAGCATGGTATTAATACAGTTGTACATATATACATTATACAAGTCAACAAATGGTTTAATATTTTTTTAGGTAACACTTTGCTTTAATAATTGCCAACTCTTCTAGTCGCCTAGTCAGAGTCCTGACCTTAACCAAACTGAAAATCTTTGGGCGATAATGGACAAGTGTGCCCGTAATAGGAAAGTTAACACAGAAGATGAGCGTTTACGTGAATTAAAGAAATGCTAAAAAAATTGTCGAAGGACGTTGACTTACTAAAGAATTTAGTCTATAGTATGAATTAAGAATTAAGGCCGTTATTAAAGCAAAAGGTTACTCAACAATATACTAAATAACTTCTTGACTTGTTGTTTGTACATACGTATACGTGTATTAATATCTTGTATTAATATATGAATTCTGTTACTCACCTGTCTTGGCAAAAATACAATAATCGACTTTCTTTGAGTTCGTTCTTTTTTTTTTACTTGTAGTGTATATATAAAACGTTTATATATAAATTTGTCACTGCTACTGTTATTTTTACCTCGTGTTTTGAAAGATACGTTTAAAATTATGTTTGTATTCTTTTTGAAAAAGGACTGTACATTTCAAGCTCTCACGTGTGGCGCGCGTTGGAAATCGCGTGAGCCTCTTTCTATTTTTGATTTTTTAATATCTTTTAACAATTGATGGCAGTAGAGAATCGTTTTATATATAGCCAGATGTTTCTGATAATGTAATTTACATAGAATTTGTGTTTTCGACCAGAATTTTCCTTAAGAGTTCTTATATATATATATATATATATATATATATATATATATATATATATATATATATATACATACATACATATATATATATATATGTGTGTGTGTGTGTGTGTGCGTGTGTGTGTGTATTGCATTGTTTTGTCTTTGAAATCTTTTCATGGAGCTATTTTTTCGAAGAGTAGTAAAATATAATTATCTTCCATATTTGTTTGCTTGCTGATGTAAGTGTTCTTTATCAGTTATACTTGTGAAAAGTTGACAGGCGTTTTATTTTTAAAGTTATTTTCACACAGTATCTTATTTCCAATCTTGATGATTATAAAAAGCGACACGTAGGCAAAATAGCTGAGTCGGTAACCTGCATGAGAAAAAACGTTTTAGTCAGGAAAATGCTTTACTGCATCATATAAAGATATTATGGAATCAAGAAAATATAATTCTGAAACTAAATTCCACCCAGAGAGCTAAAAATTGGCCATTTTCTCTTTTGCTTTCTTTCTTCTCCTGCCTCTCTTTTTGGTTTTTAATTTTTTTTTTTCCTTTTTTAAGTGGTTAATATGGATATGTAAAGCATCTCAATAAATAGCTTCTATCACAGAGACAACTTCCTTGGAGTACAAAATTTGATTATAACTATTAAAACAAACGTACTAATTGAGAACTGAGGCAACACTCATTTAGAACTGAGGCGATACTAATTTAGAACTGAGGCGACACTAATTTTTTAAATGAGCCGACACTACTTTAGAAATGAGGCGAAACTAATTTAGAACTGAGGCGACACTTATTTAGAACTGAGGCGAAACTAATTTAGAACTAAGGCGAAACTAATTGAGAACTGAGGCGAAGCTAATTTAGAACTGAGGCGAAACTAATTTAGAACTGAGGTGACACTCATTTAGAACTGAGGCGAAACTAGTTTAGAACTGAGGCGACACTAATTTAGAACTGAGGTGACACTAATTTAGAACTGAGAAGACGCTAATTTCGAACTGAGGCGAAACTGAAACAAAAGTTTATGTGCCGTGAACGAAAAGGGAGAAAGTTAAAAATTATTGTTGTGAATTCCGGGAATGGAATCCTGCACAAAATAAATAAACAACGCCAGTAATTGAGATAGAAAAATAAGTGTATTAAACGTAAGACTACAGACTTGAAGTGAAGATTAGCAGTCCAGGAATGCGGGTTAGTAGAAAGTATATGTACAAGTCTCGGTAAATGAAGCCGTAATTATCTCTCTCGCTGGACTCTCGTATAACTCTCTGCTAACACCCTCTGTACTGTCTCCGTATCTCCACTCGCAGGTATATTCTCTGTCAGTATAAGTATACTTTGGACGAGTCCATCTTGTGTAAAAGAGGTTTGCCCCACAACAATTATTGCGACCAGTAATTTGAAATAAAAGAAAAATAGACTGACAACTCCACTATTTCGTTTGCTGAACTCAAATGTCGGAAATGGAATACAAATGTAACTCATAAACATATTGTTTGGTTCCAGTAAATATCTCGTCTATTTATGATTACCATAGTTCGAAGATGGAAGTATAAAGTTTGTTAATAAACTGTAAGAAAATGTTATATGCTAGCTCATCTACAAAGTAACCAAAAATTCCTCTCCGTTTTTTTTATTTATTAGAAAAAAAGTTAAACTGCAAATTTGACATACCATTAGTCCTCAAAGAAATCCCTATCAAAGTCAAAAGCATTTTGCCAACGTGCATCTAGCTCTGCAATGCCCTGACGGTAAATTCAAGAATTTTGGACGCAAAGAAATCTTTGACTACCTGACGCAAATATGGCTAATTTGCGAAGAATTACTCGAGAAGGTGATTGTCTAGAGATCGGTAGAAGTGGTAATCTATTGGTGTAAGGTCCGGGGAGCAAAGTGGATGCAACAGTGTCTACCAGCCAAGTCGCCGTATAGTATCCCTGGCCCCCCGCGCCACAGGAGACCTGATATTTTCATGGTGAAACAGTACACACTTGCGATTAAACAATACTCAGACCTTCTGTTTCAGTGCATGTTTCACAAGTTCTGTTGCCACTACAGGTCCGCAGTGATTGTTCGGCTCGTTGTTACCAGCTCATAATGTATCATTTGTCGACTCGTCCAGCTGATACGGAGCATTACCTTGCGTAGATCTAGAGTTGGTTTGTAGTGTGAGGCACAGGGTCCTGTGGTGACAACAAATGTTTCGCACGCTTAGGAATGGCACGCAGGAACTACCTTTCGTAATTGGCGAGCTCGAGATAAAATATGGGTACGTTACAGTGTCGGGAAAGCAACGAGAAGAAGATTCTAAATCGTTGTTGCTTTGATTTCCGACAGTGTGTGGATAACGCCCTTGCTCAACTTGTACGCCTTCCCAATGCGGTGGGGTGGGGTCAGACTGTTTCATCAGAAACATGAATATGTTCGGCCAGTTCACCACAGGTTAGGCTGTTTTTTCTCCTCTATGACCGCCTTTAGACCGTCATAATGCAGGGCCTGTGGTTAGCCACTGCGGGGTTCATCACAATGGGAGAGATCTCCCAACCTGAACTTCTAGAAGCAATACGTGGCGCTGCGTTCACTCACAGCATTATCCCCCGTATTCAGCAACTTGATACGGCTGCGGACAAGTCCGCCTTAATGTCATAAAGCAGACAACCCCGAATAAGCTGCTTCGACACCGCCATGTATCCTCGCCGCTGCTCGAACTTTATACCAATTCTTAACCACTGGAGCGGTATGTATTGGAGCATTATCGTCTTGGAAGATGCAGTCACCATAAAGTCTGGGCCATTGGATGAACATGATCTCCCAAACTGTTCAAGTAATATTTGCTGTTGATTCTACCATGTAGGGAAACTATTGGACTGAGACATTTCCATGATATGGCGGCCCAAACTATCACTGATCCACCTCCGTGCTTCACTGTTGGAATAAGGCAGTGAGGGTTGTAAGCTTCTTTGGACTGCCTCGACACATAAACTCGCCCTGAAGTTGGGAAAAGAGAAAAACTGGACTCGTCTGAGAATATGGCTTACTTCCATTGGTCTGTAGACCAGGCATTGTGACCTCTGCACCACTTCAACCTCTTCTGAATGTTGCGTGTGGAGAGAAGAGGTTTCCTTAAGGCGGCTCTTCCATGATATCCAACCTTATGGAGCTCACGAGAAACAGTTTTAGTAGAAACTGGACTATTCAGATGATTATTCAACTCAGCAGTCACTTTGGTCGCAGTAGTCCGATGATTTTTTGCCACATTGCGTTTAAATGCACGTCTGTCCCTGTCAGTAAGTGTGCAAGTCCGGCCCATATTGCTGCAGTTGCTAGAGGTTTTGCCCTGTTTCTCGAATTGCGTCATAGTTCTTGATATGGTAGCTCTTGAAAAACCAAACAGTTCAGCAACCTTAGTGATCGAGGCTCCAGACATGTGAACTCCAACAATTTGCCCATTTTCGAACTCAGAGAGGTCAAGCATTTCGCTTAAATTTTAATAAATTCTAAAAATAAATAAGACAAAGACATTAAATTAGATAAATTAACGTATTTATAAGAGATAACTTGCAATTATGGAGTTTTAGTTAACGTTCTTAATATAATAGGTCTTTGAAATATAGGAGTGGAATTTACAGTTGTTCCAATTGTTTTGTCCAAGCCCTGCATATTTGTTTTAATAGCACTAACTTATATTAAGCACCCACTGTAATGACCGTACTTTATGCCCATAAAATCCAAAGTACACTAGCGTAGAAATGTTCACATACCTAAAGGACTCGTTGTATTTTACAACAGCGACAAGTTGGTACGCGTTCCCAGAATAGTCGCTAATTGTTAATAACTGGAAAATTCTGACTAAATATAAGTTGGTGTACCGTGAATAGGTTATTATCAAATGTAAATCGAACAATTTCTATGACAATCGATTAGTATTGCTGCTATTAAAATCAAAATCGTTCTCAAAGTTTGAAGTGTTGCCTCAAGCCGACATTATTCAATTTTAGGTTAGTTAAATTGATTCACCCAAAGCAGAATGATGAGTGTATATAGAGTTAGTTCTCTCCTTTTATTTCTTATCCGAATCAATATTTTCTCATATTGTTAAGCAACTATAAAAATGGAAGCATTACAGATATTTATAGAATCATCGCTGTTAAGGAAGGCGCCTTCAATGATTACCAAGAAGTTCTTGCAAACAGGAACGGCTCGAACCGTACTGGTTCGTTCGGTTCTATGAATAAATTAAGAATAAAATTTCTCGACGAAATACGGATGCTATAGCTTAATGCTTAAAGAGTTCGTCTGGCAAGCATTGTCATCTGATTAAGAGTTTTGCCTTCAATGTTCCCATTACAGAAAACAAGGTGTTGATATATATATATATAATATATATATATATATATATATATATATATATATATATATATATATATATATATATATATATATATTAAGAAATTTTTATATTTATACATTCTTTTTTATCGATACAAATATTTAAGTAAAAGCTATGTTTATAATAAACAGTATTAACAATATTTACCGACCTGAATGTCCGAGAAATTGTCAGGCCGGTAAATGTTGTTAATACTGTTTATTATAAACAGAGCAGTTACTTAAATATTTGTATCGATAAAAAAGAATGTATAAACATAAAAATTTCTTAAAATAATTGTTGAACTTTGTCCGTTTCATAATGTGTGACGTCATTTGTTTACATTTGGATAAGCATCGAGCAGATATGAATGTACGTAAGAGAATCATGGGAGATTGCAGTTTAAAACCAGTAAAATCGACCTTGCTCACCGAACGATCCTCTGTGGCCCAATCGGTTAAGACACGTCAGGCTATATGACGGTTCCGTATAGGATACAGGTTCGATTCCTGTCGAGGGATGAATATTTCCTATGAGAATTTCTCGGACATTCCAGCCGATGAATGTTATTAATATGGTTTATTATAAACAGAGCATTTACTTAAATATTTTTATCTATAAAAAGAATGTTAAACATAAAAATGTCTTAAAATAATTGTCGGACTTTGTACATTTCATAGTGTGTGTGTGTGTGTGTGTGTGTGTGTGTGTGTGTGTGTGTGTGTGTGTGTATATATATATATGTGTGTGTGTGTGTTACGCCAGTTAAAGGAATAAAAAGACAAAAATATTGGCAATATATTAGTAAGCCTTTTGACGAATTTGTAGCACGGTGAAAAGCTGAGAGAGCCCCTGAGTATATGTTTACGCAAGGACTTAAAAGGGAATACATTATTATGATCTTGTTCGAAGTGAGTTGTCAGAATGTCTAGTAAATAATTTATTGATTGATTAATGATATTTTGAATTTCTACGAATAAGAATCTTTGTTAAAAAAGTATAGGAGTGTTTAGCATCAAGTTAGATTTTGTCATGAACTCCAGAGAAATTCCATTTTCTTTATATCATGAAATATTAATTTCAATTACGTTCAATATTCTAGTCCAAACTCTTGTATTCAGAAATCTTAAAACACTTTAGATTCCTGGAATATTTGGCAACTCTAAGTTTTTATGCCAGCGATCTTTACAGTGATGAATATTCCCAAATTGCTTTCTGGAAAATTATGATTTTCTCCGTTCTTTTATTTTATTCTGTTCCTATTTTCAACCAGTCGAAATAAGTTTCATTCGAGCCGAGAAGCAAGAGCGTGAGAGTGAGAGAGAGAGAGAGGGAGAGGGAGAGGGAGAGAGAGAGAGAATAGATTTATTACAAGGATGAAAAAAGCTCGTGTGTATATATTCAAGTTTTTAAATATCTTTCTGTGCACGTAGTTTTTTCTTAGGCAAAATAATTGATTTTCTAAAGAAAAAAAAATCAAATTTTATATTTTTCAATGTGAATCTAAATCCCACTTACTGGGCGTTTGCTGGTTTTATTTTGTAGGGTTTCCTTCAGTCGTTTAAACAGAAATCATGTAGTTGGTTTTAAAAAGATTTCCGTTATGAAGCTGACATTTTCCCACGTTCGTGTAAATAAATAAATTTAAGAAATGGTCGTTCCTCACAATGGAGTGACATAAAATGTTTACTATTGCTTTCCGATAATCATACTAAACACAGTTATTTTAACTTACTGATTTAGTTTCCAAGCCAAATGTGTCTTGCCCTGGAGATCATGTGTCAGTAAGTTTCCTCATACTGATCAGCATTTTCTTCAATATCTCATCTAAAGGGTGACTCCAAAAAAAAACAGGTAATTTCGTAAAATTTATTCAATGTTTGGAATTTTTTGTTACATTTATTTGAAACAAAGGCAAAGGATAGAAATTTAGTAGCTTAAAACAAAACAAAAACAAAAATTTTAGATGTGCTGTTTAAAGGAAAGAACTCTGGTAAAATGTCTTGGCATTTTTCCAGTCCCAAGTTGGATGTTATTTCTTAAAGAGAATAATCACCTCGTGTTGGAAATCTGATAACTGTAGCATCATGGAACAATACATAGTTAAAAAATGTATATGTTAGTAACTTTTTAGTTCATTTATATTAGTAGAATATATATCTAATTTTTTACGTGTTAGTTAATTTTTTTCGTCATATAGTAAATCTAAATTTCCTGTTTTTTGTGGAGTAACCTGTACTTTCAAAAATTCTTTTGTTTGTACTGTCTCGATTCTTCAAATTTTCAGTTTTATAGCTTTTTTTTTAAAGTATTCAAAATGCTTAGATTTCGACTTCAAATTCCACTTCCCTTGTGATGTCTAGATAATTTTATATAGAGATAAAACGACAGTAAGTTAACTTTAATATCCCAATACACATTTTTGTATATTTTTACAGCAAGGTTCACCCTGTACAAGGCCCGTGGGCCACCCGAGGTAGAGTGGTACGTCAAGGAGTAGTTTATATGTACAGGGTGAAGGTAACGGTTACCTCTAGATTGAACACGTTAAAATTAGAGTGATCGGGGAAAAATCCTCTTGGGAGTTTCCCGGAAGATACTGTTCGAGTGGAACTTAATTCTCGTCGATGGAATTCGGAGGTAATGTCGGGGATTTGCTACTATGTAAGTGGCATGGCGGGTCCTAGCCTTGAAGGTCAGACGGAACAAAGTGTTCATCCGAGCACTTTCCATGGAAGTACTGACAGAGCAGTGATAGACTTGCCACATCCCGAGGTTGGAAGGTGGAAAAAAATCGTCCCCAACATGAACTCGGAGACATTTTTTTAACTCTATCAAGTATGGAAAGTGAGGAATGTTAGCTTCCGCTGAAATATGGCAACAGTACTCTATTTTCGGCCTGATCTGGATTTTGTAAAGGTATAGGGAGCAAATCATCTTTAGGTCGGTGCTTTCTTGTGGGGACATTCGTTCATCTTTACTGGGGTCTGATCGGCGTATATGGAATGTAACTAGTTTAGTTTCGAAGCATTAAATGTAACCAGCCAGTTTTTTCCCACTGGGTAGTTCATGCTAGATCGGAAGAGGGGTTAGCTGCTAATGTTTGATCCTCAAGAGTATTAGAGGTACACACGTATATCGTCGTATCATTACCATCGATGTTTACAAATAATCGCAGTATATTCTTTATCGGATCTCTTTCAGCCATTACTACTTACTGTTTGTTTGAATAAATACCATTGCGCCGTGGAACATGACCAAAGTGGATTTCAGATACCGATCCTCCGGTGTTTCCTACGGCAGCACACAGAAAACGTACCGTGTTATCGAAAAGCGACCTCCTTGATAAAAAAAATCCCGGACGGCGAAGAACAGTTTTAAAAAAATAATTATGGTTTATTGATTTGCTTCAAGGCTGAGATGATCCGGTTGCTATTAAGCACTGAAAACTGTTGAAACTGAAGTGTGTTAAATAGCATTCATTTCTTGGGTGCTGACCTTCTCCGGTTGCCATTAGCTGGTGAAACGGTTCCTCTTTTATAAGGAATTTTAATTCCACCCTCCAGCCAGCTCATAGCCCACACACGTCCCAAATTAAGACTGATCAAAGATAGACAAGTGTATCGCTCCCGAATGCTTTGAGCTGTCACGCTCAAACAAAGTGTTACTCTTCCTCTCCCAGATCTTTTAATTAGCAAAATTTTGTATCGCTAAACCCTTGGAATTGTTCTAAATTTTCATTATCGTCTTTCTCTATTGGCACAATATTAGGATGTACAGATACTTTTGTAGTTAAAGGATCTGGGTATGTCCTTGGGAAATGTATGAATTATCTCTTCTCTCCCTGGCTATGGGTTAAAGGATCAGACCAAACTCTTAAGCCACGTCTTGCAATCAGTATAGCAGAAGGAAAATACTAACTAAGCAAACCATTACAGGAGGATGTGACTTCTGACTTCAGAACCGTATGTAGCTCTGGTAGGGCACATACTTGAACTGTAAGTAATGTCTACCCTGCTTAGTAGAAGCATAGCCTACAAATTGGCTCTGTAGGTGTTGATGAAAATAGAAATGGTATGCTCGAAGATCAGTAGCTATGCTGAAGATGGATTGTAATGTGCCTTCAAGCCACTATATATATATATATA
The DNA here is from genome assembly GCA_964036315.1 of Acanthosepion esculentum. Classification (NCBI taxonomy): domain Eukaryota; kingdom Metazoa; phylum Mollusca; class Cephalopoda; order Sepiida; family Sepiidae; genus Acanthosepion; species Acanthosepion esculentum. The sequence goes on from OZ038491.1 coordinate 15,374,312, forward strand.
TATATATATATATATATATATATATATATATATATATATATGTATGTATGTATGTATGTATGTATGTATGCCGTAACAATATTTCACAGTACGCGTATGGGGAGAAACACTAGTGAAACAGTAGTGCAACCCTTTCCGACGGTTGAGAGTCCCTGATCTAGCAGGGCACTTTATTTGGTCCACGATATACGATTTCATACTTTCTAATCATTTTACGTATAATTTCTTTCTTTAGAATTTCAGAATCTTTCAATATTATATCTTCCTATGACGACTATTCTGCCATTTTCTCTGAACTGTTTCGTAATTTGCTGGGTTATATAATCCAATGATTAAAACGTGATCCGTTGATCTGCTTTTCTATATATATATATATATATATATATATATATATATATATATATATATATATATATATATATATATGTATATATAAATAAAAAGGAAAGAACAGTAAGATATAAAATCCGGTGTTCTTATAGATATTTTTATTTTTACACAATAGTGCTCTATGTAAATTTAAATTTACAGAGCATTAATATTATAAATTAATAGATTTAAAATATGGTTTTACCGCTACACAGTGATAACCATGTTTCAGAAATGGAAGCTAAAGCCCCTGAAACATGGTTATCACTGTGTAGCGGTAAAACCATATTTTAAATCTATTAATTTATAATATATATATATATATATATATATATATATATATATATATATATATATATATATGTATATGTGTGTGTGTGTGTGTGTGTGTGTGTGTGTGTGTGTGTGTGTGTGTGTCACGTCTTTCTATATTCACGTTAGTGTTAGTGTATCAATGGATGCATTAATGCTAATATTAGTAATCGGTGTATGGGAAAATGAAAGCATTATTCTTCCTGGCACTAAATAGCAAATAAATTATGGCTGGCTTATAAAAGATACTAATAAATACTTTCATTGTCATTTCATTGTCATTTTTCGGATGAGCTCTTTATTATGGTACCTAAAATTTATGAATTTAAGAGCTATACTAGACTGGAAATGTAGTCTCATCAATTTACAGTCGTTTTAGTTAGATTTAACAGTTTCTATGCTAACAAGTTCTTTTCTCGTACTTCGCATTTCGTGGAACTCACTTCCGGCTCCGTACTTTCCAGTCAAATTTAATTTTCAAAAATTTTAATTCAATGTCAGTTGTTATCTACTGTCCGACTGATTACTTTTCTATTGTTCTCGCTCCATAATAATGTTATGCTTTCTAATTCTTCCACACCCATTAAGCGCTTCTGTCTTAGTGGATTTGCTGCCTTACTTGAGGTGAAATCGTTTAAAAATGTACCTTGTTCTCGTTAAACTAAGGATATCTCGTCTATTTCTATTTTATTTCCCACAGTTTCTACTTGCCTTGTTTCCACGGGGTCTAAATCCACAGTAACTGGCACAGGATTTGAACCCGAGTTTTTTATGCCTTTAAATTCATGAACCAACATTTTAATTAATTAGGATTGTTTTCTTAGGACAGGCTTGAGTGTAGAACTTGCAGAATTAAACCTAATCTAACTGCTGACTCTACTGCTGCTTGTTACGCTAGACTGCATTCACTGAGGTTTCTCTTTTCTTACTGCTGCTACTGTTGAAAGCTTTGCTGTCATATCTTGATTATTGTTGTTATTATTACGATAATAAAAAAAATTGAGGTCAGCGTTCCGAGTGTAAATTATATAAATAATGATATCTCTTCATCCCAGAAATTAAGATGACATTTTATGTATTAATTTCAAAATAAATATGTCTAAAGACGGGGAAATAGGCATAATAAAAAGTTTTATAGAAATGTCTTTATTTACTGTAGTACGTTGAGCTTAAAATGCCACATTTGTAATCAAGTTATTCGAATGTCTACTCTGTAATCAAGCAAACTACCGATAAAGCTTTTTAGAAAAAAAAATTCAATCGAAAAGCGAAATTAAAAAGAAAGAAACTGCGTAAATTAATGCCTTATTCGAGAACGGTCGTTCGAATTTTATTTGATAAACTGTTTTAGAATGAAAACATTTTTTGCTAAAAAATCGCTAGGCACCTTCCGTCTTTTGTCGATAAAGAAGCCTGGAAGAAGAAAGCTTATAAAGATATAATTGTTCTAAATTTTAAAAAAATATATCTCCACTTAACCTCGTTTTTATACAAACACACACAGAGGTGTGTGTGTGTGTGTGTGTGTGTGTGTGCGTGTGTGTGTGTGTGTGTGTGTGTGAAATAAATAATTTACAACAAATTTGTTCACATCGTTTGCGTACGTGTATGCATGTAATCATTTTTTTAACGTAAGCTGAATGTCTATCTCTGCCTCTGAGACGAGATAACAATGCATTTGGAATTGCTTCGTCTTCTGAAAAGAATCATTTTATCGCATCCATAAAAGTGTTTAGGAATCGATTTAATCTATACGTCGATCTCTGTCTGCAAGGCATCACTTAATCGTGTTCTAATTTGAAATGTTTTTTTTTCTCTGGAATTATCCCTTGTTAAATCCATATTTATCGTCATCCCTATAACAAAACACCCAACAACATTGCGATGAAATGAATAATTCAATTTACTTTAAAATTATTTTCGAGAAATCTATCGATTAATTTTCATCACATCCTTAAGAAATATGAGTAAAATGATATGTCTGACTCTCAAGTTTTATAAAAGCTCACAAATATGTTAGCACCATTTTTTTTTCTTCTGGGTGCCGTGTCATTTCAGGGCGTTGGCAATCATGGCTCTCCATAATTTCATGTCCTTTGTAGCTCTTAATAAATTTTGTGTTTTTGTTATTTCTAAATCTTGCTCCACCGCCAGATAGTTCATACGATGTTTCCCTCTGTCAATTTGGCCTTCAATCTGCCCTGTAAGTATCAGTTTTTCCAAGCACTCTTTCCATATTATGTTCTCTAGGAATTAACGTTTATAATATTGTCATATTTTCTGATATAGGTCTTGATATAATGTCAGTATTAAAATTAATTTGGATCTAGAATAAAATCCAGATATTAGATGCTAAACAGCTGCCTTTCTTTCTTCTATGTACTGTCTCCCACAATTTTCTTTCCTTTTTAACTCTTTATAAATTTTGTCTTTTTTTTATCTCTCCTAATCCTTCCACCATTCGTTTACTCATGTTTGACAGATAGGTAAAGCGTTGCTTTCCTCTGTCCCGCCCTGTGAGTATCAAACTTTCCAACCCCTCTTTCTTCATTATGTGTCTTAGACATTTCATCTGTCTCTGCCTGATCATTACGTCAACAAGAATGTGTGTTTTGTTATCCAGTATGTAATGAGGCGTTGACTAATTTATTAGTCACCGCTAGAAAATGTTCGCTCCAAAGAATGTTAAGTCATTTGATCAGATTTATAAACTGGATGAGGCGGTGAAAATTTTCAGCATCTCTTCTACTACAAGTTAAAAGAAAATCACTGCTGCTTCGTCGTAAATATGTCCAAATACAATAGTAAAACAATAAATAACTTCGCTACCAAACAACCAGCATGTTTTTGCAAGGGAAATGTTACACCGTGAATTCAGGAGAGACCAACTGTTAACGGGTTTCTCTCCGGTAAGTCATGGCTAGTAAGGACGTCCGCTTATGAATACCAGCTGCTGTAAATTTGGGTGTGCGTTCAGTTTGATGGATAACGGCTTTGAATCGCAGGTTGGAGAGCAAGTTCCAATTCCACTCGCAAATACACTTGAGAAAGGTGTAAAGCCTCTTCTTCTGTTCACAGCTATGGGTTAAATATTAGTACTTGCATCGATAAATCATTATTATTTCAAAATATTCTTATAATGTAAAATATTTTCTGGCTTTATTTCACCTCTAAAAGGTTAATAAGCTGTAAAAAATAACAATTACACACTTGTCTCGAAGCTCTATATCTATTTATGTGATGTCATATAATAACTCCATTTTCTCCTGAAACGACTTGAAATATCACCTGCAACTTATATTCGAATCTGGAGCATGTGGTTTGGCTAATGTTTATCTAGACACAAAAGACTACCAGTTCATTTTACTAATTCGATAATGCTGTAGGTAGAACTGGTGACTTTGGGAGACTAATATTTAACCGGTTGTTTTTTTTAGATTTGGAGGATCGATTCCTGGGAGAAAAATTTCCTGTTCCGGCACAGGGAGCCAACTTTCCTTGCGGTGGATGAAGCAATTGACTCGATGTATTTGTTCCATCTCAGGTCAGAGGACAGCGTGAGACCGAGCAGCCGCAGAGAGGAGCTCTCGAGAAGTTGGGCTTCAGACATTCTAATGGAATGCAGGCTTGTATACAAATCTGAGGATATTGTACACTTGTTTACTCACATGCTGTAGACCAGGGTGACACGTATAATATTAAATGTCTTAGAAGACATCAAATGCACATAATCTCACGTAAAAAAATCACTGGAGTTGTTATCTGATGTTAGTGAGTTTATTGTATCCAAGCAAGTCTTTCCCTAAATGTGTGCCATCCCTGTTCCAGTCATCCATCTAATTTTTAAATCAAGCAAGGCTATACAGCCACTAAGCCGAAAATAGGTTGCTGAATTTAAGAGAAAATGAGAAATTAAGAAGAGAGAACAATAAAAAGAACCGGATTTAAGGAAACAGATATTAAAAACTGACATTTAAATTTTTGAAGATCAAATTTGTCAGGAAAGCCTATTCAAATTCTTTAATGGTAAAAATATTAGTATATTACTTTTTATGATATATAATTAATTTCGAAAATTAAATGTTTCCGCTGATTATGTCGACTGTTATCCTCAGTGTTGTTGTTAATGAAGCTATTTTACGACCAACAGAAATTAGAAAAAGGGTAGAAAAATATATCCAAGAACAATAAAACAATTTATCTGCTGAAATGTTGATAACAAGATAAATTCGTTATTTGGAAAAAATAAGAAATAAATGGAACAATTAATGAGAAAGGTCGAAAATACATCGGCCGAAATATTCAATGAAATATGATAAAAATGGAGATACGATATTTTTATTATATTTTATTGAATATTTACGAGGAAAACCGATAAGAAATCATTCAAGGAAGAAAGCTTAATATAATCAGGGATAATCACTGATAATTTTATCAAATTGATCTTTTTTTTTAAGCGTTTCACCCCAAGAAAGGCAGGAAGCCACTGCACACAAGGGGTTACAGAGAGTTGAAGCGAGAGCAAAGAGGAGTGATAGAGGAAAGGATGAAGAGAAGGATAGGGGATAGATCAAGGCATCTGGAGACGTCGATTGACGTTACATTTGAATAGTTGGAGATTATAGCTATCAGGTAAACAGGAAGAGGGGGGAGTTCCACAGGTTAGAGGTGCGAGACATGAAGCTATTGGAGTAGAAGAGACGGCTACATGTAACAGTTTCGACAGTGAAAGGATGTGAGCGAGATGCCAGCCTAGTAGAACGCTTAAATTCATGAAGGCTGGGAACCAGCGAAAGCAGCTCATCAGAGTAGTTACCATAAATGTATTTGTAAAAAGACAGAGGGGGGCGACGGCACGTCTGTGAGAGAGCGACAGCAGACGAGATGCCAGATCAGGGCCAATTATATTGCATATCCGTCTCTGGATTTTATCAAGAACCTTGAGACAAACAGAAGGGGCTCCAAACCATATATGGCAGAAATACTCCATGCAAGAGCGAATGGTTGATTTGTAGATTTGAAGGATCGACTCCGGCGAGAAAAAATTCCTGGCGCGGCACAGGGAGCCAAATTTCCTTGCGGTGGACGAAGCTAATGACTCAATGTATTTGTTCCATCTCAGGTCAGCAGTCAATGTGAGACCGAGTAATCGCAAAGAGGTGATCTCGAGAAGTTGAGCGTCAGACATTCTAATTGGGGGCAGAGGTCGTTCTCTGTTATGAGTAATAAAGAGCAGTTTTGTTTTTGAGGCGTTAAAGTTAACCAGCCAATCTTGTTAGTAAAATCTCAGTGAGGTTCCATACTTTGACAGTCTGTCGAATATCTATTTACTTAAGGGGAACATATGCATACGATCCACTGCCAAAGCAGCTGGAAAATGGTTGGCTAATACTGTTGATCCAGGAAGTAGCTAACTCCTTTTACCTTGCTTTCTTCGTCTTTATATGCAGTGGTGATCATGGCTCTCCTCAACTTCCTATCCTTTGCAGCATTTAACAAATTTTGTTTTTCTGTTATTTCTCCAAAACATTGTTCCGAAATTCATTTACTCCACCTCCCTCTGCCTCTCTTGCCTTCAACCTGCACTGTGAGCATCAGATTTTCCAAACCCTCTTTCCTCATTATGGCCCTATAAAACTCAACTGTCTCTTTCTGATTTTCGGTATAAGTTTCCTTTATAGTTTCATTTGCTGTAAGGAAAAATCAGATTAGACAAAAAACAGAGCATTGTTACTCTATCTGAGCTGGAGCTGCACAGTCTTCACTTTCCAACTATGATAGGGTTCGAAATCATTTCTGCATTGTTGTATGGCCTTAAACACACACACGCCTACACACAAATGTATATGCGCACACACATACATATATGCCCAGATGCGAGCGCATACAAACAAACTAACGCACACAGACACACACACACGCACGCGCACGCGCGCACACACACACATACACACACACACACACACACACACACACATATATATATATAACCGAATTGTTAGAACTATCGCTTTTTGATCATGGGAACCGTGTTCGAATCTCACCGTCGTCTATTTGTCATGAAGGTGATGTCTTCATGTTATCGTTTTCGGAGAGCTGATCCCAACGTGCGGCACCTTTGGAAAGTGCTTAAAAGAACATTCTAATAGGTGATCCAAACCTTGTGAGTAAAATTGGCTAGACAGGACTATTTGGGAGCCGTCGATGGTTCTGGAAGCACGAAGTCACGAGTCATCTTGACCGAGGGTTTGAGCCTACTGGCCTCATCGAGACAGTTGATCACGCCATACAATGCACTCTCTCCCAGTATTGTTCAGTATAAATCACATGTAGGCTCTGTAGATGTTGAAGAAATATAAATAAGCATTAGCAGGCCTCTGTAACAAGGAATGGGTGTGGTCGTTTCAGCGCTGCGCCACATAACTCAGTATGTATTCATTCATGCGTAGTATGTCTAAGGCAAAGCAGATCTAGCAGAGACTGTCTCTCACTGCACCGATATCCTTGGATAGGGACACGCCTTGGGCGTTGATTTCAATTTAAGAAACCCTCTGCTCCGGACTGCTGTGTACACCCGCTATGAATATACTGCCGGTAGAACAGTTTCATGTGCAACCGGGCAAAACAGAATGTTTATAAACCGATTCTTCTATATTTCTGAGATGAGGTATTATGTACACTATTTACATTATTCGGACTATTGTCCTCATCTTTGTTGCCATATTTATTACGTTTCGGCCGTTGTTCGCTCCGGCCTTAATCAGGTGGTTAGAATGTCGAACTGAACCCTTTATTTCGCCCAGTGGGGTAGACTGTTCTCGTTCTACGTGCCCTGTTTAATGGATGTCAGTTACCAGTTATCTCATGTTATTTCCCCTCTCCAAGTTCTACACTGCCTTAACTGGGTATTGAACTCACACTCTTTGGGTCCTGTCACTGGATCTAACTAACGGCTTTATCCACAGTGTCATGTGTCCTCAAGTAAATAATGTTAAAAACGGACGTTTAAAATGGATTGTTTTCTTTCCCTAGATTCCTCAGAAGCCAAGCTCTGTCTACCCGAATCAGCTGGTTATGAGGCGCCAGGTGTCCGTTTTCGCACATTTTCCAGCTTGGAGCTAGAAGTAGTTGTTGCAATGCAATTATTGCCGAAATCCCTTCGCTATTGGACATAATTATAACCATTATACTACTAATAATCCACTGAATGATGAGATCCTTATGTTTAAAATGGATATGGTGTATTTTTTAATTCAGCTAGTACTTTCAAAGGCTTCATGCCTCCATCTTGAGAGTGTATTTTTTCCTTTAGAATCAAAACTGGAAGACGAAATAAATGTGTTTTTCCGACCGAAAGATGTTTTTAAGAATGAGCTATTTGTTAACGGCTATACATAAGGACCTCATCATTCAGTGGGTTATTAGTAGCGAAGAGATTTCGCCAATAATTGCATTAATATTGCTAATTAATTCAAGGTATGATTAACTCTTTGTAATATATATATATATATATATATATATATAAATGGGGGATGTAACATTGCATATTACACACACACACACACTCACTCACACACACACACTCACTCACACACACACACGCACACACATATATATAAATATATATATATATATATATATATATATATATATATATATATATATATATATATATATATATGTATATATAAGCATTTTGTGTTTGGATTTTTATTACTAACTGTATATGCATTTTCAGTAACGTTACACAAAAATGAATATTACATCTCATTTTAACAGATATATTTACCAAAATTACCCAAAAATATTATGGAATACGAAAGGACACATGACACAGTGAATAAAAGCGTTGGTTAGATCCAGTGACAGGACCCAAAGAGTGTGAGTTCAATACCCTGTTAAGGCAGTGGAGAACTTTCAGAGGGAAATTAACAGGAGATAACTGATAACTGACATCCATTAGACATGCCACGTGGATCTAGAACAGTCTACCCCAGTGACCGAAATAAAGGGTTCAGTTCGACATTCCAAACAGCTGAAGAAGGCTGCAGCGTACAACGGCCGAAACGTTGTAATAGATATGGCGACAAAGATGAGGACAATAGTCCAAATTTATGTAAATAATGTACATAATACATCATCTCAGAAATATAGACAGATACTGAAGAGTAAATTTATTCAGTAAAATCCCAATTGGCCAGATGTAAGAGGTTATATGATCGTAGAAATTATCTGACAGCCATGACTAGGTTATCTTGATTGTGTGGCATGGTGTAGAGTCCTCTTGCCAGACATAGGTTCTTCCAGAAACCACCCTTTTTTGACATAGGGTACACTACCTCCTCAAGGTGCTTGATGCAGGAATACGTGTTCCGTCTGAGGTCATGTAGGTAGATGAATGGACGCATAACGTTGGCATCACTAGTGATCCCTCCAAAAACCTTCTTAATTACCATGAGACTCACCCAAGTCTTTTCGAACCTTCTACACTGTTCTAGGATTGACACCCAAACACTCTGAAATGTTAGTATTGGAGCTTCCGGTGCAAATGTCAAGTAATACAGCATGCCGTTTCCCGAGTGAATTCTGTCATGGTGCTTTTTTTCTCACAGAGGGTCCCAACTCTTCCTACTATACTGTGCAGTCGACAAGATCTAAAACAAACAACGCGCATGCGCGAAATTAAAAATATCAGATGGCGTCAATATATTGTATAAGTGTAATTTTGTGTGTGCATTTGTGTGTGCGTTTGTGTGTGCGTAGAAGCTAAGCTGCTTAAATACTGAAAAAAAATATTTCTCTTAAGTATTTGTAAATGTTATTTAAAATATTCCTATATTCGATAGGAGAGCAAAAGCTCTTGTCTGTACGGGATATCAGTTCAACATGGAAATAAACGTCGGGTATTTTAATGTTTTTCTAAGTTACACTGATAAATTAATGAGCATTCCAAACGAAATATCAACTCGAAGTAGTTTTATACTAACCTATATAAATTGAAAGTATGTTATATACAACTGCGAGCGATCTAAGATGTTGAATTGTTAGACATGAAGTTCATATTTAATGAGATCATACATTCAAGAATCAATGTAATCTCACTCTCCTTCACTCACTCACTCACTCACTCAGTTAGTCAGTCAGTCACTCACTCACTCACTCTCTCTTTCGCTATCTTTCCATGTTTTACTCAACTGGGTGCCAAAATATATAGGAATATTTTCTTCATGTTGTGCTACTAATTTGATTTACTTCGATTTTTCCTTAAGATTTATTCAATTTGTCTATGCGTGAATGTGTGCGTACAGATAGATAGATAGATATGAAGAAATTAAAATTATATATATATATACATATATATATATATACGCACACACACACACACATATACATACATATATATATATATATATATATATATATATATATATATATATATATATAGATAGATAGATAGATAGATAGATAGATAGATAGAAGATATGAAGAAATTGAGATTAGATAGATAGGTAGATAAATAGATCGATAGATAGAAATAAAGAAACTGAGATTAGACAGATAGATAGATAGATAGATAGATAGATAGATAGATAGATAGTGTTGAGGCGTTTCCTCTTTTTACACAAATGGACTCACCCAAGGTATACATATTCTACTACCAGTGAATACCCGGGGAGTAATCATAGAGGAGGGTAGCACAAGAGTTACAGTAACAAGCACGTAGACTCAGTAAGAAGTCATACAGCGATATCAAAGACTATGTATATATATATGTCTACTAATCCCGCATTCCTGGAACTACTAACCTGTATTACCAGTTTGTTAATTATTACGTTAATATATTTATTTCCTATATTCATTTTTGGCGTTTGTTATTATTTGATACCCAATTTCATGCCGGAAACCACAACAACTTGGCGACGAGGATATCGAACTCACACGGGAAGGAAAGAAATAAAAATTCTCCCACGTTGTTCACAACAATTTGGCGACGAGGAATTCGAACTCACACGGGAAAGGAAAAAAAAAAGAAAAAATTCTCCGTTGCCGACCACAACTTGGTGACAAGAAATTGGGACGTACACGGAAAGAAAAAACTTCTCTCTTCTCACCACAACAGCTTGAGCGAGAATAATTTGCTCTTCTCGGAGACTGAAAAGAAAAAATTGCCGTTTTTTGCCAGTATCCACAACAACTTGGCGACAAAGATTTACAAGGAGTAAAATACGGAAAATCGAGTTTTCGTAAGACTCTTATCATGCAGGATTTTAAAAGTATTTTAGTAGAACTTGTAAAATAACAAAATGAACAGCAATTACAACTCCAAGAACGACAAAATGAACAGCAATTACAATTCCAAGAACGAATGGAAGAGAAGTGGCAAAAACAATTACTACAAATGCAGAAGGAAAATCAAGAAAGACAAATGCAACTCCATGAATTAATATTAAAGGTAGCGGGTAACAAACAACAAAATATCGAAAAAGAGGCGACTTTTAACCAAGACGCAGTGTGGAATACGATAGAAACATTCAATTACTCCCTAGAAAAGGATAAAAAATTTGGGGACTATTTCCGACGTCATGAAGACATCTACAAAATCGATTGTCAAAACTGGACCGAATCAAAGAAGCTACGTCTGTTACTCAGAAAATTAGGAACTGAGGAATACACAAAATTTGTGGATTACATCTTGCCAAAAAAGACAAATGAGTTAACGTTTAACGAAGCAGTTACATGCCTTACGGAGCTTTTCAGTCCAAAGACGTCAATATTTCACAAAAGATGGAAATGTCTTAACCTCGTAAAGGACGAAAATCAGAACTACTCCACGTTCGGCGCAATCGTGAAAAATCATTGCGACGACTTCAAGTTGGCAGTATTAAATCCGGACAATTTTAAGTCCCTTATTTTTGTACAAGGGTTAGTCTCAGCTAAGGATAGTGAAATGCGCAAAAGAATGCTTTAAAAACTGCAAAATGAGCCTGGATTAACACTACAAAAATTATCAGAAGACTGCCAAAAATGACTAAGTATAAAGAAAGACTCGAAGTAGGAGTCAGGAGTAGCACATATACGTAAGTTGAACAAAAGTTTACGTTTTTCACCCTCCCCAGAAAGAAAACAAAAATTCTATAATAATGGAAAAAGTACAACGTATAGGACAAATTATGACAAAAACCAAAGCAAATATAAGCTCCCCGATATGTATGTTATCGATGTGGAGGACTACACCGGAATAAGGATTGTCGTTTTAAATATAAAAAATGTCTCGCGTGTGGAAAAATGGGTCACAAGGCATCCCAATGTAGGAACAGAAAATTTACTAGTAAGATAAGAGCTACTATAATGCACGACGGAGACAATATTAACATAAGAAAATACGTGGAACTTGAAATTTTAAATAAAAAGATAAAATTACAACTAGACACAGGTTCGGATTTAACGATAATTAACCTACAGACATAGAGAAAGCTTAATAGACCGACCATGATGCATACACAGAAAATTGCTAAGTCTGTTACAGGGTAGCGTATAAAATTCGAAGGAGAAGTGATCTTAAATGTAAAGTTCCACGGAAAAACAAAAAAACTCAAGGTATTCATAATGAAAGATGCAGAAAATCTGGTGGGCACAGATTGGAAGCAAAAGTTCGACGTATGGGATTTACCTATCAGTTCTTTTTGTAAAAAGATAACGTGCGACCCATCAGAAGCGACAAAGTTAAAGGAAGAATTATATAATCAATGTCCCGAGGTATTTCCGAGCGGTTGGGGACCAGGTAACAAGTTTGCCGCTAGAATTGAATTAAAAGAAAATGTCCAACTGGCAGTAAAAAAGAAGCGAAACGTGCCGTTTGCCCGCAGAATACGGTCTGTGTGTGATAAGTCATTCCCGAACAAGAACAAAAACCGGCATACACCTATAGTACTCAAGAGAACATTCGAACCTGGTACAATAATTAACAGACTAGGAAATGTGATGTACACAGTACAAGGCAAAAAGTCTACCAGCAGAAGTTATATTGACCAAATACAAAATGAGATTCAAAGACCTCAGGAAGACACAAAAATTAGAAGGTCAAACAGGAAGAAATAATTTACCGAACCTCTGATTATCGACCATAAGAGAAAAAAAAATACTAACTCCCACCAAAAGTAATCTAAGGAGGGGGATGTTGAGGGGTTTCCCCTTTTTACACAAATGAACTCAACCAAGGTATACATATACTACTATCAGTGAATACCCGGGGAGTAGTCATAGAGGAGGTTAGCAGAAGAGTCACAGTAACAGGCACGTAGACTCAGTAAGAATTGATACAGCGATACGTCGATATCAAAGACTATATATATATTTGTCTACTAACCCCCCCCCCCATTCCTGGAACTACTAACCTGTATTACAAGTTTGTATTATTACGTTAATATATTTATTTCCTATATTCATTCTTGGCGTTTGTTATTATTTGATACCGGATTTCATCCCGGAATCCACAACAGATAGATATGAACAAATTGAGATAGATAGATAGATAGATAGATAGATAGATAGATAGATAGATAGATATGAAGAAATTGATATTAGATATGTAGAAAGCTAGATATTGTTACACCGGCCTTTCTAACACAAGGGAATTACACCGGTTCTCACTATATATAGTGCCAGTAATACCCCCCGGTGTGTAAGCAGCGACAGTCCTTTTTGGACGTCTCAGCTGTTCGGTCGAACTCTCTGCCTCTGAGGCAGAGGGGAACTCTCTGCCTCTGAGGCAGAGGGGAACTCTCTGCCTTTGGGCAGAGAGGAACTCGGACGAGGCTCCGCCGAAGGGCAGAGCCTCGTTCGAGGTGGTTGACCACCCCGATCCCGTTTATACGGGTTCTACGGGCAATTTTTGCCCGAGCCTACGGGCTCGGAAAGCCCACATTAAACCGGCCTTGTGCCACATTCGACACACGTGGGCGTGTTGTTAAACATCGTAAGCAGCGACAGTCCTTTTGGACGTCTCAGCTAGCTGGTCGAACTCTCTGCCTCTGAGGCAGAGGGGAACTCTCTGCCTTTGGGCGGAGAGGAACTCGGACGAGGCTCCGCCGAAGGGCAGAACCTCGTTCGGGGTGGTTGACCACCCCGATTCCGTTTATACGGTTTCTACGGGCAATTTTTGCCCGAGCCTACGGGCTCGGAAAGCCCACATTAAACCGGCCTTGTGCCACATTCGACACACGTGGGCGTGTTGTTAAACATCGTAAGCAGTGACAGTACTACAACTGCCTAGCTGAGTAGTACCCGTTTCCTACCTTTGTATCTGTGATGTTAAATACACTTGTTCCTTAAACCAACCTCGACTTGATTTTCTTCTTTTTACTATTGTGCCACGACACAACAGATTGGCGACGTCGGAATCGAAACGATAGCACTGCAGACAATCACCTAAAGTGATTGAAATACAAGGATTCGCAAGATTTTTACGGCAAAACACCTTCGTCATTTCAAACAGATATTTGGATACGCAAGGATTAATAGCAAATTAATTACTACAATAGTAATTTGACGACGTAAAAAAAAAAAACAACCAAAAACTTGCTACCAAAAGTCTACAGCGTGAGAACGCGAATAATATTGTCAATTATTAAAATAATTGAAAATACTGACACCAAGTGTTTCGGAAAAAAAAAGGTTCACTGCTTTTTTTCACAAGAAACCAGAGTTTTTTTTTGCGGTAAGATTTTTTTTTTCTCCCCTTCAAAGTTAAATGATTTGTCGAGTGAAAAATATATATTCGTGTAAGTCATTTGTGCTTAACAAAGACTGTTAAATATTCGAGTCATTTTTGTGCAAAACCACAAAGAGGTTGAAAAAAAAATTTGTGACTTTCCCATTAGTTGACACTCCTTAAAGCGACGGATTTTTTTTTTACGAGAAATACCGCATGCAACAAATGACATTTGCAAAATGATTTTTTTGTAACAAAGAAAAACTTGGATTGACTTTTTGGCTAAGAAATAATATATTTCTTGTTTGTGTATTAGTTGAGCAAACTAATTTTATTAAGCAAGCCTTGGGAAAACTGATTTTTTTAATACAAGTGTAAACTGTATGGCGCGTAAATTGAATTCGTACCATGGACGCAGAATTAAGAGAGTCTCTTCTTCAATTGTTTAAATTTCCAACGGAACATAGTCTCGCGTTGCAAAAGCAACAACTTCAACGACAACTTGAAAGTGAGGAGAAATTTAAAAAAGAGTTTTTGGAGCAACAGACTGTCCAAAGAAAAAAGGAAGAAAGATTTGAAGAAAGACTGTTACAACAACAGAAACGCGTCGAAGAAATCTTTATGAAAACACAGGAGGAACAGAGGAAACTTCTGGAGGCAACACAGTTAACGAATGCAAACGAGAATCATAACGCATTGTCCCAGACGGCTGTGTGGAACGCTATTGAAAGTTTCAATTATAATCCAGAAGACGATGTCACGTTTGCTCATTTCTATAGAAGATATGAGGATATTTTTGTATCGGATTGCGGTACATGGACAGACGCTAAAAAAGTTAGGTTTCTGCTAAGAAAATTGGGAACTGCCGAGCATACAAAGTTCGTGAATTTTATCTTTCCAAAAAAGACCAGTGAGTTGAACTTCCAAGAGACAGTTACTCTACTAACAGAACTGTTTTCTACAAAAATTCTCTTTTTCACAGGAGATGATTACACTACTTATGCAAGTATTGTAAACTGGCATTGCGACGACTTTAAACTGGAGGAATTATCATCAGATAATTTTAAATGTTTAATATTTGTGCAAGGGCTGGTTTTAGGTAAAGACGCTGAGATCAGGCGTCGTGTTTTAAATAAACTCGAAAACGAGCCGGATTTAAAACTACAAAGCTTAGCGGAAGAATGTGAACGGTTTGTTGCGTTGAAACAGGACAATCGTGACATAGGGGAAAGCGGAGTGTCGCACATTAAAAAGGTCCATCAGAAGAAAAATTTGACTTCAAAAAATAACCAGAGAAAAAAACAGGGAAAAGATCCACCTGGACCGTGTTGGAGGTGTGGAGATAAACATTGGTACAATGAGTGTCCCTACAAATTCAAAGAATGTGACAACTGCTACCAGAAGGGGCATAAGGCATCACAATGTAGGAAAAATCTGGTAGAAAGAAGACATCCATTAAACTCACGAAAATTGAACCTGAGGAACGAAATATCCGGAAATGTGTACAGGTCAAAATGTTTAAAAAGAAAGTAAGACTACAGCTTGATAGTGGGTCTGATATTTCCATCATTAATGTACAGACATGTAAGAAGCTTGGGAGACCTACTATAATTAAATCACATAAAACGGTGAGAAGCGTCAGTGGTGAAAAAATCACCTTTGAAGGAGAATTATTGACGAATATTTCTTTTCACAATAAGACCGAAAAAGTAAAACTTTTTTCATGCGAAAATCAAATAACCTCTTTGGAACTGATCTGTTCGAAAAATTTAGACTATGGGATCTGCCTTTAAGCTCTTTTTGTTAAAAAGTTGAGGATTCGAATGTGGAGGCAGAAAAACTTAAGAAGGAGTTAAAAGAGAATTTTCCAGACGTATTTACAGGCGGTCTTGGAAGGTGTACAAAAGCGTTAGCAAAATTTGAAGTCAAAGAAAATGAACAGCCAGTGTTCAAAAAGAAAAGAAATGTTCCATACGCCACTATAGAACAAATAGACGGTGAATTAGAAAGACTCGAAAACATGGGTGTCCTCGAAAAAATTGATCACAGTGAGAGGACTACGCCAACAGTTTACATCAAAAAGAAGAGCAAGGAGATTAGGGTTTGTGCCGATTTCTCAACAGGTTTAAACAATGCATTAAAGGATCACCATTATCCCCTTCCGAGCCCTGAAGAAATATTCGCGAAACTGAGTGGAGGGAAATATGTTTCTAAAATCGACCATCAGTGACGCGTATTTACAAATCCCAGTCGATCAGGAGTGTTCAAAGCTGCTATGCATCAATACCCATAAAGGATTGTACAAGCTTAACAGACTTCCTTTTGGGGTCAAAGTCGCCCCTGCGATTTTTCAGCAAACAATGGACATGATGTTAAGTGGGTTGGACTTCGCAGTAGGGTACCTGGACGATGTGTTAATGAACAGCGCTAGCAAAGAACAACACAAAGCTCATGTAAACCAAGTATTCAAAAGGATCCAGGATTATGGATTTAAACTGAAACAGGAAAAATGTACTTTTTTCATGGAAAAAATAAAATACTTGGGGCAAATCATCGATGAACATGGAAGAAGGCCGGCTCCATATAGATCGAGTGCAATAAGGGACATGCCTGCTCCAGAAAATATTGCGTCTCTACAAAGTTTCTTAGGTTTGGCGAATTATTACAATGTATTCGTGCCAAATATGCATAAACTAAGATCACCCTTAAATGAACTGTTAAGGAAGGACCAAAAATGGGTCTGGACGCAAGAGTGCGAAGAAGCATTTCAGGAATTTAAAGATATATTAACGTCTGACTTGTTTCTGGCACATTATAATCCCAAGCGTGATATTATAGTTGCAAGCGATGCCAGTGCCTATGGCATAGGAGCATGCATACTACACAAAATGGATGATGGAAAAGTAAAACCCATAGCCCATGCATCCCGTTCACTTTTACCAGCCGAAAAGAACTACTCGCAAATCGAGAAAGAGGCGCTAAACATTATATTCGCAGTAAAGAAATTCCATCGTTTCTTGCACGGTAGACAATTTCTGTTACAAACAGATCACAAACCTTTACTAACGATTTTTTGATCGAAAAAGGAACTACCACAACATACGGCGAATAGACTCCAAAGATGGGTACCATTCTTCTGAATTACAATTTTCAAATGGAGTATGTACCATCTAAAAAACTTGGTCATGCAGACGGCTTATCAAGGTTAATACCTAAGCAGACAGAACCATTGGAGGATATGGTAATAGCAGCCATTCAAGCGGAAGTTGAAGTAAAAAATACTTTATGTGACACGATAAGAGAACTTCCAGTAACGCTTGATGAGATTAAGAGTAAGGCAGAGGTGGACGAATTTATTATAAGCACCAAAGAAAAAATCAACAGTAACCAACTGGATGAGGAAATTTATTCAATTTGTGATAACGTCCTGTTATATAGCGACAGGGTCGTAATTCCTACGACATTACAGAAAAGAATGCTCAAGGAATTCCATGTAGGAGATCCAGGCATATCAAGAATGAAAAGCCTTATGCGCTCTTTCGTTTTCTGGCCAAACATGGATAAGGATATAGAAGAAAAAGTCAGGGAGTGTAGAGGATGCGCATTAGCTATGAAAGCTCCTCCGACTCAATTCGGATCGTGGTCAAAACTGGACCGACCTTGGTCGAGAATTCACTTAGATTTTGCGGGACCGTTAGATGGTTTCTACTATCTCATTGTTATAGACAGTCTATCTAAGTGGCCGGAAGTACTGAAGTGCAAGAACCCCACATCCGAGGCAACTATCAACTTCCTGTATGAACTATTCGCTAGGTTTGGAGTTGTAGACTGCATTGTCACAGACACTGGAACGCAATTCACGTCTACCGAATTTAAACATCTCTGCGAGGATTATCTAATCGAGCATATAACCATTCCACCATACCACCCAAGAAGTAATGGGCAAGCGGAGAGATTCGTAGATACGTTCAAGAGAGCCCTGAGAAAAGCTAGTGGATCACCGACGGATAAGTCAATCCAACAGTTCTTACAAGTTTACAGGGTCACTCCGAATGCAAACATCGAAACGTCGAAGACACCTGCTGAGGTCATGTTCGGACGCAAGGTTAGATCAATTTTCCACAAGTTGTTACCAAACCAGGATACGCCAAACCTCAAAAAACCGATAACAAAAAAACGGTATAAAGTTGGCGAAAGAGTCTTCTACAAGATTCATAGAAATAATAGGACCTTTTGGGAGTCCGACACTATTGAGAAACAAAAAGGCAACATGGTCTATATGATTAAGGGACCAGATTTCGTGCACAAACGTCACACTAACCAAATCCGGAAAAGATACTCGAACAGTGAGGTGACCAGATCGCCCGAGGAGGGCATCATGGAAACAGTGTTTGATACTTTTCAGGTGCCCATATCAGAGACAGCTCCTGAGAATAGGAGGTCAAAAAGAAAACGGAAATCAACGGAGTTGATTCGGGTGAACCCAAAACAAAAACGTTATTAATCACCAGACGGGATATTTTCAAAGGGGGGGGGGGGGTTACACCGGCCTTTCTAACACAAGGGAATTACACCGGTTGATATAGATAGATAGATAGATATGAAGAAATTGATATTAGATAGATAGATAGATACGAAGATATAGATAGATAGATAGATAGATAGATAGATATGAAGAAATTGATATTAGATAGATAGATAGATAGATAGATAGATACGAAGATATAGATAGATAGATAGATAGATAGATAATGAGGAAATTGATATTAGATAGATATGTAGAAATTAAAATTAGATAGATAGATAATGAGGAAATTGATATTAGATAGATATGAAGAAATTAAAATTAGATAGATAGATAGATAGATAGATAGATATGAAGAAATTGAAATTAGATAGATAGAGGGATGGAAATAGTTATGATAAAAAAGGAAATAAACGAAAAAAGAACAAATATGATAGTTATTATCCCCATACATTTGCCATCCCAAGCAAATATGCCACTTAAGTAAAATATATCATGAAGCAGTGAGATATAACACTAAAAGTCATTGTGTGGCAATTGCATGCTTGGCTGATTTTGTTTCGCGGCATATAAACCTTTATAGGTGATTTAATGCTGGTATGTAAATATTTTCAACGCAATTGTATACCTTCAACTACAGATACAATTTGTTGTTGGTCATTTTGCTTTAAAATTGTATTGTTGGTATTTTTATATAAAAACGTATTTTCATACTTTCATAGTATTTTGTTTTTGTTTGGGGATTCACTATTTAGACTTGGGAAAAATCAATTAAAACCTCCACTCCCTCGATCAGAGGCCTTGCGGACGGATGTAGTTTATCGTCATATCCAGGACTCTCATGTGTCTGTAAGCGTCAAGATAAATGGCGCCTCCTATCGTTGATGTCGTACAAATGCCAGACCCACATCAATTGTATCGTGATATCTAGTGTGTCACTGTGAACATCAACTACGTGAGTTATAGGAATTCAAATAGCTCATTATAATAGGTGCCAGGCGCATGGGACATTTAATTTCTGAATTTGTGAAGTCATTTAACAGTCCTCCATTTGCACCGTCTGTCCAAATGTATTAACGTTAACCGTGTACAGCGCCGTTACCGACCACGTGTCTTGAGCACGTACTTAAGTCTATAATTGCCTACAATAAGGGGCAAGCGACACATTCTGTTCACTTTCTTGTGTAAATGGATGGCGCAGAATTGACTGGATGGGGCGGTGTAGGGATAAACATGTCTTAGAGCTACGAAGGTTATGAAATTGTGGCGCACCATGATCGCTCACGTGAGAAAGGACATGGCACGCATAAGAAACAGACCTCACACTAATATATTTTGTAATAAATATTCAATATTTCGGGAAGTGAGATACACTTGACCACTGAAAGGGTAAGTTGTATTGTGTCCATTTTTCTTTTGGATTTCATGCGAACATTTTACGGTCGGATAATTTAAAGATATTCTCGTGCTGAAATAAACGTGCATCGCAAATATATTCCATTGAAATGCGAGGGCGAAACAATCTCCCTAAATTCTAACTGAAAGAGGAAAGCAACATTGACGTCAACACCAACAGGCGGCAGTTTGTTTAATTGAAAGCGGAAAGCAACTTTTTCGTAATAAATGAATAAAAAAGTTCTCTGTTGACATGAGGTGGAAAAATTAAAAACACAAACACAAGTAATCCTAATAATTACCACAATATCAACAATAAAATAATTAATAACTGACTTGAAATGTCCACAAACGCAATCCTCACTCCATGTACGTTGTTTTCGCTTGACTGTTTATATACACATGTAAGTGATTCATTGTCGGTTTCTCTTGTATTATTCCAAACGTTATTTTGGTGGGCGGTAACGGTTATGTTTCAAATTATTCTAGGTGCTATTGAGTGGGAATAATTGTGGATCCGAATGCAGTTCTTTAGCCATTTATAGTGGCTTGTTAACGTTTTAGTTTATTATTGAATATTTTAATGTTGGTTGTTATTATTACGCTTACCCGTGCTTCTGGTTATAATTACCTTCCCGGACGAACAGAGACAATCAGAAATCATCCCAAGACAAAGAAACTTTTATTACGTTATTAAAAATCGAAATCTGAAAACGGACAAAATAAACAACAATAAGTAAAATAAATTAATCTAAACCAATAAACAAGTGATTAAATGAAGTAAATATTAAACAAGTTAACAAATCCCGAACGCACATATAAACACACGTAAACGCAATTGTTATGTGTCCTTACCTATAACTACAGAATGAACTCTTCCTAACACTATCTATACTACGCCTCTCAAGAGAGAGAGACGAATCGAGTCGAGCCGATAGTAGTTCGCTCCAAACCAAACTGACAGTCATACTAACACCTTCCACATCTTGTATTATTATTCCGTGTAATATATCTTCGTTATTTCTACTCTTGTGTTCGTGTTGCTCTTCCTTGGTCCTAACCTGGACCATAACAGTAATAATAACACCAACAATGCAATAATCAATAATAAATAAATGAAAATGTTGGTAGACAAAAATATAAATAGTAAAAAATACTCCCACTCAATAACCACGAGAATAATTCGAAACATAACCGTTAATTCCCACCAAAATAACAGTTACAATAATATAATAAACTACCCAGAATGCATTAGTGACATATATATATATATATATATATATATATATATATATATATTCAAGCAAAAACGAAACGCATATGGCCTGAGGGTTGCATTTTAAGCATAACACAAACTGTCGACTGATATTGAGCACTTTAAGCTATACACATATACTATAAAACTATAATTTATCATATATATATATATATATATATATATATATATATATATTCATTGATGGATGCTTCATTAAACAATAGAAAAGTTTTGTCTATTCAATTTATGAAGTTCCTTTCATATTGTCTGATAATCTTAATAAAATTATCATTCAAAGACGAATGGAAATCACCATATTGATAAATCTTTAAATCCAATCTAAGCTTTCCGCTTACATAAGCTATTATCAAAGATAACAATTACATTTCAATATATCAAACAATAAGCGGACAAACAATAATGATAGTCTATTTTTGTTGCATGAAAGATTTCTAAGCAACGACAAACTCGTGTATACGAGACGCGGAAGCGAAAGTCGCATCGCAGCTCGTGATGTCACACATGGCCACGCGAGAGTGAAAACGAGAAATATTAAGTATGGCAAGCCGTTGGTATAAACTAATGGCTTCTTTTATGAATTACAGGCATTTAAGAATATTTGTGGAGATTTCGTAGTTTATTTCGTTCAGGTTAAGTTTCAACTGTTTTTCATGTAATTGTCATCTTTGATAATGGCTTATGTAAGCCGAAAGCTTAGATTGGTTTTAAAATGTATCAATATGGATATTTCCTTTCGTCTTTGAATGATAATTTTATTAAGCTTATCAGAAAATATGAAAGGAACTTACTTAAAATAAATAGACAGAACTTGTCTATATTATTTAATGAAACATGCATCAATGAACCATTGCTGCCTAAATATACACAATATATATATATGGTGGCGGGTTAGTCGCTTCACAGCACACCTATCGGCTAGAGTGGCTAGCTAATATCTGCTACCAACAACTGCTCATTCTCATTTGGATTTGTTCATGGTCTCCAGAATCCCCCAGTGTACATTATACCGGAACTACGCTGAGCTGAGCTTTCTATCAGTTTCTAGGATAGTGCACATAATCTGTTATGTTCAGCACTTTGAAGTTCAATTTTCCCTAGCGACCTTGTGCCATTCTAAGCGTTGACCCAGAAACTATTGGAAATAATTACGTTATAGTTTCGTACTTTATAAAAGTTAAGTCCAAGATTGTTTGAAGAAAACAATGTTTTTTTTCATAGAAAAATGAAAAATTTTGCCATTTAGGATGAAGGAGATTTTCTTGGCGCCATTGTCTTCTGGAAATGTCATTTCGAAGCTCAAGTTCACACACTGTCAAGTCAAAACCTTTTGGCTACAATACAAAATACTATTCTGTGGTTTTGATTCCTTATTCTGTATGAAGAGAATCTTTAGGAAAATCGCAGATCAGATTTTGATAAGCATTCTCAAAAGTTAGGAAAGGAAATCGGGACATATTTTCTCTTATTTCGTAATCAGTATTTTATTTTATTTATCATTTTTTCTTATTTGCAAACACAGAAGTAGATAAATGCCAATGTCCGATTCTTGAAGCTGAGTAGAGTTCATGTCATTGTGGAAAAATCTCTGACCTTTTCAGAAAACGCCACCTGCGAGTATTTATTTACAAGGAGAATACCTCTGTGTACAGACAAAGAGAATCCCTTTTCCTTAGGCCAGCTATTGACATTCTACAATCAGATGGACGAACGTAAAACAAAGTTAAAACAAACGAAAATGAGAATAAATAATGATTGGGCAACTGTCATCCAAAGTTTCTGTGGATAAGAAATGTTGGTCACCTTCCTTTCACCACCACCATCACCACCACCATCACCGCACTCGTCTAAAAAAAACAAAAAAAAACAATAGAAAACAAAAAAAACATACATTTGTCAAAGGGGAAAAAAGTAACATTTAAGAAAAGTCCTTCGTCAGGCACAAGAGCAAAAGAAGAAACCGACAAGATTGTGTTATCTCTTCAAAAGTTTTTATCTGTGCATAATGAGGAATGTATATTTATATAGATAACGAGACATGCACTTTTCTCAATATTAAATGATGCTAAGTTTATTAGAAGATCTACGAGGGGATCTATTATTGGCTTTAATCGTCTCAGCAACATAAGATTCGGGGGTGGCGCCGTGTTCATGACAGACTCGAAAAGGAACCTGAAAGAACTCAGGAATGAGGTAGTAATAGAAAACAAGAAGAAAGGTATGCGTTTCTGATCGCCAAGAAAAAACAGGAACAATGCAATGCCGCCCATTCGTAATGTCAGTGTAAAGCAGGTGCGGTAATTTAATTATCTGGGTAGTGTAAGGAAAATATGACAGAAATTTGAAGGCACATAAAAATAGATGTTTTTGAGAAACTAAACAAAGTATTAAAAGTTAAGAAAATTGCTTTAGAAACAAAGTGTTGAACTCTTATGTAATATCTAATATCCGATATAGCAGAAAACGCTCGGCACTGATTGATGAACATGTTTCTGTTTGCACTGATTGATGAACTTGTTTTTGTTTTTTGTGTGTGTGTTTTATCAACCCCGTGTTGGGTATTTAAAGCCAAAACATATTTTGGATACACAATCTTCTGATGATTACAATGAGTCTTTCAGATGCAAGAAATACTATTTAACCTCTTGAAGAGGAGAATGAATTCATAATTAATGGTATTTTCTTTATAAGGAAACGCGTCTATTAAAACCATAACCATTACAATTTGTGCATAAGTGAATACAACTAACACGACAGGAATTCGAACTCGGCTCTACGATTTCTCAATCCGAGGTACTATATATTACACCACCCGCACATCATCGAACGCTAGACTATATCCTTACAGAAGAAGAAGAAGACATTTTAAGTACACTATGCGCAGAACTGTATTCCATCTCCATACTTTCCAGACAACTTTGATCTTCAAAAATTTAATTACAATATCAATATCGCTATCTACTGTCTTTCTGATTCCACTGCTTTTATTTTCCTCGCTCGTTAATAAATTTTCTCTTTTCTCATATTATTTTACACTCAGTAACCCCCTTGCGTCTAAGTGGCTTTACTGCTTTTTCGTTGGGGGGGATGATTAAAAAACAAAATCTGATCGTCCTTTCCCTCTGTTTGAATCCCAATATCATTTTAAGAAATCATGTCTCTTTAAATGTATATTCAGAACCTGGCTTCATCGTGAGTTAACCTAATTCGTAACCCAACCTAAACAATGAAAATAAGAGTCATTAGAGAAAATGTTAATGATTTTGTTACGGATGAGAGCTATGGTAGAAAGATTTATTCTCCCTATTTCCCCCATTATGGGCATTATTATGTCCATGATATAATAACACGGTATTTCACGGACGGAACGTAACGGCAGAAATATATATATATATATATATATATATATTTTATGTATATATATATATATATATATATATATATATTTTATGTATATATATATATATATATATATATATATATATATATACTATGCGGATAATAATATAAACACAGGTACCTCGTAAATATCGGTAAATAGAGTATAGCATGATGAAAAAGACGCCAGACTTGACGAAAACAAAATTTTATCATCTAAATGTTTATGTTATTATTAAGAGAAAAGAATAAAGTATTTTGGGAGTATATTTATATATTTATTAATAGTTCCTAGCACGTCCCAAATTATTGTTAAATATCTTGTTTTTTGAGTCAGCAAAATTGATAGAAAATCTATCATGTCAACTATTTTTTCCATTTTATAAAAAATGAACATCTCAGTTTCAAATTCTTTTCAAAATCCATTATAATTTTTTCAAAATTCATTTTAAGAAAAATAGAGATTATAAAGTCTTATTTAACATGTTTTGAAACAAACATTACTCACTTTCCGCGCCGAAAAGATGTAGATGTAAGATGTTTAAAAGTGAGACAAAGCAGGTCATAATATCTGATGTCACTTGACAGATGATGTTTTATGATTTCATGACGTCATGACAGTTTACGTGATGAAAAATCGTACGGAAGGACAAAAGTGACATCATTATTTAGATTTAAGTAAACAAATTATTTACCTCGTTATTTTTAAGGAAAACATTCAGCGCTCTAATTTATTTTTTTTGTATTTAGCTTTCGCCTTTACGATGCTTTGTGGAAAATATTTCTGTTGAGAGTGAGATTAAAGTTCATAAGAAAGGTATCTAATTAATTTATAGGTACATTTCTTATGAAATTTTATTAGAAGTGTACATAAAATACTATAATTTTATATACATTTATTATAATTTACTGTGTTATTTTTATTTCCTTTTACGTATCATTATTTTTTATATTTCATTTATGGAAAAATGTTATAACTGAGATAATATAAAAATAAGATCATATAAAATTCATAAGATGATACTGATACTTGTAGGTACCCTTCTCAGTTGAAATTGAAAAATCAAATTAGCTTTTTCACACGTGTTTCGCAGAAATAAAGGCCCTAACAGCGGAGAACAATGCTTAACTCAAATAATGCGACTGTATTCTTGCTGTTTTTCCCTATTTTGTTTATTCCAGCCGTTTTATGGACACATAAAATTACATTTCTTCATTAGTGCGGGTCTACTGATTGTTAGAAGCTATACATTTATAACGCTGTAAAAATAGATTTATTTAATAAGACCATTATCTAGACCGAATGCCGTTTTCACTAGTTTTAGAATATTTTAACAACTTTAATGTAAAAATAATAAAATAATTTAAGAAATAACAAAAAATCGTTTTAAAAATTCATTTTTCATCGGGAAAGTGTTTTGCTTACAAACAATATTATCCATATTCATAAAAACAACTAAACGCAACTAAAAGCATTTGAAATTAAATAATATATTTCTTTTATTGAGTTTTGTATGATTTTCAGGTGGGGGGGTCCAATTGAAAAAAATCATGATTTGCTTTCCTCAATGCCGTCTTCCTTTAACTAATATAATCACTAAACTAAACAATATTGAATTTCTAGAGTTTTCATAAAATTAGTTTGGGGAGTGGTAATAAATATAAAAAAGTATTTTTACAATGAAACATACTTACAATAATTTCCATCATTTGTGAATAATTTTGAAAGTTTCATTAACATCCGACAATTATTTTTATTTTTGCAAGATTGTCCAAATTAATGTCTGTCATACAAAACAAAAATAATCAAAAGTTAGAATGTTCTTTCCTCTTAATAATAACATAAACATTTACACGATAATATTTTGTTTTCGTCAAGTTTGGCGTCGTTTTCATCATGCTATGCTCTTTTTAGCGATATTTCGGAGGTACCTATATATAACATATATCTACACACCAAAGGAGACTATGAGGAGAAAAAAATGGAAGAATCCTACATGGAGATACTCCTGTGTCTGGAGAAGCCATGTTTAGGACGCCAGATTCAACTGGGCCAGATTTATTTATGTCCCATGCGAGGACATATTCCATGAACGGGAAACAGCTAGTCTTCGGTTTTTCCAAATTGAAGATTGTGAGTTGGAATTTCATTCTATATTTGGGAAAGATATATTCCCAAAGGAACTTGTAAATTGCTGTGGGAAAAGAGTTAGTGGGGAGTGGCTAAAAAAGCAACCTCTCGCTTTGGGTGCTGTAAAATGAACAGAATTTTACAGCAGATGTTGTCACTGTATGAAGTGATATCACTAAGTGACCATCACCTGACCCGTGAGACTTTACACAAACAAATGATCCCTCTCTCTCTCTCTCTCTCTCTCTCTCTCTCTCTCTCTCTCTCTCTCTCTCTCTCTCTCTCTTCTTGTTTTCCCACCTTAAGAAGTGAAGGTGTCTTACCCCGCGATAGTCATTTTGTAGGTGAATTACCATTATTAGCAGTCTGGCAACTTAGAATGCTGCAATTTGGATTGTTGCGCATGATTGTACGGGCGTATGCAAAAAAGGTGCTCAGATATATGCAAACGAAAAGTGCACTCTCTGCCTGTGCATCTACGTGATGCAATTGTAAGAAACACAGCAAATGCATTTTGATCGTTGCCTCTTTTTGTTTGCAATATTGAATATTGCCAATTACAAAAATTCGACATAAAAACACCAACAGTTTTATTCTCGCACTTCCCACTTCCGTTTTCTTGCGTCACTGATAATTACAATTTTCTAGAATTTAAATGCAACGTCAATCGCCATCTTCTATCACTTAGAATCCCGTACATCTTTCGTCCTTTCCTCAATTCTCCCAATACTCTGTCTTTTTTCTCACTTTCACTCCCTGTACCTCCCTGAATACTAGTTGCATTCCCTCCTTGCTTGGAGTGAAATAAATAAACAGGAAATAAAACAAACAAACAAAAATAAAATAAAAAGTATTGACAGGTCATAAAATCAAACAACATCTACCAATTTTATATGCACCATCCCACAGACGTTAAGGTGTGTTTTATTCTTTCTCCCGAATATGATATACAATACCTAAATGTTCTCCAGTTTCTTTCATATATAATAGCTGCTATTGGGAAAGTTAAATCACTATCCCTTCTTTCAATTTGTAACCAGTATGAATCCACAAAGATGTCTCTTTTTTTAAATCAAAAATGATTATTTTATTGGCTTATATATATATATATATATATATATATATATATATATATATATATATATATATATATATATATATATATATATATATATCAGAAAGAGTAAAACATGTTATCAACAAAAAATGACCCCAGCACCGATCGATATGCCCGTACAGATATTTTGCAACATTGCCATTAAATGTAATGAATGGCGATACAACTCACTTTGCTTATTAATTTAAAAGCTTTAATTTCGTCAGCAAACCATTTAAATCGAAATGCCATAATCAAAAGTGAAACAATGAAATCAGGCTTGGCCCATGATATATGGAAAGAAAAGAATGGTAGCCAATCGCTTTAAAACGAAGCACTGAATGTGAATTTGTGAGTTCAGTCTTTTAGGTTTGGTAATACAGACTTACACTCAAGAAACAAGTTAAGCAATAAAGGTGCAGTGCTAACAGATTAACAAGACGTGATTATCCCAGATGGAGACAGCGAAACGAGAACAATATACGCCAATAGAATAAATAAAGCAGAACAGTATACACGAGAAAAATAAACAAACGAGAACAGCATTGCACCAGTAGAATAAATAATCGAGAATTGTAATACACCAGCAGAATAAATAAACGGGAAAAGTATACGGCAGTAGAATAAATAAACGAGAACAGTATTTTACGAGCGGAATAAATAAACGAGAACCCGACTACAAAAGTAGAATGAATAAATGATAACAGTATACACTGTAAAACAAATAAATGAGAACAGTATTACACCAGTAGAATAAATAAACGAGAACAGTATTACACCAGTAGAATAAATAAACGAGAACAGTATTACACCAGCAGAATAGATAAACGAGAACAGTATTACACCAGTAGAATAAATAAACGAGAACAGTATTACACCAGTAGAACAAATAAACGAGAACAGTATTACACCAGCAGAATAAATAAACGAGAACAGTATTACACCAGCAGAATAAATAAACGAGAACAGTATTACACCAGTAGAACAAATAAACGAGAACAGTATTACACCAGTAGAATAAATAAACGAGAACAGTATTACACCAGTAGAACAAATAAACGAGAACAGTATTACACCAGTAGAATAAATAAACGAGAACAGTATTACACCAGTAGAATAGATAAACGAGAACAGTATTACACCAGTAGAACAAATAAACGAGAACAGTATTACACCAGCCGAATAAATAAACGAGAACAGTATTACACCAGTAGAATAGATAAACGAGAACAGTATTACACCAGCAGAATAAATAAACGAGAACAGTATTACACCAGCAGAATAGATAAACGAGAACAGTATACAGCTGTAGAATAAATAAACAAGAACAGAAAGAATAAAATTTCAAAGTAACATATATAAACAGATTCACCGTCTTTAGTGAAGAACGAATGATTCAATGGGAACTCATAGCCCATTTTGCTAGCTCCACAATTTCTTCCCCTTCATATTGTTGTCAAATGTACATTTTTCATCGCACGTCACAATCCCAGCGTGCGGTACCTTTGAAAAATTCATGAAAGTCACACCAAGGGTTTGACTAAAGCCTTGTGAGTGAAATTGGGTAGACGCATCCGTCGATGGTTGTGCTAGCACGAAGTCACAAGTCATCGTGGCCGAATGATGAGTGTGCTGGCCTTGTTCACACTGCTGAACACGCCGGGTAACGCTCTGTCTCCGAGAGAGTCTAACTATGTTCCGCTCAGTATAGTTGCAATATAAGCCATAGGTGGGCTCTGTGGGTGTTAAACAAACACGAATATGCCTGAACAAGCTTCTGCAAAAGGGATTGGCTAGACGCCGTAGTAGACGGCAAGTTTCGAATACAGTATTTATTTATCTTATGTATGTATATAGGTGTGTGTATATATGTATATATATGTGTATGTGTGTGTATGTATATGTATATATATATATATGTATGTATATATATATTTGTGTGTGTATGTGTATATATGTATGTGTATATGTATGTGTATGTGTGTGTATATATATGGGTATGTGTGCACACGCCTATATGTATGTATGTATATACGTGAAAATATTAATATTTGTTGTGTATGTGTGTATACGTATGTGCTTTTAAACATAGAAATTTAGGTCCTTGCTAGTTTAGATAATCGTTGTTTTTATATGTTTATATTATAGTTGTGACCTGTAGTCGATATTACCTTTGTCAAATTTTCTTGATTACACAGCGGCCCTTTTATAAAGGCCCTTCAGTTTTAGTTTCCCAACCCACCTCCTCCCACCCCTTTTTCTTTTCGTCTCTATCTCTCATCTTCTGAGATTTAAGATTTTATCGTCTATTGTGTGTGTATGACACCAATAAATGGATACACTATTCCGATGTATCTTTAATTGTATCAGACATTTGGAAATATGCATATTTTTCTCACTTAAACCGTCTTTGTCTCCCCTCTTTAAAACTTCTCTGTTAAATTTTGGTCCCCCCTTCATCTTTAGACATTCCTATTCTTCTCTCGTCTGTTACCCCCCCCCTCTGGCTTTCATTCACTCTAGCATTCGTCCGACACTCTCATACATACACTCTCACTAAATTTTTTTTTTTTTCCCGGAGATGTTTTTTCTGTTTTCTTTTTTGAAATTGTAGGTCTGATGAATTGGGTCGTATTTACGATTCCAATGGTATAAACTATGACCATGGAATATTAGTGTTTAAGCCTTTTTATTATATCCTTACTCTGTCCTGGACATTGAGTTCTACCTAGATTCTATCCTCTTGGAATTATTTTTTATACATATATGTATGTGTATGTATGTATGTATGTATATATTTTTATATTTTAGATATATGATTGCATATGTATGTGTATATTAACCACTAATATTATCAATATATATATATATATATATATATATATATATATATATATATATAGCCTCCTAGCAAGCTGAGATCCACCTTAAACAAATTTCTTTCCCCTCCAACGAAGTCTTGCAAAGACAAATGGCGATAGCGGATGTGTGAAGGGAGTAAATTTTGTTGAATCTTCTAATCTTGAACCTGCACTTTGGCGGTGAATTTAGTCATCAACGTCATCATCATAACGGAAGCGATCAATAAAATATGAATTATATTCTTGGATACGAGATAAAACCGAAAAATACAAGTATAAAATTTGTCTCTTAGGTTATTGATGTCATATTCATCACCCCGAATCCATTGTCTCGCGGACGAACCTTTGTGGCACAAGGCCGAAGTTCGGTTTACTCGTCAGGAGGTATCGACAACTGTCTGCCGATTTTCTCATTTTCTTTATTTAAAAAAAAATATAAATTTAATTTGTGTTAGACAGTTTTTTTCGTTTTTATTTTTTGGGTGCATATTTGTGTGTGAACATATGTACACGTTTGTATTGTGTGTTGATTTTCTAAGCGTAGATTTGATGTGGCACAAAGCTGAACTTATGGGTTCCTTAACAAGGATCGAACTCATAATGAGTCATTATTGTTCTCCACGAGGCAAGCTTACTAACCATTACACCCCGTAGAGGTATCCAGGCCGAAACAAGTGTTATAGTTTCCTTTTATAGCATCTGATACTTTTTGACCAGACCTGGAGTGTGTATATATATGTATATATATATATATATATATATATATATATATATATATATATATATATGTATATATATATATATATATATGTATGTATATATATATATATATATGTATATATATATATATATATATATATATATATATATCATTCTGCTGGTAAAACATTTCGTGTCTGAAGAAGGCCCTTCTATAGACGAAACATGTCACTTAAAATTTTCCCGTTTTGCTATTAGCTTACTTAATACAAATTGATAAGTGAAATGGATATGAACATGGATAGAGATATATAAGAAGAGTAATATATATATATATATATATATATATATATATATATATATTAAAGACATTTATGATATGTTTAACGTTCTTTTTATAGATACAAGTATTTCAGCAAATGCTCTGTTTTTATAGATACAAGTATTAAAGCAAATGATCTGTTTTTTAAAACAGAGCATTTGCTTAAATACTTGTATCTATAAAAAGTACGTTAAACATATCATAAATGTCTTTAAATAAATTGTCGGACTTTATCCAATTCAAATATATATATATATATGTATATATATATATATATATATATATATATATATATATATATATATATACCAGTGTGAGTTTCTAAGCCTGTCTTAGATGTGGCACAAGGCCGAAATTATGCGGCACTTGTACGCGTGTAGAATTTCGTGTTTATTTCCTCTCTTATTCCTTTTCTTTCTTTTTTGTATCTTTCGTCTCTGAGTTGGGCACCCGATAAGAATCGTCGAATTCTATGGACAAGCAAAATGGTCTCTTAGACGAATTCGCTGACAGTGATGTTACAGTAGGTACGCAAATATTTATTTATCTAGTTTAAGTGGAGTGCTCAATGAAGATCGAAACCGTTACCCTAGGGAATTGGTTTTGGCATGTATCGAGCATTATTTTGTTTTGTCACGTGGGGTTCCTGAAAAAATGTTCTGAAGAGCACAGGCTTTGTCGAGAAAACGAAGCTTGATTACTGACGATGCACTTCTGTAGTAGTAAAAGATAACACTACTTGGTAAATGGATTCCTTTTTTCACAGACTGGATTTGCTAAATTCGATCGTGATTTTCTTGGTTTCTCCCTCAAAATATCTGGTAGCCATTGACCAATTAAAGTGAGGAGATGCCCTCTGATGTTGTCGAAAGATCTCAGGCATTCTTCAATGTTCCCGGATGTTCTCGAATGTGTATTCTACTGAATTTGTATTTCCGATTGATTGAATTTTCAACTTCACGGTCTTTCATGAAAGCATTTTGCCATCGGATTCAAGGTTCCAACTGGATGTCCTCTGTGTTGAATAAACCTGCTTCTGGGAAGAAACTGGAAAGAAAAGTAAATCCCGGCGAATAAAAATGCCAATACTGGTAAGTGTATTGAAAGGAATTGCAGCTAATGTGCTTTTTAACGATTAGTGAATAACAAGCAAAATTGTTTCAGTATCTTTCTTTCAAGATAAAAAGAGAAAAAGAAGAGCCCATGATATGGCGATATATATATATATATATATATATATATATATATATATATATATATATATATATATATATATATATACTGTGTTGATTTATAAAATTATATATCGTTATATCATACATATATATATATATAGTATATATCGTGATATTACATATATATATTATATAACGATATATATATATATATATATATATATATATATATATATATATATACATATATGATATAACGATATATAATTTTCTATAATATTATAAATCGATAAACAGTATTTATAAAAATAATATGACAAATTGGAAAAAAAGTTCTGTCACGTGTTTCATCCGTTAGGATTTCATTGGACCGAGCTTTGTTGATGTTGCCACATCTACACTTCACCTAAAAATCAACCAATCAAGATCATCTAATGAACTTCTGTTCCCATCAAGACAACAACATAAAATCTGAAATGATCATTGATTTCTATTTCTGAACACTCAGAATATGCAGCCCTCAATATTTACACAAAGAGGAGTGATATATTGAAAATACTTTCAAGACCAGTCAATACTCCCTTCAATGCAAAACAAAAGGCTCATAAAAAATTCTAAAATAGAAAAGCTGTCCTTCCTGAAAAACCCAACGAATCAGAAAAATATATTATTCTGCTCACAAATTCTATCACAACTACAACTGTAAGAATTTAATCTAAGATCAACATCAAATCCATCACAACTACATCTAAAAAAAATCAAAACTTAATCAATAAAAAACAAAATATGATGCCAAAACTTGAAGGAGAAATTTACCCTATCGAGTGGAACTTTTGTCAGAATGAATACATTGGAAAAGCCTCAAGAGGTTTAAATAAGAGTCTATATGAACACAAAAGGGACATTTTAAAAAACAACACACAAATTGCATTAGTTGATCACCGTAACGAAACTGACCAGAATTTTGACATAGGGAATGCTACTTTGATAAAAGGAGAAAATAATCCACTTAGACAAAAATGTCTGGAAAGCGCCTTGAGCATTAGTTGAGCCACAGTAAGATTGCGCTCAGGCTCTTACAATATATCACCATTCTTGGCAGATTTTATGTTTTGAAAATATGGGAGAGTCAGGGACAAATGTGACGGTTGGAAAAAGTAAAAGGAAAAGAATACAGATGAATTTGAAATATTCTTCAAAAAAAAAAAATTAATATTCTCTCAAAAAATCTTTTTAAATTACCAGCATCTTTTAAACTACCTCGTTTCCTGCGCATGTGTAGACGTCGCAACATCGACAACGTCCAGTCCGATGAGATCCTAACGGATGAAACGCGTGGCAAAAAACTTTTTCCAATCTGACATACTATTGTTACAATATACATACGTAATAATTAAGTAATTCTCTGAGTCTGAAAGAAGCCTCAACAGAATGCAGAAAGTGGACGGCCGTTTCGTCCTATATTTGGGACTCAGCAGTGCGCATCCACTACCGAGAATTGAAACCCGGCCAGTTTGGTCATCACGCAAACGTCATACCAACTGTTCAACGGACCTCGGTGACGAAGATGTAGCAAATCAGACTCAATATAGCGTAGCTCGGTCACATATTCCGTGGTTTAAATTCTCGGTAGAGGATGCGCACTGCTGAGTCCCAAATATAGGACGGAACGGCCGTCCAGTGCTTTCTGCATTCTGTTGAGGTTTCTTTCAGACTCAATGAATTACTTAATTATCATTATCAAATCCTCCTAACAATTTCTATCATGTATATATATATATATATATATATATATATATATATATATATATATATATATATATATATATATCGACAGAACTGAATAGTTCTCAGCTATGCCTCAGAAAATATATTTTAAATCCGTTTTTGCATGCGGCGACAACCTTTTAACATTGGATCTCTCTCTTTCTCTTTCTCTCTCT
The DNA here is from genome assembly GCA_964036315.1 of Acanthosepion esculentum. Lineage (NCBI taxonomy): Eukaryota > Metazoa > Mollusca > Cephalopoda > Sepiida > Sepiidae > Acanthosepion > Acanthosepion esculentum. The sequence continues at coordinate 15,409,505 of OZ038491.1, forward strand.
CTCTCTCTCTCTCTCTCTATATATATATATATATATATATGTATATATATATATATATATGTGTGTGTGTGTGTGTGTGCGTGCGTGCGTGCGTGTGTGTGTGTGTGTGTGTGTGTGTGTGTGTGTGTGTGTGTGTGTGTGATGTTAACGGTCAGAGTTGAATTAGGCCAGGAAACATTATTATCAAAAAGTGCTCAATAAACGTGTAAACAAAAGTAAAAATAACCTGTGGAGATTTTAACTTTAAAAATCAGGAGGTCAGTTGAATCCGCTACCTTGGTTTCAACCTTACGGCTTCATCAGGAGATTTTTTATCAGATGACCACCTGACGCATTTTTAGAATTAAATCTTCAAGCTGGCAGTGTCTTCCCATACGTGAAACCGAACGCAAAATTAAAATATGTGAACATTAAATCCAACCACCCTTCGAACATGATAAAGCACATTCCTAAAGGACGTTATCCAGAAACGCTTCTAGTAAAATAATTTTTGAGGATAAAAAGGAAGTATATGAGAAGAACTTAAAGCTAGAAAGTCACAAAACCCAACTAGAATTTAAACCTCAACAGATCAAGCACCATACGAAGAACAATTCGATGAAAGAAAAAAATATTATTTGGTTTAAACCCCCTTTTAACTTATAGGTAAAATGTAGTATAGGTAAATTATTTTCAAGTTGCTTCCTAAACAATTACCAAAATATTCAAAATTACGTAAGATATTCAATAAGAACACGGTTAAATTAAGCTACTAGTAATTTAGAAACAATAATACATAGATAAAACGCCAAATATTTTTTCCATTTTTGAAAACAAAAACACCTACTGTACCCACAAGCAAATTTAAATCTTGAGCAATTTTTCGATATCCCTTACGATCTGTGTGCAACTTTATAATCTTCTGTCGCATATCGTTTGACAATTATTTTGTTTTAACCATTTTCAGAAGATTAGATAGCAGGACGGATTTTACTGTATCAAACCTGTTATCACTATGTGCCAGTCGAGTGACGTGCTTGGTTAATATATATATTGAAGACGACCTGTGATTGGTTGAATTACGAACCATCTCAACATAACTGAAAATAGATTTAAAATAACATGTTTCCGTATTATTTGTAAGGTGTCAAATACTTTTGCACACAGAAAAATTCGAAAATTTGCAATAGAAGTTCTCAATTTTCCCTTGTTCGATAATGTTCGTTAAAATATTTGAACTATCATTCAAATTAAAATATTTTTATTGTGAAATTTATAGAGAGCCGATGTCTTAAATACTTTTGCTACCCACTGTTGCCAACAGCTTAGTGGTGAGAATCCCCAATTGATGCCAATACAGTCGGGTTTTGGTCCTAGCTAGAAACAACCGGACGTCTAGTGACACTGATGAGCTGTGATACAGCGAAACAGTTTGTCTGTGGGTGACTATATATATATATATATATATATATATATATATATATATATATATATATATATTCCTTATAAATGTAAACATGATATCACGTAAAACATTCTAAAGCATAGCATCAACCCAGCTAGATCAAGAAGTGCTAATATAGGCAAATTGTTATATTGAGTAGTTGATAATAATTCCACTGTTTAAGAAAAAAAATATCAACGCAATGACGTGTACTTAGTAAAATGACGCATATTTAATTAAGAAATAATGTCGGATTAAAAATAAGCGATCCTCAGACGAATGTATACAAACTTTTAGGATAGGACAATCCGGTTTGCATTGAGATTTTCCTTTTCCTAAACTCTGTTACAGAGAAAGTAACCCGACATCATTAATAAAAGCTTGATGTAGGATTACATGTCCCACGTAGAAAGAAAGATATTTCTCAGTCGTTTTCAAACTTATACATATATATATATATATATATATATATATATATATATATATATATATATATATATGTATGTATGTGTTTGTGTGTGTTTGTGTGTGTGTGTGTGTATTTATGTTCAATACTTATTTGAGGTCTGCTCATATTTAATTTCACAGTTTCAACTGTCAACTTTGCGAAAACAGTTGAAAAAATTAATCATATTTTATTTTGAACTTTAAATTTACATTGAAAGTTTACATTTCCAATTGTTAAACTAAAAAAACACAACAAATAGTCATATTTTTAATGTTGCAGGTAGCTCCCGAAATAGACTCTTGTAACTAGAAAAGGATTTTTGAAGACAGTGTATATCAATGTACGTTTAAAATGTATCTTTTTTCTTGTGATAAACTCAATAATTCTTGTCGCAAGTCCCGATGAGTGTTTGTAAAATTACGAAACTTTCGAGTTAAGAGTTGCCCTCTATTACATTTAATTATTAGCAGAAATTCTGTTAAAATTAATATATGTAACTGTTATGATCCAAGGTTAGGACCAAGGAAGAAGAACACGAACACAAGAGCAGAAATAAGAAAGATATATTACACGGAATAATAATACAAGATGTGGAAGGTGTTAGTATGACTGTCAGTCTGGTTTGGAGTGAACTACTATCGGCTCGACTCGATTCCGTCTCGATATTTAACAACCCTCCCACGTGGGTTGCATGTGGCACAAGGCCGACTTAATGTGGGTTCTCCGAGCCCGTAGGCTCGGCCAAAAATATGCTCATTTAGAACCCGTATAACGGGTTCAGGGACTGTCTACCTCCCCGGACGAAACTTTTCCCATCGGCAAAGCCTCGTCAGGGTTCCTCTCTGCCAAAGGAGATAGTTCGACAGATGTCGTAAACAGTCAAAGACTGCTCATGACTCGATTGCCACACGATATTTGATATTTAGCATCCCACCACACGGGTCGAATGTGGCACAAGGCCGCTTTAACGTTGGCTTACCGACCCCGTAGGCTCGGACAAAAATATGCCCATTAGAACCCGTATAAACGTGTTCAGGGACTGCCTACCTCCCCGGACGGAACTTTGCCTTGCGGCAAAGCCTCGTCCGAGTTCCTCTCTGCCAAAGCAGAGAGTTCGACAGATGTCGCAAACGGTCAAAGACGCGGTTGCCTATCGTCCCTCTCTCTTGAGAGCGGCAGCATTTATAGTGTCAGGAAGAGTTCACTCTGTCGTTATAGGTAAGGATCCATAACAGGAACATTTAATAATGTGACGTATGTTAATTGCCATTAATAATGCCGAGTATTATAAAGCTCATCCAAATATATATATATATATATATATATATATATATATATATATGTCTGTGTGTTTGAGTGTGTGTGCGCGCGCGTGTATGTGTGTATGTTTTACTTGGATGTTGTCTCTGAGCCTGTTGTCACCTGGTGTCCACTTTTAGATTTGCACACGCTCTATCACTAACACTGAAAGTTTTTATCCATAAAATATCTTAAAACTATATATATATATATAGAGAGAGAGAGATAGAGTGAGAGAGAGAGATAGATAGATATATATATATATATATATATATATATATATATATATATATATATATATATATGTTATGGTCCAGGTTAGGACCAAGGAAGAACAACACGAACACAAGAGTAGAAATAACGAAGATATATTACACGGAATAATAATACAAGATGTGGAAGGTGTTAGTATGACTGTCAGTCTGGTTTGGAGTGAACTACTATCGCCTCGACTCAATTCGTCCATCTCTCTTGAGAGGCGTAGTATGCATCGTGTTAGGAAGAGTTCATTCTGTAGTTATAGGTAAGGACCCATAACATATATATATATATTACTATGCTCAGACATCCCCATGGGTGTTCTGATATATTTCACTTCTCAATCTGTATGTGTTAACCTAATAGTAATTTCTGACCTTAGATCTCTTGTTGTGTTGGGGCCAAGAATAAAATGTGTATACAACAAAAATTCAAGGAATTAACGCATGACCACACAGAATTCACATAGATAAAACACTTCTTAATGTGTGAACTGTATATATGATTACAATATATTCTATTTCTTTAAGGCATAGGGAACAGGGATCTCTTGAGTGAGTCTATCGGAAACTTTTCCAATCTAATTATTATTATTATTAGTTGTTATTATTATTATTTATAATCGTTAATAATAATATATATATTTTAAAGTTGCAAATTTCATAGGGGAAGTGTGATCATTAACGGATTCTTGAGAGAGAGACCATGTGAACATGGGAATCAAACTGAGTTTTTATCTATCTAAACCTATTCTTATCTATCTATCTATCTTTCTAAGTCTATGAATATCTATCTAATTCAATGAAAATCTCTCTAAGTCTATGAATATCTATGTATATATCTATCAGTCTAAGTATATGAATATCTATGTATATATGTAAGTCTATGGATATCTATCTATCTCTCTCTCTCTCTCTCTCTCTCTCTATATATATATATATATATATATATATATATATATATATATATAAGTCTATGAATATCTATGTTTATATCTATCTAAATCTGAGCTCAACTGCGGTAAGCTCCAACAGGAACATTTCCGAGTGTTTGGGTGTCAATCTGAGGACAGTGCAAAGGATTCGGAAAGAGGTAGATGAGTCTAATGGTGATTACGAATGTAGAGCAGCTCGGAAAGCTCACTCTGGTCATTCTGATAAGAAAAGATCTCCCGAACTTCTTGGTGAGGGTCTCAGGCTCAATACGGAGGCCTACATCAAGTGCCTTGAGGAGGTGGTGCTGCGTTGGGTCAAGAGGGTGGCTACTGGAAGACCCTATGTCTGACAACAGGGCTCTGCACCATGTTATGTAGCAAGAAAACCAAGTCAAAAATATTTTTCTCAAAATGAGATGTAAGTATTATTTTCATTTTGCGTCATTTAGACGGCAATTTATCCATCGCACCCTGCATATATATCAGAGTCTATTTGCTTTCCTTCTCTCCCTCATACCTTGTACATCTCCAACGTATCAATGTAAAAAGTGTTGTGGTTTCTTATTTACTTCTAAACCTGATTTATTCGAACTGCTGTAATACACGGAACTATTATTACACAACGCACTTTATGCTTCTCGCATACAATTCAACTTTTCATATATTTCGCCATCGGTTATCCGCTCAACAACCCTTGTCTGCCTCCCGGCAAATCCATGTAAAACAGCAACTCTTTGGGAATTCTTTAAGCGTCATCGCTGTATACACTTCAGGGATTGCTTTTCTCCGATTTCAAGGAATCCTGGTATAGGACGATCGATTACGCGTGCTTTTAGCAGAAATTGGCATGGATCTGGCGTAAGTTGGCATGTTGCAAAGATTGTAGCAGCGTTCATGTCACGACCAATTAATTTTCTATATCACCAGGATGGGTAACACGGCAAGAAAGAAAAGTGAATGCGATTAAATCAAGAAGAAGAACAGGAGGTCGATTATGAAGGAGGAAACAAGAATAAGACGAAGAAGGAAGGAAGAAGACTATGATGAAGGAAGAAGAAGAAAAGATGAAGAAATACGACGATGATGATGATGATGATGAAGAAAGAAGAAAAAGTAAAAGATGAAGAAAAAAGAAACAGGACGAAGAAAACGGTTATTATGAAAGACGAAAAGATGATGATGATGATGATGATGATGATGATGAGGAGGAGGAGGAGGAGGAGGAGGATGATGATGATGATGATGATGATGATGATGAAAGAATAAAAATGAAAAAGATGATTTTGATGATGATCATATATGATAGAATGATTATGATGATGAAAGAAGAAAAAGTAAATGAAGAAAAAGAGGAAAAATGAAGAAAAAGTTGATTGTGATAGTGATGATGATGGAAGACGAAAAATAAAGAAGAGAATGATAATGATGATGATGATGATGAACGAAAAAGTAAAAAGATAACAAAAGAAACAGGACGAAGATAAAGATGAAGAAAAATGTTATTTTGAAAGACGAAAAAAATGATGTTGATGATGAGGATGAAAGAAGAAAAGTAAATGATTATGGAAAAGAAGAAAGATAACGAAGAAATAAAGATGATGTAGATGATGATGATGATGAAAGATTAAAAAATGAAAAAGATGATTATGATGATGATGATATATGAAAGCATGATTATGATGCTGATGAAAGAAGAAAAATTAAAAGATGATGAAAATATGAAAGATGAAGAAAAAGATGATGCTGATAGTGATGATGATGAAAGACAAAAAATGAAGAAGAGGATAACGATGATGATGGTGATGATGATGATGATGATGATGATGAGGAGGAGGAGGAGGAGGAAAGTGAAAAGGTGGAAGAAACAAGACCATGAAAATGAAGAAGCAAAGAAGAAGAATAAAGAAGAGAATGTACGAAGAAATGTTACAGACATATAAAAGGATTTAAAATTACGTGAAGGAAACTTGATTAAAAAAGAAACGAAGAGAGAAATAGGAAAATGAAGAAAAGAATATAGGATAATGAGAATTAGTTTTAAACTCTTTGAACGCTGAAATGAGAACAACGTTTCTGCAACATCTTTGTTCAATTTGAATCTTTTATGACTGGTAAAGCAACAGTATGAATTGAGAAGGTGAGAAGAAAGACTTTTCGAAAAGGAAGTATATTGATAATGATGAAGATATAACAAATCAAACGAAAAGGGGAGAAAAAGTCCCTCGGGGAAAAAGAAGAGAGAAGAAGACAATGGAGAAGAAGAAAAAGAAAAAAAGAAAAAGATAAAGAAAGAAAAAGGAAAAAGAAATAAAACAAGAACAAGAAGAAAAAGAAAGAGCAAGAAAAAGAACAAACAAGTAGAACAAGAAAAAGAAGAAAAAAGAAGAAAGAGTAAGAAGAAAATGAAGGAAGGAGAAAGAAGTAGAACAAGAAAAATGAAGAAGAAATGACAAAAAAGAAGAAGAAAGAAGTATTAGAACAAATAAAAAGAAGAAAAAAAAGAAGATAACAAAAGAAGAAGAAGAAAGAAAAAGGAAGCAGTAAGAACAAGGTAGTAAAAAGAAGAGGGATTAGGAAGAAAAAAAAGACGATGAGAAGAAAAAAAGAGAAAGAAGAAGAAGAAGAAGAAGAAGAAGAAGAAGAAGAAGAAGAAAGGATAATAATAATATGACAAACATGAATGAGAAGGTATAAAAGACATGAGAAAATTTTGAGCAAACCAACCCAGAGAGAGAGAGAGAGAGAGAGAGAGAGTGACATGGGTTGGTGTTGATAAAAGTGGAGACATACTAATAAGAGAAACGTATAAAAAGAAAGATCAAGAAGAAAGAAAAAGAAGCACGATTAGAGATTGGGAAATAAGGGAAAAGAGCGAGGATATCTAGAATTAGTATTTCTCTCTTGAAATCCGCAAATGTGAGTACATGTCATTCTCTGAATAGAGGTTAAAAGTGATGAAACTGGCGAAATCTGTGAAGTGTAGCAATTGGCGAATTGTCTGAAGTTGTTCAAATGCAGTTAATAAAGTCGTCATTTAAACGGTGAGGAATTCCATTCCGTATATTCTTTTCCGAATCGCCTAAAGTAAAAAGAAAGCAGATTTGGTGGAGGAAACGAATTTTATAATTCCTTAAAAACAAATAAATACCCTGCATTCCGGTCAGATCTTTGCTCGTCTTCAAATACCATTTTTTTCTTTTCTTTTCTTCTTGACTTTAGAACTTGATCTAACGTGCAATGGGTCGTACTCTACGGCCCAAAAGATAAAAGCGTTGGTTGAGTAATCCAAAAACTGACTTGACCCAAAGAGTTGTGAGTTCAATACCTGGCCACAACAGAGAGAACAAAAACTTGGAGAGTTGAGATATCCAAAAAAGCCATGGCACGTAGAATTCGATCTAAACTATACCTCGTGGACCAAATAAAACGTTCGTTTCGAAATTCCAACGTATATCACCTGAAGATGGTTGGAGCATGCAACGGCCGAAACATCGTGAATATATGAAACTTTAGTCTTATATTTTTTCTCAGATTTTACTAATATAACCTTATGCATTATATTTTTCAGGCATATTTTCGACATCTCCATTTTTAGGATTTATTTGCAACCGTTTTAAACTTGAAAAAAATTTTAAACGATTTTATTTCCTTAAGAATTCACCATTCGATAATGAAAAGATTTTTAGTGCCCGAAAGATACTTATTGACATTTACTAAAAAATTGACTGAAAAAATTGTATAAATTACAAATTCTACATTTTTTTGTATGATAGATTCTGGTGAAAAATAAAACCACAATAAAGCAAATTTCCTAGCAGCAGATCTAGCAATTGATTCGATATAATGATTCCATTTCATGTCTGTGAAAAAGGTTAGACCAAGAAAGCGCTGTGAGTTATTTTCCTGGAGGTAAGTATCAGCCGCGATTAGGTGTTCTAAGACGACTAAAAGAAAGCGGTTTCATCTTGGAGGTGTTAAAATTAATGAGCCATTTCTTGCCTCAGTTAAGAGATTAATTAAAAACGAATTTCTTTTTTTACGAATTTTGTATTTAAATTAATTCTTATTTTTTCTGTTTTGAACTATTTTTAATGGTTTTTATAGAATCTATTTGCGTTGATAATTTGCAGCCTATTCATATACCTTTTCTATTTACGTGGTTAGGAAGTCTCGCGTCTTTATATGGCATTTCTTAGTGTCGTTTTTTTTTAATTTAATACTAGCAGTAAAGCCCGGCATTGCCCGGGGTTTTATGTAGTTAAATTGTCGTTTTAATTATTGAACTTACGCACGTATCCGCAGTTGTTGAGGTCACTGATAGGTCGGGAATCTCACTGGTAATAAAATCAATGAGATCAAAGGCAACCGGTTGCAATAGGTGGCTGCTGTGTTGCTTCTCCGTGCTTACTCGAAGACTGTACCCGTTCATATTCGGTTAAGATTTTTAATTCTGGCAATGTAAAATAGTGGTTGCGTTTTCACCGTAGGACTCGCTTAACATATCGGCGTCGGTGGTCGGCAAAGCTGCTCTACTCCAGTTTGCACACGTTCACCTACCCGACCCTACTTAAGTACGGCTTGCTTAGCCCTTGGCCTAGTGGTGAATTTGTGTCCATTCCTTTTTTGGCATAAGGCCGGAGTGTCCATTTATTTAACCGAGAATGATTTGACTTCATTTCCTATGGTAAGATGAAACCCTTCCCCCACCCCGGGAAACTGAGCGGACGAACGCACGTGACCCCCCCCACACACACACACACTCGGTAATTGTCGCGGCGCACGAACAGAGGTTATCACAGCTGCATGTAGGGGGTCAATAGTTGTGTTAAGCGCAATGGTTTGTGAATTAGGAGTACTGGGAGTAGCTGTTGTTGTCGGTTTTACTGCGGATGTTACGGTTTGGGGAAAAACACAGTAAAGGAATGGAGCTTGCAACGCAACATTTGGCTTTCCGTAAAGTTTGAAGCGTTGTACCGTAGAAGTTACTGGTAGAGCTACAATGAAGCACCCACAGCAATCGCTCTTCATAATAGACGCTGGTTCAATAAGTAAGCGAAATACTCAGAACTTATTGCCGACTGGCTAGCACTCAGGTTTCAGCCTATTGAATCGACGCTTGAAGTAGCTGCAGGGAGTAGTGGGGGCATTGTGCATCTCAACTAAAAGTGCCAACCGTTGTGTTAACATCTACGCGTCGCTGACCTCATCGAATACCGCTCTGAATGCCCTGAATTGCATGACACCGTTCAACTGTACCCCTCCAACCCTGTGAGCGCATGCGATTGTATGATTCGATGTTGAGTCTAAAGAAGCGGGTAGAGCACCCAGTAGCGCAAGTACGTTTTGCCTTAGCGCATCACAGTATGAGCCTGAGGTACCACCAGCGGCCAATTGTAGGTGCCAAGTAAATTTTGGAGTTGGAAATAAGTCAACCTCTAAGTATGTCTTGAATCATCTCTTTTTTAAATGGATGGACAACCGTTTAAGTTGACTTCATTAAACACAAAAGTACAGAACGGTACACGCAACACCGGCTGAGTGAAATATGGCGATGGCACTACCGCAAACAGGTCAACAGGTACGTGAGTGAGAAGCAAGGCGAAGACGGAATTAACTGACTGGCCCCAGAAGGATTGCACGATGCCAACTCCCTGCAGCAGACAAATTGTACAAGTGTAGATTAATTCAATAGGCGAAACCTGGCTAAGGCCATTACAGAGATTCCAAACTAATCGCACAAAGATGAAGAGTGATGTCTGTGATGTGTTTCATGTAGCGCTGCCGGTGATCAACTGTATGACGGAACTGAACACTGAAACCTAGGGAAAGCGCATGTCATTGCAAGCTCCCTGTAGCACTCAGCTGTTCAAAAATGTTGGGAATGGATGCAACATCAGCGATGCATTTGCCTGGGGGGCGCTTAACACAATTATCGATGACTGCACAGCGTAGATGGTAGTGGTGCAAAGGAGATGACAGTGGCAGTAGACAGGAGGGTTTGACAGAAAACGCAAGCAACCATTCGAATACGCCGAAGGCAGGTGGAAGGAAATGTTTATCTGCCGCGGTGTAGTAACAATGGGAGACAACTTTCACGGACGTCTGTAAGGCAGGTAGGCTGTGAAGGTGTGGTCAGAGGGAAAACTGGTCTTTGCGTGGCGGTTTGTATTGTCGTCGACCATTTATACAGTCCTGCATAGAGGTAAACTGTCAGCCGCCGCCTACGTCCCATCAACCTACAGAACCTCCTTGTTAACGACATTTTTTGCAGAACCCCTGGGAGTGAAGACGAATACGCCCTCGCTTCTACCTACACGCGAACAGCCTACGTAAAGCTTGCCGTGGGAAAAAACACTGCTCTCCAAGGTGAATTCCCGCGACATGCAGTGTTTGGTCCTGTGATTTATTAATAGACATTGCAAAGCAAAGCCTGACGGGAAACTGCGACCGGCGGAATGTAACGGGCACGTCTGAACACGACGGAGATAGATGCATGCGCGGTATGAATACAGATTCACCCCTTCCGCAGCCGGTAAGAATTGTCGCTTTAATTAAATTTGGTGCCAAAGACTTAACCACCATGTGTGTACCATTTCACTGTTTCGGAGGAACCAAGTTATGCAAAAGCATAATGGGCGCGCCCACTTTCAGTCTCAGTGTGTGAGGCGGAAGTTCGACCGGGTAGTCCGTAAGGTTGTCCGGGTCGGGCGTCCTGTTGATGGATTTGTAGATGTAATCGTCCCCGGGAATGCATTGAAGGAGTTGCTCATTAATGCTAGTAACTGTGATGTTCTTTGGAGCAAGAACAGCTCTTTCAGAGAGCCATTCAAGGTCACAGTAGTTGGCACTAAGATGCGGAAAGACGGCATCTCTGAGCTGTTAATGGGTGTCAACAACTGAACAGTGTTCACACGGTAATGTAGCCTTCTGCGTCTGAAGGCATTCGGCCCTTTTCGAGTGCTAGAAGGCTCCTTGAAAAATCAGCGGACACGTTGTCCCCAGTAGTATGAGCGCGCATGTTGGTCGTCAGGTGCAATGACTGGACATGGGCCCAGAGGTTGCACGACTTAAGGCACGCACGAACAGCATCGGCTCTTGTCCCTTATGGAATGACAGGCAGCGTTTGCCGAAAGTCAACTGACAGAAGGAGAGTCAAGCCACCCATGGAGTCACTAATGTCTTGAAGGGACCTATTCAACGCCTCGGGTGCTTGTTTGTGAGCCATAGTGCACTCGTCCAACACTATGAGTTTACAACCTCTTAATACGTCAGCCTTAACCGAATCTTTTGAAATGCTGCAAGTTGGAATTTCGGCCTTGGCAATGTCAAGCGGAAGTCTAATCATAGAGTGCGCTGTCCGTCCGTCCTCCCGGCAGCAATGTGGCCGCAATCCCGGATGAGGCAACAGCCAGCGCGATGTCTCCGTGCCGTCTGATTTCAGTTAGAATTAGTTTTGTAACGAACGTCTTCCCAATAGCACCGGGTGTATCTAGGAAGAAGATGCCACCGCGCTGTTGTCGGACGGCGTCAATCACCGTGGTGTAAACCGTTCTTTGTTCTAGTAGGAGGCGTAATTCATTCTCTCGGACATAGCGGTAGAGGTCAGCAGTGCAATAAGATGTTTCGCGCAGCATTTCTCATGATAAGTCGGCGGTGCCATCTCTCACCGGCGGAGGTAACCCGTATGTAGTTAGCACAGCTCTACCCATTTCAAGAGCAATGTCTTCAACCTGAATGAATGCCCTATTGTAAATAAGGTCCATGTAGCCCAACTCGGCTGACGGATATTGCCGCGTACAAAATGTCTTCCGAGATTAAGTATTTGTACTTATCCCATAAAGCAGGGGGGGTCACTTATTTCACATCTTACTATTAAGATGGCGAATAAATATCGAAGGGTCAAAGGTGCCTGTAAGAGAGCTTCCTCTGCCATGGTAGCATCCCATTGAGAATCATCCCCCAAAAGGCTTCGTTTAAGGCAAGCCTCTCGGTAGGTGTTGCACATGACGCCGTCAACAGTGCGAATGGCCTCGAAGCTTGTCGGACCAACAACCTCATGAAGCAGAAGCCGGAGGAAGAAGCACATACTGATTTGGTGACACAGTGTAGACCCGACCAAGGCAGCTGTCATACTTTATACCATGGTACCCGTCAACGCTCTAGCCAGACTTCCTGCGACTCCAAATATTGTTCGCCAAAACGTAGTATGATTGAATTTGTGGATATAGCAAAGTTCGAGCAGATTCGTCATGAAGGCACAACATAAAAAAGTTGTGTCTTTCGGGTTTTCGGCGATAGCTGCCGCAGTTCGTTCAGTGAAGTAAATCCGCTGTCCGTTCTCCAAGTGCACTACCAGCTGAACGATTGCTGGATGCCTCTAGTGAATTGGGAAGCTGAAAACGCGCCAAAAAGACTCATTGGTGCTAAGGTACCGCCCAGTTAAGTACTGCGAAACTTCGTCTCGGCCGTTGACCCCCTTAACGCTGAACATGGCGGCATCGCTGCCCTTGTTAACGTACTTACATATATATTTAATGGAGTGGACAGAATTGCAGAGCTCATATTTATATGAGCATTGAATATTTTTAGGAGAAGGGGACAGTAGGGAACCACCCAACTGTTGTCAAAACGGTACCCCCACCCTCCAACTTGCATCGACCGCCCGCCCCAGGCAGGAGTCTTTCGCCGGTACAAAGGATATCCTTCCCCACCGGTTTGCGTCTCATCAACAAATGTCTTAGGAAACCTCTTAGAGCCCGGTGCGCCGTTTTGACAGCAGGTACGTGCCTCGTAGCCTGGACCGCATGGCCCATGGACCATGTGGGATCTCACAGCCTCGAATACGTCCCTGCCCCCATCGATCCGGAATTTCGGCAGAAATGACCCTGTCAATTTGACTGACGTCATGTTTTGTAGAAAGCCAAATGAGTATGTGGGCACAGCAAGCTCAAATCCAAAGTATTACTGGCCAATCGGTCTCGAACACCAATCAGCGACAGCGTACTGCACTCAGCCAATGAGATACTGCTATGTGAAGCATGATCACGAGTGTGTGAATAACAATCAGCTATGTGTGGGAGCAGGCTTGTTATATTTAAGGGAAGTTTTACAAATAGATGCCAACTTATGGAACCCCAAGTAAAATGCAAATTTCAAACACTTTTCTGCACTATATAAGACAATATTTATAAACAACTATTTTGATATGATCAAAAGAATTCGCGAACAAATGAACAGTAATGAAGCACAGTTACTTAATGAAATATACTTTTTTCAAATCAATATGCAAATTACTTAAACCTGAAACGTCATATCCCCAGAAGTAGATAATATATAACTCAGATGTTGAGATTTAGTGTATAATGTAGAATGGAACCTCGGAATTCGCGGGAGAATTGAATTCAAATTTGGCATTTATTAATATAGATATTTATTCCTATATTGAATGATATAACCAGATATTGAACTCACACTCTTTGGGTCCTGGCACCGGATCTAACTAACGCTCTTGGAGAGGGGAATTAACAGGAGATAACTGATAACCGACATTCATTGGACAAGGTACGTGTAAATAGAACAGTCTACTCCAGTGAGCGAAATAAAGGGTTCAGTTCGACATTCCAACCACCTGAAGAAGGCCGGAGCGTACAACGGCCGAAACGTTGTGATAAATATGGCAACAAAGATGAGGACAATAATCCGAATAATGTAAATAGTCCTGGGTTTGACTTCCATTTAAGTTATTTCAAGGATTGTTCATTCAGATAACTTATCTGGAGAGTCGATTTGCGGTGAACTGTTTGGGAATAAGATATTTAACTGACATTAAAGGGGAGAGCAGGTGATGGTAGAAGTATGTCCCTAGTGTTATGAGGGAATGGTCAATTGGCCAACTCGATTGCAGCAGGTAAAAACAAGAAAATAAAACAAAAAAACGATGGCTGTTAGATATTCAGGTTCATTGTAATCCAAATGAAGAACGATGTGATCTCACGTGACTGGCTAAACCAGCCGCCGAAATGGTGACTTTTCCACAAATATTGCAGGTATGTTGTGTCCTAATAACTATGGGACAGATTCTTTTTCTCCCTTCATAATGGGTGATTTTTTTTGGAATGCTTAATTCTCTTCGTCTCAAAATTCCTGCAGCGTTCCCAAATCAATCTTCTCCAGCTAGATTTTTCATTTTTATATTTTTCCTCTAGAAGAATATTATTTATTTTTAGATTCCTAGCCGTAAATAAATTAAATAAAACATCTTGAAAAACGTTCGAGTATATACAAGTAAACTTGTAAATACAATACAGTTTAAAAGATTGAAGCCACCCCTAGAATTAAGATGGGATGAATTTGACAAAGATTGGAAAAAATTAAAAAGAGCCCTAAGAGTCAAAGAAAAAAAGATGGAATCAACTATCAAACTTTTATTTTAAGAAACTTTTGCAACGAATGCCAAAGAAATTGTACTGCAGTAATCAAAACTAACGAAGGATATTTTGGGAGAGAAAAAATTGATTATAAAATGTTTTTTTTCTTTTTGGCATAATACAATTTCGAGTAAAAATCATGTCTCATTTTTTTTAACCATGTAAAATAATTTTCTTTTATTTACTGTACAAAATAACTTCTTTTTGGACCGATTCAAAAAATTACCAGGACTGTCCTCAAAAATTTGAACTCTAATGTAGTGTACATATATACACGGTGGAGTAATGGATAACGGCTTGGATTGAGGAATCAGAGAGCCGAGTTTGAATTCCAGTCGAATCCATTGCATTCACTTACGTGCTAATACCCTTGGGAAAGGTGTGAAGTCTCTTCTTCTCCCTCCAACTATGAGTAAATAGCAGGACAGACTGTGTTCTTTAGCCTTGGATGGCAACTGGTCTAGGAGAAGGACAACTCTGAATTCAAAACCTGCGGAGGGTCGTTTGGGGACCTTGTGGCATTTTGCTCCAGGTCCCTGTATTCGTCCCACCAAAAAGTGTAGATGGCCTTGCACAAAGCATTCACCACTATAATCAAATCTCATGTGTCGGTGTCGGGCTTTCAGTTTCTAGGAACTGACCCTCATACGTCGAGTTCGACGGGAGAGATCATCATATATATATATATATATATATATATATATATATATATATATATATATATATATATATATATATATATATATGAGGATACATGCATACATATATGTGTATGTTGAATGATTACTAAAATCAAATTCATTGTCCTGCAATGAACTCTCCTATCACTCCAATTTTGTAACTAGAAAAAATCTTATTAACTTCATCTGAAAAATAGGATTGATCGATTTTATTATTTTATTTGTGATTAATGTTTGCGTGGGATTTGTATTTTGTGTGTATGCTCTTGCTGATTTTCCCGACAATTTTTTCATATTGGGTTACTTCGTAATTTTAGACACGATTCTTCGTCGTTGTTTTTTTTTAAATTCATTCAGTTCTTTAAACTAATATAGGCTGGTTATTCTAGTGCATTACTCACTAATGGACCTCTGAAAATAGAAACGAATTCGTGCCTGGAAGCAGAGTGACAGCTTTTGCAATCAGTTTCAAACTTAGCTCTCATGAGAAAAGAAACCTTGCAAACAAATCTTTTTATCAATGGAAGAAAAGAAATATCGATTTCATAAAAAAAATTCTAAAAAGCACAAAATCCAATATTTTTTGACCACTGGTTTATGAACATTGAAATACATCGTTTGGATCGTAATCGTTTTTTTCTATGTGCTGTGTCGAATCAAGACGTGGTCGCTCATGGCTCTCCACAATTCCATACCATTTGTATCTCTTAGAAATATTTGTCTTTACCATACATCTCTCTTTCCATTCTGCCATACATCCAGGTTTGTCAGATAGATGGCTCCGTCTGCCCCTTTTGACTTAGATATCTCCTATGTGTGACATACTTTCTAAGCCTTCTTTCCTTATTATTTGCCTAAGAAATTTAAGCATTTTCTTTCTTATTCTAAGTATAAGCGTCCTCCCACGTTACACACGTGCTCCATCCATGGTAATCTCAGAATCCATCTGTAGAACCACATTTCTCCTTCAGATTTGATTTTCGATGGAATGTTCTTGCCGATCAATAATACCCTATATATTAGGTTGATTTGAGCTAAAATAAAATCCCCGTCTTTTTCATTTGTGTTAACCTCCCTTGTTCAAGAAATACTGTAAATTCTGAATAGTTGAAGGTCGTCGTTGCCGGTACCACTCATGCCCGGGTATGGTTCATCCGGTGCCTCCTTCGAGACCAAGTCTGGAATGTAACTGTCTCGGGCATTAATTTGCCTGGTAGGATGGGTTATGACCTTGGCTGGAGCTTTTGGCCGCTTCGATGTCTTTTTTTACTACCTCTTCAGTCTTTCTCCTTTCCTCAAAACGGGAAATAACCGAAATGAATTGCTCTTCGCCGGGATAGATGGTCGGTGGGATATATTTCTCAGTTATTAGGGCTGATTCCAATTTGAAGAAGGTTAGATTTCACTTGGCCTTTCAACTTGCGTTTTGGTGCTCCGCGATTTTGACAAGCTCGTTGTTAATAAATGATCCGCGTCAGTCTTGAAAGGACCGTTCGGATAGCATGTGCTGATCATCTCGGGTGATTTTTTAAAAAAGGCAGCTTCAGGGTTCGACATTCCTGAGCGATTGAGGACTTCTTTGTTGGTGCCATTTGATGTTGAGGATCTGACAAAATTTGGATTATTGGAAACCGACAAACCTTTTCAGGTTTTTTTTCGATAATTAATACATGTCTCCCAAGCGTAGAGCAAGGTGGAGATGACAACGGCGCGGAAACCATCATTTTTATTCAGAGGGAGAGTCAGTGGTAGTTGAATAGGCGATTACTGAGTCTTCAGAAGGCCCAATGAACGGATTTGATGCCGCGGTCGAAGACCCTTTCGCAAGTTCCGGATTGTGAGAGAGCAATGAATAGGTATTGAAAGTCGTTGACAATTTCCAGAGGCAAGTTCCTTATGTTAATAGTAATTTCAGGCTGCAAAAGTATTTTCGTTTTTTACGCATTCACTTCCATTCCAAAGCGATAGTAGGTTTCAGAGATAAACAGTGCTGGTTGCATTGTCGTCTGTGTACTGGAGATCTTCGATGTGGTTAAATCTACAGAAAACTGTCGCCAGATTAAAGTGGGTTTTGTAAAAGATCCATATTCACATCCAAATCACTATATCATCATGCAAGATTAAGAGACTATTGGAATCGATGAGGAAAGCACACTTAACAAAGACTGCGTTAATCCATCCACTTGACGATTTTATACCACAGAATTGATTGTCTCACCACCGCGCACTTCATAAACGACATCTTTTATACCCAACTAAATGCAGGGTGTAATCCTGTATATTTCGAATTTTTTTCCAGGTCGTAATAATTGTCACCTTAGAATATAAATGACCAACTTTTAATCAGTGGTAGCAATATTGTTTCAATACAAACAAATGTTGACTCTTGGTTGAGAATGTTGTGAAAGTAATTGGTCATGATTTGTCAGCATTCTGATTTCCTTTACGAAAGTTATGATTATTGTGTGAAGCGTCATATGGTTTCTAGTTTTGTCAGCTCTAATTAGAATGCTATACAGAGATCATTGTACAAGTATTTAGCCCATGAACTTTTCCACAATTTTGTTTTGCTATTTAAAGTCATTTCATAAAACCTTATTTTATTTCTTACAAACTGGGGCCTCTGATTTTATAACTTTCAACCTGATCTACTCTTGGTCAAGTTCCTATACTTGGATCAGTTCCCCTTAAGAACTAAATTGATGACTCTTCTAGTCTTTCTATGCTATGACGTTTCGTTCAGTTTAGGAGATGTTTAAACAGCCACTTTCAAAAATCTGATAAAACAACAGAATTTATTTTGGGCTATATTATTAGTCCATTCAAGAAACTTTTCAGCAAGCCCGTATAATAATGACCATTCAGAAAAACCCTCGTATAATAATGACCTTTCCGTATACATTATATAGCAATGACGATTCAATACATCCTCGTATAGTAAAGACATTTCAGCACACCCTCGAATAATAATGACCTTTCAGCACAACCTTGTATAATAATGACCTTCCAGTACACACTCGTATAACAATGACCTTTAATTATATCCACGAATAATGATGACCTCCCTGTACAACCTCGTATAAAAATGACCTTTCAGTACACTGTTGTATAATAAAGAGCTTTCAGTAAACACACGTATAATAATGACCTTTAATTACAGCATCATATAATAATGACTATTCAGTAAAGCCTCGTATAATAATGACCTTTCAGTATACTCTCATATAATAATGACCTTTAATTATACCCCCGTATAATAATGACCTTTCAGTACACACTCGTAGACTAATGACCTTTAATTACAAACTGGTATAATAATGACCTTCAAGCACACGCCCGTATAATAATGATCTTTCCGTACACCCTCGTATAATAATGACCTTTCAGTTACCCCGTCTTACAATAATGACCTTTCAGCACACGCTCGCATACTAATGATCTTACCGTAACCCCTTATATAATAATGACCTTTCAGCACACACTCATAATAATGACCTTTCAGTACAACCTTGTATAATAATGACCTTTCAGCAAACGCTCGTATAATAATGATCTTTCCGTACACCCTCGTAAAATAATAATGAGCTTTCAGCACACCCTTGTATAGTAATGAGCTTTCAGCATACGCTCGTATAATAATTATCTTTCAGTACATGCTCGTATAATAATTATCTTTCCGTACACATTCTTTTACTCGCGAGTCCGCCGTGATAACGCTTGATCTTTTTCTCTTCTAACAATCCAATTTGTTGTTAAAAGTTTCTCAAAGGTGAACAAAAATGGAATTGTCATTTCTATTCCTTTCCAACTCACGTTTTAATTTTAATTTTTTTACTTAAATTTAAAAGTTTACATTGTATTATTAAGTTAATCCTTTTTCAAAATTAAGAATTCTTCTGATAATGCGTGATATTTTTGTGGCTTCTTGCTCTATGAAATTCATAACTTCAACATTTTATCAATAAATAATGAACTGAATATCAGTTCTGATAACATTTCGTTTTGTTAGTTTTATTTTCTACTTATTTTTGATTTTATTTCGAATTTATCCTACATATTCCTTATCATTTGCACGTCTTGTACATACGGAATTCAATATTTTGAAGATTATGTCGCGTGAATTCCTCAAAAAGACAAAGTCTTCGTTATATATATGTGATAGCGAAGATTTATTATAGATAAAAAAGTTATCAAGAAAAAGCGTATTTTTGTTGTTCTTACAACATTTCGGTTGAAAGAGTTGGGGAACAACAAATTAAAAAAGAGTTCGATTATTGAAGAAGAATAATGTGAACAATGAAATATGTATTTTAATTTATTTCTTTTCTTCTATTAATTAACTTTTCTTTTCAATATGCTATTTG
This sequence comes from Acanthosepion esculentum, assembly GCA_964036315.1. Classification (NCBI taxonomy): domain Eukaryota; kingdom Metazoa; phylum Mollusca; class Cephalopoda; order Sepiida; family Sepiidae; genus Acanthosepion; species Acanthosepion esculentum. Next base: position 15,429,338 of record OZ038491.1, read on the forward strand.
TTAATATGAACTTTCCTCTATGGTACGTAGATTTTATGAATTTAAGCGCAGTACTAGACTGGCAGTAAGGTCTCATCATTTTATACTTTTAATTACTAGATATAACCGTAAAGTTCTATGCTAACCGTTTGTTTTCTCCTACTTCTCGGTTGTAGAACTCTATCCCTGCTTCTTACTAAACAAACAATTTTGATCTTCAAAAATGAAATATAATTTCATTCGCGGTCTTTGACTTCTTAAAACTCTTCTTCCATTATCCTCTCTCCTCAATAGTAGTTTTCTTATACTTTGTAAGATTCAGTAACTCCTTTCGTCTTTCTTACCTTCCTTTGGGTGAAATGATTAAATAAAGGGGGAGATGAAAAGTTGTCTTCTCTTTCGGCTGCAATCCAGTCAATTTTGATCGTCAAAAATTTAATCAGTTACCTTTACGGTGTTTTATTTTTCTCATATTCTGTCACAGTCATTAACACCATTTGCAAATTAGTAACTTTATTGCCTTGCTTTGTGTGAAATGATTAAAATAATTTCATCATTTTTTGTCGTTGTATTCATTTAATATTTAAACAAACTTAAGTCTTCTGTCAGATATTTGGTGTATTCTCTATCAAAGCTGCAAATTATGGATTGATTACAAGATCTCGGATTCATAGCTTCATTGTAAATTCCGACAGCTTTTCCTTAGCGATATAGTATATGCATCAGCAAGTCGGCATATATTTTTTAATTCAGTATTGTCCTTCTACTAGACTGGTTGCCAGTTTGTTCTATTATTTAACCTTAGCTGGGGGAGAGTAAAATTGATTCATACCTTTCACAAGGTGATTTGCGTGAAGGTTGAAAGCCACAAATGGAATTCGAACTCGCTTCTCCGATGTCCCGTTCCAAGCCGCAATATATTACACCACCCACATTTCTTTTCACGTTGATTATATTGATTTTTAGGGATACAGCTTTAGAATGGATATTTGTTCACTTCGACTTGTGATGGTTAAAAATCATTACGAATTCGATGCTTACCGTTGGCTCTAAATCTGTGCCTTGTTTGATGTAAAGGGAACAGTATTCATCTAACCTACTGTGGGGAAAAATATCTCCCTCGGCAGTCATGTATCGAAGGTTACATCATCGCCTAAATGCGTATCACGGATGGCACATAACTGACTGATACATCTAATTATTGCGCCTTGAATACAAATTTCCCGGACACAGGTATCATACCTGTTAGTGTTTTCGCTCATTGAAGCGTCTTGGTTCCTTCTCTTAGAACTTTATTTTGGGTTTTACTCGTCATTTTAGCATCAGGTTTTTGTCGTTTTTGCCAGCTTTTCTCGAGAATATTTTATCAAGAGATTTTCGGAATAAATCCAAATTGATTTGGTTCGGTTCGGTTTGGTTTGTTTTACGGCACATCAACCTCAATGGGTTATTTAATGCCGACAAAATTTTTATTGCTGGTAATATTATGTTTTGTCAAATCCATTTCTGGCAATATCTTTCATTCAAAAATGTATTGCTTGCCAGAATGTTTTTCAAAAAAATACTGCTGGCAATAATCTTCCTCAAAAATATTGCTGGTAATAATTTGTCTCAAAAGAAGTATTGCTGGTAATACTTTTTCCTCAAAAATGTATAGCTGGCAATATTTTTTTTTCAAAAATGTAATACCAGCAACATTTATTTTTTATAAAACGTTGGTAATATTTTTTTTTTAAAATGTATTGCTGGAATAGTTTGTTTTTTCTTCAAAAAATTATTACTGGAAATAATATTTTTTACAAAGTATTTCTGGTATTAAACCCTGTTTTTACACTTTCATAGTGTTTTTAACCCCAGTTTCGGGGTTTGACTACCTGCCCATAGCCGGGCCCGTAACAGGTGCCTCACACCAGATCAGGGCGGACCCGGGAACACCAGCAATCAAGAGGCGGTCCCACGCTCCCCAAAACCTCCCGATCAGAAGCCCCGCTGCTGGACGTAGTTTATCGTCTTACCCAGGACGCGATCTGAGTTTGGGGGTTAGCTATTTGCCCATAGCTGGAACCGTAACAGGTGCTACCACCCAGGGTCTGGGTGGACCTGGGAACACCAGCAATTAAGAGGTGGTTCCTCACTCCTCAAAACCTCCCGATCAGAGCCCTTGCTGTCGGACGTAGTTTATCGTCTTACCCAGGACGCGGATGTAGTTTATTTTCATACCCAGGACGGTCCAAATTGATTTCCCCTGCAAATAATCCATTATAGCGATTTTCTTATTGGAAATCGGGTTGTTCATTTACAAACATATTATAGAGTGAAATGTTCTTTCATCAATTGCTTTATAATGTATTGCATATTGAATTGGTCCCATGATATAACTTGCTTTTTCTACAAACTTGCAAATAGTTTGGGCAGGAAAGGAAACTTGGACTTATATGCTATAAATTGTAAGAACCGAAATTATTTCGAGGTTCTTGATTGAAGTTTACGCTAGCTTAAAAACTGATACCTTTAGAGTAGCGTGAATCCTATTAAAATTGAAGCAACACTTAGAAACAAATTCATGGTGAAAAATTGATTGGAAGACTGAAAACATTATTGGTGCTTTGAAAAATGTCTATGGAGAATATTCACAGAAAAAAAACAACTATTTACAAATGGATAATCCGTTTAAAGAAGGGAGAGGCGTAAATAAAGATGGTGGACGAATTGAGAGTTTATGATGTGTGTGTGTTTAAAATAGTTGCTGTCCGAGATTTTATTGATAACGTCCAACAACTAACTGTAGAAATAATAACTAACGCCCCAGATATTTCTGACATGAAATCTTTTCGTTGTTTACCAAAGGAGTTGAACTCATATCAGCAACAGAGAAGTCGGAGCTTCCAGTGTGAATTTTAGACAAATAGAATGAAAAACTGAAGTCTTTCTGGCGCCAATTATAACTGGAGATGAAATTCGGTTTAGGAGTAGGATCCTGGAGCTTCATTCAAAAGAATCGATCCCCAGATGTGGATAGGGTTCAGTCGAGGGAAATCGAAGTCGTTCGGGTTATGGTGACAGATTTCTAAGATGCTGATGGCATTTTGCTAGTTGTAATTACAGAGGAGAAAACAATAGTACCATTTGCATATTGGCACCTTTTATATTCGGACTATGTCTTCACCTGTGTTGTTATCACACCGTGCCGTCCAGACCTGGGTAACTTACAGTAATTTCTGAATTGAATCCTTTATTTCATCTCCGGGGTTTAGACCTCCCCCCAGTGTTCATATCTAGCGGTATCTCGTCTAGTTCTTTTGTACTGTACACTTATTGCCACTAGGCCAATCTGCTGTAGCTAACTTAAAGCCTTAAGTTTTTTAACCTGACTTCTGATTAGGTTGCAATTGCTATTGCTGCTTCGGCTGTTGGCTGTCATCTTTTGACATCCAGTGGCTGCCCATGCTTTCAATACTGCTGCTGGTGAAATTTTCTATGATAATAATTACAAAGATAAGGATAATAGTGCGAATATAAATCGTGTAAATAATATCAAAATAACAAAAACGGGTCGTGAAAACCTTTATGTAGAATCCTCCCCACCACCACATTGTCTCTGACTATTCCCCTCATTAGACTAAGGGAATATTGCAAGAATTTTTATTAGATTTAGCGCGTTCTGACTTTTACTTATTATTACTTACGTAAAAATGGTCGTTTTGCCATGGCTAGATTCTAAGGACAAGCAGGACCCACAACTTTATCATCGATTCTAGAAGTGTTCTTTCTATTCAATACTCACATATAATTTATTTTTAGTTCGATTGTAGATCGGTGAATCCTCCGGGAGCATGGCATCTGATCAGGAGGTTTTGAGGACCTTGGAACCACTTCATGATTGCTGTTTTTTTTTTCAGGTTCACACTGAACCTGGGTGGTAGCAGCTGTCCGGATTCCAACCATGGGAAAATGGTGAAAGTCCAAACTGGCGTCAAAACATGCAAATATAAAAATACATTGGGGAAACATAATAGCAATACATTTTTATAGTAAAAAAAAAAATAAGTAAAAAAAATACCAGCTATAAATAAATGGAAAAAATTAAAATATTATCAGTAATACATTTTGGAAGATAAAATTACATTTCACAAGAATATTAAATTTTGCCAGTAAATGAGACACAAGGAGTTGATAGCGATTTTCCAAGCGTAGCTTAGATGTGGCACAAGGTTGAAAGTATGGGGCACTCAGTGAGGATCGAACTCACTACTCAGTCGTAATTGTTCTAGCGAAACAAGCTTGCTAACCAATACACCACCGCGATGTGCCGGATAGCATTTAACCCCGGTAGTAGGGGTCTGCTTACAGTACAAGGTGTTCCCAAGCGGTCCCCTATCTAAGTAATGACTTCGCCGCACAAGGAGTTGATATAGCGTTAAACAAAGAAACAAACAAAATTTATCGGTGAAAAAGACAATTATATAAAAGTATTTTTTAACGCTGCAAATAGATTTGTGAAGATCGTTTTTTAACAGGTTCTTTGACGTCTAACATATGATATTTTCCCTTGAGCACTGCAACGTATAAACAAAACCTACATTTAGCAGTGGTGCACATTCTGAAAGTTTCATAAATCTTTTACATTTCCTCACAAGACGGAAGAGAGAAAACGGAAGAATTCTTTCATCCTTTTCATTAAAATAGTAAATTGTCAATGATTGTGAAAAAGTAATAAAACAAATTTTGTACGCAATAACGCACGTAGCTTCAATTTCCCAGACGACGATTATATTTTTAACCAAAGGAAGTTTTTTCCTGACATCTATTTCTTTTTTTACAAAAGAATATGTTTGTTAGCATTGAAAATGTTAATAATGTGTTCGCTTCTTCACACAAGCCAGTGTCTAGCGCATCAGATCCCATGCAAATCTTAGTTATAAATCCTGATGGTGCTGTCTGTGTAGTTTGTCTTTTCACAATGCTTAATGGAAGCTGAAGAATACCGCTAGAAGCCATTCTCTGTAGAGTTGCATTTAAATTTTTCAGTGAATGTAAATTGGCTAATTACTTTCAGAATATGTGCATATGGTGACGAAGAAGCGAAGATTAAACTTGAATTAATTAGGATAAAAGGTTTCAATTTTAAATCGATGGAACCATGAAGCTTTCGATTCTTATGATTTTGATGCATCATCTAAATAATATGATAATGGGGGTGAAGCGGTGTTTCGTATTTGATCATTGACTACAGAAAGAGAAGACCAGACAGCATTATAATGTATTGCATTGATATTTTAAGGTCGTATTTATTCTTAAAAAAAGATGAAGGAATTTTACATGAATGGAAAAAAAGAATTTCGAATACTTAAAAATGTGTCAATGTATGTTTACACACACTTTTACCTTTTCAACATTAAATATAAAACCGACAAGTCAGTCTTTCCCTAACCGTATCCTGGGTATGATGATAAACTACATCCGGCAGCGGAGTCTCTGATTGGGTGGTTTTCAGGATCGTGAAACCATTTCTTAATTACTGTTGTTTCCATGTCCAAACTGACTCGGGGTGGGATCACTTGTTAGAGTAGAAAATATGGGGAAACAGTTGACCACCAAAATGGGGACAAAACACTAATATAAAAATACATTTTTACAGTAACAATTACCAGTAATACATTTTTGTCTGTATTCAAAAAACAACATAAAACACACTACCACCTCTATTAATTATATTCAAACAATCATGTATATGCAGAAAAGCTGAGTATCATCTACCATGTATTCAATTGTGAAAGCAGAATAATAAATCATATTTTTTATTACTTTAAATCTTACAAGAAAATTAAATTTCAGCCTTAAATGACTTATAAGGAATTGATATGCCGTTAACAAATCAAATCAATGCTCCAAGGAAAATTAAATTTCGATATTAAATATGCCAATAAACGAACAAAATAAAAAAGACTTTACCTAACCACTTAAGGCAACATGTAGCAAACCAAAAAACGAACAACTCTATCGATAGAAACTGGCAAACATTGCTACGATGGAAAAATTGATTTTTCTTTCGGATTTAAAGCCAGAACATATTTTATAAGCAAGAATTTGGGGTGAGGAATAATGATTTATACAAGCCCTACTAATTAAGCCATGTTATGATGGGCCTTGTTTGGCTCCTATTTTGGGGATTAGTAAAATAATCCGATACACATCATAACAACAAAGTGAGGCATGTATGTATATATATATATATATATATATATATATATATATATATATATATATATATATATATATATATATATACATATACATACATATATATAAAGAAGGATTTATTATTAGAAGGTTTTATTGTTTTGTTTGGTATATGAAAGTTCATGTAATGTAGTTATTAAATGTTCCGATGTTTGTGTTTTCTTCTTCGATGAGTGAACTATTTTGTTCATTATGAGGAAGGAATATTTGAAAAATCTTATCTTTAGTCTTCATTCCTGGAGAGGTCTATTTTTATAAGCAATCATGGCGAGAGGTTGTTGAAAAGGTTCCAGAAAATATAATTCCCGCTAGTAGAGCGATTTTCATTTTTTTTACTACTCGGCATCGTGAGATCACTACACAATTTTTTATCACAAGGTACTACACCCCTAAGTGTTGGATTCAAGACTTCCTTGCGTGTATCTGCGCTTAATTTTGTATAACCCGACTAGAATTGAAACACGGAGAGCCGATTTCCAACTCCGTGGCGTTATCCGTTACACCATCCGCCCAATCAAGGTTACAGCTGCGGGCATTCCCAAATAGCCAGCCACCTACATATTCACTTAAGGGAACCGGTGCCAAGAAATACATTGGACAGAGACGTCAATATGCACTTCGTCGTTTAAAGGAAGTGGTGAAAAGCCATTATCGAAGCTTAATATACCCTTCAGAAATGCCAGTTTGATGAGAGCGTGCCATGCTCAAGAATAATAGAAAGGTTTCGTCAAAAACAGCGCAAAATCTTTCATGTGGATTCCTGGGTATGACGATAAACTACATCCGACAGCAAGATTTTGAATCGAAACAGTATGTGAGTATGAACATAGATTTCTATAGAAAAAATACCAGCAATACATCTTTGGAAAGAATATGTTACCAGCAATACATTTACCTCTCGACAAAAACCCATTGAGGTTGATATACAGTCAATCAATCAACCAATCGGAAAAAAACGCTAGAATTGTTCCTAATGCTCCAATTATAACAGTAACTATATCTACTATTTGGTAATTCCATATTTTCCTGATTTCATGCTTTAAGTATGTATAGTCCTCGATTTTCTGACCATTCTCTCCAGAATCTATCTTACATCGCTATAAGTCTACCATTCTTCCATGCTTAGAATATTGATGTCACATATGGTTCGGTGCTCCTGCCATATATCTAGAGATCAATGATTAAATCCAAAGAAGAATCTGCAATATTATTGGTCCTAACTTTTGTCCTTTTCCCACCACCGTAAACTTGCCTCTTTGTGTCTTTTTCTATAAATGCTTTCATGTTAATTGTTCAGATGAGCTCTTCCCTATTGTAGTTGAACCCACCATTATTTGTTGAGCAAAATTTCCGGGACAAAATGCTACTAATGCTGCAGCGGAAAATGAGGGGGTCTGTGCTTAGCAATGCCTGGTGGGACAATTTAAAATAAAAAAAATAGAACGTTTGCTGATGATTATAGTCGTCGGCTCAATCTATATAGATTAGGGACGCATACGGCTTATTAACAAAAAGTTGATCGGGCGATTAAATCCCGTGATAGTGGGGACGCATTATTAGCTTGGACAGAGTTGGCGCCCTTGCTTGTCAAGAAGGACCAATCTCTGATAGGCTGAGGTTAAAACAATGTCCTCGGAGGCAAAGAATTTGGCCGCTGAATTGCGTGCAGAGGATGTTCAAAATTCATCTCAGCGACATATCATTGCCGGATAATCGGACCGAGACTACAAATGCGGGTATATGCGAATCTTTTCGTGAATACTTTCAAGATCTTTCATCGAGTAGCTCGGTCTGATCATTGCTCAGTTCGACGCCTATTTAGCTGACTTTCTCTGCCTTGAGACAGATGAAACAGCTGGGTACATGAGCCCTATTACAGAGTTAAAATCTGGGATGCGCTGAAGCAGTTTGGCCTGGACAAATCTCCGTAATTAGATGGTCTACCCTACGAAGTGTACTTGAGGCAGTCGCTCGTTCTTTTACCTTTGCTGACGCTAATTTTCAACATCTGGTTGAAGCAGGGGTCAATACCTCAACGCTTCACCAGGGGTGTGATCAATTTGATACACAAAAACAAGAAAGGTGGGGATAGGTTAGGAAACTTTCGGCCCCTTAATTATGTTAAATACAGAGTTAAAGATTTTAGCCAAAGATGTTAGCAAACATTTTGCAGTCCTTCCTCTCTAGTTTGATTGGCTCCGAACAGACTTGCTGCGATGGGCAGGACAGCCTTCATATGGTACGATTGATCATCGAGCAAGTCGACAGTGAAGCCTCACTGTCCAAGGCCTTCGGTAGGGTTGACCATCGATTTCTGGAGGCTGTTATTTCGGCAACTGGTTTCTGGCCGTACATCGCACCTGAATCCTACTTCTGTATGCGATTCACTGTGCGCCAGTGGAAGTGAATGGGGTACGATCAGAGCCTTTCGTATTGTCTCGCTCCATTCGTCAAGCTTGTTCGCTTTCCCCTTTGCTTTACGTTCTTCTTTTGTAACCCTTCCTTGTCAAGTTAAAGACGAATTCACTCCTACGTGGAATTTCCCTACCTTTGCACCACCTCGGCCAGGTGTTCTGCATTGGATGACGACGTTTCGGCTATTGTGTCGAGCAGAGCTTAGATTGACGAAGTTATCAAAGTGGTCAGAGGGTACGTGACGGTGACAAGGGCCAAGATCAACCGCGATAAGTCTTTTGGCTTACGGTTGGGTGCGTGGAAAGGAGTTTCTCTTTGCGGACCTTTCGTCTGGACGGACAGGCCGGTCAAGATACTCGGCGTCTGTAATTTGGACGACACAACAGACGGGATTCTATGAAGACGAGAAGTTCATTTCTTCCCAACTCATCTTGTACTTTAAGCATCAGCTTAAGGTCAAGAATAGGACAGAAATGCGGCGGCTCCTTTCATCAGAATTTGGAAAGAAAGGTGGGTGAATCTTGCGCGTTCGTGTCGAGTAAAATTCTGGCAACCCCACCCGAAATTAGGTTAGTTTAGGTTTGTTTTTGTCTCCTTAGTTGCTTCATTCCAGTTAACTTAGCTAGGGGATGTATGTTCAATTGCCCCTTTTATTTCTATCCCTATTTTTCGTTACTTTAATTCCCCATCCCCTCCCTCTCTAGGTGGTCAGTGATGTCAGTTCTCTGGTGGATAGGATGCGCCTTTCGTTTTTGTTGTGATTTTCGTATTTGTTGTTGTGTCTGAATGACTGTGCTTGTGTGAGTGCATCGAATGACTGAATATTTTATATTATTGAAGTCCTGCATTGATTCCGTCCAGTTATCTGATGTTTCTGCCACATTTAAGCATTATGGGGGACGGGTTATTACTAATATTATTTTGTTTAGTTTTTTCGTAAATGGTTTCAGTTCCATGCCTTCAAGCCAACTTTAATCTGCAAAAATTAAAAAACAATGTCAATCGCTATCTACTGTGCTCCAGATTTTTTTCTCTTCCCGCGCATTATTAATGTTGCTGTTCAAAAGTCAAGTCACTAAATATAAGAATTACAAAAAAGCATACTTTCAGATCACGATGTCTGAGCGATTAGCTTTGATTGTTCTGTCTGTGTGTATTTTAGAGTCTCATAAAATTGTTACAAGCCCAATGAGGGAAAATTACACTAATAAAAACCAGATTCAAGATTTTCGACGTAAAATTTTTCACAGCAAAACTTAGTCCAGGGTATGACGATAAACTACATCCGGCATCATGGCCTCAGTTCGAGAGATTGGAGGTTTTGAGGAGCGTCGAACCGCTTCTTAATTACTGTTCTTCCCAGGTTCAACCTAACCCGAGGTAGTAGCACCTGTTAGGGTCGCAGCTATGGGCAAATATGTGACAAACAAAATCAAAAGACTATGGAAGTATAAAAATATATTTTTTATAGTAAAAATAACACCAACGCAGCTTTACACAAAAAATTACAAACAATACATTTTAACTCTAGTTCAAATCATAACATTCTCTTCAAAATAGATTTCCGTATTAAATAACCTATGGAGGTTGATATGCCGCTAAACAAAATCAACTGAAAGCACATCAAATGTTGGAGAATTTTAATCAGAAAGCTATCGAGCAGCTGTCTGGTATGTGCCAACTTCTCTTTGCAAATAATTGTGAATAAATAATATTTTTGTATCATGAAGTTTATGAACAATAAAGGGAAATATTTCTGACAATATAATATGAAAGTAAGGTGATATGTTTAAAGAGTGTGCGAAATTTTCCCTTTATCATCAGTTTCCTCTAGGGCTCTGCTGTCAGCATGATGCCAACCCACCTATGAAACACCCCCAAGATTATCGCTACTATCATAGTAAATGTCTAGATGAGCACCATTCTTTAGTTCTAGCTCAGGCCTTTATATCTAAGATCATCTATGATACGTCCAAAGATTCCAAACATGCCCGTTCTCTTTGTATAGAACATTAGTAAGGAAATAGTTCTACACCATTTTTTCAAGATTTTTGCGTAATGTATCCTTTTAACCATATGTCCGAATGTGATTCTACCCCAATTTTCTTACTCAAAAAATTTGAATTTCAAATATAGAGTGACCCAAAAATACGGGATTTTTTGAAGTGCGTATTGCCAGACATGAGCAAGTGACAACGCTGCGAGACAGTGACCTTGAGCAAGTAAACATTTCGCCATTTTAGTAACGAGAATGAAATTCACATTATCCCAGCTGAGATGTTGCAGCAGTCAATGAGGAATCTCAACAGCAGATTTCAAGAATGCATTCGTACAGGAGGACGCCATCTACAGGACGTAATTTTTAAAAAAATGAAAATTCCATCATTGTTTCTTAAATGACATGTTTTAAGGTTTCAATTACTATGAATTAAATATTTTTCTTCCATAACTCTTGGTTTTATTGGTTTGTTAAAAAGTTCCCGTTTTTTGGGGTCACCCTTTAATATGCATATAAAATTGATAATCTACATTCTTTTCCCTATTAGTACATATGCATTTACATTATTTTTATAGGGGATGTTTTTTTGGTTTGTTTTTTTGCACGTATGATGAGCTCCAAATTTTGTAAGCAATCAGCACGAAAAAACTAAAAATTACCCCCGGAAAACCTGTAATCCTCCCTGGTGAGAAATCCTGTTGTGTACAGACAACCTTTTCAAAAGATCCGCTGGCCTGGATGTTCCTCTGAGGGAAGTGGAGGCTTTAATATATGTACAGATATGTAGGTATGTATATATAATAAACAGCGCTCTCTAGTTTCAGTGGACTGATTTCAAATCCAACAAAACCAAACGTTTCTGATACACATAAAACAAACAAACAGGCGGGCAGACACAATCTCCAGTTACACATTCCTTTCCTTTAAAGGAGTGCACTTTGCCGTGCTGATGTTGCTACATGCGTTACTTCTTGCCTCACACTGCGAATTTTTTCTAAGCTCTATACTAAACATTAAATCTGTTACGAAAAAAGAACTAAACAAAATGAACACAAAACGATCAGTTTTAAAAAAGGATTCGTAACTGGAAAAACCGAATGAAAAAAGAATGTTAACAACAAATATTTTTTCACACCCAACCCAGTTCTGCGGAATCAGAATCAACGTTGAGTTTAAGCAAGCGAATGAGCCAATTGGAGTAAAGTGCCATACAGATTTAAATTTTTCCCACTTGTTACGGATGCAGCTATCGATTTTTTTGCATGCTAGTTAGCATTCGTGCCAGTCAGTTGTTGGCTCACACGCTGGGCAATAGATTCTTCCTGCCTATTCGTGGCAGCCAACTATAGGCTCTCACTCTGGCCAGTAGAAAATGGCCTCAAACTAGATGAAAACTGCCGTAGAAGCATGAAAAAATCGATTATTTCCACTATCGATGGGAGCTGGGAGTTGGCCTTCCCGCTAACTTGGGACATGTAAATTTTGGTGCAAATCTGTCGAAAATTGCGGCCGTTACACACATACACACACACACACACACACATCCTCTCTTTTATAGATAGATATAGTTCCGCCAGTTCAGAGTGCCATAGGTAGGACCTGCCGGGCTATATTTACAGTGACAGTCATCCACATTAACTTCGTGTTCCTTTGATACTTGGCATGGTCCGCGCATAAAGGTTCTTACCATAAACTGTTACAAACTGCCGAGGGAGTGCATTACAAACACAGATGCACCTCGGGCAAAGTTTCGTCTGGGCCCTGAACCCGTTTATGCGGGTTCTACGGGAATATTTTTGGGACGAGCCTACGGGCTCGGAGAGCCCACGGTAAACTCGGCCTTGTGCCACATACATCCTCCGTGGTGGTGGTGGGGGGGCTGTTAAATTTTAATTATAATCTCAGATTCAACAGATAGTTATGCTACATGATTTCATAATATGTATTTTCTTACTTCCTCCTCCTTTACCATCTCACTCAGTAACACTCTAACTTCAGCGGCCATTTTATTATGAAACACCCAGTAAAAAAAAGACTTATTTTGCTTATATACGTTTATCTTTTTGAAACGCATAAAATTGCGAGAAACCCTCAGCTTTGGCATTTTAGAAAAAAAGAACTAAAAAAAATATCACCTCTTTTATATTTCGTTTTACTTTACCCCCCAGCATTCTAACAAAATTTATTCCATTTCAAATTCTCGAGTTAAACATCCACCGCAAGGAAATTCTTCTCTCCTGAATCGATCCTCCAAATGTACAAAGGAACCATCCGCCCTTGCATGGAGTATTGCTGCAATATATGGTCTGGAGCCCGTTCTGTTTGCCATAAGGTTCTTGAGAAGATCCAGAGACAGGTATGCAATGTAATTGGCCCTGATCTGGCTTCTCGTCTGCAGTCTCTCTCTCACAGACGCACCGTCGCCTCTCTCTGTCTCTTTTATAAATACTTCCATGGCAATTGTTCCGATGAGCTGCTTTCGCTTGTTCCCAGGCTCCATGAATTAAAGTGTCCTACGAGGCTGGCATCCCGTTCCCACCCTTTCACTGTTGAAACTGTTAAATGTAGACGTCTCTTCTACTCCAAGTCTTCTACGTCTCTTCTACTGAAAGGGTGGGACTTTCACAGTTTCGGCCATTTACTTTCAATTTATACACCAAATTCTCTATCTATCTATCTATCTATCTATCTATCTCTTTCTCTCCCTCTCAACCTTGCTCTCTCTCTCTCTCACTCTCTCTCTCTATCTATCTATCTCCACCCACATACACACACACAAACACAAACTGCGTTCTATTTATTTTGTAACTTCCCTTTACCCTCGTGCTGATCTTCTTCTTTTGATTCTAGGGGAAAACATCTGTTCTGTCTCGTTTATGAATTTACAGCAATTTTATCTTTTTTTGTAATCGTTTGTGGCTTCTACGTTGAATCAAGTGAATCTGTTGAAATCTGTTACGACCATTTAATAGGAGTAAAAAGATCATGCAGTTGTTACAGCGCCGTAAATGGAATTTTAATTTGATTCATTAATTTGAGAAGAATTTCGTTTCAGGTTTTCAGAATCCCACCGAAAGGGCGATTATTTTCTGATAATAACGGAATTATCTCTGTAGCCAAAAATATCAAGAAGAAAAAAACGAATAATATTGGGGTTTTGATATATCTTAATTATTGCTTCTTTGCGGAAATTATTATCAGTAATTTTCATCAGATTTAATCAATAATTACTTTTTATTTAAACTTTGGATCAATTATATTTTAATGTAGAATTTAAAAACTTGTAACTTTCAATACCTTAAAAATCAAACGAAAGGGTGCCCAGTAAAAAATATATATATATATATATTATCACTACTTTATCTTGCAGGAATAATTGACTTTGAATAACCTTGAATAAATTTCTTGAATATTTGTGACCTTGAATAAACATTCGACTCTCGCGTAATTACTTAACTCTGATTGGTTCGTTTATGATTGATTAATTGCCACTCAATCTTACGACTCGTCACTGAAATGTTATTTGTAACGTTTGTCTTTCATTCTGTCCTTCTCATATGGCTAAACAGCTTACTGATTATGAGCGTCAACTTATACATTTCAAAGAAGAATATCCGACGTGAGACTTGACGAAATGTGAAGAAATTCTTTCTAAATTTTTCAGTCACATCAGTCTTCACCAGTTTTCAACGGTTGTCTCGCGTCTTTCTGAACTGACCGTCTTTTTACTGGGGCACACCGATGAGAATCTGCGTTTTCTCCTCTCAGGATAAGCAGTCAGACTCTAAATGATTACCTACTATGAACGTTTTATAGGTTTCATGTTCAACCCAGAACAAAGGTGGAACTTGTATACTGTATATGCTGATGTATAAGACGACACACCATATTTTCAAGTTAAAATGTAGGTTTTGAGATATATTAGTCGTACAAGACGACCTTCCCAAATTATATTTTAAAATGTATTGAATTTTTTAAATAAATTCAGTAAACATATACTTTGTTTTCTTTCAAATTGTAAAGAAGAAACAGTGGGAAGATATTTTCAGTTAATTAAGACAATGTACAATAACTTATGAGTGGTTGCTGTGTTTTCGTTGAGCTTTTACGGTAGGCTGAATGACTTTTGCCCGGTAAACATCCACTCCTTACACTGTTCTCTAATGCGATCTTTACACGTCTTGTTAAGACACGCATCCAGCTGTTTTTATTTATTTATTTTTATTCTATTTTATTTTATTTTATTTTTAACATCATCTACAAAAGTAAATGAGGCAGTGATTAGTCTACAGTTAAATCTTCCATACTAAAACTTACTATAACTCACAGGAGTTAAGTTTCAAATTTTATGCCTGGATTGTAAGACAGTTCACTATTTTGGTGAGGATTTTTTAAGCTTAGATGGTCAGTATAAAAATCCATTGTTAATGCTAGAAAAATGTTGAGCTGATTCCATTCCTATAAAATGCATCTGAGTCTTTCTGCCATACTTTTTCTTCATAAGAATCCAATTAGATTAAATATGATGTATTGCTGTCCAATCCTGGGCTGGAGCCGCACAATCCGCTTGCAAGTCTATTGCTAATCTATCGCTAATTACATGGCAAAAAGTCAGATGCGCTCCGTTCTTTGGTTCCAAAATTTGATACATTTGCAGCTAGGACACGCCATGCCAATGCTGCGGTGGAAAATTACGCTTTATTTACTCCGTATTCCGAAAGTTTCCCTCAGACAGCTTTTTCACAAGACCTGTTACTTCGTGGATGAGACACCCGTGTGGATGCTTTTCTGAACACTAAAACCTTAACCTCTTTACGTAAAGGACCAGTTATCATATAACCTTCTTATCCATATGATTTGATATCCTACCACTCCCAACGGATTTGAGAAGTTTATTTTCCCGAAAAGCGGATGCATTCTTTTTTATTTGAGCGTAAGTTGTATGTAAAGATGAAGCATTGTAAGTTTTGTCCTGACACGTGTTTGGCGTTCTTGTCTTAAGGAAGTTTCACAATTATGTTCGCCGTGGGGACATAATAGTGGAT
Source organism: Acanthosepion esculentum (assembly GCA_964036315.1). Taxonomy (NCBI): domain Eukaryota; kingdom Metazoa; phylum Mollusca; class Cephalopoda; order Sepiida; family Sepiidae; genus Acanthosepion; species Acanthosepion esculentum. The sequence continues at coordinate 15,445,016 of OZ038491.1, forward strand.
TGTTATTGGATCCAGATGTCCGGAAAGTGGCGTCTCGTTGGATCTCCGGAGTATATCTAAGCAAAAATAGTCTGCAGTTTCACGATAAATATCTCGTTACACTTTCGGATATGGATCCCACATATAACATAATTACACACACGTTACTCCCCTTTATTAAACCTCCAATTTAGATATTAATTCTTTCATTTTTTTTTAATTTTGTTCGCACAAGGCCGTATCGGGTTAGTGAATGAGGTTTTGGCATGACCAAAAGAGGACAAACTGCACATTATGAGTATATCTAGTAAAGGTAACGGTTGATCCTAGACTTGAAGAGTTTGTTTTACGATGTACCAGTTCTTGGGAATAAGATGTTCAAACAGAACTTTCTTCTTCTCAAAGAGAATGGCAATGATCTGACCCTGTGATGTGGTAGGTTCTAGATGTAGTGCTCTCAAGTCGTAGAATGTAGCGCTTTTTTCCATGGAAATAAAGATAAAGTAGTGATATGAATTGATTCATCACCCACAAGGCCTCGCTTTTCTTAAATAAATAACATTATATGATTATCATTAACAGAGTTGGGACCTATGTTTTGTGAAGCTTTTCATATTATAACTTTGAAAAAAACTGGAAGTCATCTTTCTTTTTCCCCTGGAAGATGCCAGTAATTTGTAAAACCATGGGAGATGATATTTAAATAATAGGAAAAACAAGTAACAGGATATTTCTTAATGACTTTGAGAATGCAGTTTTGAGAGAAATATTTGTACACAATGAATATTGAAATCTTCCTTTCGGATGCTTTGATTTCTCAGAGTCAAAGTTTTATTTTTTTTTATTCTGAAGAACCAGAATTAGTAAAAAATATTTGCTGCCAAGATTTAGTACATCTAGCGCGTATGTGGCAGCAATATTCCATTTTGTTCTGATCTGACTCTTAGAAAGATAGAGCATGACAGAAGTCATTTTACCAGAATCCTGATCTAGTTATGCATGTGCCTGAACAAAGGTTTTTTTTACGTATTATTAATGGTTACAATAAATGTACTCATGTCAGTCATAAGAAATAAAATCGGCAGGGTAGAGAGGTAATTTATCCATATACCAAACTAGTTTTAAGTTTTGTGGATTTCCTACATAATTGTTTTGTAGTTGATAAATAAGTGGCCTCTTTAAGAAACTAGTAAATAATCTAAACATATAGAATTATTTGGTGAATAATATACAACTGTTAAATAATTATCGCTCATATAAGATGTTAATAATATCAACCAACAAATGTAAAATATCAAAAATACTAAATACCAATACATCCGTATAAGATATTATTAATACTAGCAGAATATCGATACAGAACTAAATTAAACCCAAATTAAGCATACAAATAGAAAGATAACCCTTATATGGTGCAACACATTTCAAGTAAAATCAATGAAAAAACATTGTCAAATTCCAAAATTTACAATTCAGTTAAACTTTAGAATTTGACAATATTTTTGACCATTCCATTTACTACCATTAGTTCATTCATTGCAAGCTATAACAAACTCAAAACTGTTAAAAACCAAAGAAGAACAGGTGCTCCACGGAAGATTTTTTTCAAGATCATCGAAGAAATTAATGCATCGAATTAAGCAACATCCAGTGGTTATTCATCAAGAGTTGGAGGATGATTTGCCTTCAGCAGGAATCTGTGCCAATAAACGGATAATAAGCAATGAAATTCATAGGAACAATTTAAAGTCACGCTCTCCTCGGAAAACTCCATTGCTATTGAAAAGGCACAGAGATGCCAGGCTGAAATTCATTATAAGGATAAGGGCAAATTATAATGGGAAAGAGTATTATGGACAGACTGAGTTGTTTGGACGTAATTCTAGAAATCATGTATGGAGGAAAGATGGTGATGCCTTCAAACAAAAACAGTTCCAACAGAGAAATTTGGTAGTTGCAGAATCATGGTTTGGGGATGTTTATTTCTGCAAAAGGTACTGGCAACATATCAGCAATAGAGGGTAGAATGAATGCCGCAAATATTTTGGAAGCAAATTTAATGATTTCGGTTGAAAATCTGAACCTCTTTCTGATTTGATCTTCAAATTCAATCGAGAGCTCCAACACACATCCCGGATCTGAAGACCATATGAAGAAGAATGGAACAAAACACCAACTAAAATTCGCAAATCATTGAAAACTACAAAAAGGTGTAGCTTGATGTCGAAGAGAACAATGGCTATTCTATAAAGTATTAAATGAAGATTATGTCTTCTTTTTTGTATTGTACAAATACTTATTCACCCGTTAAAATGAATAAATGGAATTTATTTCTATTAAATCAAAGATCTTTCTGTTTTCTATGCATATTTAGTTTATATGCGTCTGTGTACAGTTAATTATGTGAAAGGTTTATTCATTATTTGGAAATACAATAAATCAAAAATTTGTATGTATACGAAATTTGTTTTCCCCGATTGTGTGTATATATATATATATATATATATATGTATATATATATATATATAACAACATGCTGAATGTAAATTTACAGAGCATTAATATTATAAATTAACTGATTTAAAATATGTTTTTTCGCCATATTTTAAATCAGTTAATTCATAATATATATATATATATATATATATATATAATGTTTCCGAGTCTATGATATATATTCAGTGTAGATATACCTTAATTTCTCTGACGTATTTATTTACAAAAAACGAGAAAAAATATATAATTCATGTGACAGTTTGTTTTTTAGTATGTTAATGTTGTTGTGTTTTATATTTCAGAGTGTTAATATATTTGTCCAATCGAGATGTTTATCGAAAATCTATCATACGAAATTGTGAAGCCCAGACACACATGATGGAAAGAATGATTCAAAAAGATTTACAAAGGAAATGATGAATTATGTATTAAAATAAATACCAATGACTAAATCTCCTCTCCATCCGCAGCTTGAAACTTGGAGCGAATGATTAACAACATTTTCTAGATGTGAAATCATTTGCTACTGTCAGTGTGGGCACAAATACAGACACATCTATCTATCTATCTATCTATCTATCTATCTATCTATCTAATTCTATTATATTGCTTGCTTCAGTTTCACTCTCTCTCACTCTGTTTCAATCACTCTCGCTATCTCAGTTCATATCTATCTATCGCCGCCTGTTTCTAACTATCTATCTATCTATCTATCTAATTCTATTGGGTTACTTGTTTCAGTCTCACTCTCTCTCCCTAACTTTCAATCACTCTCTCTCTCTATCTCAGTTCATATCTATATATCGCCGTCTGTTTCTATCTATCTATCTATCTATCTATCTATCTAATTCTATTAGATTACTTGCTTCAGTCTACCTCTCTCTCCATCTGTTTTAATCACTCTCTCTCTCTCTATCTCAGTTCATATCTATCGCCATCTGTTTCTAATTATCTATCTATCTATCTATCTATCTATATATATATATATATATATATATATATATATATATATATATATATATATATATATTAATTCTATTAGATTACTTGCTTCAGTCTCACTCTCTCTCCCTCTGTTTCAATGACTTTCTCTCTCTATCTCAGTTCATATCTATCTATCGCCGTCTGTTTCTAACTATGTTCCATCTATCTATCTATCCATCTATCTATCTATCTATTTATCTATCTATTAATTTTTAACTATACCAAATGATATCGCATATGTAACTAGTATTGTGTATGGATAATAGTAAGAAAATTTTCGGCATTTATTGACCGAGTAGCCAGTACTATTTTCGGTTTAAATTTATAAAATCTCTCTCTTAAAATATTTTCTCAAGAAAATAGCTTTCTTCAACCCAGTAGTTGTTATTGCTCTTTCCAGTATTGATGAGGGTTCACTTAGTAACTTTTTATTTTAAATAATATGCAGCATCAACCAATTGATTATGTCATTATGTTAACCCTTTTAGCTTCTTGCTGCTGTTGAATGTTCTCAACTGAAGTAGTTTCTATCAATTAGTTTGTGATTCTGTAGCGCCAGTCTACAAGGTTGAATGTAGGATGGTATTCGCTAAGACTAACCAGATTCACTCGCTCAAAGACACAGTGAGAAAGCGGTTGTATACTACCGACAGTTTCGATAGATCTGAACAGGTTACTCAGAAGCTCTCTCGCCCAACGATGTGTAGAAATTTCTTTAGTGATTGGAACACATGGGGAAGAATGTCGATAGCTGGACACATCTCTCTGATATTTGTAAATAAGGGGTCTTGACTTTGAATAGACTTCTTTACTTTCTCTCATAAATGCTCTATTGCACCCATGTTCTGCAAACATACTGACCCCATGATTTGTTAGAAATATCTAAAATGCTCCTGAAAATAATTCGGAGTAAATTGGACACAATGATGGGAAGGATTATCCCGCTGGATTCAAGTTGCCAGAATGTGTGTTTTTAAAGCCACTATTATCACAATTAGCATTGGAACGTTGTGGTCTGTAGGCCTGAACTCAAAGTCCTGAATCGAAATAAAGCTTGGTGTCGCCTCGCTTCCGAAGTCCGCGTTGCTAAGCATTGCAAATCTTCTGAGAAAGGTACTCTCTGTCTGAGATCATGCGACTTCATGGATGGCACCCAAAATACAAGATCTCCAGTTCAAAACGAAACCATACAAAAGGAAACAAAAAATGCAACAGCAATAATAATAATAATAATAATAATAATAATAATAGTAATAATAATAATGATAATAATAATAATAATAAAATGATGTTAACCCCAAATGCAGATTCTGTGATAAATATCCAGAAACAATTGACCATCTTGTATCAGGTTGCACAATGTTAGCACCAACTAAACATAAAACTCGACATGATAGAATGGCCCAATATCTGCAGTGAAAAATATGCATTTTACGGGAAGGAAACTGAAAGAAACTGGTATGAACATTACCCAGGCCTGGTTACAGAGATAGGTCCTGTAACAAATTTATGGGACTTTACAATACACTCAGAGAGAACAATCAAATCTAATCAACCAGATATTGTCATCAAGGGCCACAAAACAGAATGTGCTTTCTTATTGACATCACTGTCCCTGCACATGTAATAGCTTCTTGAAGATCTTCAATATAACTATCAAAATACAAGAGGAAATAATGTGACAGACGAGAATATTAATAATTCCAGTGGTAGCTGGATACCAGGGATTGATTGGAAAAGAGACCGACAGACTCATTCAAGGGATTACTTGTAGTCCATGCTTTAAAGAAATACAAGAAATTATACTCACAAGTACAGCGATGTAAAATGTGTGTGACCGTAGTTTATTTTTTTTTAAATTATTTTTTACAAACGTAACAAATGGAAACTTTCATGAAACCATTTCTTACCTTAAGTCGCTGTTTGGGAACCGGAAGTGAATGTGTATAAAACAGAAATAAAAAAAATAATAATAATCCCTCATCTGAAAAATTCAGACAAAAGTTACACTTAACGTAACGTTTTTTTTTCTTAATAAACAATTCAGTTTCTCTCGGGATGATATTTTAACATATAATTGATGACTTACAGGAAATCGATAAACAGACTGAATCAGCAAGATTATAAATCCAGAAGATAATGATATTTTTTTTATTTCGATAGAAAAAAACTTCAACGCATTAAACGTCATATTGGAAGTGTAAAAATACTTTTAGACCAGCTTTTGTTTATAGAAAAATAGATTGTCTAGGACATTTAAATGCTCAATGATTCATCTTCGTCTACACAAAGTGAAGTGACAAAGATGAAAAATGCACGGATATAAATCATCGTAAAAGCTAAAAGCAAAATTCGAGACATTTTTCGCGCGGTTTAATTGAAAGCCGTTACAGACATAAAATATCTTCCTGACTCTCGGAAATTACAAAGATGAAAAACGTTACTATTGTTTGGAAAGGCAAGTTTCAACTTGACATGTGCTTACTCTGGCAATTCTTGAAATGTTTTTAGGGGGATTTATGGGAAACATTGCCTGAATAACTGTGAAAACAAAGACCAAATATTTTGAAATATAAAACTCGTAAAATCCTACTTATACATTAAATATAGATCCATAGGTGTCTCAACGGCTGTTGTGATGCGCTAGTGTGGTAGTCTGTAGTAATAGTACTTGTCGCTTCTCGTTTTCATTTACCGCCGCTGGCTAGCTGCAATGCGAAAGGGAGAGCCGAGTGCGTAAGTCTTACCCTGCCAATATATAGCCTCTCCATCAGCAAACCCTATGTAGTGCCTCCTCTTGGCGACACATGGCAACCGAGCACCTTGCGGACTCAGGCTATACTACAGGGGAAGTGGGTGGAGTTTGGCCTCCTTAACATGCGGCATACAGGCCTACAGGTGTGTCGACACGCCTTGGTGCCCATGAACCAAACCCCAGCTATGGGTTAAATAGCTACACTGCCTTGTGGAAATCTTCGGGAGAAGAAAAGGCTAAGGAGTAAATCCTACACAAATCCGGAGTGGAGCCCCTAAGGCGGATGGACGGCACTCTGTGCTACCTTCCAGCAACTCCTGCAGCGGCTGGTACCAAACTGTATTGGTCCATCCTTTCCTTTGGACTCTACTAGAAAGGCCGAGAGTGGGAACTAGAGGTCCGGGAAGCCCTAGTTATCCATACATCTTGCCCGGGTTCGTAGCGCACTGAAGAGGATGCGATGTAACTCCATCGCCTAGCACCTACAGCGCTACTCCATCGTCTCCCGAGACGGACGGATGCCGATGACGACGATAGGTCCATAAATCTTTGTGAGAGTTTTTTAATATTCATTTTATATTCATCCATTACAAGGCCTAAGAGACATTCAAGGTAGACGGTTACTCTGTGGTGTTGTATGAGCGTAAGGAAGAGCAATATGTAATGTTCATGTAGCTATGCAGGAAAGATAATTGTTAAACATGGAATTGAAGAGATCAAGATTGTATCGATTGACAAAAACCTGTCGGGGGTCTGTTCCACAAAGCAAGCCTTATTGGAAAGAGAACTGTCCAAAGAAAACTTATATCTTACTGTTGGAATACAAGGGGAATGGGGAGGATAACGGGTCCTAATGGTAAATCTCGCCAGGACACATGCCTCGGAAATCGCAATAAAACAGACTGACGCACGCTAAGATTCGTCTGTGGGAAAGGATGTTTAGAGTGTAAAATAATTCATCATCTACAAGTCCGCGTAGACAGCTATTAAGTCTATCACACAGCAGAAAAAAGATTTATCAGTTTACACGGCGTGAAAGTTCCTGAAAAAATGTTTTACGAGAAAGATTTTTTGAATTCCAACCGGAAATAATACTGGCTACTCTGTCAATAAATGCCAAATGTTTCCTTATAAAGAAACAGCTAATATTACTGATATCATTACAATACTAGGCACCGATTTATTTTGATATAATAGTGCTTCGGTCGTTGTTCGCTCCGGTCTTCTTCAGGTGATATTAGTTGGAATTTCAAACCGAACCCTGTAATTGACTCCTTTCCTCAATACTCCCTATTCGCAGTCTTTTCTTTCACTTTCATTAACTGTAACCCCCCCCCCTGCGTACTTATGGCATTCCCGCCTTGCTTGGTATAAAATGATTAAAAGAATTCTGGGAAATGAATAATATCGATCCCTAATAAAAATATTAATGAATGGTTTTGTAGGTTTAACATATATTACACAACGTGAAACAATTTTATATTTAGAAATATATAATAATGTGTCATAGAAACATATACTTGATTATCATAATATCACATCTATGTTGAAAAATAATTTATTATTATACATGGTTTCCTTGATATTATGTAACTTTCATCATTCTTCCAATCATTGATTTTCTTAACTTTTCTATTTTTCCAACTTATAGTAGTTTGTTGGGGTTTTTTTTATATATTTTCTCTTAAATATTGTTTTTCATGATAAAATTAGCATTTACATTCTCAAATTAATTATATTTTAATGGCGAACACAAGTTTTTCATTCTCAAATTAATATATTTTAAAGGCGAACACAAGTTTTCCATTCTCAAATTAATATATTTTAATGGCGAATACAAGATTTTCATTGTCAAATATATTTTAATAGCGAACCCAAGCTTTTCGTTCTCAAATTAATATATTTTAATAGCGTGCCCAAGTTTTTCATTCTCAAATTTATATATTTTAATGGCGGAGACAAGTTTTTCATTCTCAAATTAATATATTTTAATGGCGAATCCAAGATTTTCATTCTCAAATATATTTTAATAGCGAACCCAAGCTTTTCATTCTCAAATTAATATATTTTTATGCCGAAAAACAAGATTTTAGGCCATTTCATTAATTCCACATCTTTGTAACCATTTTGCTATGTTGAGCCATAATCAGTTTCAAGAAGCATTGTCTTTCATTGATATATTCTTAGCTGATAACTAATTTTGTTAAGAGCTACAGTTGGCACCCGCTCACATCCGAGCATCGGGAACGTAATTCTCACTCCCTAGCTGTGAAGGCCCAGCCTACACCTGAAGAGTCGCAAGCAGGAGTCTCTGTGGGGTGTGAGTGGTGGACACAGCTGGGCGAATCGGGCCCTCTTGACAGCATGTCGCATATCTTCTTGTTAACGGTTGGACTCGAATGTCCTGAACCCCACTCCAGAAAGGCCGATTTGCAGGAACGGTTTCCCAGATCTCAGTATCGATTTAGGCCTGTGTCAGGGTTGTCTTCAACTAATATTTGAAGCGTCGTTTTGGATCTCAGCCTAGACTCTTGTCGCCGATGAACTCTCCAAACAGGATGATACGTGAGAATAGAATGGGACGAATTATCGTCACGCAAAACTTCCCAGCGGAGCTCATATTGTAGGATGGTAGCCTCGATGCTGGGGAAAGACGTCCAAGAGAGGACCTCGTTGTTTGCTGGAACCGCTCCAAACATATACCACACACGTAAAAACATTTTGTTCAAGAACTTGAAGTAATTCTTTGCATTTATTTTCATAGTATCATCATAGTAGGGGCCTATAATTTTACTACCAACATTACTCGTCCCAAAATATTACCACACCTCCACACTGTTATTTACAATATTTACATCATTCGGATTCTCGACCTCATCTTTATCTGTCTATATTTCTGAGATGAGGTATTGTAATTAGTTACATTATTTAATGTCACCCTCATTTTTATTATCATAATCACGATGGGAGACGCATGTCACGTGGCAATAGACCAATCTACCCCAGTAGAGGAAATAAAAGGTACATTTCGAAATTTAAATCACTTGAAGAAGGCCGGAGCGTACAACGATAGAAACGTCGTGAATATGACAATAAAAATTTAAATAATGTAAATAGTCTTTTATTGCCATATTCAGGACGTTTCAGTCGTTTTACGCTACAGCCTTCTTCAGGTGTTGGAATTTCTAAATGAATCCTTGATTTAGTCTATTGTTGTTTTCTAATTCAAGGTTTTTAACTAGATTTATTAATTTCCATGACTCTTCGATTCTATGCATGTACAGACTGGAGTTAGGATTAGAATCTCCGAAAGTGAATTCAGAGAGCAGAGTTCAAATTCTGTCTGTGTTTATTGAATTCCATTTCGCACAAATAACATTGAGAAACGGATGGATTCATTTCTCATGCTTTGGTTTAAATGCCAAGACAAACTGTGTTTTCTAGTTTTACTTGGCAACCACTCTATGAGAAGGACAACTCTGAATTCAAAACTGTTTTAGCAAAGCCAAGGCATATTCTATGTGAAATGATCATGGAGCTCAAAACGGTTCTGTGACCTGTAAGATCTCAATCGAGGTCGAATAAAACATTCATAAACTCGCTAAACTCTTATTTAACGAGTGCGTTCTTCTAATGCCACTAGACATTCGCCACTAAAACTGCTTTAATCTTTTCCCATGTAAATGTACGCCCAACTTACCCGTTTCTCTCTGTAATAGGTTTTGTAATGATGGTAATTTACTTGTTTTAATAACATTACTTCATATTGATATTAGCTGGGTCTTTCCTCTGTTACTCCATTTTCAAGAATTCTTCTCGGTGATTAATCGACTTTTCTTCTATATATTCTTTGATTATTCTTCAAATGGTTTCTCTGGTTACGTTCCTCTCCTACCTAAGTTTTCGTTTTCGGTTTTTGATCCTTCTTTCATCTGTTTTCGACCATTTTCGAAATAAGCAAGTATGCGTCCTATTTACTTTAATTTTTTTTATTTTTGAAGCATTTCACCCCAAGCAAAGCCGGAATGCCGCCAGCACGCAAGATGTTACGGTGAGTGAAAGTAAGAGAAAAGAGAGGTGTTTGAGGAAAGGATAAAGAGAAGAACGGGGATCAAGACTAAGGCATCAGAAGGCATGTCGATTGATATTACATTTAAATTTTTAAAGCTTATAGTTTTCAGGAAACAAGAGGAAGAGAATTCCGCTGTCGGGAAGTGCGAGAGAAGAAGCTGTTGGAGTAGAAGAGGCGGTTACATTTAACTGTTTCGACAGTAAAAGTGTGGGACCAAGATGCCAACTTAGTAGCAAGCTCAAGTTCATGCAGTTGGGGTACCAGTGAAAGTAGCTCGTCAGAGCGGATGCCATGAAAATATTTGCAGAAATGACAGAAGGCAGGCTGTGTGAACCTAACTGGAGTCGAGATGCCAGGCCAAGACCTCTCACATTGCATATCTTTCTTTGGATTTACATAAAAGTTATTTTTAAAGCATTTCAGCCCCACTAGCACGCATGGAGTTACAGAGATTGAAAGTAAGAGTAAAGAGGAGTGTTTCAGGCAAGTATAAAGAGAAGGATGGCAGTCGAAACTCAAGGCGTCACAAGATGTCGATTGACATTACAATTTAATCTTTGAAGATTATAGTTATCAGAGAATCAAGTAAGAGGAAGGGAGTTCCTCTGTTGGGAAGTGCAAGAGAAAAAGCTATTGGAGTAGAAGGGGTAGTTACCTTTAACTGTTTAGATTGTGAAAGTGTGGGACCGAGATGCCAACCTAGTAGCACGTTTAAATTCATGCAGTTCAGCACCAGTGAAAATAAATCCTAAGAGCAGTTACCACGAAAATAATTGTATAAAAGACAGAAGAAAGCTACATCACGCCTGTGACAAACTGACTGAAGTCGAGATGCCAGATCAGGACCTATCATATTGCATATCCATTTTTGGATTTTGTCGAGATCCTCGAGATGAACAGCGGGGGCACCAGACCATATATGGTAACAATATGCAATGCAAGGATGAATAGTAGTTTAGCAGGATGGAGTCGGAACTATTTGATGCGTTTTTATATTTCCAGCAATCCCTAGCAATTTTCGTAGTTCTGAAAGTGCAGCTTAAGTTTCAGAAAAGCCGCAAGTCGCATCATAAAATCTCATGCAACCAAAGGCGCCATTGTAAATACATGTACTAAAATAGAAATTATAAGCTGGAATTCATATGTTATATCGATCTTATAAATATAAATTCTTCCTGAAAATGTTAAATTGATTCTTAATAAGTTTATTGTGAAATCCGGCTTTTGCATAATGATATCTTTCATTCGGTAAATGTAAGAATGTCTCAGAACTTGTATTTTAGCATTCCTTATTTCAAAAAATTCATCCAGAATCATAAAAAAAAAACTTCAAAGGGACAGACTATTAAGAAAAATAACCATTCCTATGCTATTGTTGACAAAGTACGAAAAGTAAAAAAAGGGCAAAAATGGTATGATTAATTCATTATTAATTTCCGGCCGGTGCACTCTTCGGTCTGATATTCTTCCTTTTCTTTTATTTTCCCTTTTTCTTTCCATCGTTTATCCTGTTTTCTTCTAATTTTTCCCGTTTTTTTTATTCTTATCTTTTCTTTCTTCATTCCCTTCATATTCATTATCTTCTCCTTTCTTCTTCTTCGTTTTCTTTATTTCTACTCATTCTTACTCTTTCTCTTTCTTCCTCTTTAGATTTCCAATTTTCTCTCTTCGCAACTTTCGCCCTTCTTATTTTTTCCATTTTCGTTCACCTTTTTTTCCTCGATTTCCACAGCCCTCTCTTCTACGATCAAGCTTCTCCTTTTCCTACCTGATTATTTTTCTATATACCTCTATATCATAAGAAACAAAAATGTGATTGCTTTCCCAACGCCCCGCTAAATGCGTGGAAAAATGACTACCGAAATCAAACATGTCCGTTTATTACACATCGGGTTATAATCATATAAAACAAACTCAGTGACCTCTCTGCCGGGGACGGTTCATTTTGCAAATACTGTCTGTCCTTATCTTATTCCCCTTCCGTCTTTCTCCTGTCCTTATTTTCTCCGGCTCTTTTCTTTTACCCAAGAAAAATAATTATTATTGCTTTTGGAAGAAAAAACGTATCGGAATAATTGGCAAAAATTCTAACCAGGAGTTAGGATGAGACTTGGTTCCCATTTCGATGTTAACGTTCTTTTTTATCTTTCACAACCGTTTTAAGCGCAAAGGAATGGACAATAAGAATAGCACTGACATGACATGTAATGAAAAGCCTCTGACAGAGAGAAAAGAAATCGAATCTCATTTCGTCTTTCTTTGATAAAATCTATTTTAACTATCGATGTAATTTGATCATTTTTCCTGTTTGTTTGTTTTTATAAATAAATCACCATAATAGCGACGACAAAGTAAGCATTTTAAGCAGCAAGTCAGGGTGGATCCACGTATCGATGTGTTGATTACCCTGTTGTGATTTTTAGATTGGCAAAGAGAAAAAATAAACAGAAAGAAATTGAGTTACCATTCTTTGCTCTATTCAAGAGGCTTGTTGACTTCAGTTACCGTACAGGACAGAAAATAACTACCAACAGTTTACAGGGCTATCATCATGCGAGCAATAGAAACATTCGTTATGTTCAACATCTTTCTCAGCTTCTGAGAATGTTAAAAAAGCTTGTTTAAAGGTTTAACTCTCCTTGAAATCTGTTTATGGTGTCACAGCTGAGTAATGCTTTTAAGTTGAGTTCATTACATTCACTTACATGGGGGAAGGTATGAATCCAGATATATGGGTAAAATACCAGGACTCGATGGATAATATAAATATAACTCGATGACATGAAATAAAAAGACAATGATACACAGAAAAGAAATCAGGCATAACGTCGTCTATCTAAATAGCAGAACAGACTGGGAACTATAGCCTTGGATGGTAACCAGTCTAGGAGAAAGAAGATCTGAATTCAGACCAGTCCGTATGTTTTGTCTCTTTAGATAAATCCTAGGGGTCTTCAAAAACAAATACAGCTCGCAGAGAGTAGTAACGGAGTAACCTGAACATCCACTGTGCAAAAGGAACCGGCAAGCCATTGCCTTATTCTGCCTTGAAAAGAACCATGAAAAGCAAATGTGAGATGGAGGAGAGTAGTAACCACAGCGGCGGTGCAAAATGGGCTAACTGAATAAGTAATGATGATGTTTACTTTGACATCGGCCATTACAATCACCTCCATAATGTAGCAAATACATTTTAATTTATTTTAAATAAAGGTACCCAGCGAATGCGCCGACATTGGTCTGATTAGCCATTGTTCATCCAAAGCTGGACATGTTGCTTAATCTCCCAAGGTGAGTGCACTGTAACCAGATTTCCAGTAGCACGAAGATGAATAAACGACAAGACGTTGAGGACTTTAATGAACATTATCATTTCTGATAGACGTTAAAAAATTCTTTTAGCACGAAATTCTGGCCGCAATTTCACTGTTGGAAAGCAATAATGAAAGAAAAGATAAAGAAAGACTGAGTGAGATGTTGAGCAGACCTCAATGTCACACATTGCTCAACCAAGATAATTTATTATAAACACCACATTTAGACTTACCACCAATCCTGATGAATGAATGTTTCTTCAAAAAGACACCAAGACTTAAGCGACTATTTGGCTTTAAACCTTAAACTTAGACATCAAATGGAACTCGTATATACGCCCCATTGCTAAAGAGGATCGGTTCCCTGTACCGTACTAATAAGTACCTGACTCCTCATGTTATCCTCTCGCTTTCCATTTACAATTTTTTTTCTCATTCTTATTCAGGTTCCTGCCAATTGTTTTGTTTCGAGCATTTTTTCTGACCCCTTCTAAGGTATTCAATATTCATTAATTTTTATTAATTTCCTACTGACATATTAAGTCGTATTCCTGATCGGGAAAATGTCTTTAGAAACAAAGAAAAGATACCTGAACTGTTGTGTAATATAAATCCTTCTGTATGGCAATGAGTGCAGAACTATTTCTTGAGAAATGAAGAGGAAACTTAAGACAATGGAGATATAGTTCTACAGAAGGATGATGGGAATACTATGTACGGAGTATGTGAGCAACGAAGAAGGTTTAAATAAAAAGAACGCTTGTACTTAGGATCAGAAATATTTGAAATTTCTGGAACATATAATGAGGAAAGAGAGCTTGGAAATTGACACTCACAAGACGTGTTGAAAGTAACGGAGTCTGGATGAATCAGTGAGTAATATACCGGAGGTGGGTATTAAGGGGCATAACATTGCTAAGAATTTGAGATAATAGTGAAGAGCCATATTGTTAGGGATATGGCATATAAAAATACTATACTATAATTTATAGTTGTGGTCATGTCGTATGATTTTTATACTTTCTACAAGAAGAATTTTGTTTTTAGTTTCTTTCACTACTTTTATCGTGAGTTCAATCGTATCTCTGGTTAACTGTCGGCATCCTTTCTAATTCTACATGTGTAGGTTTCGCATTTCTACTGAGTAATTGTTTTCCTTGGTTATGGGTTTTAAGATTTCTGACGTCATATGTAAACATGTTATTGGTCTGTCATTCAAGGAATTACCATCTTCCCTTTTAAAATGGGTAAGTCGTTGATTTGGGATGCGACCTGTGCAGATACATTTTCGGGCGGTAATTTGATAAGGTCCGCGGTTGAACCGGGGTTCGTCGCCCGAGACGCAGAGATAAAAAAAATATCTAAATATTCTTCTCTTGCTGATAGATTTTTTTTTTTTTTGCTCCTGTGGCAGTGGAGACTTCAGGGGTTATTGGGATTCGTTCGATGGTGTTCCTTCGGAGGATTGGCGCGATTGCGTCTCGATTAAGGAACGGGCCTCGCGAAACGGAGTGGCTCTTGCAGCGTGTCTCACTGGCGACGGTTCGAGGTAATGCTTTCTCCATCATAGCGGCTGGCAGAGGATAGAAAAAATTGTTTATAGTTACGTTGTTCTGGAATTGTCATCAATTGTCGACTGAACTTGCTTTGTTTCAATGACTTTTGTTTTGTTATTATTAGTTACTTTGTTTAAGGAATTATAGACTTATTAGAATCCATTTGGTTTAGCCTATCTTCTGCTCATTTTATTCCGATGAATTTTCTTTCTCTCAGGAATCTTCATTCATCTCTCATGTATATTCATGAACGAATTGGCCGTACAGCCTTTGATGCTTTCCAATTCCCGCTGTTTTTAACGATGTTTTCAATTGTGTCTCTTAGCGTCCAGTTCTTCGATATCTTGGAATTAGTTTTTCGAGGTAATTGTGAATGCAAACCCTACTTTGGTTTTTCTTCTACTCACCCGCCTTATTCCAAAAATTGTTTCCAGTACCAATTTGTTTTTTATTTACTTCATTAGTTCCCCATTTATTGTGCTTTTATATACCAATTCCGTTCATGGATCTCCACAGTTTCCTGCCTTTGAACCTTTACCTTCTTGTGAAGATTGATGTTACATAACAGTTCAGGTATCTTTTCTTTATTTCTAAAGACTTTTTCCCGAACAGGAATACGACTCAATAAGGCAACAGGAAATTAATAAAAAGTAACTTTGACCCTTTTTCTTCTCTCATCAATTTGCACGAAGGTGTTCTTTTACTGGCTTTTCCGTTCTTCCCTTATCTTCTAAATGTTTAAATATGATTCCATTATTTTGTAACGTTCTATTTTGCCTATTTTACAGAATCCATTTGTTGGTTTTTTCTTGCAATGCCAGTATATTTTCGTTTATCTCCTCCGGTGGAGTTGACTGTCTTATTTTTTTAATATTTTGTTACTTTAGCCGTTGAGTCGTACAGTTGTTTACATCTAGTGATTTTGCCTCTGTTTGTAGTTTATTTTTGGCCCGGTATCATCTCATATCCAACTTTTCCATCTTTGTTGTCCATTAAGCTTCCTTCTCCAACAACATACTTACCGAAAACTAGATTGGTCCCGACAAACACTACATGTTTCAATTCGGTGATGTTGTTTTTGAAACAAATAGCTTTTAATATGACTGTTTCTAGAATTTATTGTTTAGAGAGATTTTATTTTCTGTCTCGGGGTTTTCTTTATCCCATCAGTTTTATTTCCTTGTTTATATTTTAAGGTCGCTGCATTTTTGAGGTAGCTGTGCTTTATGCTTACTTGATTTTCACTGTTTCCGGTTTGTTCGAACCTATTTTCCATGGAAAATTATTGAACTCTACCTAACTTTCGGTATTCGTTTGGTTGGATTTGTGAATCATTGACTTGTTACAGGCAAAATTACAACTCTGTTTCAGATTTATATCATCTGTTAAGATTATTATGTAGCGTTTTGTTTGTTCGCTGTTGAGAACTAACTCATTGAATCTGCTCTATTCGTGTAGCCAACAACCACTCAATATGTAATATCAATCCTTCTGTGTGGCAGGGAGTGCACAGCGGCTGAAACGTTGAGATAACAGCAAAAAATATAAATAGTGTAAATGATATTCTGGATTATTGTAATAATATTCAAGGGAGCACTGAAAAGTTCATAGGTTGATCTTTGAAATCCAGCATGCATTAATTTAAACATTTCCAGGTAAACTGACATTTGACTGTTCAAATAAGCCTCCAAAAAGAACAAGTAGCGACTTGAAAATGGATAAAATGTGGCATCATTACCAAGAAAAAAGGGTTTAGCCTCCAAAGACATTCATGCTGACATGGTTGCTATATTAGGGGAGAGTGCTCCAGCCTTATCGACAGTGCAAAAGTGGACTGTTGAATTTAGGATATGAAGGGAATGTCTTGAAAATGACCCGATATTTTGTTGGATGACAGGAGATTGATGATATATCAAAGCCTCTAGTGCTATTAGTATTGTGGTAGGATCCACCTAATTTGCATAGTGGAGTACCGACTATATAAATATGGTTGGTACAGGGAAGACAGGAGAGGCGAATGAAGAGATTCACTAGAGACTATGCCCGACTGCGACTTAGTCAACACATTCTCCAGGAACGGTCTTCCCAGGAATATACAAAAGACTATATGTAAATATTGTGTACACTTTCTTGTTTCAATACATTTTGTTTTAAGTACATTTTGTGTTGCATTATTATTCCATGCATTAGTCAAGTTTCAACAATTAGCATATCCTGTGAGAGAGTTGAGAATATTCTGCACAATAAACTTGCCATGACTAAGGTTTCTATGCGGTGGGCACCATGTCTTCATTAGGAAAATTCTCCAACTCACAAGTGCTTGTTTTCAATAGCTTATGTGCTTGATTGTTGCTTTAAACTGTTCGTTATTCTGCCTATTCTCCTGATTTGACTATCATTTGTTCCCCAGCATGAAAGATAATTTGGCAGGGAACTAGTGTCACAGTGATGATAACATCATATAGGCTGTTAATGACATTTTTTTCCGGGAAGCCTCTTTTAAACAGTTAGATGTTAGTTTTCTTGGAAATAAATTATGCAGTTATTACAAAAAAAGAGTTAAATTTAATTCATGCGAAATTTCACACCTTCATATCTCTATCTATAAAAGGCAGGATGTGTGTGTGTGTGTGTGTGTGTGTGTGTGTGTGTGTGTGTGTGTGTGTAACGAATGCACGGCCGCAATTTTCGACGGATTTGCACCGAGGTTTACATGCACATGCTCCAAGACGGACTTTGCATTTCCCAACTCCCATCGATAGTGGAAATAATCGATTTTTCATGCTTCCACGGTAGTTTTCATGTAGTTTGCGGCCATTTTCTACTGGCCAGGTGAGAGCCTATAGCTGGCTGCCACGAATAGGCAGAAAGAATCTATTGGCCAGCGTGAGAGCCAACAGCTGACTGACACAAATGTTAACTAGCATGCTAGGATGCAAAAAAATCGATAGCTGCATCCGTGACAAGTGGGAAAAATTTAAATCTACATGGTACTTTACTCCAATGGCTCATTCACTTGCTTAAACTCAACGTTGATTCTGATTCCGCAGAACTGGGTTGGTTGTGAAAAAGTATTGTGGTTAACATTCTTTTTTCCTACAGTCTTTCCAGTTACGAGTCCTTTTTTAAAGCTGATCGTTTTGTGTTCATTTTGTTTAGTTCTTTTTTCGTAACAGATTTAATGTTTAGTATAGAGCTTAGAAAAAATTCGAAGTGTGATAGGCAAGAAGTAAGGCATGTAGCAAAATCAGCACAGCAAAGGGCACTCCTTTAAAGGCAAGGGAGGGCAAAAATATTTTAAGTCAAGTGATAGCGATTGCTGTATGAGTCGTACGATTTTTGAATCAACCACGGGCAACGCCGGGCCATGTTGCTAGTGAGCCTATAACATTTTCTGCCCACCCTCGTAAATTTCCAGTGGCTCGAATATTTGTCACTTGGTACACTCATGTCAATCAGTGTGCGAACATTTTTTTCTGTATTTGATGACAATGTCTGGGCGATTTTCGTGTATTGTTCGATCTGTGGTCATCCGTCCTGGGTATGACGATAAATTACATTCAGCAGCATGACATCTGATCGAAAGGTTTTGAGGAGCGTGGAAACACCTCTTAGTTGCTGTTGTCCCTAGGTCCATCCCTACCCGGAGTGGTAGGACCAGTTACGGTCGCAACTATGGGGAAATAGAGGTCAAAATACTATGAAAGTACACACATTTTTATAATAAAAATACCAGCAATACATTTTTAAAAGAAATTAATAATGTTCACAAGGAAATTAAATTTCGGCATTAAGTGACCCGTAAGTTGTCCATATGCTGCGGAACAAACAGACAAATATATGTACATCAGAA
Source organism: Acanthosepion esculentum (assembly GCA_964036315.1). Classification (NCBI taxonomy): domain Eukaryota; kingdom Metazoa; phylum Mollusca; class Cephalopoda; order Sepiida; family Sepiidae; genus Acanthosepion; species Acanthosepion esculentum. The sequence goes on from OZ038491.1 coordinate 15,464,025, forward strand.
AATCCTAGTAAATGGTAACATTGCCTTCTTCAGCTACAGACACATTTTCATACCAGCTGTTTTCATATATGCTAGTGATGACAGATCTTGACCTATTAACCTCCATCACAGTTTTTGTATTTATTGGACAGGAGTATTGTGCACACTGTAATATGGTCGTCAACAGCTTCGATGTAATTCTTGTTGTTGCTGTTATTATTACCGTTATTATTATTATTATTATTATTTGGCTTATTAAGAATTCAAAAATCACTAATCTGTTAATCAGATCGATATCAACCTTCAAGAAACATATTTCATATTTAGTTAGTATTTAGTGAAACCTTTTAGTTGAGTTTCTTGTACAACATTTTCACATGCTGTCGACTTATGACTGGGTTTAGAGCAGCAGAGTTCAAACTCAAAATCACTTAGCGATACTTACATTGGAAATAAAGTAACAGCAAACAATATTCAAGCACATTCTTTGTTTTCCACACTTTTCAATAATGCTGACGCTTCGATAGCAGTCACGAATCTTCGTCAAAATCTCATTCTTCTGATATTTTGGCAGGATTTTGTGGGAATGTTTCAAGTTTTCAGCAACGATAGGCATGTCGGTTGTCTTCATGTTTCACATATTATTTACGATGCTCTTAGATAAAGTTAGATTTGACCAAATTATTATTCAATGTCAAGCGAAAAATCCATATAACAAAGGAATAATTTCTTTAATTTTTTAATAATGAAATTGAGTTTAATGAATCACGCTTCCGAACGATCATGCTTTATTTTGTATTCTTTTAAAACTAATTTACTGAATTATTATTATTATTATTATTATTATTATTATTATTATTATTTTTATTATTATTATTATTATTAAAGAACGGCAGAGACTGTCAAGTGTTTGTGATGATAGTGATTATTATGAGTGATGGCCAGCCCAGAAATGGAACTGGAAGAAAAGATAGAGTAACGTAAAGAAGACGAAAGGACTAACTACTAAATGTAATAAGAGAAGGTGAATTATCGTTACCAAAGAAAATAGCCCACGATGTGATCTACGTACTGGAGATGGCAATATCAACCCGGCACAGAAATGTAATCTTATTTACAAGGCCCCCAATGTAGAGGGCTAAATGTAAAAGGCACTGTTTATAGGACAATTGGGAAAGATAACAGTTAAGTCTAGACTTGAAGTGATTAAATTTGTACTGATCGAGGAAGCATCCTCTTGGGAATCATTTCCATAAAACACATGGAAAATGCTGTTAAACTTTACAAATGTGGTTATTGTTAAAACAAAATTCTGTCGTTTTCTAAGGCGTGAGTTTTTTGCTGATATTGTAAACAATATTTTGTGATATTTGTCTTTGAGTCTCGTGTCCAGATTTCTCTGTTCTTTAGCTAAACAACTGATTCTATTGCTCTGGGTCAAAGTTCTAGCCAAAGAGTCGTCATTTGTTCAGCATTTCAGCTTGTAGAGATTTCCACCAATTTAACTCACAGCAAATCCTGCTGAACTATTTTTCCCTTTTTCAGTTGAACTTCACATTTTGATTTGGGCTATTTTGAAAATGGCAAGATAATTAAGTCATGCAAGAGAGTCCAGGTGAATGGGACGCGTAAATTCTTTTGAAGAAGGCTCGTCAAAATAGCAGTGGACATCCAACTGGCATTTTCACTGAAAGGGAAAAAAGACATTTCGCCACAAGTAGTCTGTAAAACCGGGATTATCAAGTGGATTATCAAAGGGATTGTTGAGAAATCCATATAGAACACGAAATTTTCGATTGCTTCTAGATCAAGAAAATGGAAAAAAAGGACAAAAGAAAATTTCTTTTAGAAAGATTAGAGGTATTTTCATTATTCCTTGGCATTATAATTAATTATAATTAATATTTGTTAGTATTTTACCATTACGTTTTTATTCCCTGATGCATTGTCAAGGTTTATCCTGGATGATTCACTATTATTTACTTTCATCTAATTTTTTTATTAAATGACGTATTGTCTACCATTATTATTAAATTAAATACTAGAGAAATCTGCGCACTGGAGTTTGGGATTGCAACCAGTCTAGTAGGAGGGCGACGATTCAAAACGATATCTATCCCTGACAAAGCTTACCATGCCGTTAAGCAAAGGATCGTGGTGGTTACAATGACCCTATTATCACGACTACTTTCGGCCTCCTTTCATGTTTATTTTTTATATGTATATAATCGTCTCCCACTATGGTTCGGCTAAATATTAAGGTAGTCTGAGCAATATAACCTTGGTTGATAACCAGTCTATGAGAAGAAGAATTCTGTATTCAAAACTCTATACAACCCTGGAAAAGATGCTGATAAAGTTTACCCTTATGATTATCGTTTTTTTCTTCATAAGAAACATTTCTATCTTTTCCTAAAGCGTCAGATTTTTGCAGATATGTAAACAATATTTTCTGATTTTCTTTTGTTTTCAATTCTTGTTCCTATTTTCTTTAGTATCTTTCTATATTTCTGAGATGAGGTATTATGTACACTATTTATATTATTCGGACTATTGTCCTCATCTTTGTTGGAATATTTATTACGTTTCGACCGTTGTACGCTCCGGCCTTCTTCAGGTGGTTGGAATGTCGAACTGAACCCTTTATTTCGCTCACTGGGGTAGACTGTTCTAGTTCCACGTGCCATGTTTAATGGATGTCAGTTATCAGTTATCATCTGTTAATTTCCCTCTGAAAGTTCTCCACTGCCTTAACCGTGTATTGAACTCACACTCTTTGTGTCTTGTCACTGGATCTAACTAACGTATTTATCCACGTATGTATTTGAGGACTTGTTTTCTTTGTTCTGTAGTTAAACAACAGATTCCAATCTTGGAGAAGGAAAACTCTGAATTCATAACCTTATGCATCCGTGACAAAGCTTCTTCTGCTCTTTTGGAACCGGTAAAGTTACTCTAAATAAATATTAAAGTGTCCAGTAGGAATTTGAACTTCTTCTTCCTATATATTTTTTACCCGTGTGGGATATATATATATATATATATATATATATATATACTTCTGGGGTATAAAGGGGAAGCGTGTAAATTTAAATATATTAATGATAACGGATGGAGGGGAAGAAAAAAATGAATTTGAAGAAAGCTAGATTCCAATAACATTCAAACCCAGTAAGCATTCCCTCTGTTTACAGAGGGATGGCCCACGGGATCTCATATACGAGGACTCTAGACCTTTGAGGTGATATGAGGAGTGGAACCTCGATAAAATCGAGAAACGGTCCACCCTAAAATCAAGGACACAACTCCTGCTATTTATTATATGCTCTGCAATAGCAGAGCCGGAAGTATTGATTAGTTGACTATTCCTGGCATCCGTATTCAAAATCCTGGGGGTGGGGGTGTAAATGTTTATATATATATATATATATATATATATATATATATATATATATATATATATATATATATATATATATATATATATATATATATATATATGCAGAAATATAGTCTTAAAGTGTGCTATATTTATGGGGTAAAGTACTCAATATCAGAGATGGAGCGTGTGTAAATATAAAAGTGGACATGGAAGTCAGCACTTAGAGGCGACAGTCTGTTTCATGCTAGTGCAATCGTCAGGCGATTGCACTAGCATGAAACAGACTGTCGCCTCTAAGTGCTGACTTCCATGTCCACTTTTATATATATATATATATATATAAAATATAACATAATATATAAATATAAAATATAACATAATATATATATATATAAAATATAACATATATATATATATATATATATATATATATATATATATATATATATATATATATATATATATATATATATATATATATATATATATATATATTATGAAATGGACAAAGTCCGACAATTATTAATTATTTTAAGACATTTTTATGTTTATACATTCTTTATTATAAACAGAGCATTTACTTAAATATGGAATAATAGAAAGAGGAAGACATTTTTCAGAACTAAAGACATTAATTGAGGAAAATACTTGACTTGATCCCCGATTGCTTGAATGTTCGGACTAATTTTACCGCCAAAGAAATTATAATTTAAAGCTTTGTGATATTAACAGAAAAATATTAAATAATTCTACAATATAAAAAAACGGGGAAAACAATTTCGACTAAAAAGTTTTTTAACAAGTATAGTTAGTGAATATTTTTTGATTAAAGGAAAACACATTTTAATATTTCAGTTGTTTTTAATAATTGCCATAGCAACTCAGTCCAGCTTATACGAGTTAAAATATTATTGAAGTTAAGTTGTTTTTATTACTTAAATTGTCTGTAAATTTGCTATTTAAGTAATGTTTAATATAGTGTGATGTACCTATTCCTTCTGACTATAAATGTTATAAGGAACGTTTTACAAATAAACACCAACTTGTTGAAGGCCAAGTAAAATACAAATTTCAAACATTTTTCTGCACTATATAAAACGAAATTCCTAAATATGAATATGAAAACAGAACTATTTTTGTATGAGAATCAAAACAATCCTCGAATAAAACGATAGTAATGAAAGACATTTAATTAATGAATTTTTTTAATCACTATACAAATTAGTTAAACCTGAAGATTAGTTTTACCTAGAAGTAGATAATATATAATACAGATGTTGAGCGTTTACTCGTGGGGTTTGTAACACATTTATTTATCATCTCTCAGTTGCCTCTCTGTCCTTGGACAGAGTGCGCTCAGAGGCTTCTCTGTCAAAGGGCATAGGGGCAACTGAGAATATAATACTGAGAGGTGCCCAGCCGTGGGGAACAGCTGCTCGAGTGATCGGTGCTCACACCGAGGCCAGCGCAACCGACGGTTGCGGGGTCTGTAGGCAATTTTTGTCCCCGCCCGGGTGCTCGCGCTCGGGTCCCCATTTTAAAAAGACCTTGTGTCACATATCATTCTCGTGGGGGAAAGAGTAAACATCATCTCTGTTTTTGGGCAGAGTGCACTCGGAGGTGATCCCGTCAAAGGACAGAGTCGCAACTGTGGAAAATTATACTGAGAGGTGCCCAGCCCTGGTCGCGACCTCTCATCGCACCAGAGAGAGAGGAATCGGTGCTCTCACCGAGGCCAGTGCAACCGATGGTTGCGGGGGCTGCGGACAATTTTTGTTCCTCGCCTGGGTTTACGCGCTCGGATCCCCACCTTAAAAAAGGCCTTGTGTCACAACTCCTCTTAGTGGGGAGACAGAGTTAAATACCTAGTGTGAAAATTAGCCCCTCGAGTAGTTTGTAACACATTCCTTATCATCTCTCAGTTGCTTCTCTGTCTTTCGGAAGAGTGCGCTCAGAGGCGACTCCGTCAAAGGACAGAATTGTAACTGAGGAATATTATACTGACAGGTGCCGGCCCTGAGGAACAGCTACCCGTGGCCGCGCCCTCTCATTGCATTAGAGAGAAGGATCGATGCACGCACCGATGCCAACACATCCAACGGTTGCTAGGACTCGGGAATTTTTGTTCCTAGACCTGGTGTACGCGCTCGGGCTCCCCACATTAAACAGACCTCGTGTCACAACCTAACCTCGTGGGGGAGGGTGAATAAATACAAATTACAAGTAGTTTGTACGGGCCCTTCGAATTGGTGTAATGGTTAGCAAGCTTGTCAAAAACAATTACGGCTGAATATTAAGTTAGGTCCTCATTGGGCTCCCCATATTTTGGGAATATCGACAGAGTGTGTAATTTGCTCTCTAGTAATTGGTAACACATTATTTATCATCTAGCAGCTGTGTCTCTGTCTTTGGGCAGCGTGCACTCAGGAGGGGAAGTGTGTGGGGTCCAGTACATACCAAATTACTATAAAGTAGAGCTGGGGCTTTTTAATCTCAGAATACGTGGGAGAATTGATCTCCAATTTCACATTTATTCATATAGATTCCATAATATAGGTTTTACTTAATTAGCTATTATGTTTCTCTAATCCTTCAAATGTTGAATGTATAACTAATTCGAATTTTTCCGTTCCAGTCTTTACACTATATTAATTACACTGTTCTGTTAACCATGAAGTAAAAATAATTCTTTGTACGGAAAGTAAGGATCTACCTACATCGAATTGTCTTTAAATTAAGTGGCAGCAGAAGAATTATCGGTGAACTTTAAAAAGATAAGCTTAAACTTTAATTCAATACTTAAATGCAGCGATCAGTGTTGAGTTCTGTAGTTTATTGATGCCTATCGCATCTACTCCTTTCTAGCTATTGTGATGAAGGCCAAAGCAAGAGTCCACCACAGAAGCTAGCGTAAATAACACCCGATAGGGCGAATTTTAAGCTAGTTTAAAATTTTAGCTAGTTGAAAATGCATAAAAAAGGAAAATAAGTGATACTCACTTTAAAACTACGATAATGCCTATTAGAATATATTAATATATATTTTTAACCTCGCATCGTCTAGCAAATCTGAATCTAGATCTACGAAAATCGTTATCTGCGCCTAATTTTTTTAGGGTTTTTGATAAAGCTATGAATCATTGAAAACGGATGGGTGGGAACGGAGGTGTTGCGTGGACTCACACACGCACAAACACGCATACACTGTAGTTTATATATAACATGTAAATCAGAAATGGTCGTTCTTTTGGGATTTTTTTTTGGGGGGGGGGGTAACTGGATAATATATCCTGGTTTTATTAAAGAAAGTGTGACTCGAAACAGAAATGGAAAGTGTTTTAACTTTTCATCTGGGTAACCAGTTTAACGCTGAGCTTCTTGCTTTACTGTTAAGCTAGCAGAAACAATTACAATAACGTAAGTTTCAATTAGATTACTTCATTTCTTTTTTATATGTTAACGTATTTATTGAACAAAGTAACTAATAATAACAAAACAAAAGTCATTGAAACAAAGCAAGTTCAGTCGACCAATGATGACATTTCCAGAACAACGTAACTATAAACAATTTTTTCTATCCTCTGCCAGCCGCTATGATGGAGAAACCATTACCTCGAACCGTCGCCAGTGAGACACGCTGCAAGAGCCACTCCGTTCCGCGGGGCTCGTTCCTTAATCGAGACGCAATCGCGCCAATCCTCCGAAGTATCGCCATCGAACGAGAGCCAATAACCCCTGAAGTCTCCACTGCCACAGGAGTAAAAGAAAATCTATCAGCAAGAGAAGAATATTTAACTATATTTTTCATCTCTGCGTCTCGCGTCTCCGCGGACCTGATCAAATTACCGACCGAAAATGTATCCGCATAGGTCGCATCTCAAATCAACGACTTACCCATTTTAAAAGGGAAGATGGAAATGCCATCCGGCCGCTTTCCATCACCGCGGTCGAGGCCTACGGGTTCGATTTGCGAAGGGAACCCAGCTGCACCCAAACCTCTTTTGATGATGTCGTTAATTACTTCGTTATTTAAAACTCCGTTAATCGTTTAAAAATTACTTTGCAGTTGGGTCTTTGGTATCGATCTATCTACCTATCTATCTATCTACCTATCTTTCACAGTCTGTTCATATCTATCTATCTAGCCCAATCTTTTCATTATCTATCTATCTATCTATCTAGCCCAATCTTTTCATTATCTATCTATCTATATATATATATATCTATATATATATATATATATATATATATATATATATATATATATATATATCTATATATATATATATATATATATATATATAGCCCAGTCTTTTCATTATCTATCTATCTATCTCTCTCTATATATATATGAAAAATATATATATGAAAAGATTAGGCTAGATAAATAGATAGATATGAACAGACTGTGAAAGATATATATATATCTAGCCCAGTCTTTTCATTATCAATCAATCAATCTATCTATCTATCTCAGTCTGTTCCTGTTCCTCTCTCTCTCTCTCTCTCTCTCTCTCTCTCTCTGTCTCTCTCTCTCTCTATCTATCTATCTATCTCGGTCTGTTCCTGTTCCTCTCTCTGTCTTATCTATCAATCTATCTATCTATCTATCTATATATATATATATATATATATATATATATATATATATATATATATATATATATATATATATATATATACACTTTACAATTGGAATTAAGATACATTTAATTAATGACGATTTTCACCTACGAATTTTAATTTTATAATTCGCAGGATTTTTCAAACTGTTTATGGTATCATTTCTAGAGCGCTCTTTTGAGAGTCAGTTTTAACATATTTCAAAGTCTATGTCTTGTTAAGAGGACTCGCCTGATTTATAGCAACGGTTTACTATATATATATATATATATATATATATATATATATATATATATATATATATATATACATATATATGTGTGTGTGTGTGATTACAAAACAATACATTGATATCATCATCATCGAAAACGTAATCTAAACAGTGTAAGTATCTATTGTAATATTTTGTAATGTGTGTAGATGTAAATGAAGGTTGTAGATGGATGTTGTGTTAAAAAAATTCTTAATATATATATATATATATATATATATATATATATATATATATATCTGAGCCAGTGGGTCCCAGACAAATTCTCACTGTAGTTGTCCATTTATTTCGTAGTTTTTTTTTCTCTTTCTCTATACCAGTCAAGAGTTCTTGTTCAAATTCGCTTTTTTATTTTCTCAATATTAATCAATCATATAATACGACTGCCCGTATTTAGTGAATTTTAATAAAATATGTGTGAAGACAGTAGAAATTGAAATAAGAATGAAAATTCTACAAGACTGGAATGATCTTTGAATCCTGAACCTGGAGAGAAAATCTATGGATTTGTACTGTGCAACCCCGAGAATGAAATGCGATATCGTGATATCAGATTGAAATCAATGTCTAAATGCCGTGAGATGTTCGTCCAGAGTGGCATCACTTGCGCAAGGAAGCGGTTCAAAGAGAAATGAAAACCGGCTCATTGGAAAAAATGGCACCGGATCGGTGACAGTGAAAGCGGAATAAGTGTTTCACATTGACCTGCACGTCAATCAGTAAAGTCGCGGGCGGAGGGGGAATTAAATTTAAAAATTTTCTACACTTAGATGTTGTTTTCAAAAGGTCCATGATTATATAATCATTTAACTTGTGTGTCTGTACACGATCGCAGATTCTTTAATATATTATTAGTGGCTGATTCGATAATATCAGCGAAATCATGGAGTCATTGTAAACACCACGGTCCGTTTTATTAGCGGCATACTATGTGCATTGTCAAGGCAACATACGGTTGGAATTCAGAATTGCCATTCTCATAGACCCATTGAAAAGCAAGGATGAAGATCCCAGTCTGCTATACTATTTGCCCAATAGCTGAGATCGGAAAAAATGGATTCTTACTTTCTCAAAAGTACAGGGTGACCCCAAAAAACGCGAATTTCTGAAGTGCGTATTGCCAGACATGAGCAAGTGGCAACACTGCGAGACAATGACCTTGAGCAAGTAAACATTTCGCCATTTTAGTAACGAGAATGAAATTCACAGTATCCCAGCTGAGATATTGCAGCAGTCAATGAGGAATCTCAACAGCAGATTTCAAGAATGCATTCGTACAGGAGAACGCCATCTACAGGACGTAATTTAAAAAAGTTAAAATTCCATCATTGTTTCTTAAATAGCATGTTTTCAGGTTTCAATTACTATAAATTAAATATTTTCTTCCATCAATCTTCGTTTTATTGGATTGTTAAAATGTTCCCGTTTTTTGGGGTCACCCTATATTTGCGCGTAAGTGAATGTAATATAAGTCGACTGTTATTCGAACACTGTGCCCAGATTTCTCGTTCTAAGCCGATATCCATTACACCACCTTCACACCACACTTACATCGAGGCTTAGTAATAAAATAAATGAATTCAGTTAACTTATAAGAATGTTTGTTTTTACATCCAATCTTCGGTGATTTTTCTATATATACTCATAATATTTTTTCTGTTTTCTCTTAAAAGAAAGGTTATTTTTATGATGAGTTATTAAAATTTCTAGGGCACATAATGAGAAAAGAAGCTTCGGAAAATTGACACATACAAGACATATTGTAGGCCAGAGGAATAGAGGAAAGCCGTGTATAATCCCTGCCTAACGAGCTTGTGTAAATGGTTGGCAGGACAGGGATTAGCAGAGACAGAAAATAGAATCTTTATTAAGCCTTGAGAAAGATAGGAATTTGTGGTGAGTCGTGACTGTTAGTAGCAGAGGAATCTTTCTCTTTGAGTTTTGATTTAGTTGAGATTTTAACATTAAATTCACAACATCCGATCCAATCGTCTACACCAGTGGTTCCCAACCTTTTTAGTCTCATGGCCCACTTTAAAACACAGATTTTTTATGTGGGCCATGAAATTATTGTAGTGCAAAAAATTACTTCCATTTTTACATATAATATCTATCCAATATAGATTCAACTTTGTCTATTTATTGGACACACCCAATTTTACAAGCATCTAAAATAGTTCGCATCTACAATGAAACGAACATTTATTAACAATATTTCTTTTTACAATTTTTCCTATTTATGGCACTAAACACAAAAACTTTCACAAGCAAAAAAAAATGAAGTCATACAGAAACAATTCTTTAGATACAAAATATAAAACCAATTTCAAAATAAGAATCATTATAAGAGAATTGGTTTCAAGTACATTTATTCAATGAGATCGGTCCATCTTTGCAAGTTTTCTATATTAGGATGCGTGATTTGCAAAGACAGATCCTGATCTACTCTTAGGATTTCTCAGGGGTTTCTAAGCCATTGATAACTTTCAGGATATATTCACTTATAAACATATACCGTTATATTCACAAAATCAGGGTACAACTGTAATGAGTAAGATTTTTATAAAACTGAAATGGTGTCATTTTCTTTCTACAGTCAGAAGAAAACTGTATTTTCAATGCCTGACTAATTAAAAATTATTCAAACACAAAGTATTTAGTAGATTTTCATAATCTAAATATCTTAAAATTAACTACATACATATAATTTCAGTAATTTAAGGATTGCTAGTCAATAAAAGCTCTATGGACCATTCAATAATATGTAACCCATATATTAATTAGCACAGTGGGCCAGTATAAAAATTTTAAAATTTTGTGGCACACCTGAAATTTGTCGTAGCCCATTTTGGCCATGTGGCCATAGGTTGGGAAATCCGGTCTGTACAACCTTCAATAAAGCAAGACTACTAAAAACGTGAAAAAGTTAATTTCTTGAAGTGATATATTTATTTATGCCTTATGTTTCTTAATTATTTTATAATCAGTTTTTTTTTTCTATAAATAATCATGGTATTTCAATTTACATTTCATGAAAAATAATAATGAAATCTTAACATTGGAAGTTAGAGATGATTCGATTCAAGTACAATTACAATTTCCATATTCTAGATGGATGTCTATTTAAATAAAATGGATGGATGAAATTAATAGTTGTAAGCGGAAGTTCTATGTTAGGGGTTTCTTCTTCCATATTTCTCGTTCGGGGGAACTCTCTTCAGACTTTTTGCTTTCCAGACAACTTTAATATTCCAAACAATTAAATGTAATGTCAATCGTCATTGTCTTTCTCCTCAAAAGACTTTATTGGCCTCTCTGTTTCCTTGTTTCTCGGAAATCCTTCGCATTTTAACGGCTTTTTTCAATTTGGTTGGGGTTAAATTATTAAAAATATATCCTTTATCATTTATATAAGGTTGCACCTATATAAAATGTGGCATATCGATGGAAGGCAATCCCGAAAAAAAAAACGATATTATTTAATCAAAATGATATACACTTTATTCCTCAAGATTTTTCTAACTTTCCTGTTTTATCTTCGCTACGAGAGAATCCTCTTCTGTCAATGGAAAGCTCAAAATGCTTTAAAAAAAACGTTAATTCTTGAGTTATTTCTAGTGAATAACGCGAATACTTCAACGCTTCGCTATAACGATTGCACACAGGGAAACGTGATGTGTGCCGGTGAGATTTGACAATTTCTTTATATCTTTTCTTGTATACAAACAATTTTGTTGAAGAAGTATTTTGGCTCAAATCGATTTAACTTCTTACAAAGATCAATAATGAATGATGTCTCCTGCCAACTCCTATCCCGTAACCATATCTTTATTGTACACACAGGTAGTCTTCTGTGTGTTGTTTTCTGGATTTGTCAATATCTTACCATTTCCCTGTTCATTTTATTTTTAAGGGCTGTCATCTTCTGAACGATGTTTCAATATCCAACTAGACAGTTCTACTGCACATGCCAAACTGACGTTTCATTAAGCTTTTCTGGCATTGTGAGTTAAAGTAAGATCATCTAATATAAGTACTTGACAATATTTAATAGTTATCAATTTCGAGATGCTACAAATAGTATCCTTTGGAAAAAAATCACAGAAAACAAGAGATCTGAAATAAACTAACAGAGATATAAGGAATAAGTAAGCTACAAAGTAATAACTTATGCCATGAAACTTTTGTCAAATTTTGAGAAAAGTCGACAGAAATAAATTCCAAAGACCTGTGTTTTGTAAAACATCATCATTAATGACTAGCATCATTTGCTTTATATCCTGAATTTCTTGCTTAATGCCGTTAATTAATTTGAATTTTTAAATATATAATAATTAAATACAATGATTGCCTTTTGGCTTAATTGGTTGTTTTGTGATACTTATTAATCAACGTTTCTTTTATTGATGGTAATTATAATTGGATATTTTCTTTCTAGAAAATTGTTCCTACGTAAGGTTTGACCGCAAATCTTCTATCTATCTATCTATCTATATATATATATATATATATATATATATATATCTTCATTCTTTTCGTATCTATCTACCTATCTTCATTCTGTTCATACCTATCTATCTATCTAGCTAGCTATCCTCATTCTGTTCATATCTATCTACCCATATTCACCCTGCTCATATCTATCTATCTATCTATCTATCTATCTATCTATCTATCTATCTATCTATCTATCTATCTTCATTCTGTTCATATCTATCTACCTATCTTTGTTCTTTTCATATCTATCTACCTAAGCTCATTCTGTTTATCTCTCTATCAATCTATCTATCTATATGTCTGTCTGTCTATCTGTCCTTATTCTCTTCATATCTATCTACCTATCTTCATTCTGTTCATATCTATCTATCTATCTATCTATCTAACTGGGTTAACATTGAGGTAAAAAAAATAACAACATATTTAATCAATTGTAATTGCGAATTGTACTTAAATAGCAAATAGTTTTGATCTACAATCCTTTTCTTATGTACCCTATCTAAAATATATCACTGTAAGGAGTCCTCATTCTCTGCCTCTTTTTAAATTAGAATTTAAAATAAAAAGGTGTACTTTTTTTCCGTCAGAGTACAGCATTCACTACAAAAGATTCTTTTTACCATTGAAAGGCAAGGCATTAGATAAGGGGATAAAATTCCTTACAGCTAAGGGAAGAACGCATACAACTTCTTGCCTTCTGCATAGTTTAGCAAAACGTTCTCCAAGATTTATGAGTGTTGATGCAAATATGAGAAAAGTACATTTCAATAAGCTTTCTGTCAAAACGTCCTCAGCATTCACAATGTTGATTATGAAAAGGTGAGGCAATATGCGTTCTTTAAAGAAAACAAAAACAATTTTTAAGTATCAGAATTTATCTTCTATTCAGAATTTCGAAATACGAAAATTCCACCCGGGGGAATTTCATGGAGCAATATAAATGCATTTATTTTATGACGTAAATTCAAAATCGTTTGAATTGGTTTTGCACATGTCACCACGCGTTTACTTATCTATCTATCTGACTAGCTAGCTATTTATAAAGTTTAAACTTAATGTTAAAATTTGAGAGTATCTATAAGAAATGTTGCAGTGTCATTCGACGAGAGACAGATGAAAAGTTCATAGGCTGACCAAGATATAAATGTGAGAAAGCACACAATTTAGTAGAATAAAAACATGCAAGTCTGCCAAATGGTGTGCCTACTAACATTTATACCTTGGTAAGCCTATGAACATTACGCAAAGCTTCGAACTTATAAAAGATCATTTTTTTACTTATGAGAAATATTTTACGGAGTCAATCCTTCAAATCTACAAATCAACCATTCGCCCTTACATGGAATATTGCTGCCATATATGATTTGGAGCCCCTTCTGTTTGTCTCAAGGTCCTTGATAAAATCCAAAGATGGATATGCAATGTAATTGGCCCCGATCTGGCATCTCTTCTGCAGTCGCTCTCTCACCGACTTTCCGTTGCCTCCCTTTGTCTGTTTTACAAATACTTTCACGGTAACTGCTTCGATAAGCTGCTTTCGCTGGTTCCCAGACTTCATGAATTTAAGCGTTCAACTAGGCTGGCATCTCGCTCTCATCCTTTCACTGTCGAAACTGTTAAATGTAGCCGTCTCTTCTACTCCAATAGCTTCATGTCTCGCACTTCACTGCTGTGGAACTCCCTCCTCATTTCTTGATTTCCTGATTGCTATAATCTCCAACAATTCAAATGTAATGTCAATTGACGTCTCCAAATGCCCTGATCTATCCCCTAACCTTCTCTTCATCCTTTCCTCTATCACTACAAATCTCTGTAAGCCCTTGCGTCTTAGTGGCTTCTCGCCTTGCTTGGGGTGAAATGCTTAAAAAAATGCTCTTTTTATAATAAACAGTATTAACAATATTTACCGGCCTGAACGTCTGAAAAATTTTCATAGAAAATATGTGCCCTCCGACAGAAATCGAACCTCTATCCTACACGGAACCGTCATATAGCTATATATAGTTATATATCTATGAAAAATTCTCGGATGTTCAGGTCGGTAAATGTTGTTAATACTGTTTATTATAAACAGAGCATTTACTTACATATTTTTGCCTATATAAATAACGTATAACAATAAAAAAAAATATTAAAAGACTATCTGCCTGTCTGTCTCTGTCAACCTGAATCTTTTCATATCTATCTATCTATCTATCTGTCTGTCTGTCTGTCTCATTCTTTTCATATCTATCTATCTAGTTTACCATTGAGGGGAAAATTACAGCATATTTAATCAATTTTAATTGCAAATTGTACTTAAATGTCGTGAGTGCAAAATAATACCTCATTTCATCTACGCCCTCCAAATTTGGGTAAGTTGAGGAAGAAGGAAAGGAATTCGCAAACCTATGTGAAATTGTTTTTGATCCAGTGAAAACCATACCTTCACAGAAATTATCCGGTCAGCCAAGAAGGAAAAGGAAATAAAATCCCTAGCCTACGCGAAATTCCTTTTGATATAAAGTGAGGAGAAAAATTCATTAACAAGAGAAGGTCAAAGGTCAAAGGTTTCGTTTCAGTTTCTCCCAAATTGCGCTGAAGTTCTCGCCAATGTAAAACTTTCACCGAGTATATTATCATCCTCTAAACAGCACAATAGCACTTCAAATAAGGTTCTCCCAAGAATCTAAGAAAGCTAAGTATTTCAAACTATATTTCCTAGTTTCCTTTTGAAAGTATGCAAACGATATCTCCCTTCGGGAAGCAACGGACTCTCTTACCTTTCTGTTCATGACAATCCGTTATTTTAAGAATTCTGATTTATTTTCCTGAAATGAGCCCCACTGGTATTAATGGTATTACTTCTACTGGTAATTATCAAGTCAAGCGTGTAAATTTATGAATATTGGGTTGGTGCATAATTATCAGGCGTTTTTTAAACTATATTTATTATAAAAAAGAAATATAATTCAACAATAACATTTTAAATGATCATCCCAGAACTTATAATTATTGGCACGCATTTGAAAAACAAAACAATATTTTTATTAAAAAAAGTAAACAAAACAGTGATTTTTATTCGCGAATAACTCACCTAAAAAACGCTTGATAATTATGCACCAACCCACTACATTCCTTATCTTGTTTTGTTAAAAATTGTCCGAGTATTTCCTCGTGATTTTCATGACTTCACAACTGTTCATTTAAACCCTAAGCCCTACGCCACTATATAAACCCTTATAAATACATAAATTGTTAATTTAAGTTTGAAAATTTGCTATCTAAAAGTATTGATACAGAAACTGTAGTGATAGCCATATGCATTTTTAATTTCCTAAAATGTAAAATTTAATTTACGCCTTTCACGGTCCAGTGCGTTTTGTGTGAGTTTACAAACAATTTCATCGAAAGGTCTAACTTCATGGAGAGTTTTGCATTTCTCAAAAATTAAAACAGCATATATTTTTTTCAAAAGAATATTTCTGGTAAAGGAGACAATTCAATTGGACCAAAATGGGCCCATTTCAGGTTAGGTGCCAAAAAGATGTTGGCCAGCATGGTTTGCTTTCAACCCAATGTAGTACAAAGACTCAGCTATAATAAAAAGTTGATCTAATAAAATTTCGATAAAAAACCACAAGAACCATGCCGAGGAATCTATTATGTTTTCCATTACTATTAACATAATCATATATAAAGTACAGTATATATGTGTGTGCTTGTACGTGTGTGTCTACAAGCAACTCTTCCACTCCCACTGATCCGATTTCAATGATTCATAACACATTCAAAATCCCTAGAAAAGTTAGTCGTAGGGAACTATTTTCATTGATCTCAGATTCAGGGTTGCCAGATTATGCAAGGTTAAAAATATATATTATAGTAGCCATTATCGTTGCTTTCATGGTTTAAGGGGAGTAACGCTTATTTTCTTTTTTTATCCTAAATTGCAGTGCACATTTTATTATGAAGTAGCGTAAAGGTCGCCCGGTCGGGGAGATAGAAAGTAGGAGTAGGAAAGCGTGAGAGATAGAAAGAGAAGAAGAAACGAAGAAAGAGAGAGGGTCGATAAAAAGAGAAACCGTGATATAGGGATTGAAAATGAGTACGAGAGAATGAGAATAACAGATCATAAGAGAGAGAGGGGGAATAAAAAAGACTGAGAAGAAAGAGAGCGACTGGAGAGAGAAAGAATGTTATAGGAAGGGGGCGATAAAAAGGAGGAGTAGGAAAGCGTGAGAGATAGAAAGAGAGGACGAGACGCAGAAAGAGAGAGGGGTGATAAAAAGAGAAACCGTGATATAGGGATTGAAAATGAGTACGAGAGAATGAGAATAACAGATCATAAGAGAGAGAGGGGGAATAAAAAAGACTGAGAAGAAAGAGAGCGACTGGAGAGAGAAAGAATGTTATAGGAAGGGGGCGATGGAAAGGAGGAGTAGGAAAGCGTGAGAGATAGAAAGAGAGGACGAGACGCAGAAAGAGAGAGGGGTGATAAAAAGAGAAATTGCGAGATAGGGATTGAAAATGAGTACGAGAGAATGAGAATAACAGATCATAAGACAGAGAGGGGGGAATAAAAAAGACTGAGAAGAAAGAGAGCGACTGGAGAGAGAAAGAATGTTATAGGAAGGGGGCGATGGAAAGGAGGAGTAGGAAAGCGTGAGAGATAGAAAGAGAGGACGAGACGCAGAAAGAGAGAGGGGTGATAAAAAGAGAAATTGCGAGATAGGGATTGAAAATGAGTACGAGAGAATGAGAATAACAGATCATAAGAGAGAGAGAGGGGGGAATAAAAAAGACTGAGAAGAAAGAGAGCGACTGGAGAGAGAAAGAATGTTATAGGAAGGGGGCGATGGAAAGGAGGAGTAGGAAAGCGTGAGAGATAGAAAGAGAGGACGAGACGCAGAAAGAGAGAGGGGTGATAAAAAGAGAAATTGCGAGATAGGGATTGAAAATGAGTACGAGAGAATGAGAATAACAGATCATGACAGAGAGTGGGAATAAAAAAGACTGAGAAGAAAGAGAGAGTGAGAATGTTATAGCGCGAGAGAGAGAAAGAGAGAAACAGTGAGATTGAGATGTGAAATTAAGTGCAATTAAGATAGTGGAAAAAAGGCCGAGAGGGAAAGATAGAAAATGTGAGTGAAAGACAAAGAGAAAAATGGAAATTTCCTTTTCTCTTTCTCTTTCACTGATGCTCCTATCTATCTTGGAATTTCCAAAAATATACGTTTGTAAAAACACAGGATTTCCTTTAGCAGCATTTGAGGACATTCGAGTTCTTTGAGCGAGTCCTCTATTAATTGCGTTTCTTTTGTTTGAGCCTTTGATTCAACACAGAGGATAAAAGAAATGACAGCTCCGAAGGAATTCATTTCTTAATGTCTGTCAATTTGATGCACTCCAGCGAGATATTAAATCCTGTGTTCTCACGCATGCGCAGAATCAACAAATACGCCATTTTATATGTGGTGTAAACAAATAATTTTTTCAGCAACACAGTTGCATTGTATAATTTGCACCTTTGACTTAACTGTCATCATAATTTAGGTTTCAGTTTGAAAATCGATTCCAAGGGAAGCCAAACTAACGATTAATGGCTGGATACAATAATCTTAAATTATAAATAGAACCCTGATATTTACTCAATGGTTTTTCTATGTTGTTGGATCCACTCGGTATGTCACCAAACATTTGATATAAAGGGCAATGAATTGTAATGTAAGCATCATTATGAGATTGTTAAAAAAAGGAAAGTGTAAATGATTTAATCGTATGTTTTAACAGAGATATAAAAGTGAACATTAAAGTCAACACTCGGAGGCGACAGACTGTTTCATGCGATCATCAGGCCACATGTGTTGGTTTTTTTCTCTACTATTTATATATATGGGTCAGTGTTGCATTGGGAATAGTCCATTCTAACGGTTATTTTCGCGGGTGTGGTTTATTTATTTTGCTTTTTTTAATTTTATATATATATATGTGTGTGTGAGTATGTGTGTTTTATTTCTTAATATATATATATATATATATATATATATATATATATATATATATATATATATATATATATACCCTACGGTTTTCGATGTTTTAGTAACGTAGTAAAAAATGTTAATGATTAGTTTTGATCGATTATTTAATAGTTGAATAGCTTACAACAATCAATCCAAAAATTGGACGAAAAAATAGCTCTAATTACCTTCTCAGACAATAACAAACTGCAATATAAACGATCAGAACTCACCTCAAAAATTTCTACTACATTACTTAAAAATTGAAAAACCGAAAAGATTAAATAAAAATATATATAATAAAAATAAATAAGAAAAAACAAGTAAAAAAAAATCCAAATAAATAAACAAATTGACAAACCGCTATGGTCAAAATAACAGTTAGTTTTACTACGTTACTAAAACATCGAAACCAGAAAAGTATAAATAAATATATAAAATAAAAAGCGAGCAAAATAAATTTCTCCAAATAAATAAATAAACCACTCCTGCCAAAATAAGCGTTAGAATAGCAATATTATGTTAGAGCAATGTTATTTATTCTAGGATATTACATCGAAAATATGTAAAAATCGCTACACAATTGCAGTTGTGTTTCAATGCATATCAATGCATCTCATCGGGCGATTTTACGTTTTATTAAGATTTAAAAGCAAAATACGACCTAATTTTCGATTTTTTTATAAGTTTTGTGGGCTTTACTCAGACCAACCAGTCGAATATGACCAACGCTAAATTTAAACTGTGCGAAGAAGCAAAAATTAATAATTGTAAAAAAATTAAAAATTGTAATAATTTATTTCACTAGAAAATTTTATTTTTCTCTGGATCTTCAGCCTTCACTTTCAAAAGGTGAAACAAAAAATGAATTTAAAATTTACACTTTTGACGGGCAGTATTAAGCTTATACAAGTTGACATAGATGGTTGTGAGGGATGGTATGAGTGACATGGTCGAGTTTAGAAAGGGAAGGGAGAGTTTTAAAATTTATTTTTATATTTCTTTTTATTATAATACTTAATATTGAGGAAGGGGGAGATAAGAATCAGACATTGACCTATTAAATGGGCCAACTCAACGGAAATTATAAGGGAAAACGAAAAGGAGAAAAAAGTGAAAAGGAAAAAAGGGGAAAGTAAAGAGATAAGAGATATACGTAGGGGTTTTGGAGGAAGAAGAGGAGTGGTATAGCTTTATCAATTTAAATAAAAACAGATTTTAACGTTTGATAGTAATTTAAATGTTTAAAAACTCTACAAAGAAAAGAAAATTTAATGCTTGTTAGCAATTCAAATATTCAACTTCTCCGCAAATAAATTAGGGATTTAATATAAGTCGAATAATATATTAATAAACAGCAATAATAAATATATATATATATATATATATATATATATATATATATATATATATATATATATATATATGATGGAATGAGAGAAACGATAATAGTGATTGAGATCATCGAAAAATAACACATTCAATGGTGTGTCGGACCAACGTATCAAAACCTAACCGAATGACAAACCATGAGAAGTTAGCTTCTTAGTTGGGCCGAGAATACTTCAGCACACTTTCTGGTTTGGCAGAAATATCGACTTCCAGGGTATCATTCTGTTTCCCAAAGGCCAAAACCTCTTGTGCCTGATATTAAACGCACTTATATTACAAACAATAGCATCATTATTAACTTTATTCTTCACACTGTTCCTTGTAGTGATAATCCATCCGATAAACAATGTAATCCCGATGCTAATCTAATTAGTATAATTAGTTTGATTAAATCTTAGAAGAATAAATAACCGATCAGACAAAGTAATTAAGTTTTATAATTGAAAATACAAAGGGCAGAGGTCCGGAGTATTTGGCTATGGATGGGTGTAGACAAATAAACAATTATTTTTGCAGAGACGCTCGGGAAGTGGAAAGCTTTTATGTCTATAGAAACCGAATAATTTTCTTATAAACATTAAGCAATGCGCTATCCATGCAACAAACTCACTGTGTTTGCACCAAAACAAAAACTGAATACCTGAACCATTTTCAAAATAATACTGGATTTAAAACTTTTAGACAAATACCTAGACTCAAATCTTTCATCTTCTGAAAAAAAATATAGCATGGTTCACCTCAAATCACATTCATAAGAGAAGACTTTCTGACATAAGTGTTGAGCTTAAGGGCCAAAGCTGGGTTAATATTTCTCTACGGCTCTGAAACATGGACAATAACCCGTGAAAATTTGAGATGGCGGCGCCTACACGAGATTTCTGCGGAAAGCTAAATTGTTTCCCGGTTAGAACATACTAACAGGGATAGGATATATGTCAACTTATGGCCGGTATGTTCCCCAGTGAATGTGAGGAGACTCCCTTTCGATGGCCACTGTCATAGGGCAAGGATGAGGGCATTTACTCATTCGTTCTCTAGAGACCTCAGGTTCATGGCAACACAATCAAGGAATTAACACGTTCTGATATCATCAGACAAAGTACAGACTGTACAAATCGCTGGAAGTCTCCATTTTCCTATATGGATGTGAAACATGGACACTATTGGTAGATACAGAGAGAAGGATCCACGCGTTTGAGGACAAATGCATGGGAAAACTCCTTGGCATTTTCGATTGGGAACGAAAAAAACAATAAATTTCTGCGGAGGAGGGTTGTGGGATACCAAGGACCACTTCTCTGTCAAAAGAAGAGAAATAGTGTGGTTTGGCCACATTACAAGGCACGACAGACTGTGCAAGACCATCATGCAAGGCACCTTAGAAGGCGGGCCTAAGAGAAGGTGCCAACGCAAAAACTGGTTGGACAACGTTAAAAAATGGACGGGTATGACTTTAACAGAATTGCTGATGTCTGCCATTAATAGATCGTTGTACAAAATAGTGTGACTTCTGCATTCGGATCCGCCCTACGATTAAAAATACCAAGATAATGATATCATCAACAGAGACAACATTTTTAACAGAGAACTGGTGACAAATATACAAGATATTTGAGTAAAGCGCGGAATTGTGGATTAGGATCTCGACTTATTTCGAAATATGATGATTGGTGATGCAGATAGAAAAGAAGAGAGAGCCTTATACTGACTTTCTCGTAAGTCATCTTTTGTTTAATAACATGTGTAATCAAATAATATATCATTTATAAAATCTGTTGTGAACTGAGTCAAGTAATGAGGCGTTAATTTTAATGCCACAAAAACGAAACTAATCTCTTTTAATCGTCAGAGATAAACCCTTGTTGCCTTTTATCAGCATGGCTGATGCTAATCTCCAACAGTGTGTCAAATTTCGCCTTCTAGGGCTAACGTTTGAGATGAAATGAAAAGATTATATTGACTCCATTGCAAGATCTGGTTCACCGTGTCTTGCTAGACAATTTTTCTCAACACATTTATAAGTCTACCATTCGCCCATGCATTGAATATTTCTGCTACATATGATCTGGTGCTCCTGCTATATACTTAGAGATTCTTTATAAAATCCAAAGAAGAATCTGCAATGTTATTGGTTTCGACCTGATATATCGGGTTCAGTCGCTTCCCCATCACCGTAATGCAGCTTTCGTCTGCCTTTTATACAAATATTTTCATGATAATTTTTCTGATGACCTTTCCTCTATGGTACCTTAATTTTATGAATTTAAGCGCAGTACTAGATTGGCAGTTAGGTCTCATCATTTTACCGTGGAAATAGCTTGATATAACAGTAGGTTCTATGCTAAAAGTTTCTTCCTCCGTTCTTCAAGCTTGTAGAATTCCCATCCGGGTTTCGGAACAGTCAATTATATTAGGATTAAGTCTTGAAATCTCTTCAGATTAGGCATTTATTAACATTCCGTATTTTAAAAAAACTATAGACTAAATAAAACCTTAAATTGATAAAATAATCTTTATGATATGAAAGAGCTTTTGAAGTAGCGACTTTTTCAAATTGCAGTGCCCGGCTGTTGTGACCAAGTAATTGGTTAAGAAATAACAAAACAAGAGGGTGCAGATAATTAGTGTATTGAAAATTAAATACAACAGAAATGTATTACACGAGTTGGGTGTGTGTGTCGGTTGACCAGCTTTCCGTCTATAACAATGTTAATATTTAACAGAACCCCCCCACGAGGGATATATGTAGCAAAAGGTCTATCACTGTTAATATTTAACAGCCCCCATCCACGAGGGATGTATGTGGCACAAAGCCGAGTTTACCGTGGGTTCTCCGAGCCCGTAGGCTCGGCCAAAATTATTCCCTTAGGACCCGCATAAACGAGTTCAGAGTCTGTCTACCTCACCGGACGAAAATTTGCCTTTCGGCTTTGGCATATATAACCGGCATTGTGCCACATGCGACCCGTGGGGGGGGGGGGTTGTTAAATATCGGCAGTCACCAGGTGTGACTCTTGTCGAACTCTCTGCTTTGGTAGACAGGAACTCGGACCAGGCTTTGCCGCAGGCCAAAGTTTCGTCTGGGGAGGTAGACAGTCCCTGAAACCGTTTATACGGGTTCTAATGGGAATATTTTTGGCCAAGCCTACGGGGTGGGAGAGCCCATATTAAACCGGCCTTGTGCCACATGCGACCCGTGTGGGCGGGGATGTTGTTAAATATCGGCAGTCACCAGGTTTGATTCCTGTCGAACTCTCTGCTTTGGCAGAGAGGAACTCGGACCAGGCTTTGCCGAAGGGCAAAGTTTCGTCCGGGGAGGTAGACAGTCCCTGAACCCGTTTATACTGGTTCTAATGGTAATATTTCTAATAGTAATATTTTTGGCCGAGCCTACGGGCAAATTTTCGTCCGGGGAGGTAGACAGTCCCTGAACCCGTTTATACGGGTTCTAATTGGAATATTTTTGGCCGAGCCTACCGGCTCGAAGCGCCCACATAGAACCGGCCTTGTGCCATATACGACCCATTTGGGGCGGTTGTTAAATATCGGATGTCACCAGGTGTGAGTCACCAAGAGTGAGTTTATGAATGAGTGAGTCAGGATACCAGTGAGAGAAGTACTCTCCAGTCCACATACTTTGTAATACGTTTCCGTGAATAATATACCGTTTAACTTTATATCCGAGTCTGAAGGATGTTGCAAATACCATGACTAGAATTCATGAGAAATGACGAAGTATTAAAGAAAAAGGAAACAGATTCCTTTTTTAATAATTTCAGCCTAAGCAAGTTAACAAATATAAGATTCAAGAGATTTACTGAGAGTGAATAGAACGCAGTGGACAATATTAGAACAGGTTTCAGGCGAGACTGATGACAACGATCGACGTTGCATTTTACTCTTTTCAATGATCTTAACTGACAAGAATACAGAAAGCCGGAAGAGAGTTCCACAAGCGATAAGTGCAACATATAGCTACAAGTAGCAATTTCTGCAGTGCAATTATGACACTTACGTATCTGGTACTATTATATTATAGTAACAATTACCGTGAAAACACTTACAGAAGAGTCACAGGTAAGCTACGTTATGGCGTTGGGAAATTAACTCTTTCCGAGATAATATGTCAAGACTGCTAACATTGCAGATTCTTCGTTGAATTTTAAAAATTACTATTCATATAGAACAGAAGGACTTGAACAGATTTTGAAGTAATATGCGATGCGTTGGAGATTTTGGTCTACAATCAAGTTGAAATTTGCGGGACACATAGTGAGGTAGGTGGGTTTGGAGAATTTTATACACCTAAGATATATTGAAACGAGAAGTAGAGGTAAAAAAAGCAAGTGACTAACCTCAACAGGAGATGGAGTGGGAGAGACTGTATTTACATGACGTTACTTAGATGTATAAAATATTGAAAGTTGTGGAGAGTCATGATCACCTACGTTCAGAAGAGACGCGTAACAAAAAAGCAGAGTTTGATAAATAATCATTGTTAGGCAGATCTCGTTTGATGAAATGTTTTATCCACCATTGTTTAGTTAATTAAACGCTATTAATTCCACGATCTTTGTTAAGAACATCTGTTTTGACAAGGAGAGCGTAAACATTGGACTACGAAAGTGAAAGTGAAAGTTATATCATTGCTAATTATCGGAGAATCTGCAATCTAATTAAAGTGAAAAAGAGATAAAAAATACGATTGTAAGCTTTCCAAATGTTGACATACCTGTATTACTTCCCCTGTGTAGTGATCTGATGATTAAATATTAACTGACTATTCCATGAGCTCCTGAGAGATGTGGAGCCATGCTGTCTTGATAATAACTGATGATAAAAACATTTCCATAAAGTCGTGTCTTTTCGAAAGAGGCTGCCCGAATAGAAACTTCCTCATCGCCGATAGAATACAAGGAGAATCAGGATGGTTTGACCCTGAGTACGTGAAATGTCATGCATGAATCTGAACTGGTGGTAATAGGGAATTTAGCTCAACATAACCTCTTCTATGAAAATGGCAATAGAATAGTGATACGCTTACGATGTTGCATTTGTGGTAAACGGATTAACAATTCCGAGCAATTATCCATTACTTCACCTGTACATCCAAGCTTATAGCACCTGGTATTCCCAACCGGCAAGCCATCTCTATACTGACCAGGCTCGACGTTGCTCCATGAGCGTAATGAGTGATTGATGATCTCCCATGGCTTATCAACCCTTTGCTGGTTATTTAAATCTAGAAAAAAATTTATATTGTAATAATTTGAGGGGGGGGTAATAATTATACAAGTGATACAAGTCTTACTAATTAACCCATAGCTAGAGTGAGAAGGAGTGGTTTCATTGTTTCATGAGGGTATGCGTACATACGTGAATATAACGAACCCAATTGGAATTGAATCTCCGATTATCAATTCCGTGCAATTATTCATCACCCCACCCGTATATCCAGGCTTATAGCACCTGATATTCCCAACCGGTCATCCATCTACGTACTGACCAGGCTCGGCGTTGTTTAACCTCAGTGATCGCGTGTAAGAAGATACTCCAGATTAGTTAAGAATATAATTTGAAGAGAATTTAGGAGCAAGACATTCTAATTTATCAGCTGAAGATGCTACAATCTTAAATTCAGGGAAGAGAGGTGGGATAGAAGACTCTTATTTAACACATTATTACAGAACCGCCAGTAGTCGTGAGAGCCAAAGATGTCTGAAGCTACATGGCATTTCATTCTATCTGTAAACAAAAATGTAGCCCCTTCGAGGACATGTTTACAATCATTACGTGTAGACACAAATAACTGTGATACTGCTATAACCGAAAAAAGGGATTCTTGTTGGCTATGACGCCTGAGTAGGCGATGACAATTCGGTATGACAATGACAACCATTTTAAAAAGTGAAAATCAAATAATGAAAACTGTTTCATGGCGGCTATTTATGAAATAGGTAAACACATATGACTTTCAATGAATATCCCTGCAAATCCATTTGCAAACGAAACAATTTTGCATAGAATTCGATTATTCTTAAGGTCATGTAGAGTTTGTACAATTGTCTTAGTTCTTACTTTGAAGCGTTGTTAGTTGAACAATCCAGCAATTGTATATACGAGATAGTATCAAAAGTTTTCAGGACTTGTTCAGGTAACACACCAACCAATGGGAACACACGGTTGCGTGCGCTGTGAGAGCTAGCAGTGACCTTCATGAGTCAGTGTGCTCAGTGACATCGCTGTGTTCACTTTGCAAGTTGTTTAATTTTAGCTTTTTCTGATCATATGTATGCGCGACATCCACGGTATTGTACATCGAAAATTAGTCCCCAGTCCCAGATCGTCAATCGAGAGTTCTACTGCAAGGTTTTGAGGCCTTTGAGGGAGGAGATTCGACGAAAGCGACTGGATCTGTGGAGCACGAAAGATTGGCTTCTTAACGATGACAATGAAGCCTGTCACCGAGCTCTCCCCACACATGAGTTTCTAGCAACAACAAAAAAACGTTTTATCGCTTCCGCCCTATTCGCCAGATTTAGCACCTGTGTCCTTCGATCTCTTTCCCAAGATGAAAAAGAAGCTAAAAAGGTCACCATTTGAACACAGTGGCCGAGATCCAGAGCGAATCACAAAAAGCCCCTGACTCGCTTACGGTAAGCGACTTCCAGGCCTGATTCCCAAAGTAGCAGGAAGGCTGGAACCCGTTTATTGGTGCGCAAAGTGACTATTTCAAAGGCAATGATGTTAAAACCTAAGTAAATATATTAACTCTTTTTTTTCAATATAACTAGTCTGGATAATGTTTGATACCCCACCTATATATGAAAACACAACTATACTTAAACATGAAAACAATAAACAAAAAGTAAAAATTCTTGAAGCTATATACATAAAACAGTTGAAATCTAACCTGAACAAAATAAACTACGAAATCTCCACAAATATTCTTAAATGCCTATAAATGATAACAGAAGCGATTGGATTACACCAACGGCTTTCCATACTTAATACTTCTCGTTTTCACTCTCGTGTGGTCATGTGTGACGTCACGAGCTGCGATGCGATTTTCGTTTCCGCGTCTCGTATACACGAGATTGTCGTTGCTTTGAAATTTTTCATGCAACAAAAACAGACGATCACTATTGTTTCGTCCGGGTATTGTTTGATATATTGAAATGTAATTGTCATCTTTGATAATGG
The DNA here is from genome assembly GCA_964036315.1 of Acanthosepion esculentum. NCBI lineage: Eukaryota > Metazoa > Mollusca > Cephalopoda > Sepiida > Sepiidae > Acanthosepion > Acanthosepion esculentum. The sequence goes on from OZ038491.1 coordinate 15,491,374, forward strand.
CTTATGTAAGCCGAAATCTTAGATTGGATTTGAACATGTATCAATATGGTGGTTTTCTTTTGATTTTCAATGATAATTCCATTTAGCTTATCACACAATATGAAAGGAACTTACTTAAAATAAATAGACAAAACATGTCTATATTATTTAATGAAACATGCATTAATATATATATATATATATATATATATATATATATATATATATATATATATATATATATATATATATATATATATGAAATGAGAAAGAATCGAATACAAATTCTGAATATACAAGAGTAGAGCAAGATTCTTTATTTTAGGATATTACATCAAAAATATCTGAAAAACGCTACATAAATGAAATCATGTTTCGATGTGTATTAGCACATCTCATCAGGCGTTAGTAAATAACTGGTTAGTAGACAATTTGTTGATATTTAAAACTACATGAAACCTCTTTTTACCCAAAAATAAGAAGACAAGAAAAATAGTAAAAAAAAGAAAGACACAAGTTATAGTCTCTTTTCCCGAGAAAAGGATAAACGAGGAAAAGAGTACGAAAGAAGAGGGAAGAGATATCAGCAGAATTTGTTTTGTTTCTATCAAAATCCACTAAACAAAATGGCCTACTCTAAGTTCAAAGGGGACAAACGAAAGTTAAGAAATCAAAAGTAAGAGGTCATGACCCACAGATTTAAAACCGTAGAAAACTTCTAGAGGATATATTTGACACAAATGTAAGTTTTCTACAATGTTAACAAAAGACACATGTCATTTTCTATGAGACAGAATATATATATATTGTGTGTGTGTATGTGTGTGCATGATCAATCTGAGCTACAGACGAGTGCTAAACTATTATTACGTTACCATCCAAGGTACAGACTAGCGTTAAACTATTATTACATTACCAGCCAAGTTACAGACGAGTGTTAAACTATTATTACGTTACCAGCCAAGTTACAGACGAGTGTTAAACTATTATTACGTTACCAGCAAAGTTACAGACTAGTGTTAAACTATTATTACGTTACCATCCAAGGTACAGACTAGCGTTAAACTATTATTACGTTACCAGTCAAGTAACAGACGAGTGTTAAACTATTATTACGTTACCAGCCAAGTTACAGACGAGTGTTAAACTATTATTACGTTAACAGGCAAGTTACAGGAGAGTGTTAAACTATTATTACGTTACCAGTCAAGTTACAGACGAGTGTTAAACTATTATTACTTTACCAGCCAAGTTACAGACGAGTGTTAAACTATTATTACGTTAACAGGCAAGTTACAGACGAGTGTTAAACTATTATTACGTTACCAGTCAAGTTACAGACGAGTGTTAAACTATTATTACGTTACCAGCCAAGTTACAGACGAGTGTTAAACTATTATTACGTTACCAGTCAAGTTACAGACGAGTGTTAAACTATTATTACTTTACCAGCCAAGTTACAAACGAGTGTTAAACTATTATTACTTTACCAGCCAAGTTACAGACGAGTGTTAAACTATTATTACGTTACCAGCCAAGTTACAGACGACTGTTAAACTATTATTACGTTACCAGCCAAGTTACAGACGAGTGTTAAACTATTATGACATTACCAGCCAAGTTACAGACGACTGTTAAACTATTATTACGTTACCAGCCAAGTTACAGACGAGTGTTAAACTATTATTACGTTACCAGCCAAGTTACAGACGAGTGTTAAACTATTATTACGTTAAGTGCGTAATATAGGATCTTCTATTTTTTATATATCCAAGGATGCTCCCATTTTATTTAATCGTTTTGTTTTTATTTTGGAAATATCTGAAATCGATAAGAAACTGTTAATGAGAAGAAATGGCTGAATAATGGCTTCAGTCAATGTTAGAATTTGTTTGTGTTCTTTCTCAAACTATTCATCTTGTTAACATGACACACAATGAAAAGAGTTTCATTATTGAAATTCTCTTGGGTATCATTCCTATTATTCAAAGAATTATCTTTACATCCATGTCCATTCTTATTTTAACACTGTTTCACACCCTAGACTGTGACTTACCGACTGCATTGAAATGAAACGTTATCATTCTTAAATAAATTATTAGAATTAACACCACATGTTTTAGATTAATAAGTTAATGTCCCTAGGCTCTTCACCATTCCCCTGATGTGCCTGTCGAATGTAATAATCTAAAATTATATTTTCAATTGTCAAATTTGGATAAATGTGTGTATGGGATAAGACCAAAATCATGAGACACCGATTTCAGATCAAACACCAGCAATCTTCACAAAGACAAGCTTGTCAACCATTACCCTGAAACAGGTATAAAGATATATATCATTCGTCGCATAGGCTGGTAAATAGCTGCAAGTATGAAACCCCTTCAGTGGACTACAATTGCTTCACAAGCAAGCGGTTATAACTTACAAACTTAAGCTCTGCGGGAATTGCTCTAAAACAGGGCCGTCGGCCACATGCGGCCCGCCAAACGATTTCGTGCAGCCCGCTTTAAAATGTTATTTATTAAAACTATATTTTTCCTTTAAAAGCCCTTTATTTTGGCAATTTTAAATATCGATTATTTTGGTTTATATGTACTATGCGGCCCAGTAAAACTATACATTTTTAGAATGCGGCCCTTGTACTTAAAAGTTTGCCCACCCCTGCTCTAAAACGTTTTCCTGAGTCGAACTGATATTTATTTGAGTAATCAGTAAACCGGTACTAATTTCCACGAGGACAATTTCAGATGACTCGAGTTGGCGCACGGATCTTCAATTTGAGTTTAGTCTTTAGTTGTTAAACACGGAAAGGAAATGACAACATCTCCTACAGAAGGTAGCGACGGGGAGTGAGAAGAAAGAACTAAGCATAACCTACAAGAAGACGGAGTGTATGGTCGTCAGTAAGAGGAAGAGAACAAAATACGATTTGAAGGTCGGGAACACTACAATCAAGCGGACGCGAAAGTTTAAATATCTGTGAAGCGTCTTGACAGAAGACGGTAAATGCGACACTGATACCCGTAGGTGTATTGGGACAGCCAACGACACATACCAGAAGCTGGGCAGAGTACTGCGAGACAGGAGGCTATCGTTTCTGAGAAAGAAAATAATACTGAACTCTTACGTGACATCTATCCTTCTTTACGGCAGCGAAAGTTGGAAGATTTCCTCAAAGATGAAGAAGAGACTCGAGGCGACAGAGATGTGGTTCTACCGAAGGATGAAAAGGATATCATGGACCGAGCGTGTGAGCAAAGATGAGATCTTAGAGAGGGTGCAAACAAGAAGGAGACTTATATTTAATATCTGGAAGAGACAGCCGAAGTTTCTGAGGCACCTAATGAGGAAGGAGGGTCTGGAGAATCAGATAGTCACGGGTCGAATAGAGAGAAAGAGAAACAAAGGAAAACAACGTATGACATACCTAACGGGTTTAAACAAGTGGATGACAGAACGTGGTCTGGGGGGAGGAAGCAGAGGAAATTAACTTATTGAGAGCTGCAAGGGATAGAGGGAGGTGGAGAGCCATGATCGCCTACGTTCTGAAAGGACATGGCACATAAAAATAAAGAAAAGAAGCATTAGTTACCTGCATAAGCTGTTTTTGAGTACTTTCAAACACTGGTTAGGCATTTCTACTTTTTTGTGCATTTTTATTACAACCTCATCATGTTTACCTCCATTCATGGCTCTGGAGAATACAGGAAATGCTTCGCGTAGTGTGAAGTGCAAAGATCATACGTTAACCCAGTAGCGAACTTATATTATGTATCCATATATAGGGAACTCTTCGCAACCAGCGACTATAAATTCGATGGCTACAAGGAATATACATATACATATATATATATATATATATATATATATATATATATATATATATATATATAGTTGCCTGACGATTGCATCTAGCATGAAACAGACAGTCGCCTCTAAGTGTTGACTTCTATGTTCACTTTTATATTTAAACACACTCTATCTCTGATATTGATCACTTTATCCCATAAATATAGCACACTTTAAGACTATATTTCTTCATATATATATATATATATATATATATATATATATATATATATATATATATATATACATACATACATACATATATATATAACGACAGACACCTGGATGACCTGAATGTGAAGGAGAAATATATGTACATTGTTAAAAGCAGACACAATGCCGTCCTCGGCATGACGATAAACTACATTCAACAGCAACTCCCATTAACCAGGTGGTTGTGAGGAGCGTGGAACTACCCCTTAATTTCTGGTTTCCCAGATCCACTCTGACCCGGGGTGGTAGCACCTGTTAGGGTTCCAGATATGGGCAAGTAGTTAACCCCCGAACTGGCATCAAAACACTATGAAAGTGTAAAAATAGGGTTTAATGCCAACAATACATTATTACCAGCAATATGTTTCGGAAAATATATTACCAGCAATACATTTTTGAAACAAAACATGTTATCAGCAATAAAAATCTTGTCGATAACCCATTGAGGTGTTGATATGCCGTAAATCAAACCAAAGCAGACATAATGGGAAAACATGAGAATGGAAACTCGATGTGGGACAATTTAAGCGGAGCTTTAGTAAAATCACCGATCGAGATCATTGCAAAGAAAATTAGACCAAAAAAAGAGGAACGGACGAAATATTAACTTCTCGACTTGATGAAAAGGAGAAGAAACTATGCCAAAACTAGGTCCAGAATATAGGACTCTGCACAAAGTAATTAGGAACAAATGCAGACTAGCTAAAAAGGAATGGCTCAAAGAAAAGTGTGCAAAAATCTAAAGAATAATGATGGTTTAGTGATATATGTCTTACTAATTAACTTATAGCTGGGGAGAGAAGAGATGTATTCATAACTTTCTCAAAAGCTATTTTCGCGCAATACAATATAAAGAAGCCAACGGTAATTGGAACACTGAGTCCGATAAAACAATCCAGAGTCGTTATCCATTACACAATCGGCATATCCAAGCTTACATGGTCACTGACCAGGATCGATGTTGCTTAACTCTGGTGATCGTACAGGAACCAATGTTTCAACATGATATGTCCACAAGCCAATTATAAGAAAGAGAATACGATATACATTAACGATGTAAATCCAGAATTTGGAGACAAATCGAATTTGGTATCTGGAGGAAAAACCGGTATTTTTATGTTTTTTATTCTAATGAAGCTGACCTGGCAAAGAAGAACTATATATCAGTAAAAAGGAAAACATGATATAATGTTATCGTATGTTAAACAGTGTCTTCAACGAATATTTCAAGAAAGACTCTGAGGAACTCAGCTGGATGTGAAGTCGTGTTGACATCCAATTAAAACATTGTTCTATAGAAATTATTCACACTCGAAAGACCAGACGAACTGGAATAAAAAAAACAGAAGTCATCTGTCAATGTATTTTTATTAGTATTCTTCATCTACATTTTTCTAAAAGATCTTTGTCTAATTCTCGTAACTTTTTTATTTACAAACATATCTTGAGATTTCTATTTAACTATAGAAAATGTTTTTGTAAATAAATATGACGCAATGATTAAAAATCGAATTTTCTTGCCCTGTCTTTTGTTTCTATTCCAATTGATGATGATTAGCAAATATTTTAAGAAAATAAAAATCAAATTATGCCTTCCATTGTTTCGGACTTTTTATTTCAGCCACTCGTCACATAACGATCGTCTAATGAGATGATTTCTAAAGGAAATGGTCACTAAGTCAGATGCTCTACTTGATGGTCCTAACAGCCATACTACCCGTGTAATGGCGTTGTGACAACCAGTTTTAGATTAGCTTTAATCTTATTTTAGTGCTATATGTAACATTTAAAATTTAATGCTAAATATTTATTATCTGTTCATATTTCTGAGATGAGGTATTATGTACATTATTTACATTATTCGGAATAATGTCCTCATCTTTGTCACCATATTTATTACAACGTTTCGGCCCTTTAGTATCTGTCTATATTTCTGAGATGAGGTATTATGTACATTATTTACATTATTTGGACTACTGTCCTCATCTTTGTCGCCATATTTATTACAACGTTTCGGCCGTTGTAAGCTCCGGCTTTCTTCAGGTGGTTGGAATGTCGAACTGAACCCTTTATTTCACTCACTAGGGTAGACTGTTCTCAAGGACACATGGAACAGTAGATAAAGGCGTTTGTTAGATCCAGTGACAGGACCCAAAGAGTGTGAGTAATAATGTAAATAATCTAAATATTTATGCAGCAGATTAGAGTACAGCAATGTAAGCATAATAAAGAAATCCGTAAATGAAGAAGGCTGGAGCGTACAACGGCCGAAACGTTGTAATAAATATGGCGACAAAGATGAGGACAATAGTCCGAATAATGTAAATAATGTACATAATACCTCATCTCAGAAATATAGACAGATATCTGGACATTTTATAAAACATTTCACCCCAAGCAAGGCATTAATGTAAGTATGCAGGTGATTACAGGTAGTGAAAATGAAAGAAAAAACAGGGAGGATTGAGGAAAGGGCAACAAATGAATAATGTTACATATGACAGAATATGACGATTGACGTTTCATTTAAATTTTTGAAGATTGTAGTTATCAGGGAAGCAAGACACGGGAATGATGTTCCACTGGCGGGAAGTGCTAGAAAAGAAAATATTTAAATAGAAATGGCGGTTTAAGCTAGCTAGTTACTACACTAAAACAGTGGGACTTAGTTGCCAATCTAGTAGCACGTTTAGATTCATGTATTCGGAGCACTAGTTAAAAAGTTCCTCAGAACATTTACCATGAAAATATTTGTTGAAAAGACAACGTTACGTAGGTGAGAAAGTGACTGATGTCAAGATACCAGGTCAGGATCGATTACAATGCAGATTCTTCTTTGGATTTTATCAAGAATCTCTAAATATATATTAGGTACCAGATATGGCAGTAGTATTCAGTGCACGGACGAATGGCAGATTTATAAGTGTGCAAGATTGATTTTTATTTATTTCCTATTTTATACATTTTATTTGACTTATTGTACAATGCCGACTAATTGGATTTTTATTTTATTTTGTATGATTTTACAGTTCGTCGACAGCCTGAGGTTTTTAAATGGATAAGTCTTTTTTTTTGTTAATCATTTCATCCCAAGCAAGGCAATAAAGCCACTAAGTCGCAATGGGTTACTAAGTGTTAGATAATATGAGAAAAAACTCCTATTAAGGAAAGACGACAATAGAAGAACAAGAATTAAGGAGACAGGGATAGCGATTGATATTGCAGTTACATTTTTGACTGGGAAGCAAGAAACTGGAAGAGTGTTCCACAAGTTGCGTCTAGCCATTTCAATTTTAAAATGACACTTTGCCATCACTCTTGCAGGGTGTTTAAATTCATAAAGTCTAGGTACCATAATGGAAAGTTCATCAGAAGAATTACCATGAAAATATTTATAAGATAGGCACAAGGAAACTACGTGACGGAAGTGGGAAAGTGACGAGAGCAGAGATGCCAGGTCAGGAGCAATAACATTGCAGATTCTTCTTTGGATCACTTTAAGTTACAGCGAACATTTGGCAGTCTAAATTTTACTGTTTCATGGACAAATATTTTTAAACATCTGAACTGCTATTTACATTATTTTCATTTGGACTAATATCCTCATCTTTGTTGTTATTATAAAAATGATTCAGATGTTTTTCATCCGGCCTGTCGATCGTATTCATAGAATTTCGAAGGGAATGTTTTCTTTAATCTACGAGGGGGAGGAGATTTTTTTCTTTCCTCTCGCCATCTCAAGTGATATCGTGTCTGTTTGTTTTTATTTCGTATGTTTCAGTTACTTGTTTGCTCTGATATCTAAACCTTTACAAATGAGAGCAAGGATTAAACTCGCAATCACTATTTCAAATAATTCAAAAAAGAGAATGACAGATGCCGATTTGTCAGTTATGTGCCATGCGTGATACACGCTTAGGCAATCATGTATCTTTCGATACATAACTGACGAGATAGGTTGCCGTTTCTTTCTGCGGCAGACCAGTTGCCATCAAAGGCTATAGAACTCGGTCTGTCCTGCTATTTACCCACAACTGGGGGCAGAAGAAGAGGATTCATACCTTTCCCAAGGGTACTAGCACGTAAGTGGATGTGATGGATTCGACTGGAATTTAAACTCGGCTCTCCCGTTCATCAATCCGAACGATGAGGATATTAGTAAATATTGAAAATACGGATAACCGATGAATGATAACATCAGGAATTCAGACAGTATTTATCTGAACTGCTGTTTATTCGTGGATGCAATAAGAGAAAAAAATACAAATTTTATGGAATTTGTAAAATAACATCACTTCCAAGTCATTTTATTTTATTCCATTGCCAGCAATGTCTAGCTTAACGACCAGATAAAAACAATAAAATTATCAAAGAAAATAAAGTTAATGGCACGAAATTCTTCTTAAGTCTGCTTTTCTATAAAATGATTGAGAAAATGTAAATATTCCAACTGATACTCAGTCGGCAACGTTATTTGAATAATGTCTAAGAAGAGAAGATAGTTAATCTTTCATATGTAAAAAAAATGCTTTATTTACGTCTGAACTTCGTAAATTAACGTCGATGTGAAGGCGTTTTTTTTTTCGCTCGAAAAATTTTTTTACACGTAGAATAACTATCAAATTTTACAATCGGGTGGTGGAATTTCTTCGAAAGTTTTTGCGAAGATGATTGGAACTCTCAATTCTCCTTTGTGTGTCTAGCGTCGAGATCGAATTCAAATCGGGTTGCTTACATTAACTTTCAACACCCATGTTCTCTCCCCATCCATGGGCTAAATGGTAGGATTCGTATCTGGTAAGAATCACTGTTATACGAAAAAGATTTAATGTAATATTCATTTGGAAAATATTATTCTTACAATCCTAAAATATATTTCAGCTTTAACTAAACCACAAAGGTTTGATAAGCCACCAACACAAACTCCAATTAAATCGATAAATTGTGAGTCTCGGGTTTATATCCTGAGTTTACCTGCGTTTATGTCTTGTGTATATATCGGCGCAGCCACCGAGAGAATTGATGCCTGATTGCACACTTGACGGCTATGTTGACACCTTCAAATTCAACGGTATGACGTACCAAATCTTTGGATGATTTGATGTGACAGCGAGTACTAACTTACTTTAGTATCTTTTAAGACTGGCCGACTGTATACTGGGTTTACAACGTATCAACACCTTGTAGGAGAAAGTTCCTGCTTGACATTAACTCGAGTAACATCTCTGGTACTTCCTAGAAATACAAACACATGAGATTTTCATTTACAAATTTACTGATATATATATATATATATATATATATATATATATATATATATATATATATCAGTAAATTTGTAAATATATATATATATATATATATATATATATATCAGTAAATTTGTAAATATATATATATATATATATATATATATATATATATATATATATATATATATATATATATATATACATGAGGTCGTTCAAGAAGTTGTAAGACTGAACCAGAAGGAGTTGGGGAAACAAAAGAGTTATGTACGTGGTCCATCACGAAAGAAGCTGGTATAATGGAATGTGGCTGGGATTAAGGAATCGGAGAGCCGAATTCAAATTCCATTACATTAACTTACGTGCTAATAGCATTGGAAAATGTATGAATTCGTTTCTTATCCTCCGAGGTACTATAGCCTTGGGTGGCAACCGGTCTAGGAGAAGGACAACTATGAATTCTAAATCTGTGGAGCATCGTTCGGGAACTTGTGCCATACTGTGCACCGGTTCTCTGCATTCTGTTCTCTGCAAAATATATATATATATTTCTGATGAGCCAGAAACCACCTACTTCAGGGTAATCCTGGCTCCAGAAATGGTACATTTGTTGCTCGTCTGCTGCACCTTATTTTTAAGGGTAACGGGAAACACTGGCTTTCACCCATTCGCTAAATCTCTCTCGTGTTAAAAGCGGGCTGCCGGCCAAGGACTTGGAGAGGAGATGGGTGCCGCCAAGTTATCTACATGTCGACAGAAAGGATTATATATATATATATATATATATATATATATATATATATATATATATATATATATATATAAGCCTTGATTTATTCTCGGTCTTTCTCTTCATCCTTTCCTCTATCACACCTCTTTACTACTCTCTCTCCCACTCTCTGTAACCCCTTGCTTGCTAATGGTATCCCCAAGCAAGGCCGGAGACCACTATCACGCAAGGGGTTAAAGAAGGGTTGGAGGAAGAGCAGATAGGAGTGGCAAGGGAGGGGATGTGGAGAAAGAGAAAGACAGTGGGTCGATCAAGGCAAGGGGGCCACAAAAGATCCGGAGCGAGAGCAGATAGGAATGAAAAATGAAAGGATGTGGAGAGGGGAAGTGGATAGATCAAGGCAACTGGAGATGTCGATTGACGCTACACTTAAACCGTTGGAGATTATATTTGTCAGGGAAACAGTAATAGGAAAGGGAGTTCCATAGGCGAGATTTTCGAGACATGAAGCTATTGGAGTAGAAGAGACGTCTACATCTAACAGTTTCCACGGTGTAGGGGTGGGAGCGGTATGCCAGCCTGGTGGGGCGTTTAAATTCACGAGGCCTGGGGACAAGCGAACGCAACTCCTCAGAGCAATTACCGTGGAAGTACTTGTAAAAAAGGCAGAGCGAGGCAACATCGCGTCTGTGAGAGAGCGACTGCAGACGAGATGACAGATCAGGCCCAATCACGTTGCCTATCCGTCTCTGGATCTTATCAAGAACCCCGAGGAAAACAGCAGGGGACCCAGACCATATATGGCAGCAATACTCCATGCAAGGGCGAATGGTGGATTTATAGACTTGAAGGATCGATTCCGGGGAGAAAAATTTCCTGGCTCGGCACAGAGAACCAATTTTCTTTGCGGTGGCTGATGCAACTGACTCGATGTATTTGTTCCATCTCAGATCAGCAGACAGCGTGAGACCGATCAGCCGCAGGGAGGAGCTCTCGAGATGTTGGTCATCAGACATTCTAATGGGATGCAGGGATGGATCCTTGTGGTGGTTGATAGAGAGCAGTTTTGTTTTAGAGGCGTTAAAGTTAACCATCCATTTCTCACCCCAAATCACAACCGATTGGAGGTCCTTTTCAATTTGAGCTGCCAGGTTAGCTTTGACCGGCTCACTAGATTTGTGTTTGAGGCAGGAGTAAATAGTGGTGTCGTCAGCGTAGACGCCGACTTGGGAGTCTATGGCGTCAGGAAGGTCGTTTATAAATATGAGGAACAGAGTAGGGCCTAGGATGGAGCCTTGAGGAACACCTGCGTTAGCGGGATAGGATCTGGAGATGAATCCACTAAGAACAATCTTCAAATCCCGGTTTGACAGGAATGATTGTATTAGGTCAAACAATCGACCTGTGATACCATAACCCTGTAGCTTGCGGAGAAGGTCGGCATGCCAGACTCTATCGAATGCTTTGGAGATGTCAAGGGCCACGGCACGAGCTTCACCGTTGTTATGGATAGCTTGTCAAACAAATTCAGTGATGGCCGTAAGCACATCGGCAGTAGATCGGGCAAAGCAGAAACCATACTGCTTGTCTGAGAGCAGATCGCGGGATATCAGGTGATTAATCACTTCGGCGTTGATAATGGCCTCGAAGACTTTGCCGAAGAGGGGTAGGAGACTGAGGTTTTATACACACACATATATATATATATATGTGTGTGTGTGTGTGTGTGTGTGTGTGTGTGTGTGTGCGTGTAAAATAGTAAGGATAAAAGCTAAAAGTTAAAATAAGGGAAAAGCATAAAATATAAAATATACTGAGGCCATAATGCCTAAATATAATAATAATAATAACAAATCCGCTACTAATCCGCCTGATGACTGACATTTGCATGAAACTCTGAGTTTCAGTTTTGGTACATATATATATATATATATATATATATATATATATATATATATATATATATATATATATAAGAGAGTGATTATTAGAATAATCATAAATAAGTAATTCATCGGGTCTAGAAGCATCCTCAATAGAATGCAGAAAGCACTGGTCGCATGTTTTGAAAAATTCCTCAGTGTTAACCTGTAGAAAAATACAATCTTTATAAATATAAATGGCAATAGGAAAACTGTAATAGTTGCCGACGCGTTTCGCCCAATGTAGACTTTCTCAAGGCAAAAAACGAAATGAATTCATTTAAAAAAAGCAACTAATAATAACAAAAACAAAATGTCCTTAGCAAATGGAAGAATTTATGGAACGTTATTTTGATTCTGTTAACTGAAAATAACGTCAATTACTGTCACGTGAGAGATATTGTTATTATTGCTGTGTCGGATTCAACTATTTTCTTTTGATTTCACGATATTGTTGTGTACGTTTGTTCAGAAGAGTAGTAATTCGGTTAAGAATTCTTCCAGTTCTTAAGGACATTTTGTTTTGTTATTATTAGTTACTTTGCTTTAATAAATTTATTTCGTTTTTTACCTTGAGAAAGTCCACATTGCACGAAACGCATCGGCGACCATTACAGTTTTGCTATTGTCATTTATATATATATATATATATATATATATATATATAATGGACTCTCCCGTCGTATTCGACGTCTGAGGGTCAAGCAGCTCAGTTCCTAGAAACCGACAGGCCAAACACCAGCACATATGATTTGATAGTGGTGAAGGCTTTGAGCAGAACCAGCCACACTTTTTGAAAGGCCGGATACAGCGATCTGGTTCACTATGTGCCATAATGTCTGCAAAGAAGCCTCTGTAGGTTTTGAATTCAGAGTTGTTTTTCCCCTAGACCAGTTGCCATCCAAGGCTATAGAATGCAGTCGGTCCTGCTATTTGCCAATAGCCGGAGGGAGAAGAAAAGGATTCACACCTTTCCCAAGGATATTAGCAGGTAAATAAATCTAATTGCTGAACAGGCACGGTGGAGTAGACAATAGAGGCCCGGATTGCGAAATCGTAGGTCCGAGTTTGTATATCAATCGAATCCTCTATCTATCTATATATATATAATATGAAGAAATTAACTGAAAAGTTGCAAAATAAAAAAAAATTGAATGTTTTTTTTGTGAAAGTATTTATTTATATTTATATATATATATATATATATATATATATATATATATATATATATATATATATATATATATATATATTTGATATTTCAGATCTGCCCCGATCTTTCGTCAGAAATAAATTAAATAACTGTATTCAGAAGTTTGTTTACAAGTAGCGTCCGTCACGAGACGCGGACGTCACGTGATGTGGAATTCAACTGTGTTTGAATATTTCTAACGTAAATCTGTCGATAATAATATTTTAGATGTTGTTTAAAAATGTTTTTTTAACTATATTTAAAAAAGATTTTTTTAACTATTGAAATATTTATACAGATTCAAAATTTCCAAGTCTTTGTTTAACCCTTGTTTATATGTGTCTAATTTTAAAATCCAGAATTTTTCTTTTTTTTCTTTTTTGTGTATATATATATATATATATATATATATATATATATATATATATATATATATATATATATATATATATATACGTTTATAGATTTCCTGTATTGATGTATCATTTTCTATATTCACTTGGCTAGAAGCGTTAATGAAGAATACAAAAATTCGTGCTCCATTTTCCACATGCCTAGAGTATGACTTTTTTTCAAAAATGATTTATCATTTTAGCGTATCGATTCTCTTCCACGTATTCTGAAACTCTAATTTCAAAAGTGTCCTTTCAGTATACGAACTAATTCCTTGGTTTCATTTGAAACCAACAGAAAAGCTGAAAAAAACGGGGGCTGAAATTCATCTCCCATAAATGCGTATCGTAGCTTTGATGGGAAATTCATCTGTGTAGCTTTGTTGCGATTTAACGTTCGATAACATTTAAAAGAGCATTGGAAATAGCGAACAATTTCCAGAGCATAATAAATACAAAACTTTATTGATAACCAACAAAATCATCTTCAAAAGGCATTGACTTTCTGTCTTCTCATGACTTAATTTCGAGTCACATCCCCGGGGAAATTTGTCACATCAAAACAGAGAAACTGTGTTCCGTGTAGGTATATATATATATATATATATATATATATATATATATATATATATATATATATATATATATATATAATCTATTTCACAAAATAATACATATATACATATAAAACACATATATATATATATATTTAAAACATATATACATATATATAACACACACACACACACACACACACACACACACATATATATATATATATATATATATATATATAAACATATATATATATTAAAGTAAGGTTAACCCTTGACAAGGTTCAGGGGCCACTCGAGGGAGAGGGTGACGTTAGAAGGCCATTTTTGTGTATAGGTGCGGAAGAAACGGTTTAACCTAGCCTTGAACAGTTTAAGATTGTTGTGATCGGGAAAACATCCTCTTGACAGGCCAGTGGAATACGAAAGGAATGTGGGTGGTTTGCTATTATAGAAATAGCATAGCTTGTCCTTGTCGTGAAAGTTTGAATTTGCGGGTCCAAGGAGAGTAATTCGGCCGAGAATTTTCCATGGAGGTGTGGTGGAGTATTGAAAGGCTTACTACATACTGACTGTGAGAGAAAGATTAGAGAATAATCTGTCACCAAAAGGTCTCTGAGAAGCTTTTGAACTCACTGGAGATTGAGGTCTGGACATCTCCCACCTAAATATGACAATAGTACTCTATTTCTGGTCTGATCTGGCTCTTGCCAGTAGAGTAGAGGATAGCAGGCGGGATCAAGTACTTACTGGAGCGGTACAGACAGCCGACCATTTTACCTGCATCTTCAGCAATGGGTCGTAGGTACAAGTTCCACTTGAGGTCGGGTGTCAGTTTGAGGTCCAGCAGTCTTTCGAGGTACGGTGCTTCCCCGAGAAGGCATTCGTTCATCTTGATTAGTGGTTATTCGGGGTCAGATCGGCGATGATGTATTGTAACTAGCTTGGTCCCCAAGGCATTGAATGTAACCAAACAGTTTTTACCCTATTGGTTAGTTTGCACGAGATGTGAAAAGGGTTCAATCAACAATCTCTGACCATCGAGAGTTTTAGAGGTGCGCCCGTATATAGTCGTATCATCGGCATAGATGTTTAGAAATGATCTGAGTATATTCTTAGGCACATCGTTTACGTAGATCAAAAAGATGGTTGGTCCGAGGAGTGATGCCTGCTTTGACTATTAGGACTCTGGAGTACTGGCCATTAATATCAACTTTAAGGGATCTACCTGTTAGGAAGGATTTTATGATTACGAAGACGCATCGAGTGATTCAATAACTGGAGACCTTGTGTCGTAAGAGTTTGTGCCACACCTTGTCGAAGGTATCTAATGCTATGGTCCTCGAGGTGTGTTTGTCGCCAAGAGGTTTACTGGTTCTATGGGTTATGATAGGACGTTAGGAGTAGATCGGTCCGGCCGAAACCATACTGCACGGCGCTGAAGAGGTTGTTCTTTTCTAGGTGCTCGACAAACTTTTTATTGGTTATGGTCTCAAAACGCTTACTTATAATACCGAGGAGACTTTATAGGTTTGCACTAGAAGGTGGAAGCTCGTTCGCCCCCGTTCTTGAAAAACAGGCATACGCTTGACACTTTTCACAGGCTTGGGAAGGATTTCTCCTTCAAGTCGTGGTTGAATAACTTCGCTGGGATTTGGGATATTTTCGGGTTGATATTTGTAAAAACAACTACTGGAATTTTCCTGGATCAGAGGATTTCTTAGGGTCAAGGCCTTTGATAAATATAAAGATTTCTATTGTTGTAATGGTCATACTACTGAGATTATACTGAGTGAGACGTTGAAAGGTGGGAAGAGGATTGCATTTGTCATTTAACGTTGAGTTAGAGGCAAATATCGAGGCACATTATGGGCAGAGACGGTTTAATTCTGTTCATTATTTGGTTGGTTATCAATCAGAATTCATGGGATCCAGTTTGTTTCTTTTCAATCTTGGTCTGAATCGTTCGTTCTAATCTAATTTATTTAAAGACATTTATATTATGTTTAAATATTATGTCTATATAAATTGTCGGACAATGTCCAATTCTAAAATATATGACGTCATTTGTTTACATTTGATACGCTAGAGCAGATATGAATAGAAGAGATTCATGGAAGATTTAAGTTTAAAGATAGTAAAATCGACCTTGCTAACCAGACGCTCATCTGTGGCCGAAAGGTTAAGGCACATCACGCGAAATGATGGTTCCTTATAGGATACTGGTTCGATTCCTGTCGGAGAGCGAAAATTTTCTATGAAAATTTCTCGGACATTCAGGCCGGTAAATGTTATTTAATACTGTTTATTATAAAACAGAGCATTTGCTTAAATACTTGTATCTATAAAAAGAACGTTAAACATAATATAAATGTCTTTATATATATATATATATATATATATATATATATATATATATATATATAAGTAACACCCTGCAATAATGCAACCAAGGAACCTCTATGCAACTGCAGAAATAAAACATGTCCGCTCTAAGAAAATTGCCAACAAACGAATATAATATATAAAGCCAATGTAAGTGCAAACAACAGCACAATGTATTACATCAGTGCCACTGAGGGACCATTCAAGAAAAGAAAAAACAAACACGACCTTTCATTCTCCAACAAAAAATACTCAAACAGCAGTACACTATCCACATACGTATGGCATCTAAAAGACAGAAATACTACACCAAATATAAGCTGGAAAATATTGAAAAACGCAACTGCCTACACCATCATTACAAAGAAATTCCTACTTTGCCTACACGAAAAGGTAGCAATAATTTCTCATACCCAACAAAAGAATTTACTGAACATAAGATCAGAAATAATTTCTAAATGCAGACATGAAAAATAATACCTATCATCAGAATTTATAACAAACGGATAAAAAAACACCAACCAACACTACTACATAAACCACCATTGACCCTATGAACATGATAAGAGAAACCATTGACACATAACACCATCAATAATTTTCTAGTTCAAACTACCAACATAATTATAATTATTGTCATTATCATTCCACCACCATTACTACGATCACTTCTACCACTTTACAATAACTATTTGCTGCTACAATTGTTATTATCATCACCCACTCACCATTACTACGACATCGCATTTACCATTGCCGCATTAGTCCATAATTACTACGGTACCACAATTACCATTACCGTATCAGTCCACAATTATACTTACTTCTCCCTCCCCCAGTAAATTTAATGCCACACCATAAATACTAAAAAGTATTACGAGTTGGATTCTCTACCATTTACATATGCGCAATCGCCAAAAACAAGCAAATAACCGGCTTTAAACAATAACAAAACAGCCTTAAAAAATTTAAATAATAGCAATTTTTACTTACCATAGTCTTACACAAACCCCATCATACGTATATACGTGTGTGCGAGAAAACATTATTCAAACAAAACAACAAACTAGAAAAACGGTTTGAGCGTTGACAGCGCAACAGACACAAAAAATATTCGCTACACAATCCAACATTTAATACAGCGACCAAATGCGTACGTATGTACGCAACGACACATGGATGCGCATATATGCCCAGTCCCACACTGTTCACATATGTTTATGTTTGTGTGAGCTCCTGTGAGTGAGCGTGTGTGTGTCTGCGTACGCCAATGAGTGTACGTGCGTGTATGTATGTTTGCGTAAGTATGATTGGCGTTCCGACGAGCATTTCTCCTCGCACTTCCCAAAAAACACTGATATACGCAACCATATATAATTCCAAAATTTAAAAAATGAATCAGTTTGTCTGACGATCGCAAATAGCGTGAAACCCAGGGTCACAAACACGCATCAATCCAACTAAATATGTTAGCTCTATGATTGATATTGAGCGGTTTCCAACAAGTACCGCGCATATATCATATATAAATAATATATATAAAAAAATGTCAATATATATATATATATATATATATATATATATATATATATATATATATATATATATATATATATATAGTCAGTTGTATCATTAATCATTTTTAAGATACAACGGTCCAAACTTAATCTAACAATTGAACAATTTTTTGTGTTACAGGATTTTGACCATTTTGAAGTTGCACACGATATATATATATATATATATATATATATATATATATATATATATATATATTTCACCGACGTGGAATGTGAATCTTAGTTCATTTCAACTTCAGAGCTTTATCACACCATTTATATATATACATATATTTGTGTATATAAAATGAAATATACATATATACAAAATATATATATATATATATATATATATGTGTGTGTGTGTGTGTGTGTGTGTGTGTGTGTGTGTGTGTGTGTGTGTGTGTAAATGAAATATGTTGAAATAAACTCAGGTTCACATGCTATTGTGCTGGAATATATATATATATACGTGTGTGTGTGTTTGTTGCCACACACACACACACACATATATATATATATGTGTGTGTGTGTGTGTGTTGCCACACACACACACACACACACACATATATATATATATATATAAATATATATATATATATATATATATATATATATATATATATATATATATATATATATATATGTAGAAATAGATAGATAGATAGATAGATAGAAAGATATGGTGTGTCAATGCTCATTATTTTGAAATGAAGTCCGGTTCACATGCTATTGTGGTGGAATAGGTTATCGCACCATATGGCTTAAATGACCTTTTGGGTACAAAGGCATTTGAAGACACACTCGTCGAGATTGAGACATATTGATGGTGAGTTCATGGCCGTACTGATGTCAAGAGAATGCATAACCCATTAAATCGTGTTGAGTATGGATGCAGGGAATTGTGTTGACATTTGCATTAGCTGCTCAATGGGAATTTAAACTGCCGGACGGGAACAATCGTCGTTTCTTCTGCACAAGATGCGACATTGTGTTGTTTTACTGAAACAACTCATCTCTGTATAGTGACATACATGTATGTAAATTGTTTGAAACAAAATCTGTGTAGTGTATTTCTCATCTATCAAGACAGACAGCAGTTTTATTAATAGTCCGTTAAAATCAAACAGAAACAACATACACTATTACAAAGACATAAAAAGGTTGCATAACCTCGCTCTGAAAAGTAGCATCCACACCCGCTAGAAAGGAATTTCAAAGAAGAACTTAATAAATGTAGCGACCTCACTTCTTATAAAATGGATGATTAGACTTCTTTGATAAATACATGTTTATTATCTGTCTATATTTTTGAGATGAGGTATTATGTACATTATTTACATTATTCGGACTATTGTCCTCATCTTTGTCGCCATATTTATTACAAAGGTTTGGCTGGTCTCCGCTCCGACCTTCTTCAGGTGGTTGGAATGCCGAACTGAACGCTTTATTTCGCTCACTGGGGTAGATTGTTCTAGTACCACGTGCCATGTTTAATGGATGTCAGTTATAAGTTATCTCCTGTTAATTTCCCCCTGAAAGCTTTCCACTTAGCCGGGTATTGAACTCACACTCTTTGGGTCTTGTCACTGGATCTAACCAACACCTTTATCCATTGTGCCATGTGTCCTTGACGACATGAGATGAAGTACACATGGCACAGTGGATAAAGGAGTTAGTCATATCCAGTGACAGGACCCAAAGATTGTGAGTTCAATATCCGCTTAATGCAGTGCAGAACTTTCAGAGGGAAAATAACAGGAGATAACTGATAACTGACATCCATTAAACATGGCACGTGGAACTAGAACAGTCTACCCCAGTGAGCGAAATAAAGGGTTCAGTTCGACATTCCAATCACCTGAAAAAGGCCGGAGCGTACAACAACCGAAACGTTGTAATAAATATGGCGACAAAGATGAGGACAATAGTCAGAATAATGTAAATAATGTAAATAATGTACATGTTTATTACTTAAATTATTTAAGGGTGGATGAATCTCCTTGGGTGGTCAATGGCCATTAAGTACAACGACGTTTCGGCCGTTGTACGCCCAGGCCTTCTTCAGGTGACTGGAATTTCGAACTGACCCTTCAAGAAGACAGTGGATAAAAGCATTGGTTGGATCCAGTGACTTGACCCAAAGTGGTGAGTTTAATACCTGGCGACGACAGTGTTGAACAAAACTTGGAGAGATGAGTTAAAGGGAGATAACTGAGACATCCGGAAGTGTCATGGCACGTGGAAATAGAACAATCTACCCCGGTGGATACAATAAAGGGTTCAGTTCAGTGTGTAAATTACTCTCGAGTAGTTTGAAAAACGATTATTTATCACCTCTCAGTTGCGTCTCTGTCTTTGGGCAGAGTGTGCTCAGGGGCGGCAACTGAGGAAAAGTATACTGGGAGTTTCGCAGCACTGGGAAACAGCTGCCCCGAGGCCGCGCTTTCCCATTGCACCAGAAAAAGGGATCGGTGCTCGCACCGAGGCCAGCGCAACCGAAGGTTGCGTAAGCTCATTTAATTTTACGGGCTTGTCTCCCCACATTAAACCGACCTTGTGTAACAATTTGACCTCTTGTACTTGTGGTGGTGGTTGGGGGTGATTCAATCCAAAAAAGGATTCGAAATTCCAATCACCTGAAGAAGGCCGTAGCGTACTAAAGCCGAAACGTTGTGAACATGACAATACAATTGAGGACAACATTCCGAACAATGTAAATAATGTAAATAATTACAATAACTCATCACGAAAATATAAACATATTTAAATCAAACAAAAACACCTTCTAGAAAGTTGCTTTATAATAAGAACTGAAAGCTGAAGCAATGATGCAACATTCAGTCGAACGTTGGATATAAAATTAGAGGCACAAATCTTTCTTATACGACTCAATAGTCATTTTTAGTCAAATATATATTTTTGAAACTTTATACAAATCCCTTAAATACGAGGCCGTATTGCTTCCTTTAACAATATCTAAATGTGAAGTAGAAAGCACCAGACTATGAGTTGAAAATAAAATAAAAGTCAAGCACAATGATGCGAAAAATTTTACACACTTTTTATACAATTGTTCCATTATTACAACACCTCAAAGGACTTGAGTTACATGGTTATTGAATGAAATATTTCTATGGACGAACGAGTGTGGGGTTAAAACTTCATAGGTTTACTATGAAAGTGTGATGGTGGACTGTGAAATCTTGCATGGATTAATATCAACTATTAATAATAACTGTATTATTTCTTTCCAGGTAAAATGACATTGAAGTGTTCAAAGAAGTCTGTTCATCCTGTTGGTCAAAAAAGCCATCAATATCAGATATGACGCCATCATCACTACGATACAGGTTCACAGCCAAATGTCTTTTTCACGTTGGAGAAGAGTTGATAATCGAGTCAGGGGATTACGTCGTGCGATCAAAGCCCGCGTCACGCACAGCAACCATCGAAACCAAGGACGTACGTGCGGAATGATTGTCCTCATGAAACAAGATCCATTACCAAATTTTCCTTGGGCATTTGCTCTTGATAGTCTTTCATAACTGCCTCAGCAATTTGGCGTAGTGCTTTCCATTGATGGTGGGAACTCTTTCGAAGTTATTATACACAATGCCTGGAGAGTTTCCTGCAGATGAAACCAGCTTAGCCTCCATTGGAGTAGGTGAGGAGTGGTTTGTCCACTGCATGGGTCGTATCTTTGTCTCTGTCTCAAATGTGATGAAACTAACACTCATCCTGGATTAGGAAGCCTCCAAGCAAATAATGTTAAATTTTCCCGTGATGTGATCACACTGGTGCGCTTTTGATCAGATGTCAAAAGACGGGACACCCACTGAATAGACGCCTTCCTCATGCCAAATACATTGTGCAGAACATTCTCAACTTCCTTACGGAATATGTTAATAGCATTGGCTATTTGATGTATGTTCAATCGCCTGTCATCCTTCACGATCAATGTTTTCCTGGGTAGTGGCAGTTGCTGGACGTCCACACGTTGAGTAATTTCCAAGATTCTCCATTCTCGTCTGAAATTCAGCTTCCCACTTGTAAACTGTTGATAAACCTGGAGCGAAATCTCCTAATGTGGCAACCATGCCAACATGAATGTGCTTGGTGGCTAAACCCTTTTTCTGTGGGTACTTGTAGCACCACGATGGCAAATTTCGTTCATTTTATTTTTTAATTTCGCTACAAGGGCAGTTGGTCAGAATAGCAGATTTTATGAATATGCAGGATAGATAACTGCTGTAGTGATCAGGAAAGTCTCTTCTTGGGAGCTTGTTCAGCAAAGTATTGCAAAGAATGTTTTAAATGGCACAGAGAAAATAAAGGGTATACAATCAAGACCGAAAAGGCATTTTACAAGAGACCAATCCAGAAATCCTCCGAGAAGGATATATTCAGGCTGAAAATTTTTACCAAAACCTGGTTGTATTGACAAAATACAATTTCTTGTATTATGTTCAGCAAAAGAAAATGAAAGAAGATCCATTTTCAGTCAGATGAGTTTTCAGTATTTAAATATCTTAATGACATATATATATATATATATATATATATATATATATATATATATATATATATATATATATATATATATATATATATATATATATATATAGGCACCTGTAAAGATTCACAAAAAATGAGCATGCATGATGAAAAAATACCCCAAACTTAATAAAAACGAAAAAAAGAACTTTTATTATCAAAATCTTAGTGTTGCTATTAAGAGGAAAGACAAATGTGTTTTTTATGTAACAGTTATGTTCTTGAACGTTTTTTTAGAAACTTTGAAACTTTCGTTAAATTTTCTTTTCTTTTTTTTTTTTTGCGACAATGTGAGACCATAAATTTGTAGGAGAAATATGAGGGTTTTTTTGCTGTGAAAAACACATTGATTTTGATATATATATATATATATATATATATATATATATATATATATATATATATATTTGCGACGGTACAAAAGCGTATCAAGGCATAAAAAACTAATTTTTTATTAACGGCCATGTTAGATTTAAAATAAAACACCAGTTAACCGGTTTCGTCCCCTCTCATCAGAACTGTTTAACGGGGAATAGAAATTATGAGAATAATATTTGTTATGGGTGACATGAATGAAGGGCAGGGAAGAGAAAGATAAATACAAGTGTATAAAATTACACGTGTATAAAATTAAAGTAATACCACTCAAGATGCTAGAGACACAGTACAGCAAGCCCAAGTAAACAGTCTCTTTGTTTGCAAAGAGACGGTCGCCTGGACCTGATGTACAAAGTCTCCAAAACCCTGAGATGGAATACAGAGTGTGCCCTGGCCAAAACGGAAAACCAGGTCACACTAACATCCAACGCGCAAGTAGGATTATTTATTAGATGATTTGCAATCGACGACCCATACGTATTTCGAATGGAATCGCCCAACGAAAAATTATTGTTTAATATTTTCGTAGGTACGTGTTGTTTTATTCTAGCGTCCAAACGCTGTGTCGTTCTACCTATGTAGTCGCATCCACAACTACATTTGAAGCGATAAATAACTGAATTAATATGGTGGATGGGGTAGAGATAAGAAAAGAAAGGAAGAAATAGAAGAGATGGTTAATGAGCAAAAAAAATAACAGCTAGAGTATAAATGGTAATGGTAATATTAGCCGATTTTTGTTCATAAGAAAAAATCCACGAAAGGTGGGTAAGTGTTTTGCGTATGTGTCAAGTCAAATTGATATTGCGTGGCAACTCAAACCAGACACCAGGTTTGTTGACACGATGCAGTTTCTCCAATCAAACGGTTATGATTTTAAAAAATCACCCTTCGGTCAGATCATTACTCACGAGTGTAAAACATGACAATTTCTAGCAGTAAAGAAGTTTTTATTCTTGGGTTTTAACATGCTGCTCTAAGCGAGGGAAGCTGAGATGAGGCGTAGGTGACTGGAAAGGTGAACAATCTAACGGTTGTCTTCCTTGTCCGTCGTTCTCCGAGGCCCATTTTATATCTCTATGTCTTTTCACGGTACTCATCAGTTTTATAGCTAAAAGAGTTCTTTGTCCTGTCGTCTTCGTAAAAAAAAAGCAGTTTATTCTCATTCAGCTTTTTTTTTTCATTCTGGGCCGCTCATGAGCGATACTATTTTCAATTCAACAAAACTTCAGCTGCTTGATATTTTGTCGTTGATTAGGCGACATAATTTGGGACGTTGAAGTAAACGTTGTCAATCCAGTCTAAAATAGGATAGATTAGGCTTGTTTGTTTTTTAGTTTCTTCTCTTGGCGTTAACCCAGCTAGGAGATCTATGCACATCGACCCCCTTAAATTCTGCCCCCTTTTATTCTTCTTTAGTTTAATACCACTCTATTCCCCGTTATGTAAAAGAGATATAAGTTATCTATTGGATGCGGGACGCTTTTCGTCTTTCAGGTGTGCTTTCGTATTTGTTTATCTTGATGAATGAGTAGTTGAGTTAGGGTGTGGTAGAAACTATTTTTAAACCATCAGCGCTTGACTTGTTGCATCCTGGGAACGAACGGATTCTGAGCTGCAATGCTGAATAATAATAGTAAGACCTTTTTTATTTTGTATTAGGTGAAATTATAATATATTTGAATGAGTGATTGGTAAAGTTAATATAGAACTGATGAAGATCAATCTTCCTCGTCCTTTTCTGGCCTTGTGCCATATTTTCTGTAAAAACACAAATAAATATTACAGCTATAGCTACTTGATTTAAGAGTTAATCCCTTCCATAACCACCGGTAATCTTAATATTAGCAGTTTCCTTATAAGGAAACATTCAGCATTCATTTACTATACAGTGTGAGATGCTGTCGGTTAAAATTTGTCAAAAATTTAAATTAAAGCGATTTTTCAAGAAATTAGATTTCTCGGTTTCAGTAGATTTTATGACCGTTTGCAGTAAATATGGAAGTTTCCTTCCTAACCTTTTGTTCGAAGGGTTGTGGAACGTGAACATTTTAATTACGTTGTTATTCTTACTTCCAGATGCTATCCATTTTAGATTTTACTGTTTTCGAAAATCCAAGTTACGTTCTTTTTGTTATTTGGTGCATTCTTTTTTTGTGATTCAGTAGCGCCATAAAAAAAATTTCATTTACTTGAAGCATTTTCTAACCACCAATCTGAGAAAGCAGTTGTATACAGTTGACATTTTAGACTTTAGCATCATGTATGACATCCATATGAAAGACTCGATCTGACGAAACTGTTAAGAACCTGATTACGGTTTTAGGTTAATTTTTTGGTTTTGTAACAATTGGCGGTGTTGGGAAAAACTACACCAAACGCAGCCTATTCTATATCCAATTTCCTTATCTCTTATACTAAATTTGTTATAACTGATCGATACACCCAGATTAGTATTTTGTATTATTTCCAAGGTCAAAAGGACTTCCCATATATAGGTTGAAGCTACACAATCCCACATATCCAGCCTTGTTAGAGTTCGAAATAGTTTACACAGACTTGTTGAGGGAAGAGTTATTTTCTACTCTGCAGCCTCTTTCCCCACAGACACAAAGTCACAAGACTCTCTCTGCTCATTGGCCAATGTTCAAATGAGTTATTTAGTTCTACCAGTCGAGGGCACTGCAATTAGGAAACACCTGACCAATTACACCAAATCGAATAACCATCATTACCTTCATATTCGAAAAGGAATAATCCATTTCCACTCAGACAGGAACAAAGAAATCGCAACATTTCGAAACAAACACTCGCGTTGATATTCCCATAAACACTATTCATATCATGCACATTACATTATTATATATCAGTATATATATATTGTGACGAGAATATCCATGACAACTGTTGAAACTTGACTAATGCATGGAATAATAATGCAACACAAAATGTACCTAGAACAACATGTATTGAAACAAGAAAGTGTACACAATATTTACATATAGTCTTTTGTATATTCCTGGGAAGACCGTTCCTGGAGAATGTGTTGACTGAGTCGCAGTCGGGCAGAGTCCCTGGTTGAATCTCCTGATTCCTCCCCTCTCTTACCGGTACCAATCATATTTATATGGTCGGTACTCCACTATGCAAATTAGGTGGATCCTACCACAACAACAACCAATTAAAAGAGTCTTAGAAACGCTCATATCCATGGCAAAAAAGAAAAGGAGTCTAAAAAATGCTCTGCTGAAAAAACGGTTAGAAGAAAACGCTCTGCAAAACGAAAAAGATAGATCGCAACTAACGGACAGAAAGCTAAGAAAAAATAATCTACTTTTGTAGAATATCACCTTCTACATTGAAATAACTGTCTGAGATATCGCTCTCTATAACTTTCTTCCTTATGTGAACATTAAGTTACTTGGACATTGAATTTAAAAGCATTTTATTTTATTCCGTCACACCTCAAAACTATCTCCACTCTTAAATCTATTTCCCTCAAGTTACAAATTATATTGTTTTTTTTTATTGTTACGATCATCTTATCTTAATCATGTATTTGGATAAATCGTTGCTACGTTTATTTTGCTGCTTTCTTTCTGTTAACCAAATTTTGTCTGAATCCATGTTTATACCTGAACCACATCCCTGAGCCAACCTGGTATAGAATATCCGACGTAAATTTTTTTTTTTTTTTGA
Organism: Acanthosepion esculentum; assembly: GCA_964036315.1. Lineage (NCBI taxonomy): Eukaryota > Metazoa > Mollusca > Cephalopoda > Sepiida > Sepiidae > Acanthosepion > Acanthosepion esculentum. The sequence goes on from OZ038491.1 coordinate 15,518,035, forward strand.
CACAGCAGCCGGGGTCATCAGGGAAAATTCAATTATACTTCGAAGCTTCGCCCCGCTCGTGACATAATATATATATATATATATATATATATATATATATATATGTGTGTGTGTGTGTGTGTGTGTGTGTGCGTGCTTCGTGAAAACAACTGACAACGTACTGCGATTTATTTAATTTTTGTTCTGTTCGTACAAGTGTTTTCTTTTCTGGGCACAAAGTGTGTAAAAACTGCTCAAATGTTCTGCATTTCTGAGTGCTTTCGGCTGTACGTTTAGCCATCATCAAGGATGATTGTATTTTTACCTTTTAACTGAATGTATGGAGTATATATATATATATATATATATATATATATATATATATATATATTGCTGTTCGAAAAAAGTGACTCACCCGTTTTTTTTATTAAAATTTTTTCGCCGATTGTTTTTGGGGTAAAGGTTTTCTATGGGGTTGGGGTCAGGAGATTGGGGCGGCCATGTCATAACACTCGCATGCTTCTCATCAAAGTATTCCTTCATCAATTTTGATTTGTGACAGGAAGCATTACCCTGCATAGAAATGAGCTTGGTGGGGTCGATTTGCACCCTTCCAGCAGAAGGGAGCAGACAAGACTATAATTCTCTTCTACTGCTCGCTCCTGAGGGTCTTTTTAAGAAAACAGTTCCATGAAAAGAAAAACATCCCCAGGACATTATACTGAACGGATGCTTGACAGTACTTACTGCTAAGTTCAAAGAGCTTTCAAAGCTTCTTCTTCTTCGGATTTTAGATCGCTTATCCTTTGTATTTAGTTCAACTTTCGTTTCATCGGAGAAGAGAACATTTAGTAAAAAAAATTAGGTGAGTCACTTTTATCGAACACCACTGCATATATACATATACTTTTATATATATATATATATATATATATATATATATATGATGTGATGGAATAACCTGCCACCTCCATGAATGGCGGCACTATAGGTGGTAATCACCTATAAGCATCCGTTAGGACAACGGACAGGAGAGTCTATCGGGGATATGCGATACTAGCGGCCTTCCAATAGCAGCATGCACACAACTGTACTGACTTGCGGCGACCGTACGCATAACTATTACTTCCTTACTTGTTGTACTGGTATCTACAATAAGCCTGTTACTATTCATTCACCGTGTTTGTCCATTCCATATTCGTATTAGCACGGAATATGACAATATATATATATATATATATATGTGTGTGTGTGTGTGTGTGTGTGTGTGTGTGTGTGTGTGTGTGTGTGTGTGTACTGTACTCTCCTGATGTTTCTTTTACGCATAACACTCAACCAGATCAGTTCTTAGAAACAAAAAACCGGACTAGAGGACATATGATTTGATTACAGTGCTGAAGGTTTGTACAGTACCAACCACAATGGAACCGAATACAGATGACTTGTGCATTAGGTCTCCAAATGACCCTACTCAGTGTTTGAATTCAGGGTTGTCCTTTTGCCAAGCAATGCTACAGATCCTAGCCTACACTAGAAATTATTCCATGGCTAGTGAAGGGACGAAGTGGTACATTCAGGCCTTTTCCAAGGTTATTAGTGCTTAAGTGAATGTAATGGACTCGACTCTTATTCGAACTCGTCTCTCCGATTTCTCATTGCGAGCCACTATCTATTGTACAAAGCACATGTATAAAACCTTGGTGGCTATTCCTTACCAGAATTACATAATAACCAATGTATTAATTTCAATGCGTTTTATGAAAATTGTAAGGACTAAACATAATCTGCACTGATATAACCTTGTGCCAAACAACTGTACCACACATCTTTCAAGTTGTTGTTTATCTCTTTAATTTTATCAGAGAGACATGGAAACATTCATTAAACAGAGACTTTTAGTTACTAATCTGCATGCATCCGTGTGCCTCTTATCGAATTCTGAATGTCGTAAGGTACTGAGCGATCAACACCTCTTTTTACTACTTCTTCAAAGATGAATATAACTCATTAAGATGTGCGTGCGACGCCGGGCAGAAAGAGTTGATCAATTAAACGCTTAATTAAAATGGGAGGTCTGGCGTCGAATATGGCGGGTGTAGAACAAGTTGTTGTTGAAAGCCAAACATTAATTGAGAGAGAAAAAAAAAACTTTTGGCGAAATCCAAACGGAAAGAACTCGTCGAAAAACAAGTGTAAAAACGGTAATTATAACTTTTACAGACTCGAAATCGATTGAGGAAACAAAGATATGTGGTCGATATATTTTTATATTTACTTCGGCACAACTTGGGTGTGACATCCGAACAAGAAAAGACAAAAAAATGAAATTATATTAAAGATCATATTTTTTTCTACTTATATTTTTAGAAATATATCTTCAAGATTTTATTTCGATAAAGAATTCTATAAAAAGTTTGAAATAATTTAATTTTTTTTCATTATTTACATTATTCGGACTATTGTCCTCATCTTTGTTGCCATATTTATTACAACGTTTCGGTCGTTGTACGCTCCGGCCTTCTTCAAGTAGTTGGAATGTCGAACTGAACCCTTTTTTAACAAAAAGTTGCAATATGAGCTCTGGTAAAATCAACATGATAACAGAAAAAATTGCAATATGAGCACTGGTAAAAAATGGTTGCTGAAGACATTAGGTTTATAATACCCAAAAATTCATACACAGATGTCCTCAAGGACACATGGTACAGTGGATAAAGCCGTTGGTTAGATCCGGTGACAGGACCCAAAGAGTGTGAGTCCAATACCCGGTTAAGGCAGTGGAGAACTTGGAGAGGGGAATTAACAAGAGATAACTGACATCCAATAGATATGGCACGTATAACTAGAACAGTCTACCCCAGTAAACGAAATAAAGAGTTCAGTTCGACATTCCAACCACCTGAAGAAGGCCGGAGCGTTGTAATAAATATGGCGACAAAGATGAGGACAATAGTCCCAATAATGTAAATAGTGTACATAATACCTCATCTCAGAAATAGGGACAGATATTGATTTTTGTTGTCATATATCTTGTCCCGCAATAGATAATAGGTTACATGGTTCGTCTTTTAACTTTCTCTCCTATGTGCATCGAAAGATAGAGGCGAGAAACGTCGTGAAGTTACCTTCAATTCTAATTTGTCATCCACTGCCACTCATAGCAAAATTCGATTTACCACGATTAGAATTTGACAATACGAACTTTGCTCGTTTTTTCATTCGCCCATCTATCAAAAGGATTTATTTGGGATTACAGAAGAAAAACCATTAAATCTCTTATCCCGAATGTTTTGGATGACGCAAACAAGGCATACGATTCTTACTCTGGTACGAAATTTGCAAAGAAAAAAAGCATTTATTGCAATGGCAAAAATATTCTTCACTATGTCAAAAAAAAAGGACAAATTACATTTTAGACCTTGCACAGAATTTCCCTTGTGGGCCACAAATTATCAAGTTAGGCGAACTGTTCTTTCAAATAGAAATCAGTTTTCCCTTAGAAAGCTAACGTTCATGTTAGCCAAATATTTTCCTTGTTAACAAAGGGATTTTAACACATTTCGTATAGAGCAAGAGTTCATATAAATCAATTTGTTAGCAACAGATGGAATTTAATCTCTTCGTAAAGTTCACAACTCAAAAAGACGCTGGTTCAAAAATTGGAAGTTGAAATTCAATTCTGAATCAAATGTTGACCTACCTCACCGAAACTCCTTTTTCTGGAAGATTCAGATTCTAGAAATAAGCGTCAATTTAGAGATAAACAGTCACGGATTTATGAAAGTTATTCTTATGAAAATTTAGATTATTATTTTTTTTTTTTGTATATTATGCTTCCTGCTTCGTATCCTGTCCAAACTATAGTCCTTAGACCCTATAGGAGAATTGTCATTTGACAGCACATTTCTTAGTATATAGGATACTTATGGCCATCTTCTGGGAAACATGTATGTTGATGTTACCTGGGGCGCTGTTAGTAAAATTGCCCATTCCTTTTCTCGCGTGGCACAGAGCTCCGATTACTATTAGTACAGTCTTAGTCTTTATTCCCCACATCCTGTTAATCTTGATCTACAGGCCCTTATATTTGGACAACTTCTCGATAATTTTCATGGAGTTGTTTCTCTCAGATGGTTCTGCTATGTCAATATACATACACTACCTGCATTTCTTGTCTTTTATAATAATATCATGTCTGTTGGCTTTTATTTCCCTGACAGTTTGAATTGGCATGTCCCAGAGAATAGTTACCTCGTTACTTTAGGTAACTGTGTCTGGTTGGTGGTCATACCATCTCTCAGTGGTTTCGATTTTATGCTTCTTGCATGTCTTCCAGTGAACCTATCGCTACCTTTTTATATCTGTGGGTATATTTATTATTTTGCCAGTTCCCCACATCCTGAAATAATATGGTCGACATTTTCATAAGATTTTCCGTAGATCCTGCATTTCGGGTTAGTTCCATCCTTGATTATGTGACAGTGAGAGGATCTGCTTGCGAGGCTTTTGTCCTGAGCTTGCAATAATTAGACCTTCTGTCTCATCTTTCAACCCGATGCTCCTCGGCCACTAATGTTCATTATTTATTTATTTATTTGTTTGTTTATTAATTAATTTATTATATTCTTTGTTTTCTGTTCTATACACATTTCCTTCCGGGTCCCAAACAGAGACCTAAGAAATGACTTCATGACATTTTCCACTGGTCATTTTTGCAAGAAAAAAACAAAGTAAGATCAATCAAATTTTACATAGACAAAACTCTTCGTAATGTGTGTGCCGAAATTGTGAACACAATTTTTTATGTTTCTTTAAGACATCGACTACAAGAAACCGCTTTTAACGAGTCTATAGGAACATTTTCCAATCAATCCGAGTGCTCCAACTACACCCGGAATTACTGCCACATTTCTGATATTTCAAAATGATTTTAGATTATTATTATTACGTATCTGTCTATGTTTCTGAGATGAGGTATTATGTACATTATTTACAATATTCGGACTATTGTCCTCAACTTTGACGCCATATTTATTACAACGTTTCGGCCGTTGAACGCTCCCGCCTTCTTCAGGTGGTTGGAATGTTGAACTGAACCCTTTATTTCGCTCACTGTGGTAGACTGTTCTAGTTCCACGTGCCAGGTTTAATGGATGTCAGTTATCAGTTATTTCCTGTGAATTTCCCTCTGAAAGTTCTCCACTGCTTAACCGGGTATTGAACTCACACTCTTTGGGTCCTGTCACTGGATCTAACCAACGCCTATATCCACTGTGCAATGTTTCCTTGAGGAGATAACTGATAACTGACATCCATTAAACATGACATGTGGAACTAGAACAGTCTACCCCAGTGACCGAAATAAAGTGTTCAGTTCAACATTCCAACCACCTTAAGAAGACCGGAGCGTACAACACCCGAAACGTTATAATAAATATGGCGACAAAGATGAGGACAATAGTCCGAATAATGTAAATAATGTATTATTATTATTATTATTTGTATTTTGTCAGCCACCGGTGATTTTCTGAAACAATCCTTTTTGACCTGATCTTTCATCCGAGTGCCTAATAATTCATCTCTGCAGCAACGACAGCCCGTGCCGTTGTATCCATCCCCCCGGTCTATACTTTTCTGTCTTTGTGGACGTGATTTTTCCCTCCTATATAAAAAAAAACCTGAATCAAAATCGATTTGTAAACCAATTCCCTAGGGGCCCTATACATTTTATCGGCATTGGTTCAAAAAATCCAGTGTCACCATCCAATCAAACTGCGCCTATTTTTATTTCAAATTTGGCTGGTTTTTGAAAACATCACAGCCGCGCCCATTCTGAAACACTTTTTCCACTGAAAGTTTAAACTATCTCACCGAATGTTGGTGGAGATTTTTATGACATCAATTTAGAGCCTAATTCATTTTCAAATCTTTACACATCAATTTTTCTTCACTTTTTTTCATATATATATATAAACCGTTTGACTTTGTTTAACGAGTTTAATATTTTTTAATGAAACCGTGTTAACAAATTTCTATTTTTTTAAATTAGTTTTAATACAATGTAGTAGTATCTTTTTTACTAAAAGTAAATAGTTTCTATATTAATTTTTACACAATTCCAACATTTAAGAAACATAATTTCTATAGACATAACAAATTATTGTAGATTTTTTTCCAAAGGAAATGATTTTGATGAAATTCTTAGCCATCGTGAATCTAACAACATTCTCATAAATATTTAAACAACTTTTTTCTGAAAGTTTAGCAGAGTTTTTTTTAATCTGAAATTCGTTTAATAATCCAGTAAAATATTTAAAAGAATCGTGTGGCTTTATTGCTCTCAGGGTGTAACTTATTTTAGAAAATATTTGGAGTGTTTTTTTTTTGTTTTTTTTAATCATTACTAAAATCGCAAAAGAAGGATGAAAGACTGCTGACCTCAACGAAGAATTTAGACTTTTATCTTTTATTAAATCAAGTGCTTTACTCTACGGTGAAGAAATTGCCTCTGGTACTAGACGCAATCCGATGACATTTCAGATGATTTGCAAACCCGTATCAAACATTTTATAATCTCTCGAGTTTTCACAGACATATTCACACGCATGTATAGCTACCTAGGTACATTAGCCAGTACACAGTCTCATGATGAAAAAAAGTATTTACCCCCATAAGCATTTATCTTTAAATCTAATATATTTCGCTGTTAATCGACTTAGTATCGAATATTCATGATATAGCGCAAATATTTTACAATGAGCATTCCTGATAAAAGAATACATAAATCCGGTTAATACGCCTTCATTCATGTGTGTGCATATTATCTTTAATATGATGATAATTATATGCAAATATATACAAGTCGGTGCTTCAAAGTTCTCTGTTCAACCAAGATGTTAAAAAATACCTTATGATCGAACATTTAAGCAAAGTGTCTAAAGTCCCAGGGGAAATATATGGAGTGATTTTCACTTTTTCTGCTCGTTATTATCTTTTAAAATAGCTTCCTCTCTGCACTCAAGGAGAAAACAAAGAGTTATCAAAAAACTTATGTTTTGTGAAGAAACTTTGTAACTAGAGAAAAGAGCTTGGAAAATGTTTTTTGAAAAGGCTGCATTTGATGAAAGCACTCTAATAATATAGCACTGTAATATATATATATATATATATATATATATATATATATATATATATATATATATATATATATATATATATATATATATATATATATATCGGTCATCCCGTAAGTTCTGTCCGAATTTTGAATAAAGAAAACAAGTGACCAAATGTTACATTTAATTACAGATTCAATCAACAATGTATTTTCCCTGATTATCTATGATTCCTTCCATCTATTAATAAGCTTACTAATTCCATTACTGTAAAATTCTTTTGGATTTGATTCGAATAACTCACAAATGTCATTTTTAACCTCTTCCTGTGTTGCAAAAGCTGTTTCTTCCAAATGATTCTGTAAGCTACGAAACAAATGGTAGTCTGAAGGAGCAAGGTCGGGAGAATAAGGTGGATGAGGAATTTTCTGCCAACCAAGTTCTTCGATCTTTTGTGACGTGATTCTTGCTGTGTGTGGTCGCGCATTGTCCTGATGAAACATACCCGTTTTCGATTCACTAGAGCAGGTCTTTTTTTCCTCAAAGCTTGGTCCAAACACTCAAATTGCTGACAGTATATTTGAGCATAAATTGTTGCATTAGGTGGTAAGAATTCAAAGTGGATTATTCCTTGGAAATCCCACGAGATTGAAAGAAGAACCTTTTGCCCATGAAGTTCCCTTCTCGGCTGTGGCTGGGGTCCTTCCCCTTTACCAAGCCACTGTCTACGACGCTTAACATTTCGATAAAAGATACATTTTTCGTCGCCAGTCACAAGTCTATCCAAAATGGTGAAACAAGTTGGCGAGAATGGAGAGAAGAGCAGATGTCAACTCGGGATTTGAGGTTGTTTTCAGACAATTTATGAGACACCCATTTTCCAAGTTTAGGAACTTTTCCAAGTTGTTGAAGATGACGATGAACAGTTGTATGGTTTGAACGGAGAACCACTGCCAATTCCTCAACTGATAAAGCAGGATTTTCTTCAAGGGCTGCTTCAAGAAGCTTTTCATCGAACTCAACTGGACGTCCGGTTCGATCTTCATCTTCAAGGGTGAAATCTCCACCTCTGAATTTTGCAAACCATCTTCTACAAGTTCTTTCATTCACACATTCCTCTCCATAAACTTAGTGAATGTTTCTAGCCGCTTCGGCTGATGAGTTTCCTTTCTTGAACTCATAAAGCATTATGTGCCTCAAATGATTCTTGGGTACTTCCATGTTAGCAGGGTTTAATCAAACAAAATTTAATTTTATTGTTCTCTGAAATAAACTTTGATCAGTTTAAATGCATATAAACATAAAAATAATATTCAGCTCCACTAGACATTATAAAATACTCTTTAAATTTCGTTCATTTTAACAAAATGTTAAAATTCGGACAGAACTTATGGGATGACCTAATATATATATATATATATATATATATATATATATATATATATATATATATATATAAATGGTGGAAAACGCTTGGAAAATCCTTGGATAGTACGACTTGTAGTAGAACAAATCGGTACCCAAGGAAAAGTAAGGAATAAAAAAAGAAAGAACCAAGAACATTAAACTAAGGCGAAAACAAACGTCCAGAGTTCAAGCTCAAAGTCCAAAGAAGAAACCCTCCAAAACGAGTAAAAATCAACTACGTAAAGTGGTCAATACATGAAGTAGAGCAAAACCTAAGATAATCCTAAGGAGCCAGGCAAACCTACCCGGTTAGTTGGTTGTTTGGGTTTTATGGCATATCAACCACTATGGGTTATTTAATGCCAGATCCAGTATTTACTAAATATATCAAAAACGTATAGCTGGCAACATCATTGTTTCAAAAACTGGCAACATTGTTTCAAAAACTGGCAACATCATTGTTTCAAAAGCTGGCAACATTGTTTCAAAAACTGGCAACATCATTGTTTCAAAAACTGGCAACATTGTTTCAAAAACTGGCAACATCATTGTTTCAAAAGCTGGCAACCTCATTGTTTCAAAAACGTATAGATGGCAACATCATTGTTTCAGAAACGTATAACTGGCAACATCATTGTTTCAAAAAACGTATAGCTGGCAACATCATTGTTTCAAAAAAGTGTAGTTGGCAACATCATTGTTTCAATGTGCTGGAAAAGACCTGGAAGTTCACTATTTTCCCATAGCTGGGACCCCAACAGGTGCTACCACCCCGGGTCACGGTGGACCTGGGAACACCAGCAATTAAGAGGTGGTTCCACGCCTCCTCAAAACCTCCTGATCAGAGGTCTTGCTGTTGGATGCAGTTTAACGTCGTATCCAGGACGAAAACCTACTCGGGTTTCACCTAAATGGATCTTATATATATATATATATATATATATATATATATATATATATATATTATCCCACACCGGTAGCACGACTCGGAGTTTAATGCAAAACGCAATCTTCAGCAGGTGAATAGCGACTGAGTGTTACATAATTTAAATTAATTTATTTTATATGAATATCTTTCTCTTAACTGTGATAATTTTCCTACCAATTTGTATATATATATATATATATATATATATATATATATATATATATATATATATATATATATATATATATATATATATATATATATTTATTTATGTGTGTATTGGGATTTATTTTATAGTTATTATGTAAGTTTATTTCAAATACAAAATCTTTAAAAACTGTTAATCCCCGTTTATTTTAAATACAAAAAAACAACAGCAATCGTAGTATAATATACGAGTTGCCCCGGCATTGTGTTAACCAGATATATTTATTATTTTCTTAACTTATGTAACGGTAATAATTTAACATTAAAAGTATTATTTCTAATCTTACTAAAAACAATCTTTGTTCTCTGGCAGGATTCGAACCTCCTGATCACACAAAACATTACCAGGAGATTGTTCGCTTATTAGGCATTAAACAGTATCACCTCACGTCCATGGACTTGTCTGATTTTTTCGCTTACCTATTGAATATTCACGAGCATCCCTATACCAAAACATTTTGAAAAGAAATACAATTTTTTCTCTTGTATATTAATACTTGTCACAAAATAAAATCCTTATATTTGCATTGATAAAGTTCATCAGAGGACGACGGCTTTCATTTGTCTTGTTCATATATATATATATATATATATATATATATATATATATATATATATATATATATATATATATAGTTTATCACATGGTGTTGATTCATGCATACCAACTATTTATTTTCGAGAGCACATCACGATAAAATGTTCACCCTTCAGAGCCTGTTGCCTGCTCTGCTGCTATTTCTCAATTTTGCCGTTTTTATGTGTGGTTTGGTGTAGTTTGATATCTTTTTATAGGTGTGTGGTTTTTCATTTCTTGGCTGTTGTTGTTGTTGTTGTTACTTAAGTCGTATGCGGTTTCTTAGTGTTTGCTTGCTTTGAACTGTGGCGACTGCTTTTTGACCATATTTTACAAACTAGCTTTATGTGATATTGGTTCTTTTTACTATATTGGATTGACCTACTTTATTGTGTAGATGTGTATGTCTACTTGTTCATTTTACGTCTTGGTTAGTTGTTTGACTCTGCGTGTATGTGTGTTTAACCTGCCTGCCCAATATCTTTTCCGCCAGGAACCAGCAATTCTCGTACTTAATACTATAGTATACTACATACTATATATATATATATATATATATATATATATATATATATATATATATATATATATATTATTTATGGCACTATATAATAAAACATATACAATGCATTGTGGTAAGTCTTAGAGAGATATTCTTAATAAATTACACTTGCTAAATAACACTTATTTTAAAATAAAAATCGTTGTATGTCACGACTTATAAATAAAGAACTATGTATAAAAGATTTATAATAATTCAAGAATATATTAAATACTATAAATACATAATAATGTAACAAATAATATAATATAATAAAGAAAGAAAAATAAAAGAATAATGGATAATTATAACAATCAAGACTTTCCATTTAAAATAATTCTATATTTTAATCTGTTTAAATCTAAACGTAACATTTCTCTGTTTTTACGATTTAGTCTTAATTCTCGAAAGTGGAGGAAAGCTTTTAGAGTTGTAATGTTTATTAACGCCGTTTTCTTTATCTATTATTATTTATATTCAAAGATTCTTTCAGTAACATTTTTCTGCTCTATCTGAAACCAGACTTCCGGACAGAGGGCAACTCAAAGAAGTGGAAGGTGGCTACACCTTCTTCTGATTAGGACGACCTAAATCTGCGAAAAGAGAATCTAGAGTTGGATTTGCTATCAGAAACAATCTTGTATCACGATTGGAATTACTTTCCGTTGGTATTTCTCACAGGCTAATGTCTCTTCGCTTGCCTATCGGTTGGAATAAGCATGCCACTTTACTTAATTGTTATGCTCCTATCATGGACTCTACTGGGGATGTAAAAGAATCTTTTTTGGTGCAACCTTCGTAAACATCTAAGGTGGATGTCCTTTTGGGACACGCATTATGTAATGGTTATAACAAGCTATCTTGGGGTAAAGTCATTGGAAAACATGGCGTCGGTAAATGAAATTCAAATGGAGTACTGTCGCTGTCTCTTTGCAGTGAATTCGATCTTGTAATCACCAACACAATTTTCCAACAACCAACTAGTTTCAAAACTACATCCTAGATCAGGGAACGACCATCTTATTGACTATATCATCGTTCATGTTCGTGATCGCTACGACATAAACCTGACGCGATCACTAGCAATCGGTCAGTGTTGTTCAGATCACAAAATTGTTTGCAAACATACGGCAATGCATTTGAAGAAGCCTGTTAGAAACAATCAAGAAAAACCGCCAAAGAAGGTAGACATAACAAAACTGAAAGACAGGGAAACATTAGACTCTCCAAACATTGTGTGACTCAAAAGTTTCATCTCTTGATATAGGTAATGAAGTTGAATCGGCACGGTCTGCCTTACAAAACATACTGCATGACTCGGCAAACGAAAAACTAGGATATGTTCAGCGAAAACATCAAGACCGGTTTGATTCAAACGATGCTGAAATCAAATCACTCCTTGAAAACATGCATAAATACCATGAGGTCTGGGTGGCAGACAAATCCTGCCAATCAAAGAAACGGGGTTGTAAATCTCCAAGAGAAAGCAAAATTGAGGGAGATGAAGGAGGGCGGATGGTCAGCAAAGGCTATATCTTTGCAGGAGGCTGTAGACAGATGTAACTTCAAATCATTCTACCAAAACTTGAAGGGTGTTTTTGGTCCCATTTCCAGCAATCTATCTGCAATATTTTCTCCAGATAAAACTAATTTGACAGATAAAAGTTACATTATCAAACGCTGGGTAGAACACTTCACCATTGTCCTAAATCAGGATCCATCTGTTGATGTTGTACGAAGACCTCCTGTTAACTTTTCAACTTTCGAGCTCACAAAATCCATCAAATAGCTATCGAATGGAAAATCCCCCGCACCCCAGTGAAGATGGAATTCCAGCTGAAATACACAAATGTGGCACCAATCTTTTGATACGTAAAATTTGTGAATTGTTCAGCCTTGTGTGGTAAAAGGGAGAAGTGCCACAGCAACATAAGGATGCTTTAATTGTCCATTTGTATAAGTGCAAAAGGTAACAGGTGTGAATGTGACAACCATAGAGGAATATCTTATCTTTTGGTTGCTAGCAAAATCCTTGCTCACATCATCCTGATTAGGCTTAATGAATTTGTCCCAGAATCGGCATTACCAGAAATGCTCGCTCACATATTCCGTGGTAGAACTCTACTGAGATTCTCTCTAACCATAGGACTGTGCCCCCTGGAGCCACGACAACTATCATAGTAGTTGTGGCTACGAGCGGCGCTATATTGAGTTTGGTTTGCTATCTCTTCGTCACCGAGGCCCGTTGGAACAGTTGGTATGATGTTTGCTTGACAACCTAACTGTCAGAGTTTCAATTCTCGGTAGTGGATGCGCACTGCTGATGAGTCCCAAATATAGGACGAAACGGCCGTTCTGTGCTTTCTGCATTCTGTTGAGGTTTCAGACTCGATGAATTACTTATATATATATATATATATATATATATATATATATATATATATGTATATAATAAACATGGGGATTAAATCCCATCCTGGTTCAAGATTTTAGTAAATTATAATCGTCAATATTATTTAACTTCAACAGTCCTTCTAAACAGCAAATATTAAATTTAACTCCCTTGCGATTGTAAGATTTAGTTGTTGCCTAATTTTTCTATGTGACAATATTCTTTATTCTGCTGTCTTTTAGTTACCAATAATATATATGTTTTGTAATTTTCGTTTGTCATGATTAGTTTGTGGCTCTGCAGATACTATTTTGTCTTGACTTGTATCGATTTTCACCCTGGTCGGGTTGAACCGACTTCCTCCCGAGCAAGTACAGCATCACGGACCATCGCAGCCCACGCCCGCCGATCCTGAGCCAGATCACACGCAATGGCGAGCCACTCGCGATTTCATCGTCGAAGACCAACTACTTGCGGACCCGATAGAACTGCCAGATCATCCTTGATCGTGCTAGCCCACGTCTTCAGCTGCACACCGACAGGTCTTCGCCAGCCAGGAAGAAAAGGAGGGAGAAGTACATCGCGGATGAGCTCTCCCTCCCGGCGTCGAGCTGCGTGCCCGGACCATCGGAGACTACGCTGGAGCAGGACGGGTGGAAGAGTACGGAGACTCAGGCGACGACGGAGAGTGGTTGTGGGCACACGATCGACTCGGCGGCATCGTAGAATGCAGCGAAGGCAATCGTTGTCGAACACTTCAAGACTTCGTAGGTCAACCGCTCTAAGTGGCCACGAGATATTATATAATACTGTTGCTATTTATCATATGTTATATCGTCCTGGGTAAGACGTTAAACTACATCCACGTCCTGGGTTAGACGATAAATTATGTCCAGCAGCAAGGCCTCTGATCAGGAGGTTTTGAGGAGCGTCGATATAGTTTAATTGCTGGTGTTCCCAGGTCCACACTGACCCGGGGTAGTAGCACCTGTTAGGGTCCCAACTATGGGCAAATAGTTAACTATTACCAGCAATACTTCTTTGAAAAGGTTATTACCAGCAATACAATTTTGAAGGAAAAATATCACCAGAAACAGATTTTGACTTAACAAAATATTACCAGCAATAAAGAATTTTGTCGGCATTGAGTAGCCCATTGTGTGTATATAATATCTCGTGGCCAATCTAAACCAAAAAATACATATTCTATTCATACAAATCTATCCTAAAATTCTTGTCGGCATTAAATAACCCATTGAGGTTCATTTGTAAAACAAAATAAACCAAACCAAACCATATATTATATAACCTCTATAGATAATATTATTAATCAAGCATTGGCCTTTTAACGGACACTTCTTATTATTTCAGCAATTGAATTTTTATTAATATTATTTCTTATTTCAGTGTTGTTTTTATTTTTGTAATTTCGTATTTTCCGGCTTACAAGTCGCACTTTTTTCCTAAAAATACGCGTTCGTTTTACAAGACGAATGTAATCAACGCCCAGGCTCAAGTAAGCGGGTTGAAAGCTGAGACAGAAGCCCTAATTATTGCAGCTCAGGATCTGTCGCTGTCACTTAATGGATGGAACTAACCCGAAATGCCGGATCTGCGAAAAATATGATGAAACTGTCGATCACATTATCTCAGGATAAAAAAAGTGAATATACCCACAGACACAAAAAAGGTAGCAACATATGCGCACTGGAAGATATGCAAGAAGTGCAAAATGGAAACCACTTGGTATGAACACCAACAAGACACAGTTACCCAAAATAAGGATGTAACTATCCTCTGGGACATGCCAATTCAAACTGACAGGGAAATAAAAACCAAAAGACCTAATATCATAAAAGACAAGTAATTCAGGAAGTGTATACTTATTGACTTGGCATTAACATCCGAGAGAAACAACTCTATAGAAATTATCGAGAAAATGTCCAATTACAAGGACCTGGATATCAAGATTAACAGGATGTGAAGAATGAAGACTAAAACTGTACCAATAGTAATCGGAGATCTGGGCCCTATGAGAAAAGGAACAGAAAATTTTACTAACAGTGTCTCATCAACATACAAGTTGTCAATAAGATTGTCTTAATAGGAACATCTCATATACTAAAAAAGCGCTATCAATAAATTGACAGATTTCCTATAGGATCTAAGGATAATAATTTGGACCCGATACAAAGCAGAAAACAAAATAGTCAAATAATAATAATAATAATAATAATGTTGATGATGATAAATTAATTATATATTCAGTCTAGCATATAACAATTTCATTTCAAGCAAAAATATATATTGAATATTTTATTCTAAAAGGAATCCTTCCTTAGATGCGATGAAAAAAGGAAGCCTTTCTTAGATGCGATGAAAAAGGGAATTATTTATTGGATGCAATAAAAATGGGACCCTTTCTCAAATGGGATGAAAAAACATCCTTAAAAATGAAAAAAAAATGATTTTCATTATGAACGACTCAGACACGACTCGTGATCTGCCGTTCCTAATGCCTTTGAAACGAATTCTTTAAATAAGTGTTCTTGACTTAAGGAGAGAGGGCAATTTTATCTTTCATGCAGAAGTGAGATCAATTTGATCAATGCAGTCAGATGAAAATTTACCGTAAGTCCAACGAGACTGAAACATCGTAGAATTTTCAGATTCTCGCAGTCGTTAAATGAAGTTTATTATGTCGGGAAATAATTCTTGAAAGCTAAAAAAAAACTTTGTAAGCTTGTTTAAACTTTCAGGGATATATAACAAGAAGAATTGATAATTTTCTAATGGGAAACAAAAAGAAAAAAATACTTTTCGTGATATTTTTTCTGATAAATTCTTTTCATTTCATTTAATTTACTTCCATTCCAAACTTTCTGCATTCTTTAATTTCACTCCTTTGATTTTTTTAAAATTACTTGTTATATTATTATTTTTTTAGTTTTTTTTTAATTTCGCTTTTTCTTGGAGTAGAAGATCCAATTTTGGGAAAGGCGATTAAAAATATGGAGTTACATCAGCCATTAATGTCAAGAGATTTATCCGCCATGAAACATGAACGTTGGAATCTCTAGGCTAGAACACCGACGTTGCAAAGTAATGTATAACAAACATTTACCTCAACCATAAATCTCATTGCTGATTTAATTACTGCACGTAAAGTGGATGTTAGTAAATAGGGCATGGAATTTTTGAGGCCCTAATAATCACACTAGAAGGGTGTGTCTTGTTGTTTAATATAGTCCTCAAAAATTATTAATTTTAATACTATTTCAAATATGTTATGTGAAAAATAAGTTCACTTTTGTATATTACAAATTTAGGCCATTGTTATACGCTTAGTGACTTATCAAAATATGTGATTGTTTTTATAGAATTTTCGTGATCTACTGTTCTTTTCTTTAAACAAAATGTGTCACTGTACCGACAAATAGAAATATTTTTATTTCTTTTATTTATTAGATTATTAACGCTCTTAGATTCTATATTATTCTAGTTTCTCCTCCGTGCATAAATAAAACCTAAATATTATGGTCATGTGCATTGAAAAGCTCTTTTCAAAATGGAAAATAAAGAATTATAGAATTATATATCTCAGAAAACTAAGATATATATATATAAATATATATATATATATATATATATATATATATATATATATATATATATATATATATATATATATATATATATATATATGAATTTTCTATCTCAGAAAACTAATATATATAGAAAAACTGTAATATTAGCCGACGCGTTTCATCCAATGTGGACTTTTTCAAGGCAAAAACGAAATGAATTTATGAAAACAAAGTAACTCTTAGCAACAAAACAAAATGACCTGAGCAACTGGTAGAATTTAGACAACTCTGTTATATTCATATTGTCAACTAAAAATTACGTCACGTGTGGAAATATTGTTTTTATTGTTGTGATGACTGATTCAACTATTCTCTTTTGATTTCTTGATACAGTTGTGTTCATTTGCTTGGGAGGGTAGTAATTCTGTTAGAATAGGTGAAATAGAGAAAAGGCCTTGGCATAGATTAATATTTGGATAATATTCAATGACGTCACTCTCGAGAATTTTCCCTCTGAGTTATTTTCTTTTTGTATGAGTGTAGCATTTTTAAAATCAAAATTGTTGTTGAATTTATTTCTGTGTATGACTAGTGCATTAGTTAAGTTGTTTTTGTGAGTTTGCTTTCGTGCTCATAAATGCGTTTTTTTTTTTCTACTTGTTTCTTCAATATATTGGGCGGAACAGTTTTGGCAATTTATTTTATAAATGCCTGCTTCAGAAATATTATTGCTATTAGTGTTTGAGGATCTGAGTATATCCATAATGGTTTTGGAAGTGTTTGTGACTATTTTAAGATTATTTAGATGGGATAGGTTATTCTGGATAGTGGACGTGACAGAGTTGGTCGGTAGTATTATGCATCTGTTTTCATGTAATTTATTATTGCGGATTATGTTATTAGTTTTGTTTCGGTTGTATAGTTTATATGCCTTTCTTCTTGCGTTGTGGATGAGATGATATGGGTATTGTAGGTTTTTGAATGTGTTTTCTATGTATGTTTCTCCTTTAAGTAAATATTGGGGACAGCTGTTTCTTAACGCTCTTAGATAGAAACTTATAATAATTCCAGATTTAATTTTAGAAAAGTGGTTTGAGTAGAAACTGATCAGATCATTTTTGTTTGTAGCCTTTCTGTAAACGTCAAAATTAAGTTTGTTATTATTTCTATGTAACAAAACGTCCAGGAACGGAAGAGTGTAATTGGTTTCAGTTTCTAAAGTGAAGTTTATTGTAGGTTCAAAGTTGTTAAGTTTGGAGAGAAGATCCTTTAAATTGGTGTTTTGTGGATATATTAATAATGAGTCGTCTATGTATCTGAAACTATATATATATATAATTATATTTCTCAGTAAACTAATATATATGGAACCGGAAGGGAATTGCACAAACGAGAAGTGCGAGAAAAGAAATTGTTACCATAGAATTTACAGTTATCCTAGACAGCTGAAATGTAAATTATTCACACCTCGTCGTCAGTCTATCACTAGGCTTAAATCCATAGAATCTAAGTATCATATGGAAGAGTTCACCCGAACAATTACCATAAAAGTATTTATAAAAAAAGGCATAGAGAGGCAACCTTACGGCCGTGGGCAAGTGACTGAAGCAGAGCCGCCAGATCAGGACCAATAATACTATTTTTGATAACATATTGGCTTGATATATATATATATATATATATATATATATATATATATATATATATATATATATATATATATATATATATATAATGGGTTAATTACTAAGACTTGTTTCTCTAAATAATTATTATCTCCAAAAGAATTATTCTTACTCTTCTAAATATATTTTCTGGCTTTACATAAACAGCAAAGGGTTGATAAGTAGTAGAAAACCAATCAATCAATACTGATTAGCTACACAGACAGGTCTTTTAGATTTATTTAACTTTCTCTGGAATATGTTTAGTAACCAGCGGGGTCAGAAAGTGAGGGATTACTTTTCTAAACTCATTGCAATATAGAACAGACACCACACTATTTATCCCCATCCCCCAGCTGTGGGCTAATTAGTAAGACTTTTGTCACTAAAGCATTATTATCTCCAAAAAGAATTCTTTCAATCTAGAAGTAGTTTCTAGCATTAAATAACCTGGAAAGGGTTGATAAACGATGAATGATGATGTAGAAGCCATTGTTAAAATGTAAGATAAATAACACGAACAGAATTAATAAAATTTACAAAGAAAAGAAAAAAGGTCAAAAAGATGAAACAGTAACAATTATGCAAGAAAGCAAGCAACATAGTTGACGTGATAGAATAACCGGCCCTATAGGCGGCAACCACCTATAAGTATCTGTTAGGACAACGGACAGAAGAGTCGAGCTGGTAGACCAGCGACCTTCCAATAGCAGCACGCACACAACTCTACTGACTTGCGACGACCGTGCGCATGACTAATACTTCCTTGTTTGTTGTCCTGATTTCTACAATAAACCTGTTACTATTTATCCACCGTGTTTGTCTATTCCATATTCCTATTAGCATGGAATATAACAATAGTTAAAGTAAATCAAAATTGGTAAGAAGTTAAAAAGAACTCACAAACCATGAATTCGTGTTTATACACAAAAGCAAGGTCGACCAAGTGAACACAGTATGTTTGTCTAGGCACATCTGGACGGAGTCATCTCAAAACGTAAGCCCTCGCCTTCTATTGGCTAAGAAAAATATCCCAGCATGCATTCTGTGTCCTTCTAACTATAAGAGGAACAACTTTTGCAATTAATCCCTCCCATATTGGGAAATCAACAGTAGAAAACGAATTAATGAACCAAATGCTGATTAACTACGCAGACCTAACTTGGATTCATTTACATTCTCTGGGATATAAAGGCATAGAAACTACCGCGTCCACGAAATGAGGGATCAGTTTATATATTGATTTTAATAAACAATTTATACCCCATTTTATATCCATATTATAATTTTTTTTGGTTGTTTATCAAAATTTTGATTAGGTGTGAATCGGCCTCTTCATTAATAAAACATTTATGCATTATTTACATTATTCGGACTATTGTCCTCATCTTTGTCACCATATTAATTACAACGTTTCAGCCGTTGTACGCTCCGGCCTTCTTCAGGTGGTTAGAATGTCGAACTGAACCCTTTATTTCGCTCACTGGGGTAGACTGTTCTAGTTCCACGTGCCATGTTTAATGGATGTCTTTTATCAGTTATCTCCTGTTAATTACCCGCTGAAAGTTCTGCACTGCCTTAACCGGGTATCGAACTCACAATCTTTGAGACCTGTCACTGGATATAACTAACGTCTTATGCACTGTGCCATGTGTACCTCATCTCAGAAATATAGACAGTTACTAAAACATTTATCACTAAAGTAATATGTAAAAAAATTTTACAATCTAGATATATTTTCTGGCTTTAAATAACCTGCATCTTGAATGTAATTTGAGACATCAGGAATTGAAACCCTCACTCATATTTTCTTTCTTTTCCTCCACCCAATTTTTCAGTTCGCACCATCTTTTTAAATCTCCAAAACCTAACTACAAACGAATCCTCTATACATTAAATCCGACTGATAAGAAGTTGATATTATAGTTAGAACTTATTTCGAATCAGGATCATAGCTAGCGTAATTTCTTTCCGGATACAAATAATAACTTCTTATTTCATTACAAGATTTGATATTCAGAAATTAGTAATACTTCACGATCAATGACCCTGAACTTTTGTCTATCAGGATTAATCGTTCTTATTTCTAGATTTCTTTCCATGAACGCCCATATAAACACGAGCTCTCCTCTAAAAAAGAATGACCCTTTAAGGTTTTGCCTTGATTATTATTATTATTGTTGTTTTTATTTCCTTTGATTTTTGGTGTGTACACATTTCTTTCCGGGTCTCACCCAGGGACCTAAGGTTAGAAATGCTATCTTGAAACACGAGTTCTCCTTTTTAAAAAATCTGATCGCGGGTATCAACATCCCCTCACAGAATAAATGAAATTAAAAGAAGAATTAGCTGAAAATATATAGAGAATTGACAGTTGTGCCAATCCATACCGGTGTACTAGGAGTATCCCCTAAGAGATTTAAAGAATGTGACAAAAATGTATTCTGAGGAAGACGGCATATTTTACCAATAAGTTTGATTTGAGGAGAGTACAGAAGACTCTGAATTTCTGTCTATAACAATGTGTCCTCTCAAAGAGCCTCCTTGGCTTGAACGTCTTTTGGCTCTTAAGCTCTCCCTATGTATCCAGTGAACTCCTATATAGGATCCGTCGTTAAAAATGCAGGTAAAATAGTGGTTTCCTTTTTTCCGTCCCACTAAATACCTGACTTCTTGTGTGCTTTATCTTTGCAAGAATCAATTCTGAAGAAAGCACTGCTGCCATTGTAGGTGCTGTGGCTGCCAAGTTATCGCTTGCAAGTCTTGATAGAGCTCAATCACATCGACGCGGCCTTTTGGGTGATGAAGTATTTTCTATCCTGTAACATTTTTCCCACAAAAGCCTCTCGCTACTCCATCGCAATTTCCATGGCAAATTTTCTAATGAGCTGCATTATTTAGATCCACACGTACATATCTTCACAGCGAAAACGCAGCCATGTCACCTACACTGCAACAAATCATCCCCATTTGCTTCGTATTCCATTGGAAGTTCTAATCGGACAGATTCTTTTCAAGAAACGCTATTTTGTAGTACAAACTTCCGAGGGAATACTTCCCCGATTTTAATGTTTTCAAGCAATAGAGTAAGCATTATCTTTCCTACAGATCTTAATAAACTGCACTTCTTAACGCCACCATTCACTTTCTTGTAACATCATCATTTAGTAATCTTCTACTTTGAGTGGCTCTCACGCCTTGTAATGAGAGAACATTAGTAAAAATGAAAACGCCTTCGTATATATTTCCGGTCACAGAGAATATAGAGGATTATATTTTAATACCCTCTAAGTTCATAAATGGTAAATTCAAGAATCTTTGACATTCCCCCTGTATTTTCTTGTATTTTCATCTTCATTCTCGTTTATTTCTTATGACATCTGGTAGCAGAGTTCACAAAATATGCATCTATTCGATATGAGATAGCATTCTTCTGTGTATATACGTAACCAGTCAATCCAAAACTATAATATATACATGTTAAAACAATATAAATCCTGATTCAGCTTCATTCAAGGAAGGTTTTTATAAAGAATTTATTTCTAGAATCTTAACATAAGCGATAATATTTGTGAATCTCTATCTATCTATAAAAGGCAGGATATGTTTGTGTGTGTGTGTGTGTGTGTGCGTGTGTGTGTGTGTGTGTAACGAATGCACGGCCGCAATTTTCGACGGATTTGCACCAAAATTTACATGCACATGCTCTAAGTTAGTATGAAGGCCAAGACCGACTTTGCATTTCCCAACTCCCGTCGATAGTGGAAATAATCGATTTTTCATGCTTCTACGATAGTCTTCATGTAGTTTGCGGCTATTTTCTACTGGCCAGAGTGAGAGCCTATAGCTGGCTGCCACGAATAGGCAGGAAGATTCTATTCGATAGCGTGAGAGCCAACAGCTGATTGACACGAATGTTAACTAGCATGCTAGCATGCAAAAAAAATCGATAGCTGCATTCGTCACAAGTGGGAAAATTTTAATCTGCATGGCACTTTACTCCAATTGGCTTAAACGTTGATTCTGATTCCGTTGATTCTAATTCCGTAGAACTGGGTTGGGTGTGAAAACGTATTTGTTGTTAACATTCTTTTTTCATTCGGTTTTTCCAGTTACGAGTCCTTTTTAAAGCTGATCGTTTTGTTTTCATTTTGTTTAGTTCTTTTTTCGTAACAGATTTAATGTTTAGTATAGAGCTTAGAAAAAATTCGCAGTGTGAGATATGCAAGAAGTAAGTCATGTATTAACATCAGCACGGCAAAGGGCACTCCTTTAAAGGGAAGGAAGGGCAAAAATATTTTAAGTCGAGGGATAGCGATTGCTGTGTGAGTCGTACGATTTTTTAATCAAGCACGGGCAACACCGGGCCATGCTGTTTGTTAAAACATAAATAGAATTATAAAACCTATAAAAATTAGTTAGCAATAATTTAGTGTTTCCATTTGAAACCTGATGTTATGTAACGCTTTGTCTGTTTAAGGGCATATCAAATCCTCATAGGTGATTTAAAGTCGAGATTTAATATTCATGCGAGCTTTCAAGTAACAAAAATATGATATATGTTATTCTGCTTTTCACAATCGAATACATACTCAGCTTTTGTGCATATACATATTTATGTGGCCATAATTACTGGAGGCGGCGATATATGTGGTTTATGTTCTAGATTTGTTGAAGCTATATTTTGGAATACAGTTTGATTTCTTTAAAAGAATTGTAGGACATTATATAGATTAATGCCGAGAAAGTGTTGGTTGCTAGTAATTTAAGAGAATCTGAGTGAAGTCTCTTCAATTTATTAGTACGTGTGTATTGTTTTTAATTTTCTATATAAAAATATATTGATGGTATTTTTACTATAAAATGTATTTTTATACTTTTATAATGTTTTGTTTTTGTTATAAAGTTCACTATTCGTCCATTGTTGATACCCTGACACGTGCTACGACCCCGGATCAAAGTGAACCTGAGAATCACAACAATTAAGTGGTGGGGCCCACGCTCCTCAAAGCCGCCAATCTCTCGGTCAGAGGCCTTGCTGCCGGATGTAGTCTATCGTCGTACCAAGGACTACCAACATCATCCAATTAATTGTTAAATGAATATTGTTAAATATTTCATGAATGAATAACGACTGAATTTAGTTTGAATATTCAGTATACTTTATTTGATAAAGAATGGTTTTTGAAAAATCGTTATTAATAAATGATTTATATCATATGAAATACAAATATATAAGAGCGGATAGGTTAAGCAACGTCAAGCCTTGTTAGTACATAGATGGGTAACCTGTTGGGAAAATCGGATGCTGTAATCATGGGTGCGCCTATGATGTAAGCATTCGGCATACTCACTCACACACCAATACACTTTTGAAAGGTATGAATTCACTACTTCGCCACCTTCCACCGGCTATTAGTTAATTAGTATTACTTGTTTACTAAAACCATTATTATCTCTAGAAACTATTCTTACAATCTAAAAAATACTTTCTGACTCTAAATAGTATGCAAAAGTTTGATAAGCTGGAGAATAGGAATTAAACATAGCACAACGCCTCCACCCCCCCCCAAAAAAACAGAAATGCAAACATTGAAGGATTATTTGTCATGTTTCTGTAAAGCTTTTTACTATCGGTATCATTTTGGGTGTGGCCAGGTTCTAAATTGTTTCGGATTCAGCTTACATTGAACCATGAATATTTGAAGACGGCCTCAAACTGAAGGTGAAAGACAAATTCACATAACCATGTGTGGGTGGTGTAATGGATAATGGCTCAGAATTGCTAATCAGAGAGCCGAGTTCCAATTCCTGTTGGGTTCGTTATATTCACTTACACTCAAATACCGTTTGGAAAGGTATGAATCCACGTCTTCGTCCCCTAGATATGGGTTAATTAGTAAGAATTTTTTCACTAAACCATTATTATCCACCCATCCCACCCCCTCAAAATTCTTAAAATATTTAATAATTTTTTGATTTATGGCTTGAATAAACTTCCGTAGAAAATGAATGAGTAAATCAAACAATCCCTGATCTTTTTAACATGAGTAGAGTTTTATGCTTTGTTCTCTTTTTAGGATTAGATTTCTAGGTCCTTCTAAATTCCATTCTCCCAGTAGCCAATTTGTCTTAATGGGGTCATCCGTGAAATATTATTATTATTATTATTATTATTATTATTATTATTATTATTTCCTTTGATTACTGTTGTATACACATTTCCTTCCAGAGATCTAAGGTCGGAAATGGCTTCAAGAGAATAAAAAGCAACAAAGCTCAGAGACATTTTCCATAGATAAAGTTCTTCGTAATGTGTGAGCTGTACTTTTGAGTACAATCTTTTGTATTTCTTTAAGGCATGGGCTACTTTTTCAATAAATCCAAGGGCTCTAACAACACATTTGTGAGATTTCGATTTGAAGCTACTTGTATTTTGATAGTTTTTAAAGATTTTCAAAAAATAAATTACTCTCTGCAAGCACTGCCATGTCAATAAGAAAGCACATTCTGTTTTTATGGTCTTTGATCACGATGTCTGGATTATTAGCTTTGATTGTTCTGTCTGTGTATATTGTAAAGTCCCATAAAATTGTTATGGGACCTATCTCTGTAACTGGGCCTGGGTGATGTTCACACCAGTTTCTTTCAGTTTCCCTCCCACAAATGTTGCATATTTCCCAGTGCAGATATTGGCCAAATTCAGATACAAGGAGGTCAATTTTTTCTGAATAATTATCACACAATCTGTATTTGGGGTCAACACAATTTTTCAGTATGTATGCACGGTAATTTCTTGTTCGCAAGCATTTGTCCTGTGTAGCAAGTACAAAACCATCGGTTTCAGGTTTTAACCCTGCACTAAGTAACCACTGATGAGTACTTGGATTGTCTACATCAGCTTCTTTGGTCCGCACAGAGTATTGACCATTCAGAAGCTTATCTTGTCATCTTTTCAAAGTTGGGGCTTTTGCATCTGCTTTTGATTTCTTTAGGTTATTTGCAGCTGCAGAAGGTGTATTATGGTTTGTTTGAACTTATTCGTTTACTTGAAATTTCTTTTAGAATTTGGTGATTTTCTTTATTATTGAATGAAGTTTCTTACACAGATCATCATCCAGTCTACTATAGTTTCAAGGTATCTTTGAAGACCAATTGTTTTTGGCTTTGTAAGACAATTCTAGTTGAACTAATCCTCTACCGCCTTCGGATCTCGACACATAGAGTCGTTCAACATCAGCCTTAAGATGATGCATGCGATGGCAAGTGAGACGTTCTCTCATTTTGACATCCATTCACTGTCAGCTATGGTCCAATTAAGGATGTTGAAACTCATACTCTGTTTTGTGAATTCAGTTCGGTATTTAACAACAGACGCTTACGCCTGTAGTATTTTTTCTTGCTTCCTCCTTCAATTGGGTGTGCTCTTTCGCTGACCCTTATGTATTTATAACTTCTTGTTCCAGGTCGCTAATCTTTGTGACAAAATCTAGATCTATTGAGTGCATTTCTTGGATGTTACGTTTGCACATTTATCTAATCCATACCTATGTCATCACTGAAACATTTAACAGCATTGAGGAGACCCTTCAACTCATTGTCGTTTTTGGCAAACAGTTTGATATCATCCATGTAGTGTCAGTGATCAAATATTTAATTTTTTACATTGTGTCCATATTATTATTATTATTATTATTATTATTATTATTTCCTTTGATTTCTGGCGTGTACACATTTCTTTCCGGGTCCCGCCCAGAGACCTAAGGTTAGAAATGGCATCATGACACTTTCCACTGACAAAAAAAATATTTTACATAGATAAAGCCCTTCGTAAATGTGGGTTGTACTTGTGAGAACATCTTTTGTATTTCTTTGAGGCATGGGCTTCCAGGAATCCATTCAATTAGTCTACTGGAATCTTTTCCAACCAATTCTAGGGCTTCAACTACAACAGGGATTCTTGATGTTCCCATGTGCCACATATTTGAGATTTCAAGTTCTTTGTATTTTGACAGCTTTTTGAATATCTTCAAAGACATTTCAGTCTGCAGGGACTGCCATATCAATAAGGAGGCACTTTATTGCTTGTTTTATTATTATTATTTCTTTTAGGATTTCTCAGATTGGGTTAGGATTATCCATTCCAACAAAGGTTAAAATACAGTTACCCTTTCATTGCTTTTCAGATAAGCGGAATTATTATGAGCACTAGTCAGTGTAATGGTGAACAAAAGCATGTTCACTAAGTGCATCTTTGTGTCCGAAGATTGGGTAATACAAAGAACAATATCTTGGCTTTTACCATGTTTCCATTAAGACGACAGAAAAAGGAAATTCCTCACAAGATGTTTTTTTTCTCTGGACAAATCGAAAAAGCGGGAGTTAAACTTCGTCCAAGAAACAGGTTGAAACAGTCAATAACTGATTCTTGATTCATTAGCATTCTTTGAGGCGTAACAATGAAGTGGGACTGCACTGAGTTCCTTGCCGTTGGCGGCCACAATTATAAATTGCAACCATTATAACAATGTTTTATTTGTGGGAGTGGATGCTGTGAGCAATTAGTCAGAGTGTGGAGATAGTTTGATACGTAACTGCGCTCAAGTATTTTCTTCCAGCATCCAAGGAGAATTACGAAGAATAGAATGAAACAATGAATGAAACTCACACAAATACTGCCTCCCCCCTTTTTTGACAGTTTCGTTCTTAATGATTTCATTTTCCTATTAACATTCTTTCTTTTTCTTTCTTTCATCGACTATTTTTTATTATCTTTCTTTTCCTGGCTTTCGTCACTTTCTTACAAAGTTTCTATCAATTATTTTCCTTATCTTCATTGTTTTGTCGCTCTTACACATTCTTCTTTTTCTCCTCCTCCGCCTCATCTTCCTTCTTCCTCTTTCTTCTCTTCTCCCTCTTTCTTCTCCTCCCCTTCTTCTTCTCATGCACCTCTTTCTCCTCCTCCTCCTCCTCCTTTCCTCACCTCCTCCACCCCCTTCTTCTTCTTCTTCTTCTTTTTCATTGGGGCGATTAACCAACAAGAAGTCTTATAGTAAAGAACACGTATGCTCATAAAACTCACCGGACATATTGAGCTAAAGAGAGAGAGGGGGAGAGTGGGGAGAGATGCAATGAACCACTTCTTTGAAAAGCTTGTGAATAGATGAGGGAAAAGGGGAACCCTTAGAAAAGGGTAGGAAGTTGTGGAGAACCATGTCACTCCTGTAGAACGGTTAAAAACATGTATTCGAGGCACCAGTAAAAAAAAATCTCATCAGTGCAGTTACCAAGAAACTACTCGTAGAAAAGACAAATTGAAACCACACTACGTCGGTGAGAAAGTCAAGATGACTAATCAGGATCGATTACAGTACAGACAGTTCTTTTCATGGATCTCCAGATGGACGACGGACTCTATATGGCAACAGTAGATGGCAACACGCATAAGTAGTTAAAAAGGATAGGATTAATCTCTCGAGAAATAAAGTCGTTACTCGAAATGACCAAATGTCTTCCAATGAAAAGAAAACAAGTGACAAAGCTTACACAGAAGTAACTGATACCTAACGCTACACTTCAACTTAAAAATTATAATATACTACACCATTTGGCAGACAATTTATCGGAGTGATACTAATTTATATTAATACCTATTAAAATTCATTGTAGACGTGTGTGAAATTCTTCCGTCTTTGTTTAAATAGAAACGGTATGATATAAAAACTCACACATTTCAAACATTGAAAATCAATTATTCAAAAATATTTGGAATGTTAAATTGAAATTATTCAGGCCTTAAACACAGTAATTAAATTATACGTTACGAGAACGCAGAATTTTTTCTAAGGTCGGAATACGAATGACTGAGTCCCACAAGTTCACGTGAAAAAAAAACAATTGAAAGATGCTTTGAAAGACCTTCAGTTACATTTTTAGTCGGCAAAACAACGGAGTCAAAAATAGAAAAAAAAACTCAAAAGTCGTTCTAGAAAATGAAAAATGTTTCTTTCCTTCAAACTTTTTTTTTTCGATCGTAAAATAATAAGCAAAAGAAAACACATCTTTCAATTTGAAGTCATTAGTTTGAGGTTTCTAAAGTTTGCATTTCCACCTGTGTTGAGGTTCAGACAATTATATCATGTTGAAATATCGGTTATATTTATCGGAAATATAAGTTAAGCAATGTCGAACTTAGTCATAACCTAAATGGGTGACCGATTGGGAATACCAGGTGCTGTAATCTTGGATGTGAGGTGATGTAATCAATAAATGAATTGTTTATCGGAGAGCCGAGTTTCAGTTCCATTTGAGCGAATCAAATTTACTTACTCGCAAATACTCTTGGAAAAGGTAAGAATACACCTCTTCTCTTCCTATCTTTGGGTTAATCAGTATCAACCAATTCTTACAATCTGAAAATAATTAATCAAGAGATAAATAATACAGAAATGTCTAATATATATATATATATATATGTGTGTGTGTGTGTGTGTGTGTGTGTGTATGTGTGTGTGTATGTATACCACGTATACTGCTGGTGTTAATAAAACAGTTCTCTGAGTATTACAACAGAGCTATTAAGCATATAACGGACGTCTATAAGATATGCATGAAGATTGCATTGCACATGAATCTCGTCGTCCAAGCGATGAGGGATAATATGTATATTTATTAACACACACATACATACATACATACATACACACACACACACACACACACACATATATATATATATATATATATAGAGAGAGAGAGAGAGAGTGAGAGAAGGTTGGTGGGAGATAAAAAGATCCGCTGAAAATAATGTAATTATAAATTACACACACACGTATATATATATATATATATTATGAAAAGTCCGACGATTATTTTAAGACATGTTTATACATACCTTTTTATAGATATAAATATTTAAGTAAATACTCTGTTTATAATAAAGAGTATTAAACAACATTTACCGGCCTGAATGTCCGAAAAATTGTCATAGAAACTATGCGTCCTCCGACAAGAATAGAACCTGTATCCTATACGGACCGTCATATAGCTTGCCGTACTTTTAGCGATTTCACCACAGAGGAGAATTCGGTCAGCATGGTCTATTTTACTGTTTTTAAACTACAATTTTCCATGACTTTCTCACGCACAATTTCTCGAACATTCAGGCCAGTAAATGTCGTTAATACTGTTTATTATAAACAGAGCATTTACTTAAATATTTGTATCTATAAAATAGAATATATAACCATAAAAATGTCTAAATATATATATATATATATGCATGTTTGTGTGTCAAGTATAATTACATCTATATATATATATATATATATATATATATATATATATATATATATATATATATATATATATATATATATATATATATATATATATATATATATATATGTATGTATATATTGAAGAGGCACGGTAGTGTAATGGATAGCGGCTTGGATTGAGGAATCGGAGATTCGAATTGCAGTCGAATCCATTACATTCACACTACGTGCTTCGGAAAGGCATGAATCCTCTTCTTTCTCAATGAAGGTCCTCAGAAGTTAACCCTTTTAAGGCAATTTTTTCCGTCATTAATGGTTTCAAAATGGATATCTTAAAACTTCTTAATATTACGAAATAAGAAAAATGTTGGTGTTAAATGAAAAAGGTGAAGCCGATGTCGAATGATTTCTCATTACTGTATTCCTTCTTAGATCAAGGAAATCGTCAATGGCGTTTATATATGGTGGAAAAGGATTCATAGACAAATCTTTCTACGACTTCATTTGGCATAAATTTGACATAATCTCTCTTAAAACACTTTCGAAATAAAAAAGAAATGTTATTGCCATTTTTTTCCATCTAAAGGATAACTAACAAAATCTTCTCAGTGTACATGAAAATCCGCAATAAACTTTCTTCCTGTCCGGTTTGGGTTTGCTTTTTACTGAAATATTACCATCGCTGGCGATTCATTGCTTTTTACTGAGCTTTCTGCTCCGGAAAAATGCTTGCCAGATCAGTTGCTCTGAAAATATTTGTAGAAGAAAACAGAAGGAAGTCACGTCACATCGGTGAGAAAGTGACTGCAATTGAGACGCTTGGTCAAGATCGATTACATTGCAGATATTTATTTGGATTTTGTCAACAATCTCGAGATGTGTAGCAAACGCAACAGACTAACTAGTTCAACTATATTCAATGCACGGGCGAATGGTAGATTTGAAAATGCAACATGTATTCTGACGAGAAAAATGTTCTAGGACCACACAGTGAACCAGCCTCTCTTGCAGTAGATGCAGCAATTGATTCGATGTAGTCACGAGAGGTCATCTTGATATTATGGTCACCCGTAACAGCCAGGTCAATGAGGAGGCGGTTTTGTTTCTTTATCAACGACGGTGACGTTTGGTTTGTTTATTTCAAGGTTGTCTGTTTGAACGTTGAAATCCTAAAATATCTTGATTGGTCGTATTGTAGCGGGCCGTGGGTTTACGTGTTGTTAAATTAGGAACACGTGTGTAACTCCTGATAGAAGATAGCCCACTGCAAGAATATGGCGAACTCAGAGATTGAATCCACAATAAAGAAATGTAAAGAAAACAGATAAGACCCATATATATATATATATATATATATATATATATATATATATATATATATATAAACAAGTATATGTATTAAACAACAAAATTTACAAGTGACAAAGACATCAACACTTGTGTTTGTGCGTGAACGTAAAGAGTTTGTATTTTGATGAATGTTCGTGTGTGTGTGTGTGTGTGTGTGTGTGTGTGTGTGTGTGTGTGTGTGTGTGTGTGTGTGTGTGTTGCATGACGTTTTCCCACCAGAGGACAAAACGCAGATCTCCGCGAGAGATTACATTTTTTTAAATGTGCCCGCTGAAATGCAAAGTAAAAAGTGAAGAAGGCAAGTAATCGCCCAGTATTTTTAGTGTACGGAGAGCGTACCCTAGTGAATAATTTGGACAATTAAAGATGAGTTAACACCGACAGTAGCGTCGATAACATTATTTGGCTTGTGGCGGTAGTATTTCTCGTCGACTTTAAGTCCATACTTCCTACATAGGCGGCAAATTCAGATGAGAGACCACTTTATTA
This sequence comes from Acanthosepion esculentum, assembly GCA_964036315.1. Lineage (NCBI taxonomy): Eukaryota > Metazoa > Mollusca > Cephalopoda > Sepiida > Sepiidae > Acanthosepion > Acanthosepion esculentum. The sequence continues at coordinate 15,549,550 of OZ038491.1, forward strand.
TGACAGTGCCTGTAATCCTGCACAAGCCTTCCCCAAACAATAATGATATGCGTAGCATGTCTTACCTCATTGCCACAAAGCCTGTACTTGTCCGAATCCTCTTGGAAGTATAAGTTCTTCCGAACAGAATTAATACTCGGAATTTCTTCTTGGAGGCTACCTGTATATCTACTGTCTCGCCTTTGATCAGCCAATGCCATTAATTATTTTGCTTTATGAACTTCTAAACTTTAATGGCACATGTAACTTTAATGGTCTAATATACAGTGCTGTTCGATAAAAGTCACTCACCTGATTTTTTTTACTTAAAACTAATTTTTAATCTTACTAATATAAAGACCCCTTCCAGACCACCTAGTAAAAAAGTTTACTCACCCTAAGGTATTCTATTGATAATTATATAATATTGATATAAATGAGATTTAGGGAAAAACTCTGTGCAAAAAAAAGTGACTCACTTATTTCCTGCAAC
>OZ038491.1:15555021-15567521 GCA_964036315.1 Acanthosepion esculentum
AAATAGACATAATAAGTCTAAATTATTCAACGAAACCTGCTTGAATATACATAAATACATGCATATATATATATATATATATATATATATATATATATATATATATATATATATATATATATATATATATATATAGCATAATGAGAAGCCACACTTTAATCAGTCAAGACACTCATTAGACAACTGTAAATGTTTATTGATAGATTCCGATTTTAGTTCCACATACACACGCAGAAAAAAAGAGAAATACTGGATTTTAAAATTAGACACATATAAACTAGGGTTAAACAAAACTTGGTAATTTAAAATCTGTATAAATATTTCAATAGTTAAAAAATCTTTTTTAAATATAGTTAAAAAAACTCTTTTTAAACAACATGTAAAATATTATCGTTAGATTTACGTTAGAAATATTCAAACACAGTTGCATTCCACATCATGTGACGTCCGCGTCTCGTGACGGACGCTACATGAAAACAAACTTCTGAATACAGTTATTTAATTTATTTCTGACGAAACATCGGGGCAGATCTGAAATATCAAATATATATAAAAATATAAATAAATACTTTCACAAAAAAAAACATTCAATTTTTTTTTAATTTGCTACTTTTCAATTGTTTTCTCCATATTATTTATATATATATATATATATATATATATATATATATATATATATATATATATCAGTGGCTACTTTAAGTCAACAATGATTGTCGGGCCCATTACAATCTTTAGCAAAATATACTATTGGTATGAATTAGATGCTAAAATGTTACTTTTACTCTGTTTATATATATATATATATATATATATATATATATATATATATATATATATATATATATATATATATATATATATATATGATCATGGTTCCATCTGAGAATATTTAAAGCTCATGTCCACATTCACAATTTACCCGGATATTAATCGAAAATACATCAATACTTTATGATAATAATGAACAAAAACCTAAAATTCCGGAAGACCCATTTATATAAGAGAATTGTGACCAAAAATAAAGTAATCTACGAGTATAGCAAAGAAGTTCTTAAATGTGTGTAGCAGAAAAGATTTATATAAAGAAAAAATGAAATTAAAATACTACAATTAAATTATCTTTAAAAAACATCACATAAGTTACCTGCCTTCCATGTCGTTGAAATATATTTTGACTTGATGGTGTTAACGCATAAGGCATCTATAAATATGAAATCCCTGAAGATTGTCGAAGATGAGAATGAAAGTACTTGGGAAAATAACATTTATTTGAAAGAAAATTTAGACATTTTTCTTGATCAATTTTCTACAGCAAGCAATAATTAATTCATGAACTTGAAATGATTAAAACTTAAATAAATAGACATAATAAGTCTAAATTATTTAACCAAACATGCTTGAACATATATATATATATATATATATATATATATATATGTGTGTGTGTGTGTATAGATGTGTGTGTGTGTGTGTGTGTATGTGTAAGAAAATTGTTTCCATGTTCAAATTATAGACGTTTACATAAATCACAGTGAATTAGCTTTCCCAGTTGGACATATTTATTGTTGCAATCTATCTGAACCAAATGGTTGTATATATCGGTCTCAGACTTGTGTCTGCACAAGATACATTCACATTTCTGCTGAGATCTTCGTCTCAGTATGGCTTCACAGTAATAAACTTTCCCATTACTTTCATAAAGAATTAGTTTTTCCCCTTCAATTATCTTCTGCCCATCAATACTTCTTTAACTTTTCTGTTTCCTTCAATTCTCTCTTGTAAAATTCTGCCTTGTGTAATGATGAAGTAATTCAAAAGCTGTATAAGGAAAGAAATTCTACGTTAACACGTTCTTTTCTATTCCACCTTCTTCCTTCCCAATCAACAATAATCTTCAACAAATTAAATGCAATGTCAGTCGTAATCTACTGTTTTCCTGATTCTTCGTCACTTATTTTTTTCGATTCTTGATAATGTTTTCTTTGTCTTTTGCTCTGTAATTCCTTGTGTCTTAGTGGGTTTATCTTGGGATGAAATTATCGAAAATAAGACCATTGTTTGTAGCCATGTATATAAATAAATAATATTTGTAAACAAAAAGCAGAAACATTTCCAGACAATAAACCGTATCGTTGATTTTGAGTTCTGAACATTTTATCAAGCCAAACGAAAAGATATGTTTGTTAATCTTAAAAACTTTAAACGCAATATCAATAGCTATCTTCTGTTTTCTTAACTTCTGTTGTTTTATCGTTCTCTCTCCTTTATAATGTTTTCTTCTCAGATTCGCACCCAGTAACATCTGTCTTTATTGCTTTGCCTGCAATGAAATGATTAAACCATTTTAAATTGAACGATTTACTAACACGAAGAAGGCACGAAAAGAAACAACATAGGAAGGAAATTAGATATATTGCACTAGGTATATTAGCCTGCCAGTTTTGTACAAAAAGAAACTCAGTACAGGAATTGTTCGTTTAAATAAAAAAGCAAAGAGAAAATGGAGCGGTTTTTCATCACGTCCAGCGAGAACATAAGCGACCTCACTAGATATTTATTGTCTCGAACAGCTTCTTATTTTTTCTCATTACCATTTCGATGCATTGTCAATCCTAAGTGTTTTGCTCTTTTCCTTCAGATTTCTTTGTTTTTCTTGTTCTTTGAGATTGCATGATAGACATTTTTCTGTTATTCCTTCCAGTCTCGTATTTTTATTCACTGATATCGAATTTTCTGCCTTTCTCTATTTTCGCCAATTAAATTAATACAGACTACTTGGTCCTTTAATAAATTGATTGGGGATTCAATTACCATTTTTCTTTTTGTTCATCTCTGTGATATTTTTTTATGATAATTTCTATGCAATGTTTTTTTTTTCAGTCTTCCCTCTTTTGTTGCTTACTTTATTATGTTAATGATTTTCATTTGATTAATTGATGCAATCAGCGTTTTTCAGTAGGTCTCTTTGCTGAAAAGTTGTATTTTTAAAATCTATATTGGTAGTTAGCTAATTGCTGTAGACATTCCGCTGCATTTAACTATTAATCAACGAAATAAAAGACATTAGAAGATAAGAATGCCAAAAAGATTAGCACACATACTATGTGTGCTAATAGCGATCCTAATAAAAACCATTTTGACACTATTAATCAGAAAATAAGATGCAAGAACCCAGAGATATCCACCAAGAAAAAGAGGAATACGTGGTGGTCACAGATTGAGAGAGAGGAGGTCAGAAGAAGACAATCTAAGGAATAAATGAAAAAAGACCTGAACTGACATGGTTGGGCGGGTTCACCTGCACCTGAAAACAAATTTCCACAGTCTTCCAGAACACAACAGATAGGCTGAAGAAGGACGGATACATTTTGAACATAAATAATACAAAAGACTCAACCAAGAAAATTGGTCTTAATTAAACATGTAGAATGATTAAAACATTTTGTCAAGGAAAATTCCAACAAGGACTAACGTCGTTCTCCTTAATCTATCTGTCCATTGATTTTATTCGAGTAAAAGCAATGGAATAAAATCTCGTATTTTATATTTAATTAGGTAATAAATAAATGAGATTCGTTGAATTTGATTCGTTAAAGTTTCTAGCAAACGAAACATCCTATAATCGCATTTTTTGTTTCATTCTACGTCCAACCGTACGTAATAATAATACATTTCCATTGGTTCAGAGAATACATATATTTTTTCAATAATCAAAGTTACCCGCAATGCAAGTAACATTGATAGCTGAAATATATATATATATATATATATATATATATATATATATATAGTTAGAGATGTAGCTATCAAAATATCCAAAAATATTAGTGAGATATGTAGCTATCAAAAAATATATAGTTTGATATTTACCTTTCAAAATATAAAAAAACATATATGTAATTTTATATGTAGCTATCAAAGTTACTCGCAATTTCGAGTAACTTTGATAATATTGATTTGAATATAATTTCAGTGTCTAAACGTTGATTTAAATATAAATTCAGTGTGTTGTGTGTGGATAACGACTTGGAATAAGAAATCATAATAACCGAGTTCGAATTCCAGTTGCGTTCGTTATATTTACTTATATACGCAAATACTCTTGGGAAAGGTATGAATCAAATTATTTTCTATGTGTTGAATAAGACAGATTGGATCCTATCGCCTTGGTTGGCAACCAGTCTACAGCAGAAAGAAATAGGAGCATACTTATGAGAAACTCTGCCTTGTCAGTCCTGAATCGAAAGAGACATGGTCGCTCAAGCGTGTAAAACGTGATGGCACTTAACTTACTGACTGTGCTAAGTTGCCTATAGAATTCCAGTTGGGTTCGTCATATTTACTTATATACGCAAATACTTTTGGGAAATGTATGAATCCATCTCTTATCCCCCCGCTATGGGTTGAATAGGACAGACTGAATCCTGGAGCCATCATTGGCAACCAATCTAACCTACTAAGAAGTAGCAGCCTACTTTATAGAAAATATACTTCAATCGTAAAAGACATGATCGCCCAAGCTTGCATCACGTCCGGCACTTAACTGTCTCAGTCTGTTAAGTTGCCTATGGCTATATTTTGATAGCATTTTAATGTCACCTTACCAAATTGACGCCATTTTAATTAAATCGGATATCAAGCGCAGTTTTATTTTTAAATGCACATTTGAATAAGATGTTTATTTCAGTTGTTCTTCATTCTACCAACATCTTGATTGAAAAATAAAAATATTTCTTCGTGTTCTTTTCCAATTTTGACTTATTTCTGACAAGTCTATAATTTAAAAGTAAAAATTCAAATATAAAAATAATAGTTTGAATAATCTAAAATATAAAAATGAAATGCACGCAATTTTCAAATCAAAAACCGACACAAGTTCATATTTGTTAACTACATATTGGAGCTATCTTTTTTATCAACACTAGAATATTATCATCAGTGATAAAAAGAATTATGTGGAATATAGTTTAAGCAAGGGAGTAAAGCCACTAAGACACAAGGAATTGCAGGATGTAGAAGATATAAGAACAGAAACATAAGACATTGAGTTGTGACAGTTCAAACGTAATATATGTACTTGTTTGACACATATGCAAATCAGGAAATTATATCGCTGAAACGGTCGTAGATATACGGTCTTCAGTTCAGGAATGGGCGAGAAAAGAAAGGAATAATCAGGATGACAGTAAATAGCGATAGAAATTGAATTTAAATGTTTGCAGATTAAAGTTGGCTGGAAAAGCATGGAGCCGGAAGAGAGTTCCACAAACGAGAAGTGTGAGAAAAGAAATTGTTAGTGGCCTCAGTGGCCAAATCGGCTAAGGCACGTCAGGCTATATGACTGTTCTGTATATGACACAGGCTCGTATCCTGTCGGAGGACGAATATTTTCTATGAAAATTTCGCGGACATTCAGGTCGGTAAATGTTATTTAATACTGTTTATTATAAAAACAGAGCATTTACTTAAATACTTGTATCTATAAAAAGAATGTTAAACATAAAAATGTCTTTAAAAAAATATATATATATATATATATATATATATATATATATATATATATATATATATATATATATATATATATATATATATATATGAAATCCCGAATGTATATTAATCGTTGAGATTAATAGATGATGGAATTTTTATATGGGTAAATTGTTTTCATGATTTATGATTTTCCAGGTGAACATTGGCATAACGACATTAACGGGGTGAAAAAATCAACCCGGAAATATAATATACGGTAGATAAAAAGTTATCTTCCTCGACGATTATTATTTTTACACTCAACCCGTAAGAAATTCATGACATCCTGATTGTTGAAGCGCTGCAATTGTTTAGATCTTCGAAGACAGACAATCCTAGATCGATACAAAGATAACATTTACTGAAAGCAGTACTTTCATTTTCAACTTGGATGTTCATAAATGTAAAATCAAAGGAATGGTGCGTTAATGTCAACGGGTGTCAGAAGAACGAGATTCGAAGATGGAAAAATAAAAACAAATTATCGTCTATTTTCACATATAACGCAAATGTACTAAATGACACGTTCTCAATTTGCCAAAAATAACAAACAAAAATATCAGAGAATTAACTACATTACTACTTCGAAGATTAGAATAAATTTCAAATTTTGGAAGAGGACAAATTTTGGACAAATAAGCTGAGCTATCACTCTGTCTATCTACATACAGAATGGACATAGGAAGTGGCACTGAATGGCGACTGTCAGTTTCATATTTCAAGCCGTCTTCAGATGTTTTCTTGATTCTTTAATGCGAGGTTCGTTTTAGTCGTGAAACTGACACTTGAAAGTCAGCATTAATTCTTGTGATTATATACTATACTTCGAGACTCTGTCATCGATGATAAACACTCTTGATCCATTGTTGCAGCTTTGAGAAAGGTTTAGAGAGATTTTTCACTGAAAAAAAACTGTCAGTAATTTAGAAAAAGTTATCCCGTTAGAAGGAATGAACAAAACAGAGCTCAAGATGATGTAATTGTTGTCAAAGCATCAACGGCGGCTTTTGAGGAAAAATCGATTGTCTTCGAGATTTAATTAATGGCGACCCACCATAATAGTTCACACACGTAATATCTCATTTGGTTCAACACACAAAATTTTATCTTAAAAATTAAAGTTGAGCAAACATTCTCCATTTTTGTTTATCAAAATCGTTGTGCCCGTATTAATAATTTAATGGATAACAAATGGGAACAAATCCTCAAGGCCTTCTGAGGCAAATTATAACATGTAACATGGTGGAGTTATGGATCGAAGAATAGATTTACTTACGCTTACATTCGCTTCCTTATGCACTAAAACCCGTGGGAAAAGTATGACTCAATAAAGCCTAAAGCCTTGGTTGGCACCCATTCTAGAAGGAAAAAATTAAATTCCAGCAAGCCTGGGGAGAGTTGTACTTCGTTAGTTTGACTTGTTCAAGACACACCATTTCTGCTATGGCTGCTGTAGATGAGGTGAACACACGGGATTAGTATCGTGACATTTTGGAGTTACTGGGAAAAAACAATGGTTCCACAGCAGAAATAAATTGTGACATTTTACGTGGACGCCAAGAGAATTTTGTTTTACTGATTTTAGATAGGAAAAATGACAATAACATTTTCATATTCCGAAAGAGTTTTTGAAAAAGATATTTAAAGATTATGCAAAATGAAGTCGTAGAAATATTCGTCCGAGAATCCTTTTCCACCATGATTTGCATTTAAGATCTACGAAAATCATTCTGTGGCATTTCTTTCTATTTCTCGCTACATATATATATATATATATATATATATATATATATATATATATATATATATATATATATATATATATATATATATATTTCTGTATTTTTTATCTTGTGATTGATTCTTTTCTCTAAAATTATCAAACCATGTATGATTTTACAACCAATAATATTTGTTTCATATTGTAAGAATTACGTGATATCGGTCTTACTGATTAACCCATAGCTAGGGGGAGAAGTGGTGGATACTTACTTTTCTTGAGAGTATTTGCGCGCAAGTGAATATAACGGACCCATCTGGAATTGGAACTCGGATATCCGACTAATAAATCCGAGCCATTATCCATTACACTACCCTCACATCCAAGCTTACATCCTCTGGTATTCCCAAGAGGTCTCGCAGGTACTTAACAGATTCGACGTTGCTTAACATCGGTGGTCGATCTCAAACAAGATGAAAATGTAGCAAATCACGCACTAATGAAACAAACTGAAACTCGGCTCCCCGATAAACAATTCATTATCGATTACATCACCACACATCTAAGCTTATAGCACCTGGTATTACCAATCGGTCACCCATTTATGTAATGACTAGGTTCGACATTGCCTAACTTCGGTGAACGTACGGGAACCGGTGTTTCGACATGATATAGTCGTCTGGATCACAACACAGGTGGGAATGTAAACTTTGGAAACCTCATGCTATTAACTTCAAATTGAAAGACGTGTTTTCTTTTGGTCATGTCATCATTTTACACGATCAAAAAAAAAGTCCAAAGAAAACAGAAACATTTTTTTTTCTTTTTCTAGAAAGACTTTTGAGATGTTTTTTTTCTATTTTTCATTCCCTTGTTTTGCTGACTAAAAATGTTACTGAAAATCTTACAACGGCTTTTTATCACGTGAACTTGTGGAACTAAGTCCCTCGTATTCCGACCTTGGAAAAAATTCTGAATTCTTGTCGCATATAACTTAATTACTCTGTTTAACGCACTTCTCCTGAATAATTTTATTGTTGCATTCCAAATATTTTTGAATAATTTGTCTTCTCAATTTTGAAATGTGTATTTTTATATCATACCGTTTCTATCTAAACAAAGACGGGAATTTAACACACGGCTATGGATATTGTCTTTTACACCTTCCCACCTGAAAAGAATGGGATGCTTGTTTGAAAATACAGCGCTTGGTCTCATGATTTTAATAAAGTACAAATGATTTTGTTTTACATTCAATTTACATGATAAGTAATTGTTTCATTGAACTGAGTACTACACTACCATATACTGGCTATGTGCTGTAAATATACGGCTGATGTAATGGATAGTGGCTCGAAATTGATAATCGGAGTGCCGAGTTCTAGTTCCAGATGGGTTCGTTATATTAACTTACGTTTAAATATCCTTGGGAAAGTAGGAATCCTCTTCTCCCCCAGCTATGGGTTAATTAGTAAGACTTTTATCAATAAAACATTATTATATAAACAAAACTTACAATCTAAAAAGATATTTTCTGGTTTTAGATAAACTGCAATGGGTTGATAAACCGTAAAAAAAGGGGTCAGTCAATAAGAGTATATATCACGTGCTATTTGTTTAATTTTTGCCTTGAAAGAGAATGAGTATCTAAACTTGTATTCCTGTTTACAGAATGAAGTGTAAATACTATCCTTTTAAAACACGTATGCATCTCTTTTTCAATACATCACCTGCCAGAAAATCTTCACGTCAGAATCTATGTGGCACATTTATAAATCTACCATTCGTCCATGCATTGAATACTGTGGCCATATCTGGTCTGATTCTCCTGCTGTATATTCTTGACATTCTTGGAAAAATCAAAAATTGTAATCGATCCAGATCAAGAATCCCACTGTCTTTTCTACAAATATTGTCTTAGTAACTGCTCCGAGGACATTTTTCTCTGGTGCCCCGAATACATGAATTTAAGCGTGGTACTTGAGTGGCATCTAGGTCTCACATTTTTACTACTGAATTAGCTAAATACACCCGCCACTTCCACTCCATCAGTTTCTTTTCTCGCACTTTCAACCTGTGGAAATTCTTTCCGTTTACTTCCCTCCCTCAAGCATACTACCATCGAAAGATTAAATACAACGTCAATCGCCATCTACTGTCTTCTTGAACCGTGTTTCTTTTTATCATTTCCTCAATCCCGAAAATTCTCAGTTTTCTCATTCTTTTTCAAATTCACTTCCAGTAACCTCCCCTGCGTTCTAATCTCATTATCACCTTGCTTTGGGTGAAATGATGAAATTATTAGAATATCAAGCATTATCAAGCTGCCACTAATCTATGACCAATTTACAACAGGGCTATGATTATAATTTTAATTCTTGGATACACCTAGATACTCTGCTAACAATATCATTTTCATATTTTCAGGCAATTGTCGATCGTCAGAGGACAAATTCTCAAAAAGATGCAGAGACGACTGTCAACTAAAATTAATGGAAAAAGATGTTAAGTAAACAGGAAAAGAGTCGCTTGCACGGGTGAAAATGAGAATAAGCATGGAAAAATAGCCATTGTCTGAACGACCAAATTTTGGCAACACTATTTTAAATCAAAATGGTTTGCAGAAAATCGAACGATGTTAGTCTGTTGGCAGAAAACACAATAGGCGTTTATTAATACGCCTTTACCTATTCACAAGCTAATATCTTTTACTTAAACTTGACTATATTTTCATCTCTAATAAAATTCATTTTTCTTCTAAAATATTCTACGCTGTTGTCAAACATTTTTCATTTTTTAAGAATTTCTTGACTTATTTTACAAGATATACTTAGTTGATCTCTATTTTTTCAGTTTTAAGCTGACACTATCACCGTGTTCTTATATTCATTGGGATTTAAACTTACTTGGTGATTGTAATATCTGTTTTATTTAATTCTCGGTAGCTCTTATATATCATTATTTCTTCACGGCATCATCGTTATTTATTATTTTTCCTTTAGCTTGATATACTACATTCTGAATTCTACAATCTCATTTCAATGGACAAGCATATCTTATGTATAGTTACAGCTATGAAGACTGTTTCAGCATTAATTCCATTGTATAGCTTCCGACTATGGTTATCAATAATCTTTTGCTTTTTTCTACTGCAACAGTAACTTACTTTTACATTATTTTTATTAAATAACATCCACCTTCGGTGAAGCGGGAAACTGCGTTTAATTTGATACAATCGTGATATATATATATATATATATATATATATATATATATATATATATATATATATATATATATATATATATTTTAATTATTTTTTTAAAAATATGATTCCTTCATTATATTTTTTTTTAATATTTTCTTTTAAATAATTATAATTTAAGCTCTACTTCTGTATCGAGCACTGCTTCTAAAAATAAACACAAAAATACTAAAGAACTCCGGATTATTTACCTAACATGTTCTTTCCTATTTTTCTACATACCAGAACACACACACACATATATATATATATATATATATATATATATATATATATATATATATATATATATATATATATATATATATATATGTATGTATGTATGTATGTATATATATAAATGGTAGTACTCGCTTGGAAAGACCTCGGATAGCTCAACTTGCAGTAGAACAAATCGGAATTCCAGGAAAAATGGGGAATAAAAAAAATAAAGTACGAAGAACATTAAACCAAGGCGAAAATAATCGTCCAATGATAATCCTAAGGTGTCAGGCAAATCAACCCGGAATTACCCTGATGATCCGTTTAGGTGAAACCTATGTAGGTTTGTTTACGATTATCGGATATATATATATATATATATATATATATATATATATGTATATAAATATATTTATATATATATATATATATATATATATATATATATATATATGACGTCACACATTATGAAATGGACAATTACGTTAACACATTTTTATGTTTATACATTCTTTTTATAGATACAAATATTTAAGTAAATGCTCTGTTTATAATAAACAGTATTAAACATATTGATAGGTTGAGGACTGTCTATTCTATTCTTATACCATGGATAGAATGAATTTCGGATTATCTTTAAAGAACATTCCTACCATAAACAAACGGGATTATTTCGTCCATTTAATTCTACAAACAGAAAACATTATCAGAAGAATAAGACGAAAAGCATACTTTTGTCTTTATGACCGCCTTATGTAACAGCGTTTCCCTTATCGAGTGGTGTTTGGTTGATTTGAACCTTTTAAAACTCTTTATTCTACACACAACACCATCACCTGATAAGGCACTAGAAGTGTTGAAACAAAATGGCCGTTTTTGTAGTGATTTTATAATATATTTGTTATAATTTTCGAATAAATTCAATATATATATATATATATATATATATATATATATATATATATATATATATGTATATATATATATTATATATACACATATATATACATATATATATATATATATGTATATATATATATGTATATATATAATATATATCTATATATATATATTATATATATACATATATATATATATATGTATATATATACCGTGTGTGCATCAATACCAAGCTATCTGTGAATCGGTGAAGACCAAGATGGTAGGCCTGCGAGGATTGGGCCACGTACACCAGGCAAGAAAGACGAAGGTACCGAAACACCACTAACCATCACCATTGATGACAATGAGCTCGGTGCGATGTACATTGCTTCCACCATCACTGACAACCTCTCCTTAGACGCAGAGATTGACAAAAGAATCGGAAAGGCAGCCACGACACTTGCGCGCCTCACAAAACGTGTGTGGACCAATACCAAGCTGTGAATCGGTGAAGACTAAGATGGTAGTGTACAACGCCTGCGAGGATTGGGCCACGTACACCAGGCAAGAAATACGTCTGAACACCTTTCACAAGAGAAGCATCCGCCGCATCCTGGGAATAGCGTGTCAAGATGCCCAACATTGAGGTCCTGTCTCGATCAGTTTTGCCCACCATGTTCACACTGCTCAGACAGCGCAGACTCCGTTGGTTGAGCCCCGTCCATCTCATGCCGGACGGCCGCATCCCCAAAGACCACTTGTATGGAGAGCTGGCCGCTGGAAGGAAACCCACCAAGTGGCCACAGCTGCGGTACCGCGATGTAGTGAGACGTGACATGAGAGTTGTGGACGTCCTGGGAGAACCTGGCAGCCATATGATCTGAATCTGGCCAAACA
>OZ038491.1:15572521-15700021 GCA_964036315.1 Acanthosepion esculentum
GGATGGAACTGACCTGAAATGCAGGAACTTCGGAAAAAACATGATGAAACTGTCGACTATATTATTTCAGGCTGGCTAAAATTGAATATAGCTACAGACATAACAAGGTAGCAACATATGTGCACTGGAAAATATGCAAAAAGCACAAAATCTAAACCACTGAGCGATGGTATGAGCACCAACCAGACACAGTTACCCAAAATAACGATATAACTATCATCTGGGAGAAGCCAATTCAAACTGAGAGGGAAATAAAACCCAACAGACCTGATATCATAAAAGACAAAAAAAATCAGGATGTGTGTGCTTATTGACATATAACAGTATCATCTGTGACAAATATCTCCATGAAAATAATCGAGAAATTGTTCAAATACAAAGATTAACAGAATCTGGGGAATGAAGACTAAGATTTTACCAATAGCAATCGGAGAACTGGGCCTCGTGAGAAAAGGAATGGACAATTTTACTAACAGTGTCCCAGGTAACATTAACATACAAGTTGCCCAGAAGATAGTACCACAAGTACTAATATCCCGTATATTAAGAAAAGTGCTATCAATTAAACGACGATTATGCTGTAGGTCCTAAGGACCATAGTTTCGACCAGGCCCTACAGGATACAAAACAGAAACATAACATACACAAATGATAATGATAATAATAAGAAGAAGAAAAAGAAAAAAAACGTCATTTGCTGAGAAATGTGCTGTGTCACTAACTTTCGTGTCGGAGCTGAGATATGGCCGACATCCTGCGGCCAAAACACCTAAGTGTCCGTGGGAATATCACATCAAATTATAAGGGATTTTACATTCATAAATGAAATAAGCAATTTTGAACCGAAATATTTTTCTGTCTTAATAGATGTTTAATAATTAAGGCACTCTTTAAAATATTTTTTTTAAGAAAATATTTTGTTCATATAAATTCCTATGAATGAATCTGTCATCATAGTGTTTTCACTGATTTTCTACGTCTGCTTCATTTCAGTTCGATTGTAAAAAAAAATAGTTGTCGTCGATTCCAGTTTTGATAGGATAAATTCTTCGTGCAATTTCTCAAATTCCTGAAGATATTGGAACCACAAAGATTTTGTTTATTGGTTGATTTTGTTTATTTGCATATCAACACCTCTGTGGCTTATTTAATGCCAAAATCTAAATATTTTGAAGTCAAATGTATGCTTTCAACTATAGATAAAATGTATTGTTGATCTTTTTGCTATAAATATGTATTACTGGTATTTTTACTAAAAAAATGTATTTTTATACTTTCATAGTTTTTTTTGTTTTTGTTTAGAGGTTCCCTATTTGCCAATACATGGGACCCTAATAGGTGATACCACCGCCAATCATGGTGGATCTGGGAACAACAGCAATTAAGAGGCGGTGTCCCCGCTCCTCAAAACCTTAAAACTTCCGAACAGAAGCCTTTCTGCCGGATATAGCTTTTCGTCATACCCAGGGCTAGGGACAACTAAATAGAAAACAGAATGTTTCATTATATTAAAACAAATCTTCTAGAAAGGAAATAGTTGTAGAATGCGCATTTTTAAAACTGTTTCTTTCCAGATAACCGATTGTTTTCTCTGTAGTGTTTGCCAAAATGAAACCAGCAAAAAATGAAATCATAAAAAAATGAAGCCAGCAAAAAAAGTAATCATCAAAAAATGAAGCCAGCAAAAAAAAAAACGAAATCAGCAAAAAATGAAACCAGCAAAATCATCCACCTATTTCCTTCTTTCATTTTATGTCCCATGCCCTTTCATGGACGCTCACAGAAAACCTAAATTGACTATTAATATACAAAAATATTATTAGTTTACTATAAAACACCAAGCGTAAAGTTACAAAATTTTAAAAGGTATCATTATACAAAGAAACAATCCATATTTCACATATAACCTTTACGACAAGGGAAATAATTTTAAAATATGTTTAAAAAGTTATGATAACCTATTCTAAGAGGCCAATTTAAATAAAATTAATCGCTTACCGTTCCAAACTATTCCATGCAGGACGTCTTCCCCGATATTCGTATATTAGAAATATAATTGTCCTAAAAATGCTAAGATGAAGCTAATAAATGCTTTTCTTTATGAAATTTTTATGACACTATTACCTTGCCTGATAATGACTGGATGTGGTCAAATGTTCTTGAAAACAAAAGTATCAATTCTTGGGAATCTGTCTATATTTCTGAGATGAGGTATTATGTACATTATTCGGACTATTGACTTCATTTATGTCGCCATATTTATTACAACGTTTCGGCCGTTGTACGTTCCGGCCCTCTTCAGGTAGTTGGAATGTCGAACTGAACCCCTTATTTTGCTCACTGGTGTAGACTGTTCTAGTTCCACGTGCATGTTTAATGGATGTCAGTTATCAGTTATCTCCTGTTAATTTTCCCTCTGAAAGTTCTCCACTGCTTTAACCGGGTATTGAACTCACTCTTTGGGTCCTGTCACTGGATCTAACCAACGCCTTTATCCACTGTGCCTTGAGGACATCTGTGTATAAATTTCTGGGTATTATAGACCTAATGTCTTCAGCAACATTTTTTACCAGTGCTGATATTGCAATCTTTGCTGTTATCATACTATGTTTTTACCAGAGCTCATATTGCAACTATTGGAACTAGTAAAACAGTCTACCCCAGTGAGCGAAATAAAGGATTCAGTTCGATATTCCAACCACTTGAAGAAGGCCAGAGCGTACAACGACCCAAACGTTGTAATAAATATGGCGACAAAGATGAGGACAATAGTCCGAATAATGTAAACAATGTACAATTATTGGGAGTTTCACTATAAGTTTTATCCAGCGAGAAAAAAAAACATATTATTCTATAGTATATACAAAAATCAATTTAAGAGGCATTAACTAAAAATGCGTCTTATGCACTGAAACCTGAATTTCGTTAAACTTTCAGTAGGGGGAAAAAACAAAAGATGGTATTGTGATAATTGACACTTTCCACGGGAGAAAACGAATTCATACAAAAAAAAATCTCTTTTCCAATTCGGTTTTTTCATAAAAGGTGTTGGACGAAATTATTTGTAATTCGTCCTTTTGTTTAGCATTTAGAATTTCTAAAACGATCTTCATCTGATTGCCTCCCATATTTTATCATAAAACACATGTACACAAATATATACAGGAGAATAAAGTCACTGAAACGGCGTTTTTGGCTTTCATTTTGAACAAAGTGGAATTAAATAACAATGTTATAAATTGATTTTAAATTGAGACAAATATTGACGTTTATTCCGTCTGCCGTAAGTGAGAATATTGTGGACTATGGAAAGAACGTGTTGCCATTTCCAATCTGAGAAAAATATAATGGAGGCAGATACTTGCGAAGTATAAACGAATATATTTCTGGCAAAAAAAACATATGTCACACCTCGCGTGACGACACATACCTGGTTTCTTTCATCGTTTACTTCACATACCTTCTTATTAAGATCAACAATTTCGGTTATTTAAATCAAAAGCTTTCTTTTAACAGTTTCACAATGACCAGAAAATCATGATCTCGAATAAATCAAACCTGTCATGAAGATAAAGAAAGCAAATGTTATTTTTGGCGGATTTTGGAACATTGTCGAGATCAAAATATATAAGCTAATCATATATTCTCCTTTTATATGTCAGGTCACTTCACGACGTGGGAGCACATGGCTCCCCACAGTTTCCTCTAGTTTGTTATCTTGTCTGTAAAGATGTCGTGGTACATTCATTAATTTAAAAAAACGAGACTAAATGTCTCTTACCTTAATTTTTATTTCGCTCCAGACGTCCTGGGTATGAGAATAAACTACATCCGGCTGCAAGGCCTCTGATCGGCCGATTAGAAGCTTTGAGGAGCGTGGAGCCACTTCTTATAAGCTGTTGTTTCCAGGTCCAACCTGACCCGGGGTGGTAGCACGGGTCCCATCTATAGGCAAATAATTTAACTCAAAAATGATCTTAAGAAATAGGAAAATATAAAAATACATTTGTATCTGTCTATATTGCTGAGATGAGGTATTATGCACATTATTTACATTATTCGGACTATTGTCCTCATCTTTGTCGCCATGTTTATTGCAACGTTTCGGCCGTTGTACGCTCCGGCCTTCTTCAGGTGGTTGGAATGTGGAACTGAACCCTTTATTTCGCTCACTGGGGTAGACTGTTCTAGTTCCACGTGCCATGTTTAATGGATATCAGTTATATCCTGTTAATCTCCTCAAGGATACATGGCACAGTGGATAAAGGCGTTGGTTAGATCCAGTGACAGGACCCAAAGAGTGTGAGTTCAATACCCGGTTAAGGCAGTGGAGAACTTTCAGAGGGGAATTAACAGGAGATAACTGATAACTGACATCCATTAAAACATGGCACGTGAAACCAGAACAGTCTACCCGTGAGCGTAATAAAGGGTTCAGTTCCACATTCCAACCACCTGAAGCAGGCCGGTCCGTACAACGGCCGAAACGTTGTAATAAAAATGGCGACAAAGATGAGGACAATAGTCCGAATAATGTAAATAATGTACATTTTTATAGTAAAAATACTAGCAATACATATCTGTAAAGAAAATTACTAATGCTTCCAAGGAAAATACATTTTAGCCTTAAATGATCCTTGAATAATTGATGTGCCGATAAACAAGCAATCAAAAACAAATTTCACTCTCTACATTGAAGGTTACTGTCGGCCAATGTGTTTGTGTGTCTATGTATATATGTGTGTGTATTTATGTATGTATGTATGTATGTATGTATGTATGTGTGTGCATGTCAAGTATTGTGCCAAAATGCGATTCAGTAATATTCTTTTCAATTACTTTGCACTTTAATTACAAATAATTTTTTTTTCAATTAAGAATATACATACTATTCAATCATTCAAAACAAAGTAGCTTTGATTGAAAATTTTACTGTGAAGTGGAACAGTTTGCTAGGAAATGACATCTTCAAAAAATCTCATTAACATTATGCCGGACCGAGTCAACAAAGTTCTGAAAAAGCAAAGTGGAAGATATAAATCACTCATGAAATTATTCTTTTATATTTTTATTTTACTCATTTTTAAGAATAGATTAACGTTATACATAATTAATACAGTATAAAAATGAGTCACTTTTTTTACACAGTAAACATTTACCTTGAAACAAAAAGTAACAAGCTTTAGGTTTGTTTCTTAAGAATTCTTTCTTGTAAAATTGCAGACAATTTATCATTTCCCTTTCTTATACACAATTCTTTTTTAAATTCTATTTTTTATCAAAAATATTAAGAAAAAAAAAAAATTTCACCCAAAAATTGACTGAGTTACTTTTTTGAACAGTACTGTAAGTGTGTATGTATCTGTGTGTATGTATGTATATACGTATGCATGTATATGTGTATATGTGTGTATGTATGTGTATTTATGTGAGTATGTGTAAATGTATGCGTGCGTATGTATATGTCTGTATGCTTGTGCGTGTATGTATGTGCGTATCTTTGTGCGTATGTATGTATGTCTGTGCGCGTGTAAGTGTGTGTATCTATATGCGTGTGTATCTATGTGTGCATATATGTGTGTATGTATGTATGTATGCGTGTGTATGTATATATGTGTGTGTATGCATGTATGCATTTGTGTGTGTGTGTGTGTGTGTGTGTGTGTAATGATTGTGGGCCTTCATCCGAAGTTGGACTTTATTCGTATTCATATTGACCTTGTCCCCTCTGTGGTAGGTGTTTATATATCTGTCATATGGTACTTTAACACGCGTGTATCCCAGGTGATCTAAGCTGATCCTGTGGATTTGGACTTAGTGGACAGAATGTCATCCTTCATGTCACAGCCTGCCACTGAGCCCGCATAATCTATTCTGCCATGCTCTGGGGTGATACATGACCTATCCTCACAGTTCCTGTTCGGCCACCCATTTACATAAACATCTTAGGTAGTTTATTCGGTGTTTCTCCGTGCCTCTTTTGCCTTCAATATATCCTAGGAGTGTTAAATTCTCCAAGCTATTTCTCCTCATAATGTACGCTAGAAATTGAGCAGTATCTTCCAGTTCTTATGTATGTCTTTTATGTTTCCATTTTTCTTAAAGTCTCTTTACTGCGCACATATTCTGCCCAATATATTCCCAGCATCCCTCTGTCGAACTAAATCTCTGTAGCTTTAATTTTAATATTCATTTGTGAGGGAAATGTCTAGTATTCACTTCTATATTGAAGGATAGTTGTTTAAGACTATATTGTTTGTTTCCAACTGATTTTTTTCGTAACTCCTAATACTTTATTTAGCCAATGGAAGAAATATTTCTCTTTTCCAGTAGGCCTCAGAATTTCGGTGTTTCGTTTTATTTCGTCTGTTATGCGGCATCCGAAAGAAACTTCTCTACCTGATTCATTCTTCTCCCCAATTCATAACTAAATACGATCTTGTTGCCGACTATATATCCCGTCTTATGTCTAAGGTACTGTGGAGTAATGGTTAGCGAGAAATCGAAGAGTCGTGTTCGAATTCCAGTCAAGTTCATTACATTCACTCATGTGCTAATATCTTTGGAAAAGCTATGAATCTATCTATTATCCTCAAGTTATGGGTAAAATAAGAAGGCAGAATGGTTCCTATAGCCTTGAGTGGCAAGCAGTCTAAGAGAAAGAAAACGTGAATTTAAATTGGATCGCACTATCTTAAAAGTGTGTATGCATGTGAATCCAAATTTCCACTCAAACATTTACTATGGACTTGTAATCCGGATACAAGGTCGAAACAGGAGCCCAATATTTTATAGGGTACAAAAGGAACTAACTTTTATTTAACACTTAGTTCATTCTTCTCCTTCCAAATATGTCTTCTGTAGGCGTTCTGCAGTTTGCTTTTAAAGAAAGCCATCGCTGCTGTGGCCTGTCTAATGTTGTCAATATCGTATCCGCCAATAAGAATTATTGGCAGCTCTTCGAATTTTCTTCGGAACCTTGCTGTATAGGTTGAATAATTCCTGTGAAAAATGAATCCCTGTTTTAATTCACTTTCTATTTCTCGATTCTTTCTTAACTCGCTTTCTATCTGGTTATTTGTTTCCAATAAATTTTACGGGGTATTCTAATATACATTAGAAATAAATGAAGTTTTCCCTGCAGTTCAAATATATTTTTAATGTATGCTATAGCAATCTGTATTTGTGCATGTGAAATGAATTTGAAATACTCGCAATCAAAGCATTATAATCATAAAGATAGCGAAATGCAAATTACTTCATTTTTTATGAACGAACAGGAAATACGAGAATTAGAAATCACAGGTTTATTTCGTGTTTTTCATAAATTATCATTATTTTAATTTATATTCACAATTGTTAAGTGAAAGTGTATGAAAAATAATTTTACTTGAATTGCAGCATCTTGTGCATTTATCATTATCTAGGAAATTTTCAGTGGGAGTAAACCTTTCTAATATTTTTCCCTAAAGATATGAGCTGATTGCACAAATCCCACATTAATTTACCTCAATTTATTCATGAAAAAGTTGATTTTATATAAATCTTAATTTTTATCATAATTATAACATTTATAGATTTCTTGTATTCGCCTTAGGAATATCAGTGTGGTCGAAATTTTACAAAATATTTCGATGATTACAAGGAAGATTTTATAGGATTTTACTATTTACGTCTTTCATGCATGTAAGCGTGACTTATTCATCTATTGTTTCACTGAATTTATGAAAATGGCTCAGGTACGAAAGAAATAATCTCCCAGGTTGCATATCCATTGTATAATAACACCTTATTTCAAGAACCGAATGGAATGGCTTAAAGAAAAGGAATAACACACATGCTTTTTTTTTCTCCGAGAATGTTTTATGACGCTAAGTCATAATAATGATATATGCATATTTACACATTATATCACGCAGAGTAAGTATAACACATGTATGCAACAACAAACAGCGTGAAAAGGTTGAATAGAGATAATCCTATTTGTAATAACTCCTAAAGGAAATTTGAGATTATGGAGATTCTTCTATCTTTATGGAGTAGCCATATTTAGGATTTCAGATTCATTTACCTTCTATGACAAGGGCGAGGAAATATTCCGTAAACGGGAAACGGCCAATAACCGGTTTTTCCCAACATGAGGACTGCGATCGGACAAAGGTCTCCAGACAGTTAACTGACGGACATGCGACTTTCTTCTCTGTAAGAAGTGAAGTCGCTAAAGTAGTCGTCATCTGCGCCACGTGACATTCTCAACGAAAGGGAAGTAATTGCTCTCTGTAACCCAACTAAAGAACTGTCGGAATGTCATAATGTCACTGCTAAATATGCTAAAATTCAGCCAAAAAACTCGATGTAGATTAAATGCTGAATAATATTACTTCAAGCCGTTCATACAAAATATTCGTATTTATTTCCACGTACTCGGGTAGTGAGTTAAATGACAAAGAACGAAATTTTTAAATCGTAAATTTATTTAATATATTAACATTAAGATTTTTAATAAGTTAGAAGATTTTGGCTGTTATATTAATATTTGAATAACAACTTTAGTATGAGTTAGGATCAACTCCAAAATTCAAACGAAAGAGCAAAGGTAAAAGCACATTTATAGGATATTGCTCAACAAGAGTTCTTTGTAATTCGTATAAAACTTCATTATTAAAATCTTATATGTATATATGTATATTATATATATAAATATATATATATATATCTTAATTAATATATGTATACATATTATGTATATATAGATATTAATTAATATATATATATATATATATATATATATATATATATATATATATATATATATATATATATATATGTAAGCAAATATGTGGATGTAGATCCGACGGTATGATGAAAATGTGGAAAAGACAAAGCAAAATCCGAATATGTGAAGTTACTGTTTTTTATTTTGTTTTTGTTTTTTGTTTTTCTGTCGACGTCAGACGTTTCGGTCAAATAGACCTTCTTCAGGACATGGTTAATGCAGCCATATTTATATTAAATTTAAGTTAAATGAAGAGACGATATATACAGGACTAGTCAGAAACAGAAAAACTGAAATTCTAAAGTCAGAGTATTCTTTCTTGGGTTAGGATACGCTGGCGCCGCGTGGGCGGCGCTGCGAAAACCTGCTCCCAGAGAAGAGATTTTATCCTAAGTGGAAAGGGGGGGAACCTATTTAAAACTATAGCTTATCGGTACGTTTGTCAAGCATTAATCTTGCTAGGAATGTTGATATATTAAAGAAACCCTGTCTGGTGTTTATTGTACGTGAGGTGGATATCATGCCAGCCTCGTAAATCTGCCTAAGGTTTTTATTGTGGATATATTTTAAAATCTTCACAGAGTCGAAATCAAAATTGTGTTCAGATTTGGCTATGTGTACAAACAAAGCACTACTTAAATTACCTTAAATTAAATCACATATTCGGATTTTGCTTTCTCTTTTCCACATTTTCATCATATATATATATATATATATATATATATATATATATATATATATATATATATTTGAAGAAATATAGTCTTCAAGTGTGCTATATTTATGGGATAAAGTGCTCAATATCAGAGATAGAGCGTGTGTAAATATAAAAGTGGACATGGAAGTCAGCACTTAGAGGCGACAGTCTGTTTCATGCTAGTACAATCGTCAGGCGACTAGTGCTGTTATTTTTCTCGTCTATTTATATATAAGGGTCAGTGGTGCATTATGGGTAGTCTTAAAAACTGTTCCGACCAAAATAATAGTAAGAACAAACCACAACATCCCACCCCAAAATTCAACAAATAGATTTAATCCATGACAAATAAACAAATATATAAGATAAAAAATAAAAATAAATAAAAACAAGGAAAACAATTTGACCCAAATAAATAAGCAAACAAACGACTTCCGGTAAATGGCCGCCATAATACCAACTATAAGCTATATAAACAATTTTTTACTACGTTAACAAAAAACACCGATCAAAATAAAAAACAAACAAATAAATATATAAGATAAAAAATAAAATTAAAAAAAAACAAACAAAAAACAAGCAAAATAATTTGACATAAATAAATAAACAAATAAACGACTTCCGGTAAAAGTAACCGCCAAAATAGACTACCCATAATGCACCACTGACCCTTATATATAAATAGCCGAGAAAAATAACAGCACTAGTCGCCTGACGATTGCACTAGCATGAAACAGACTGTCGCCTCTAAGTGCTGACTTCGATGTCCACTTTCATATATATATATATATATATATATATATATATATATATATATATATATATATATATTCTCAGTTTCAGATGTCGGGCATACAGTTAAGTTTGAATTCATTGTGATAGTAATTATGTCTAAGCTAACAGCTAACATTTAGCAAGAGACATGCGCAAATGACTTCTATCATTATAAAATGATTGTTTTCTTAAAAAAAGAAAACCAATTAAATTCGTACACAATCCTTTTATAGGTGTAGTATTGTATGTAAATGAGGCACTGTTATAAAAGCAGTCCGCCACAGCAAATGCCACTCGAGATACCATCTGCTGACCTGATATCGTCTATTTCAGAGAATACTCTATTCATAACAATATTGCGTCGCTCACTGGATTCTTAACCGCATTAGAAAAACCGGAGCACGTAGAAACGTGGATTAGATGTTTAGCAGAGTTCACAAGGGGAAAAAAACTGAAAGACAAGAAAGCCTCCAAAGGAGGAGATGAAATTACTGATTTTTTGGTTACATCAAAACTCTGAAAGACTGGACATAGGAGAAAATTTCAACCGTTATAAAAAGAAACATACTGCCAAAAAACATGATTTTTGCAGAAAGAATATAGTTTTCTGGAAAATACTTAAAACCCTGATGAAACCGTAATCCAATATTTACACAGGGTTTTTTTTTTACTTCGGGCGAATGAGTAACATAAAGGGAAATGGAACGTGATTCTTGAGCGCGTTTTCGTATGTCTCTCTCTCTCTCTCTCTCTCTATATATATATATATATATATATATATATATATATATATGTGTGTGTGTGTGTGTGTGTGTATGTCTCAGCGAGGGAAACAAATCGTTACTTTCCACCTCAATCCGAGCAAGACTCCATGTTTCTGACAAGTTAGAAATTGTGTGCCTTTGCTTCCTCTTTTATGGAAGAGCGCATATTGCGGAAGTTATCTAGGAGCGTGCTATAAATTTCTAGGGGGAATCGCAGTGTGTGGTTATAAAGACGGAAAAATTGTAGCTAACGCAAAGTACTATAGCAGACAAATTGATATTTCTAGGACTAATAGAAGGCATGTATGATATGAATTTAGAAGCAAGTGTAGTATTTTTGAAGCAGATTCATTAATTAATCAATCTAATAATTCTAAAAAACAATGTGGAAGCTTACAACACAACTAAAATCCTAATTAAATGAAAATATTTTGACAAAGAACACGAAAGAAACAAAAACGAATATCCAGCCTTTGCTAAATTATAGTTAAAATGAAAAAGAAAAGACCATTTCGAATCTGTGTGCAGATACAAAAAGAGAATAGAAAGGGTAGAAAATATAAACCCTCATGCTCAAAATACAGAAGTATATTTGATAAGAACATCAGTAAAAAGTAGAGAGACAGTAAAATTGAATGGCATAACAATTCCTAAGCAACGGAGAGCGTTGTTACCTTGATCCTAAAAACGTTATGGGAAAATGGATAAATCCAAATTAAGAAAAAGTAATCTTAATTTAAATCAAAACTCTAGACTCTTTTGAATGAACTTTCGAGACAAAAAAAACGTTTTGTGATTATTCCCATCACTGAATGCACAAAGAAATTACGGTCTCCTTGGAATTTAAAAGTCAATACAGGAAAATTAATAAACTGTATAAAGTCAGAAGAACCTTCCATAGGACTATTGAAACTATATAAAGCGATTATTCGTCTAAAACAAAATAGTCACCTTACCTCTTTTGAATTTCGAAAAATACCTATTCTACCCATGGTAGTTGCAAAACTAATGAAAATGGTAGAACAAGGAGAAAGTTATCCAAGGTGGTAGCAGTTAGGCTTCACCAATGTTTGCGATACGAAAGCTCAATTGCGATTTGAAGATATGCGGGGATTACAAAGTAGGCGTGAATCATCAGATTTGCTCTGATTCATCCCCCTTACCAAACATAGAAACGGCAAGTCATAAACTAACAGGAATTAAATACTACAATTAATACCCCGGTAGAAAATTCTTAAAAGTTCCATCGGAGAGGTAACAAGGTAAAGAAAACATAGGCATAAGTGCTTACAGTAAAGAAGAATTAAATTAAAAAATGCCGGTTTGACGATAAATAGCGATAAATGTGAGTGAAAACTCGACAAAATATTGTATTTAAAATAACAAATATCTAAACAAGGAATTCCCCAAGAATTATATACACTCATAAAGAATAAAAAAAAACTGAACAAGTTTTAAACAAATTAAAAATTCTGATATGACGTTAAATAGCGATAAATGTGAGTTAAATCGCGACAAAATATCGTATTTAGGATACCAAATATCTAAAGAAGGAATTTCAGCAGACAATAAACTGATAAATAAAATATCTA
Organism: Acanthosepion esculentum; assembly: GCA_964036315.1. Taxonomy (NCBI): domain Eukaryota; kingdom Metazoa; phylum Mollusca; class Cephalopoda; order Sepiida; family Sepiidae; genus Acanthosepion; species Acanthosepion esculentum. Next base: position 15,585,125 of record OZ038491.1, read on the forward strand.
CACCAATAAAATAAAAAAAAGAATTAGAATCCTTTTAAGGATTGACCTTCTTTTAAAGCAATTATCTCCCTAAATATGGCGACCTAATAGAACCATTTACAAAATTACAGAAAATGAATATAGGATTTAAATAGACTCAATAACAAAATATAGCTTAAAAAATGCACTAATAAGAAAACCGATTGCAAACACCTTTGATTCAAAAAAAGAAGTGACATTGACTACGGATGCAAATGAACATTATATAGCCGCATTTTTATATCAAGAAGGTCATCTTATAATGTACCTGTCTAGAAAATTAACGTCAGCTGAAGCTAACTACTCAGATATTAAGAAAGAAGCGTTACCCATAGTAAGGAGCACAGAATGATCTCGAAACTTTTGTTAAGACGAAATTTTTTCTTAAAGTCATATAAGAAAATATTACCAAAAGTCATATCTTCAAGAATTTTAAGATGGGCTATAAAATGACCTTTGAGTTCGACAGCATATACGTAAAGCGAAACACTATTCCACATATAAATACGCTATCCAGATTAAATTTCGACAGTAAAAATTAGAAATGCCTGAAAATTCAAAAGATAAATTGCTACACTTGGTTGAAACAGAAGTGTTACCTCTAAATCGTCACAGAATGAAAACAAGTTCCAGTGTTAAGTAAAATCTCAGACAGAATAAAAGCAACACAGGAAGCAATTGCTCAATGGCAGAAAGACCCTACAAAGAATCAAGGCATAACTTAACTGTAGAAAAAGTCATAATATGGAATGTTGATATTATAATAGCCCTACAAAGTTTAAGGAAAGACATACTGAAGGTGTACACGATGGTATACATTGTGGCATATCAGTGGCACTAATTAGATTAAAATTACAAGTGTGGTGGCCAGGATATTCTGGAGATGTAGAAGACGCTTTAAAAAGGTGCCCAAAATGTACTGAAATATAAAACATTCGCCAAAACAAAATCAACTCGTGGCCTAAAGAAAAAGAACCATGGGATCGGGGACACATGGATCATACCCATATTAAAGGCTTGAGGCTATTATTTAAGTGGGCACATTTTCAGGATGGCCCGAAGTAATTAAGTTTCCTGACAGAAAAGCCACCACGGTAAAAACTATTGTTATGAAGAACAATATTTTTCAAGGAATAGGGTGCTAAAACTTTGGTCTCAGATAACGCGCCAGAATTTTGCATAGAATGTTTGTGCCAGGGCTAAAGCGTATTGAATGTGTCCTGTGGAAAACACCACGTGACCATCAATGATCGAATGGAATCGGAAAAAGAATGGTGCTGACTGTGAAAATGGGTCTAAAAGCATTTTCACCGTCTAATGATAAAATAGAGAGTTACTTACCAAGATTACTGTTAAGTTATAGGACAATTCCACATGACGGCAGACTACAAAGTCCCTCTGCATTAATGGGTAGACAGATTAGAGCTACCATAACAATGTCATTTACAACAAGTGAAAGTGTATGGTATAAAAAGACAATCTAATCCAGAGAAGGCGAACTTTGTAGTAGAGAAAGCACACAACACTGTAATATTAACGAAAATGGACAAAATGTACTGACCCATTCAGAAGCAGAATAGAACCAGGGGATATAGAAATGGACAACGAATTTGAAGCTGAAGAAAATGAAGGGACTAAGGAATACAATAGTGAAACTGAACAATCTATGGATGCTAATGACCAGAAATCTGACGGGGGTTCGGAAGAGGATGATGAACTCAGATCTAGGTTCCCCCTATAAGAAGAATTTAATATTCGCACGGTTTAGATTCCCAAGAATAATGAGAAGAAGAAGAGGAAGCCAAAGATCAACGAAAGGTATAAGGCCATTTAGGTTCAGAGAAGAACAGTATTGTATCTAAATGAGGTAATGCTATAAAAGCAGTACAGCACAGCAAATGTCAGTCGAGCTACTATCTGTTGACCTGACAATGTCTATTCCAGCGAGTACTCGACTTCATAACAATAGGTTTGGTCATTGCCGGTTTTTCTTCCGGCTGACTGCTAAATGAAATGGTCGTGAAATGTCGATTCAAGTTAAATTTTTTAAAAATCGAGGCAATTAATAAATAAATCTCATACATTTTTGGCATCGCCCAACGAACACTGAATGATGAAATGTATTCATTTTCTTCATCACATCAATATTTGGTTTAATTTTATTGGAAAAACGAATAACTGAATGTCTTATTCAGACAGAAGACATTTTAAAGCAGAAATACACCAACCATGAAACACATCGCAGCAACCGAATGAGAAACTGCATTAAAACATAGAATAAAACGAATTCTCAAATATTGAGACGAAAATTAATGCAATTGATAACCGAGATGTAATGTATTCGGAACAATTATTTTATGGTAATCCATGAATAGATTAAATGAACACAGAAGAAAACATTGATGAAGCCATGGAATCCTTCGCTGATCACGCAAAGCCCAATAGTGACTTATAAATCCAAATTCTTCTCAGATCCTTGATCGGTGGCAGATTCCGTGACTGAGTCGGCCTAGAGCATGTCACACAGTCAAAATATGAAAAGAAACTAACAACACCAAACCAAACCCCCCTTGAAAATCTGCACTCCGTTTGCGCGTGTTTTTAAAATCACAATCGCAACGTAATGCTGATTTTATCGCAGTTACAATAGGTTTGTCTTTGTAATTACTCCTGAAGCTGATCTTGCAAAAGATCGAAAGCTCTTGAGTTAGAAAAAAAAAGACTATGTTGCCTCCATGGTGAATTTCATATTAACATCAAAAACTGATTAGAGAACTGAAAATGATCGGTATAATAATAAATAGACACAATATGCCTATATTATTCAATTAGAATGAAGATATGCTGCATATATATATATATTTCACTTCCAGTGTCTCGTGTGAACTAGTTTGTCGTTGCTTGGAAATCTTCCATGCAAACAAAAACAGACTATCATTGTTGCTATGATCGTATATTTGTTAGATTTATTGTAATGTACTTGTCATCTCTGATGATGGCTTATGTAAGCCGAAAGCTTAGATAGGATTAAAAAAAAAACATGTATCAATATGGTGATTTTCTTTCGTTTTTCAATGATAATGTTATTAAGCTTATCACACGATATGAAAGGAATTTGTTTAAAATAAATATACAAAACTTGTCTATATTATTTACTGAAACAAGCTTTAATGAAAAATGCTGAATAATAAACAATTTATATATATATATATATATGCGCGTGTGTGTGTGTGTGTGTATTTAGGTAGCAATCCTTCTTTCTTGCACATTTCATTAAAAACGACAGACTAAATAAAAGCACCTTGTCTGTCGTTTTTAATGAAATGTGCATATATATATATATATATATATATATATATGTGTGTGTGTGTGTGTGTGTGTGTGTGTGTAGACTTGAGGATTGCTCATTTGGCGCCAAGAATAACTCAGGTTTCTATAATGATAGGGGGTTCTTAATAACTAATATTGCAAAGAATAAAGTAAACAGGAATAATCTTATTGCGATACTCAAAGGTCATTCCATGTGGATGTCTACCTTTTAAATGGTACTGGTGAATATGTGTGTGATACAAATGAAAGAGAAGGTGGTAGGAAGAGAAAACAATGATGCTAAAAGTATAGATAGCCACTGAACCTTGATTTGTTGAGGTTAAGATTTTAGAGTTCGTCAAATACGCTTTTCGCGTACGAATGAAACAGAGCACACGGATACTCCCCACTGAGCTGAATCAAAAAGCCTTCATGTGACTATTTGATCCTACTCAAACAGATTTAGATACAACGTTCTCATTAATATAATAAACTTCCTACCTGCTTATCTTGATCCCATGATGAACAAAATAAATATACAAAAACTTGCTAAGAATAATCACTCCTTGACGTCATATATAATATGCATTAAGTATCTATATCTCTGAAATGAGGTGTCGTAATTATTTACACAATTTACCTTGTTCGGACTGTTGTCTTCATCTTTGTTGTCATATTCAAGACCTTTCGACCTTCTTCGGGTCATTGGTATTTCGAACGGAACCCTTTATTTCGTCCACCGGAGTAGATTATTCTAGTTCCACGTACCATGACCCCTTCCGGATGTTTCAGTTACCCTTTAACTCAACTCTCCAAATTTTTGTTCACCTATGCTGAAGCAAGATATTGAACTCACAATTCTTCGAGTCAAGTCACTGCATTCAACCAACGCTTTTATCCACTGGGCTTTGTGTACCTCGCTGAACGAAATAGAGTTCAGTTCGAAATTCCAATCACCTGAAGATCGCCGGAGTGCACAACAGCCGAAACGTCGTGAATATAGCAACGAAGATGTGTTGACCATGCTCACCGTAGTCTATGAATATAGAATCCAGCGCAGTACGTAATCTGTTCCTTGAAACAACGCTAATACCACTAGCAGCAGCTGTTCAGTAGTTCTTCAGTCTTCGATATCAGAGGTTGGCAGTGAATATTCGGAGAGAAAAAAAACATGGCTGCCTTTATACACGTCGATTGAATATTTTAAGCCTTCTGATTGGTTAACACTTCTATTGGTGAACTATAAAATGAGTCAGCTGATTTTGACTGGCTCACCCAAGGAGTACCCAAAAACTGTAACAATAAGTACAATAGTCCGAAAAATATAAATAGTATAAATATATAACCTAATTTTTCAACAATGGCATCTCCACTTTCTTGGAGGATTGATTTTCTTTTGGAGATAAAGCAACATTTTTAGATTGATTTTTTTTTAGCAAATTGCCTTCGTCTATAAACCAGCCGGCACCTTCTCTGATGCCAACCGCGAAATTATATAGAAATTTTATAACCGCGTTTAAACCATCGATTTCCCCCTTATACTATAATATATTCTTCAGTGGACTTTTAGGAAAATTATAGCCTTCTAGTATAAATACATAAGAGGAATTGACTGAAAGCGACAGACAAATAGATGAATATGTACAAACAGAAATAGATCGATACATCAATAGGAAAAGTGATAGAATACTAGATATCGATAATTATGAATAAACCGAAATCTATTGAAGAAAACACCGACACTGATTTGTACAAATAAACAGATAGATAGATAGATAGATAGATAGATAGATAGATAGATAGATAGATAATCTAGAAATATTTTTATTGGCTGATATTCTACGGCTTATCAACCCTTTGCAGGTTATTTAAAGTCAGAAAATTGTTTTAAATTGTAAGAATAGATATTTGGAGATAATAATTTAGTGAGACAAGTCTTATTAATTAACCCATATAAAGGGGGAGTGAGATGGATTCTAAGCGTATTTGCGCCTAAGTGAATATAATGAACACAAGGGGAATTGGAAGAACTCTACGATTAAAAATTCTGAGCTATTATCCATTATGCCATCCGCACATTAACCGTACAGCACCTGTTACTCTTAAGCGGACATCCATTTAAATACAGGCGGTGTGAGATTGAACTCAATATGAACAAGACGAGCAATTGCTGTGCATTACTAAAAATAAATAGACGAGATATCCCTAGACATAAGTAGTAGAACGAGAACAGCCTATCTCCGTAGATAAATAAAGATTTGTGTTTGGAATACCGTGTAGCGTACGCAGATCTATATACACCTGATGAAGGCCGGATGGCCTATTGGCCGAAACGTTGTAATAAAAATGTTAAAATGAAGACAATAGTCCGAATATAATTAGCGTAAATAAATTGAAACTTACATTTGCTTTCATATAATTTTAAGTAGAACATGACTACTTTCTGTAGTATTATTTTAAATAAATTTAACATAAATTAGTTCGCAGTTTTGTGGTGTGTTCACCGTCCCTTCATGTTCCTTCTTCCTCATAATTGTTACTTTCGGGAACAAACTCCCGCGAGAATGCTTCCCTGACAACTGACATTTTGGTCCCTTTAAGTCCGGGGCCACCCGATATCTATCCTACACGTCCTCATTAATTCTCGCTTATTCCCTTTCTCTCCTAAACTCACTCTGTAATCCTCTATCTTGAGTTGCCCTTGAGCCGTGTATATATATATATATATGGAAAAAGGAAAAGTTGTTCCAACGAGAGAAAAATTTATATTTTTTAAAAAAAAGGAGAAAGCGCAAGTTTTTGGTTATAATGTGGATTTCATTTAGTATATATATTTTATTCTTCATATTTCTGCTACACGCGTTTTCGATCTTGTGCCCTTCTTCAGGCAAATAAAAGGAATAAATGTTTGAAGAAATAAATGTCCTTTATGTTCTTTCAATGTCTCATTGTTCGTTTATGAAAGATTCAAAGAACATAAGGACAATTTATTTACAAAAAAATTCGTCGCCAAAAATTACTTTAAAATCACCGAAAACAATCACAGTAATGTAAACTTAGGAATCGAAAATTTCACGATTGCGGACCCGGATCCGGCCTGGAATGATTTTAATTTGCTCATGGAGTCAGCCATTTATTATATAGAATTGGCCTGATGCATAGAGTTGGCCTGATTCCAAAATGGTATGATGTGTTGGAATATGGCTTCTAGGAGTATAGTTGAAATAGTGTGGCACACTGACATTCACATTTATTATATAGAATTTGCATGATTCGTAGCGTTGGCCTGATTCCAAAATGGTAGGATGTATTGGGCTACGGACTCTAGGAGTAAAGTTGAAATAGTGTGGCACACTGACATTCACATTTATTATATAGAATTTGCATGATTCGTAGCGTTGGCCTGATTCCAAAATGGTAGGATGTATTGGGCTACGGACTCTAGGAGTAAAGTTGAAATAGTGTGGCACACTGACATTCACATTTATTATATAGAATTTGCATGATTCGTAGCGTTGGCCTGATTCCAAAATGGTAGGATGTATTGGGCTACGGACTCTAGGAGTAAAGTTGAAATAGTGTGGCACACTGACATTCACATTTATTATATAGAATTTGCATGATTCGTAGCGTTGGCCTGATTCCAAAATGGTAGGATGTATTGGGCTACGGACTCTAGGAGTAAAGTTGAAATAGTGTGGCACACTGACATTCACATTTATTATATAGAATTTGCATGATTCGTAGCGTTGGCCTGATTCCAAAATGGTAGGATGTATTGGGCTACGGACTCTAGGAGTAAAGTTGAAATAGTGTGGCACACTGACATTCACATTTATTATATAGAATTTGCATGATTCGTAGCGTTGGCCTGATTCCAAAATGGTAGGATGTATTGGGCTACGGACTCTAGGAGTAAAGTTGAAATAGTGTGGCACACTGACATTCACATTTATTATATAGAATTTGCATGATTCGTAGCGTTGGCCTGATTCCAAAATGGTAGGATGTATTGGGCTACGGACTCTAGGAGTAAAGTTGAAATAGTGTGGCACACTGACATTCACATTTATTATATAGAATTTGCATGATTCGTAGCGTTGGCCTGATTCCAAAATGGTAGGATGTATTGGGCTACGGACTCTAGGAGTAAAGTTGAAATAGTGTGGCACACTGACATTCACATTTATTATATAGAATTTGCATGATTCGTAGCGTTGGCCTGATTCCAAAATGGTAGGATGTATTGGGCTACGGACTCTAGGAGTAAAGTTGAAACAGTGTGACACTGAGACACACTGACATTCGCATTTATTTATATAGATGATCTAAAAAATGATCTAACAAGTCTCATTCATTGTGTCGTCTTTTTTGCAATGTTTGGCATTTTTATGCAGTTTTTATTTTATCGAATACACTAAAAATTTGCATATTTTGCTTGTGGTGATTCTTAATTAGAATTCTAGTTTAAATATATTTTCCACTCAATGTATCGAATACAAAAGCTATCAAATTTATTTGGATTTCTTATTGAAATAGCAATATTTTGAAGTCAGTTTGTAACCAAAAACCTGCGGGAATTAGGTATTTTCGTACATTGCTAGACGATATTTAAAACTAAATACTCAAAAATTGGTAAAAGCTATAGATTCGATTTTTGGTATCAGTACTTATCAGATCAAACCCCAGCTTTTATATTCAGTGCAATGTTGATTTGCTGATAGAAACATGCCCTAATATATAATGAAATCAGTATGCCGGCAAAATAATAGCAAGCGTGGACTTAATTATTAACACGTGATTAGAATCCTTCATATTTTTCATTACATTTTATACGCATGTTCACCCAGTGCAAGGCCAAACAGTCACTCAAGTTAATGGATTTCTGCATGGTGTTGTATGAGCTCATGAAAGACAAGAAGTAAAGTTTATTGGGTTATGCATGAAAGATAACGGTTAACGCAAGAGTTGAGGTCGTCGGGATTCCAGTGATTGGGAAAGCATTCTCATGGGAGAAGCAGTTTTTGGAAATAAGCTTTCCAAATAGAATTTAATTCATACTCTGGGAATACGAAAAGAAAGGAGATGATTCACGCTTGTCTACGTAGCATGGTTGGTCCCAGTAGTAAATGTCGGGGGGTACTAAGGAATGTGGCTCGTCAGAATACATGTCATCGAAATTACAATAGAGTAGCCAGGATCTCGCGACGTTTCGTCTGTGCGGAAAGGGGTTGTAGGGTGGAATATATTTAAATAACTCACAAAGCCGCGTAGACTCTTTTGAACTCTATCCAGATAAGCAAGTGGGGATCAGGAAGTTCCAGCCTAGATATCTCAGTAATATTTCAATTTGGTTCTGATCCGGCTCTTGTAAAGAAAGTATAACCGGGGGATTCATATACTTAGTGGATCAGTGCAATGTACCAAGCATTTGTTCAGTATCTCTAACAATAGATCAGATATATGAGTTTTATTCATCTTCTGTTTACGTCAGTTATTTTCAGCCATTGGGTGGATGATATGACAGCTGAAAGAAACAACGTTAGATGATAAAGAATTCAGTACACAAATCTTTTTTGGCTTGGATCTATATGTTTGTATTCATTTTTAAAATAACACGAGTCTCAGTAATTTGGTAGTAACGGCCATTGATTATTTTCTTCTTTCTCTGATTGACTTCACTGAGATTTTTTTAGTATTTACTCACTTTCGTTTATTAAATGACATCATTGTGCATCCTCGTAATTAAGAAATCATTTAGTGAACAAAGTAACTAATAATAACAAAACAATAGTCATTGAAACAAAGCAAGTTCAGTCGACCAATGATGACAATTCTAGAACAACGTAACTATAAACAATTATTTCTATCCTCTGCCAGCCGCTATGATGGAGAAAGCATTTCCTCGAACCGTCGCCAGTGAGACACGCTGCAAGAGCCACTCCGTTCCGCGAGGCTCGTTCCTTAATCGAGACGCAATCGCGCCAATCCTTCGAAGGAACGCCATGGAACGAGGGCCAATAATCCCTGAAGTCTCCACTGCCACAGGAGTAAAAAAAAATCTATCACCGAGAGAAGAATATTTAACTAGTTATTCATCTCTGCGTCTCGGGCGACGGACCCCGGCTCAACCGCGGACCTGATCAAATTACCGGCCGAAAATGTATCCGCAATGGTCGCATCCCAAATCAACGACTTACCCATTTTAAAAGGGAAGATGTTAATGCTTCCGACCGCTTTCCATCACCACGCTCGAGGCCTACGGGTTCGATTTGGGAAGGGAACCCAGTTGCACCCAAAACTCTTTTGATGATGTCGTTAATTGCTGCATGCCGTGGAAAGCGGCCAGCACTACGACGACAGGAGAGAGGATGTGTCATCCGTTGGTCTCGATAAAACTTGGATGTGCGCTCAAAGAGTTATGCCTCAGTTTCTGATGGCGGCGCAGCGTCTGTCATGGTTGTACAGACCCACACGGGAGCGAGAGTCTCGATTGAAACTAATGCACGTAAAGACGCTCTCTGCCGAGATGTCGACTTTCAAGCACACTCCTCCCCAGTGGCAAGACTTCGAGCCTCCTCTCCACACTTGATAGCCTGCATATCGCGATCGTTGGCGATGTCTTCCTACATCTCGATATCCAGGTCCATCGCCCTTACGCCCCTTTTGAAGTGAAGATGAAATCGCCACCGTGCCCTCTTTCTGTGGCCAATTCTCCGTATAGAAGGACCCTTTTTATATTGGAGAGAAAATTCTTTTTGAAGTTTGAATATTTGTCGAATATTGCTACACAATTCTTTCGAGTGACATTTGACGAATAGTGTGTAAAATACCTTTGTCCACAATGACAATAAATAAACGGGAAGAAAAATCCCGAGCAATGAATATTCTTTATATTTTCTTCCTCACATTTACGGAATAAAAACAAAGTCCTGGCAAAATGGCTGCTGTTTAATATAATAAACATATTTGTTTTTTTAGTTTTTAGTTTTCATTCTTCTTATCTTAGAACCAAATCAACAACAACATCAATTGTCTGTGTTATGGTCAATATCATATTGCGACAAGAAAGGAAAAATATGTTGACAGAAACATAATCGTGTTTCCAGTCCTGAGAAGGATATTTATTAAAAACGTTTTAAAATTGATACGTGGCAGGATAGCTTGTATGATTAGGTAAGTATTTAGTCGCCATGATGTTGCAGGAATCAGCACTTTGGATAGTAAATATTTATGGGCTCCTGGAAAATGTATCCCATTAACAATATTGACAGACTCAATGTGAGTTCAAGTAAAAATGATATCCACAAAAAATAAATGTAAAACTAATGACAACGCATGTATTAACACAAGGAATTACAATTACAATAAAAGGAAGAAAAAATGTAAGAATAATTACGTAAAAAAAACATTTAAACTAGAGCGTGTGTGTGATTCGCATGGTCCTACGCGATAGGTACGTGTGTGAAAGATTACAAAAGTCGAGAGATATAACCATAAAAATGAACGTGCCCTAATGGTAGGGGACACTTTTTTCTCAAGTGCGACTACATCTTTTAGCCAGAAGCTGTAAAAGAAAAAAGAGTTATGGAGAAATATGCACGCGTTTTTATAAGCTTAAGGATCGCCTCTACCCCGAGTACCGGTTTCCTTTAGCAAATTCAAATGAGATAACTCAAAGATAAATAGCGAATCTTAGTATCAACATGAAAATTATACTGTAACATCGTCGGACGTTACCATTACTCCTGGCTCCAATTAGCGACGTCATTTTAGGTGCCAGGCGCACACTGGACGCTCATCTTCTTCCGTATCCCATGGATGCTACAGGATGATTGACTGGTGTGATTTTATGGATTATCAACCCTTTATTGTTTAATTAAAACATTTTTAAATTGTGAGAATAATTATTTTCGGGGAGGGACAATTGCCTTAAAAATTGTTTTCAGAATACCAATGATTTTTCCAGATACAATTTCTACGATTTAACCAACAGGCGGAGGAAGTGATAGATTTATACATTTCCCAGATGTATCTGCAGATAAGTGAATGTAATGAATCCGACTGTTATTCGAACTCAGCTCCCGGATTTCTCATTCCGAGCTGCTTACATCAAAATACTCGCACATTCGGTTGCTAGAGAACAAATAACTAAATTACTGGATATGGTTTTTGCATTTACTGAGTTTAATGTGAATGTCCTTTGAGTCATAATCCTTATGTCATAATCATTAATGACCTATGGACGGATTTTACGCTGTCTAGTGTCACCGGTAATGTCTTCCAAATTTCCCAGTACACACCGTAGATCGAGGGGTTGGCATCTCGACTCCACCCTTTTATTGTCGAAACAACTAACTGTAACTTCTACTCCAACAGCTTCTTCTCTCTCACTTCCCGACAATGCAACTCCCTTCCTCTTACTCGTTTTCTGTGATAACTATAATCTTCAAAAATTTAAATGTAATATCAATCGACATCTTCTAATGCCTAGATGTTGATTCCCGTCCTTCTCCTTATTCTTTCCTCAAACACCTGACTTTGGTCTTACTTTCACTCCCTGTAACCTCCTTGTGTGCTAGTGGCACCCCCACTTTGCTTGGGGTGAAATACTTTAGACAAAATTAAAATTCCCGATAATTAATTATCTTTTACGTTCGGCACATCCTATTAAGCCTTGTTTGGTCTAAATTCACACCGCTTTGCTTTGGACAGATTCCCAGATATCAGCGTAAACTGTTATAACATCAAAGTTGGGGGCAATATATATCATTACATTTACTTCAGCTTTCTCATAACTTCTCAGATGTCAGTTTTGCCATACTAATTTGTAATTGCAAACTTTTTTGACAAAATAAAAAAATGAAAAACGTCAGTGTATGTGATATAATTATTTACAGTAGTTACAGCGATAAATCTACACTATTTATATTGCTTGGACTGTTGTCCTCGTCTTCGTTGACATATTCCCGTTGTTTCGGCCGTTGTAAGCTCCGGCTTTCTTCAGGTGATTGGAATTTCGACTCGAACCCTTTATTTCGTCCACCAGCGTAGATTGTTCTAGTTCGACGTGTCTTACCTCTTTCAGATGTCTCAGTATCTATTAGCTTCCTTTAACTCGAAAGTGTTACTTCGCATCAGCTATTAAACTCACAACTCTTTGAGTGAAGTCACTGGATTCAACCAACGCTGGGCCATGTGTACAATCACCCGTAGAAGGCTAGAGCGTACGACGGCCGAAACGTCGTGAATATGGCAACAAAGATGAGAACAACAGTCCGAATAGTGTAAATAGTGTAAATAATTACAATACCTCATCTCAGGAATATTGACAGATTCTGACGAAGGGCAGAGCGTACAACAGCCGAAATGTAGTGAATATGGCAGCAAAGATGAGGACAACAGTTCTAAGAGTGTAAATAGTGTAATTAATTCCAATACCTCATCTCAGAAATAAAGCCAGATAGCGTCAAATCTCTCGGAGTATTTCATTAAGTTTGTAAAATCTAAATAAGTCTGCTCTAAATCTTTCAAGATGAATAAGTTTTCTTCTCAACATTGCTATTCAATTCGTACCACTGATTCACAATTAGATTTTTGTCTGAACTTTGAAATAAATTATGATGGTTTTGCCTCTTGAATTCCATGTTTGAGAAGCGATCGATTCAGTTTCAGAATTGAATGACGAGTCTTCCCAGACATAAGATTCGATTATAGTGTTGAAGATAAAAAAAATTCTGGAATTGATACAACCAAGATAAGAGATACCAAACTGGTCTGTTACTCAACCGATAGCTATCTATATGCCTCTACTAATTCACTGAAAAAGCGCATTCCATAATGAAAAAAGGCCCCAAATTTGATAAAAGCAAGGTTTTATCGTTATAATCTTTGTACTCTTATTAAGTGGAAAGAACACAGTATTTTTATTGTTTTATTTTTATTAAATGTTTTCATCCTTATTAGCACGTTCAAAATGTTGGTTAATGTTACATTCCGTGCTAATAGGAATATGCAATGGACAAACACGGTGGATAAATAGTAAACAGTACAACAAGCAAGGAAGTAATAGTTATGCGCACGGTCGTCGCAAGTCAGTACATTTGTGTGCGTGCTGCTATTGGAATGCCGCTGGTCTACCAGCTCGACTCTGCCGTCCGCTGTCCTAACGGATACATATAGGTGATTAACACCTATAGTGCTGCCACTGATGGGGGTGGTAGGTTATTCCATCACATCAGTTAAATATATGTCTATATTTCTGAGATGAGGTATTATGTACACTATTTACATTGTTCGGACTATCACCCACAACTTTGTTGCCATATTTATCACAACGTTTCGGCCATTGTACGCTCAGGGTTTCTTCAGGTGGTTGAGATGCCGAACTGAACCCTTTCTTTCTCTCGCTGGTGTAGACTGTTCTAGTTCCACGTGCCATGTCTAATAGATGTCAGATATCAGTTATCTCCTGTTAATTCTCCTCTCCAAGTTCTCCACCGCCTTAACCAGGTATTGAACTCACACTCTTTGGGTCCTGTCACTGAATCTAACTAACGCCTTTATCCACTATGTCATGTGTCCTTGAGGACATCTGTGTGTGAATTTCTGCGTATTATAAACCTAATATCTTCAGCAACCATTTTTACCAGTGCTCATATTGAAAATTTTGCTGTTATCTTAATTTTTTTACCAGAGCTCATATTGCAATTTTCTGTTGTTACTACCGCTTTTCTCTGACACCCCGTGTTACTGGTTCCCTTATTGTATTCATTTCTATGCTTGGACAGCGCAGAAGATTATTTTGCCCTAGTATAAGTACTGATTCCTTAAGTTTATGAATTTTCCAATGATGTTCTTTGTCTATGATTTTAACCTGATCCCACAGAGTGCAGTGATTTCCCTTTTCTCTCCATATGTGGTCAGCCATGCCTGATTTTTATAATTCCCCTCGTGTTACAGGTTTTTGGTTTCTTGATGCCTTACTTTAAGGGGGCGACCTGTCTCCACTTTATATTTCTTTCTGCAGCTGCACATGATGGCGTACACACATTCTTTAGTCATGTTCTCATCTATCGGGGGTCTTACTTGGGAGCGATATCTGCGAAGTGTCGTCCAGCTTTTGAAGGTTGTACCCAGAATAGTAGTTACGTTGTAGGGTACTGCTCATACTCACCAATTCTTTATCCTATGTCTCTGGGTCGCCACATGACTTTTGCTCGGTGTTGTAAGCAACGGACGATCCCTTTCTTTACGCTGTATGGATGGTGGGAGTTGAAACTGAGGTACTGTCCGGTGAATGTCGGTTTGCGGTATACGGGTGTCGTGAACTCATGCTCTGTTCGATATTAGAACATCCAGAAATGGGAGTGTGTTGTTACTCTCTTTCTCCATTGTGAACTGTATCGATGGTCTTATTGAGTTCACGTGGTCCAATAGAACCTGGACATATTCTGTGGCCAGAGTATAAAGGTCTCATCTATGTATCTTAACTATAGAGTTGGCCTCAGAGATATAGACTCTAATGTCCCTTCTTCAAAGTATTTCATGTATATATTCGCCATTACTGGTGATAATGGCGAGGCCATTGCTAAGCCCTCATCCTGTGGATATATGTGTGATCCCATTCTGATGTGTGTTGTTTGTGTATAGGAAGTCAACATGTCCATCAGATTATCTATTGGAATACTGGTCCGTTCTTCTAGGGATGAGTCAGAGGCCAATCTGTCTCTGACTACTGAGGGTTCCTCCTCCGTGGGTACCTTGATAAACAAACTCACCACATCCAAGCTCACCATCTGGTTGGATAGGATGGGGGCATCTTTGATTATTTCCACAAAGTGGGCAGAGTTTCGGACATATGAAGGAGACTTTCTGAACAATGGGTCAATTATATCTACAAGGAAGCGATTCAGAGGGTGTCACACAGAGCCTTGGCAACTAACAATCGGCCTGAGCGGAATAGCAAGGGTATTTGCACGTAATTGAATACACCGAACCTAGCGAGAATTGGAACACGGCTCTCTGATTAACCATTCCGAGCCATTATCCATAACATCACACGAATATGAATGCTTCCAGCACCTGCCATTGCGAAGCGGTCACCTATCTAGATACTGACAAGGCTCGGGATTGTTTAATTCCATTGATCGTCCGGGAACTGGTGTTTCAACGCGAAATAGCCGTAAAGCCGTTTCCGTATTAAGCAAACAATAACCAATACCATTACCACTAGCACCGCACTCTGTGGATTTGGTGGTTTTCTAACAACTGAATTCCAAGGGGATTAGACTCTTTTCTATAAACGGCATCGCAATAAGTGAATACTCCGAGCCAAACGGGAACTGGAACTTGCCTCTCCAGTTAACAATTCCGAGCCATTATACATTACATCATCCGCAAATCGAAGCTTATAGCACCTAGTAATGATAATTGGTCGCCCATCTAGGTACTGAGAAAAAATTTTACCAGCAATACTTTTTATGAAAATATTACCAGCAATAAATTAAAAAAAAAACATTACCATCATTACATTTTTTGAAAACCATATATGTGCAGCATTACATATGACTCCTAAGAAAAACCCTCTTTGCAAAAATACGTCAGTGAGAGTTCATCTAGAAAATGATTTCTTACAAAGAATGTGTATTATTTATAAATATAAATGACAATAGGAAATGTTGCAGACGCGTTTCGTCCAATGTGGACTTTCTCAAGGTAAAAAAGGAAATGAATTTATTTAAACAAAGTAACTAATAATAGCAAGAACAAAATGTCCTTAGGAACTAGAAGAATTTGGAGAACGCTATTTTGATTCTGTTAATTGAAAATTACGTCAATTACTGTCACGTGTGGAGATATTGTTATTATTGTTGTGTTGATAGATTCAACTATTTTCTTTTGATTTCACGATATTGTTGTGTACGTTTGTTTGGGAGAGTAGTAATTCTGTTAAGAAAGGTGAAATAGGGAAAAGCCTGGGCGTAGATTAATTTGGGTAATATTCAATGGCGGCACTCTCGAGGATTTTGCTTCTGAGTGAGTTATTTTCTTTTTTTATGAGTGTAGCATTTTTAAAATCAAAATTATGGTTGAATGTATTTCTATGTTTGACTAGTGCATTAGCTAAGTTGTTTTTTTTTGTTGTGAGGTCTCTTTTGTGCACATGAATGCGTTTTTTTTTTTAATATCTACTTGTTTCTCCAATATATTGGGAGGAACAATTTTGGCAATTTATTTTATAAATTCCTGCTTCAGAAATATTATTGCTATTAGTTTTCATTTCGTTTTTTGCCTTGAGAAAGTCCACATTGGATGAAACACGTCGGCAACTATTACAGTTTTCCTATTGTCATTTATATTTATAAATATTGTCTTTTCTACAGGTTAACTCTGACAATATGTATTATATTCATACACAACTCCCCTTAAATAACTTATCGGTGTTTTAATATGTCCTAATACAAATTAAAGCAGACCAAACCAAATAGCAGGTGATTAAAGCTTGGATGAGCGGGTGGAGTAATGGAGAATGGCTCGGAATTGTTAATCTTCGAGTTGAGTACCAATTCCCATTTCCTAACCACTGAATTCCAAGGGAATATGGTTCTTTTCTATAAACAGCACAACAGTAAGTGATTACACCGAATCTAACGCTTATTGGAATTCATCTCTATGATAAAATATAAAAAAGCAAGGCATGAAACATGATAAATCTCAGTACTTGATGGGAAGAAAAGGTGTAAATTAAAAATTATAAGTTTATATTATTTATTAAAGAAATATAATTACATGCAAAATCTCAGAAAATACCAGGATCTGAAATGCCTCCAAAACTAAACTAATCTCCATTACCGAACTGAGTGACCCCTTTCTGCCTTTCATCAGCATGGCCGATGCTAACCTCTAGAAGGGTGACTCGTTGCGCCTTCATAATGATTAGATTTATTTTGTTTTACGGCTTATCAACCTCTATGGATTATTTAATGCCGACAATATTTTTATTGCTGGTAATATTTCTTTCAAAAATCTATTGCTAGAAATATTTTTTCCAAATATATATTGATGGTAATATTTTCCTTTTTCAAAAATGTACTGCTGGTAATAATTTTTCCAAAAAGTATTGCTGGTATTAAAACCTATTTTCAAAGTATTTTGAGCCCTTTTTGGTGGAGTTAACTATTTGCCTATAGCAGGTACCTGACAGGTGCTACCCCTCCGGGTCAGAGTGGACCTGGGAACACGAGCAATTAAGATGTGGTTCCGTGCTCATCAAACCCTCCTGATCAGAGGCCTTGCTGTCGGATGTAGTTTATCGTGTTACCCAGGACGCGGATGTAGTTTATCGTCATACCCAGGACGCGGATGTAGTTTATCGTCATACCCAGGACGCCGATGCGCCTTCTCGGTTTATAATTCTCGGCTGATATGAAGTGGATAAACTATATTGAATTCATTGCTAGTTTAGCTGCTAAGAAAGTTTGTTCACTATTTCTTGCTAAACAATTTTTTTTCTCTAGGATCTATCTTACATATCTATAAGTCGTCCATATTGCTACTACATATGATATAGGTATGTCTAGCGTTAAGATTCGTCAACATCCGCTTCGTATCGCTTTCTTAGATCTAATTCACCAGAAATTGGATGATGAGGGAAAATTCTAGGAGGAAGTCTCCCAAAAGAAGTTCCCATTCCTGGGAATTGTGCACGTTTGCGAGGAGGAGGTCCCCCGTATACCCCGAGGCGAGTGCTTCTTCTATCGTGAATGTCGTATTAGTCTGAAACATATGAAAAAATATCAGAACTATATGAACCGATTTTAAATATTAAGTTTAAATTTTATGTTTAAACGTCTAATGATTTTTTTTCTTTTTCTTTCAGATCTAACAACTCAAATCTTTGGTAATTTCAACCATGGAAAGATTGACAATCAAACAACGTGTTAAAGGTATCGAAGCCTATTACGAAAATGTCCACACTAACCCCATATATATGTATATTATATATTGAATCAAAATCTCTACAGGAATGTAAATTTACTGCCTAATAACTGAAAATGTGTAAATGTTGTTAATTGCTGTTCAGTTTTATTTGTTCATATTTGTTTATTTTATTAATGTGATTATTACTTTATTTAAATTTGATAGACATTTATTTTAGACATTTATGCATTTATTTTAAATAACAGAATGTTTGCTTTAACTTTTCCCTTTTAAATTTATAATTTTTTGCGGGTGGGGACATATCTCTTGGTTGGGAAAAGCAGTATTTATTTTAAGAAATGTGATATTTCAAATAATCCAGGACATGAGTTAGCATTTACGGAAAAATCGATAGTTTCACTCGAAATAACTTATTAAGCAAGTTATTTTCTCTTTTATCTGTTAATGAATAATTAACGGAATGGGCATCACTTTGCGTGTCACCGAGATGTTTACAGTTATACACTTGTGTTCCGGTTCATTTGAGCTTTAATACCAGAGTTTTTGTGTTTAGCAGATAGGTTCACAACAACTGGTTAAGCATTTTACCTCTCGCAATCTACTCTCTGACAAACAATATGGACTTCATTTTGCCCGATCTACAGCTGATATATATATATATATATCAAGCTCTCGATAATAATGGCAAAGCTCGAGTTGTGGCTCTAGATATCTTGAAGTCGTGTGACAGGGTTTGCCATGCTGGTCTTCTGGGTAAGCTTCAGGGGTACGGTATTACAGGACGTTTACTTTATTTAATCCGGTCATTCCTATCTAATATGGAAATGAAGCTAGTCCTGAACGGGCTCTCTTCCAGTTCGTTTCATACTAAGGTGGGTGTTCCCCAAGGCTCTATCCTGCGTCCTACACTCTTTCTGATCTTCATAAACGATCTCCCTGATATCGTTAGTTCTGAAATAGGGATCTATGCAGATGATACCACCATTTACTACTGTCTCAATAATAAGCACTGAAGACCTGACAAAATTAACATGGCCGCTCCTCCAGAAAAGGACCTCCAATCAGTGGCTGACTGGGCAGGAAATCGCTTGTAAATTTTATTGCCTCCAAAACTAAACTCTTCTCATTTAACCACCACAGAGAAACGTCCATACCCCCTATCAGCATGGTTGATACTCGTCTGTGAGAGAATATCTCACTGCACCTTTATGGCACCACATTTTCAACTGACAAGTCAAACAGCTACATTGAATCAATAGCTGCATCTACTGCAAGGAAAGTTGGTTCACTGTGTCGTGCTAAAAGGTATTTCTCGTCAGAGTCTATCTTACACATCTACAAATCTACCATTCGTCTTTGATTTGCATCATTTTGCCATATCTAGTCTGATGTCCGTGTTCTTCATCTCGAGGTTCTCGACAAATTCCAAAGTATTTGTAATGTAATCGGCCCTGAATTGGCTTCTCGACTTTTCTCACTTTCCCACAGACGTGTGTAGATTCCCTCTGTCTTTTCTACAAATATTTTCATGACAACTGCTCTGACAAGCCTTTTTCCCTGGTACCCTGGCTACATGAATTTAAGCATGCTACTAGATTGGCATCTATGTCCCACCCTTTTATTGTTAAAATAGTTAAGTGTAACCACCACTTCTACTCCAAAAGTTTCTTTCCTTGCATTCCCCGACATTGGAATTCCCTTCCTCGCACTTGCTTACTTGATAACTACAATCTTCAAAACTCTAAATGCAACGTCAATTGCCATCTTCTGTTTCCTTGATCCCTGTCCTTTTTTCCTTTCCACTTTTCCCCCTACAGTCAGTCATTTCTCTCGCTTTTATTCTCCCTTGCCTGCTAGTCGCACTCCTGCCTTGCTTGGAGTGAAATGCTTAAGAAAAAGATTGTGGCATCATTACCTGTGGAAGATCGGATATATGTAGATGAAGGTTAAATTATTACGCATACTTCATAACATTACGTCTGGACGTATTCAGTTTTTGTCCCGTTAAAAAGTTGTTTACAATTATCGGGTTATATAATCTTATTGTTTGTGACATTTTGATCTTTTTCAGCCAAAATTCACTCTTGCCATTTAGAAACTCAAATCATTTAAAGCGAAAAATCTTATCGCATGCTCAAATCTACGCATTTTGTGTTTGGATCTTTTAATCAGAGATATTTCGATGCGTAGCCTCATCTTGGGTGATGCTAATCTTCATGGGTGTCAAGTGGATCAGAATTTTCACATAACTTGTTTACATTATCACAATGCATTCAGGTCTCTTCGTGCTGTGTTCACAGTCAAGCTGCAGTAAAGATAAAACACCTGAAATATATTTTCGAATACATTTTTAGTAAAATTAAGTAAATCGATTTTTACGTAGGTGGTTCTTATTTTTTTTACTTACATTCGTATTGCTCTGTTTGGAAACATATTTCCCCCGTTTATTTATCAATTTTTTTCTATATTGTTTTTAATAATGTTTACCCTATACAAGACCCAAGAGCCATTCAAAGTAGAACGATAGTGAATTTGTTAGCTGCGTGAACATGAATTGTAAGAGTTTTAGTTAATAAGAAAAATTACATGATAGACCACAAAAATCTCCTAAGCCGTCCAAGCATAAACGTGAATACAATATGCTAACAGATAATAGAGAAAGCTAGAGAAAAAATAATACCAAAAAAACTTGTAATATGAGCTTTGATAAAAAAAATATTACTCAGTTATTAGGTTTATAAGTCCACCCCAAAATGTCCCAGAGGATAAAAGTGTTGGCTGAAGCAATCCAGTGACTTGACCTAAAGAGTTGTGAGTTCAATCCCTCGTCACAGCAGAGGCGAACAAAATTGGAGGGTTGAAGATACTAACATTGAGATATCCAGAAAAGGCATGACACGTGCACTTAATAAAGGGTTCACTTCTAAATGCCAACGTACATCAGCTGAAGAAGACCGAAACGTCTTGAATATGGCAACAAAGATGAAGACAACTGCCGAACAACAGCCGACCATTACATTTGCATTCGAATCTGCCGTTGGTTGATTTCTCAAAGTGTTAATTCCTGATTATATCGGCATAGGGAGACATTCATACCTTGCTACACTGTGGAGATGTGCCTGAAAACTATATCACCTATTAACCGAAACCTTGTGAGTAAAATCGGTTGAAAGAGACAGTTCAGAAGCCGTCGATGATTGTGTTAATAAAAAGTTTCCAGTCATCATGGCTGAGGGTTCGAGCGCACTGGCTCAACCTCTGTTTGCACCACATTAATTGTCGTCTTCCAGAAATTGTAACTAAGATCTGCTCCTATTTTTACAGTTTAAATACAGCTTCACTCAGTGACTATTGATGCAAAAAAAATCTGCCTATGCAGATACCTTCCAACAGGTTTGGCAAACCGCCCTAGCAGGTATGCATTTATTATAACCAGAATAATCTGAAATAAAACTGCAGTTAAAAGTGTCCTAGAGAAGTTTTTATTGATGGAATAAATTATTTGCCTGACTATTAATTTATTTAAATGCACAAATGTCATGAAAATAACCAATGAAAAAAATCGATAACTTTTGTAGCTGTTCGAGGCGTAAAAACTGTCAGCGAGAAGCGAGGTTAATGTGTAAACAAATCTTGGATGGCATATACGTTTGGTGGACAGTTGGCTGAACGGCCTCGAATAAAAAAAGGCACCATTGCGATCCGTTGTCTTAAAAATAGTATTCTGATCTACCGCAAAAGTGCAAACGAAAACAAAGTTCCTGCTTTAGAATTACAATGCTCAAAGAATAAAAAATCGTAGCAATCATATTTCTCTCAGGGATTTCTCTGGCAACAGTCAAGACTTGGGAGAATTTTAAGTTTACCGCTTCATATTTGGATTCTTTTTCTTCGATGTTTTCTTTTTTTTCGAAAAATTGACATGACATTGCCAGCTTTCAGAAAGATAGAGAGAAAGAGAGAGGCTGGGAGAAATCGAGAAAAATAAAACTGAAGTTGTAATTCTTCGATTCTTTATTTTTAGCGGCATATCTACACAACTATGGGTCATTTAATGCCGAAATCTAAATAGTTAGAACAAAATCGTATGCCTTCATCTACAGATAAAATGTATTGTTAGTCATTTTGCTATAAAATATCTTGTTGGTAATTCTACTATAAAATAGTATTGATTGTAATTTTATTAAGAATAGGTATTGTTATTAATTTTACTGTGAATAGCAAAATTTACAACAACAGGTATTGTTAGTAATCTTTTTATATAAAATGCTTTGCCGGTAGTTTTACTATAAAAATGTATTTTTATACTTTCATAGAATTTTGTGTTATGCTTGAGAGCTCACTATTTGCCCATAGCTAGGACCATAACAGGCACTACCACCCGGATCAGAGTGGACCTGGCAACATTAAGCAATTAAGAGGTGATTTCACAGTCCTCAGATCCATCAATATCCAGATCAGAGGCCTTGCTGCTGGATGTAGTTTATCGTCATACCCTGTGATTGGTATTTCTTCGGTAATTCTTTTCCATTTAGCATTTGATATTTCTTGAAAGCGTCTTTCCCAGACAACCTTTCAACTATCACAGTTTTTCATATACCGGGTGCCATATATATATATTCCCATTATTAGTTTTATCATAAAATAAATTAAAAGTTTTGGCAAATGAACGTTTACAAACTGATTACTATATTTATGGGCAATAGTTTGCATATATATATATATATATATATATATATATATATATATATATATATATATATATATATATATATATTGATAATATTAGTGGTCAATATATATATATATATATATATTATTGTCATCCACAGACAGACTGTTTCGCTGTATCACAGCTCTTCAGTGTGGCTAGACTGAAACCCGACTGAATTGGCGTCAGTAGGAAATTCTACCACTAAGCCGTCGGCGCACGGCAGGGATGAAGATTAATTTTAGCGTATTTATTTTTAGATTTAGATAAACACACAGTGACCGACAGGACTCAATTCGCTTTTGCTGAAGAATCATATATATATATATATATATATATATATATATATATATATATATATATATATATATATATATATAAATTCCCAAGAGGTTAGAATCCAGGACAGAGAAAGGACAAATAAAGTTATAATTTTTTAAAGTGCACACGAACTCTATGGACACCCTGTATATAATATAAAGGGCTCAAACACTAATATTCCATGGTTATAATTTATTACATTGGAATCGTAATCACGATCCAATTTATCAGACCTACAAATTCAATTTGAATTATAAGTTTATTTGTATTTGCGATAGAAATAATTTGTAAAAAGGATTAAAAAGAAGTAAATCTATATTTTTTAAGGTTTTATTGAAATTTTATTTAAGTTTCCACATGTCGTCCATCATTAGCAATACAACGGGTAATACGATTTTGCAGTTCACGGAAAACATTTGCCAACTTATTTCCAGTAATGCCTGAAATCACATTATTTATTTTAGCTGTACTTAAAACTAGGTACATTAAACTTTATAACATTTTTTACAGATTATTTCTATCGCAAATACAAATAAGTGCACACGAACTTTATGGACACCCTGTGTGTGTGTGTATATATATATATATATATATATATATATATATATATATATATATTTCCTATTACAGGTATATATATATATATATATATATATATATATATATATGTACCTATTACAGCAGCGACATACATACATCTTTATTTTTTAAACTTGAGGTTTTTGAGTTCTTTCCTCGCAGTAGTTTCAGAGAATTCTCTATAAGAAGAGCAGTCGTTGTCAGGTGTCACAAAAGTTCGATATATGATCGATATTGATTCGAACACCGTGGAGAATAAGAATAATGAACGTTTAAAAACCACTGATGATGTGTGCCAGAGCTGCTAAATATACTTCAAGGCATTCATATATATATATATATATATATATATATATATATATATATACAGAGAGAGAGAGAGAGAGATAGAGAGAGAGGGAGAGAGAGGGGGGTATATCAGTGGTTCCCAACCTATTTTGGGCCATGCCTCACTTTGGTATTTCTAAAATTCTTGTGCCCCACCTCCGTAATGCTCACTGAATATATATATATATATATATATATATATATATATATATATATATATATATATATATATATATATATATATATATATATTGTCTACAATGTGCTGTGTTTTTGAGGCAAGAGAACTTAGCGTATAAAGTATGTATTGCGTATTTAAAAATTAACAAATTAAAAGTTAACTTCTTTCAAGTGCTCATACACCTGATTGATTCATTTCTACGGCTTATCAACCGTTTTCAGTTTATTTAAAGCCAGAAAATATTTTTTATATTCTAAGAATTCTTTAGGGGGATAATAATTGTTTTAGTGATACCCGTTTTATTAATTATGCCAGAGGAGAAGATGTGTATTTATGCCTTTAACAAGGGTATTTGAGCATGCGTGAATATAACGAACCCAACCAGAATTGGAACTCTGCTCAATTTCAAGCTATCATCCATTTCAACGCTCGCACAATGAAGCTTACAGTACCTGCTCTTCCCAACCCATCTATGTACTGACCAGGCTCAACGTTGTTTAACTTCGGTGATCATACGGGAACGTGTATTTTAACGTGATAGCACACTTAAGTAAGCGATACGTGAAACATTGCTCCTTAATATGAATCATATCGCAAAGTCCATACTATTAATATCAGGGCTTGATGGACATTAAATCCACATAAATCTCCATTACACCTAATGTAATCAAATTGGACTTGTGGGCAGGAGCTCTGTCTTGAGTTAAGACAGAGCGACTTAAAAACATGGTTAGCATCAAGGGCAACATACCTTTCGCCAGCTTTTGCAGGTAAACTTTGCTGTTCAATTAGACTCCTTCAATGAATACTAAGCACGATTCAAACCATCAGAAGCCCAAATCATGAGCCCAGCAGATTTTTGTCGCTTGAAATATGACCTGCCACCTACGGGAATGCTTGCTGGTGAACAGGCGTAAATGATTTTGAT
The DNA here is from genome assembly GCA_964036315.1 of Acanthosepion esculentum. NCBI lineage: Eukaryota > Metazoa > Mollusca > Cephalopoda > Sepiida > Sepiidae > Acanthosepion > Acanthosepion esculentum. The sequence goes on from OZ038491.1 coordinate 15,610,442, forward strand.
AGTTGACTACAACTTCCACAGTGAAAAAATTGCGACCGAAACGAAGACTTTATCTGCGCAAGGCAGCATCTTCTCGAACATTTTATTTCCCCTGCCAATTTTTGCTTGGAGGCACTTCAGAGAAGCTGTAGCTGTAGGATCTGGATTTTACCCCTAATCCCTCTTTCACAATCGTCCTTAGTGACCTATCTAAAATATGAAGCGCTTTAACCATCATTTTCATGCCTCTTCTTGGATTCCTTTTCGCACTCTTTTTGATGAGAACCAAACGGTAAAAGAATCTGGTGACACAGTTTACTCCTCTTGAAACGCCCCTTTTTTGTATACAGAAAGAGTTCTGAGAGTTCTGCAATAAATTAAGCCGTTTTATCACCGGACAATTCTTCAGACAAACCTTTTTCAATGCGAGAAATTGATCGCGTTTTGTTTGAGCGTCCATAATTCATTAAACTGCAAAAATAAAACAAAATAATGTTAAGAATTCTTATTCGTAATTAGGTAAAAGTGTCGGCTGAAAAGTTCATAGTCGGACCAATATACTGTCATAGAATGTGTCCAAAGGAGGTTTATTTTTCAACATTGTCTCCCTTGTGGTCCACAGACTTATTTCATCGTTGCTGCAGTTCTTGGATTCCATTGACGAAGAAGCTTTCATTTTGTTGGTCAAACAGATCATCAAAAGCAGATATAACGTCATGATCACTTCAAAACTTTTCCAAGCCACGCATTTTTTGTTAAAGTTGGGGGAATAGATGATAGCCATATGGGGAGAAATCAGGGGAATAAGGAGAGTGATCAAGCAGTTCAAAGCAACAATTACGTATTTACAGACATTAAAACCAATGATTTATGTACTGGAGTATTATACTGATGAAATAAGACTCCTTTCGTCAGTTTTCCTGGGAGTTTGGTTTTGATAAACTTTTGTAACTCTCACAGAATGTTTGCATGGTACTTTCCATTGATGGTGTGGCCCTTTAGAAGATAGTCAATAAACACAATGCCTTCTACATTCCAAAAAAAACTGAAACCATCAACTTCCCTGCAGATGAAATGAACTTGGCTTTTGTGGGTGCAGGTGTGGGACGTGTTCCCACTGTATGGATTGTCTTTTTTCGGTGTCTCAATGTGATGAAACGAACACTAATTTTTGGTTAGGAAACGTGTAAGGAAAGCAACTGTATTTGTCTTAACCAATATCAAATTTACCCGTGGGGTGATCAGCTAGCCATGGTGTCCTTTTGATCAGGTATCAGAAGACGTGACACGGAACAAAAATCTTCGACATGCCCATCTTCGACATCCATCGCCATTTAGTGAACGCAGGCATTGTTTTTCTCGATGGTGGAAGTTGCAGGACGTCTATATCTTGGGTCATGTTCAGGACTCTTGCCATCAATTTTGCACTTTTAGATTATCATAGATGTCCTTGTGGGCTAATCCCTTTTTCTACCGGTCCTGTCTATTTTCAGGACAAGTCGCTATTTTTAAAGTTTTCTTTAAATATTAGAAGTATCAATGGCGTTATTAATAAGAAGTGCTGGGATTATTGGGATTAATGTACGCAAGATACATCGCTCTAGAATCTCTCCTTCATTATTTACATTATTCGGACTATTGTCCTCATCTTTGTCGCCTTATTTATTACAATGTTTCGGCCGCTGGTTGGCTTTATTTCGCTCACTGTTCAAGTTCCACGTGCCATCAGTTATCAGTTATATTCTGTTAATTTTCCCTCTGAAAGTTCTCCACAGCCGGGTATTGAACTCACACTCTTTGGTTCCTGTCACTGGATCTAACTAGCGCCTTTATCCACTGTGCCATGTGTCCTTGAGGACATCTGTTTATGAATTTCTGGGTATTATAAACCTAATGTCATCAGCAAACATTCTTTACCAGTGCTCATATTGCAATTTTTACTGTTATCATTGCATTAAACATGGCACGTGGAACTAGAACAGTCTATATATATATATATATATATATATATATATATATATATATATATATATATATATATATATATATTAAAGAAAAACAGACCACTTTAAGGCTCTGTATAATAATTTATTTCACCATAGCCCTTTTACTAGCGCGGGTAATATATATATATATATATATATATATATATATATATATATATATATATATATATATATATATATATTCATCTTAATTTATTGTTTAATTATCTAACCCTTCTAATGTTAAACATATTACTATAGCTATTTCTATATTTTGCCTTCTCCATAGCAATCCTATCTTATAAGCTTCCACTACTTTAAGAACTCCTTTTCTTTGTTTACTTTATTCTTTATGCTTTTATTTCTTAAAATAAAGTTCTGTTTCTTTTTAATATATTACTGTGTATGATTTGTATTCTTAATAATTCAACTTATCTTTATATTTTAAATGATTAAAATAATTATTTTTATTTTTTTCATTAATTTTTAATATATTTTTCTTAATATAAACTATCTAAAAACGATTTATTGTTAATTTTATTATATCTTATTTGTAAGCCTATTTTAGTCATTTTTAGTGGTAACAATTTGTTTTTATATGATTAATAATTTAAAATTTCGTTTTATAAAGCTCATTTTTTCGGCCTTCCTTTAGTTTCATTTCATTTTTTTATAACCCCAATTTGGAGTTTTCTGGCTTGAATTTGTGTAGTTTCTTTCCGTTTAAGTAACGTCGATGAAAGTTCCATTTTCTTATTATCCCTGACAAAAGAAGTTGAGTACCAGTTGAAATCTCGTAGATTTTGATGACCGAGTAACGTCGTTAAAGGACAAAACAAATGAAGTGCTGGACAAAAGGGAATAGAGTTTGTAGATAAACTCTTTGACTTTAGTATCAGTACAAAAAGATTAAATAATGAGCCATTGGAGAAGAATCTTTTGTATAGTCTTGAGATAATATATCGTCGAAAAACGATAACCCAAAGTTCGTTGATAAAGCACAAAAGAAATCACTTAAATTCCTTGAGTTGTGGACGGTAAAGTATAATCCATAACAAATATATTCAAAATGGCCGCATGTTGATTGGTAAGAGTTAGATCAAAATGTTGGCAGGAAATCAATCGTACAGGCCGGAAATGGCAAGGTGCACAGAAAACAGGTTGATGTCACAGAAGACGTTTGGTGCGCAGGGAAACTGACATGCGCAGAAATAGTCGAACGCTGTGTTTTTACCGACAAGTAAGAATTGGCGGGAAAAGAAATTGAACAAACCGGAAGTGGCGAAATACAAAAACAATGGCGATGAGCCAGAAAACACAACTGAACGTGGTGCATTCGGAATTAACAAAACAATGTTAGTAAATGGAGAAGCATTGCGATGGAATTGCTCAACAGTTAATCAGGAAATGAGTCGACCGCCAGCACAGAGCGAAAGAAAAGAAATCTTAGAAAGAGAATTCTTAGCTGAGAAAGTTGGAAAAGCATTTTTCCAAGAAAGAGATTTGAAACGTAAGAGAAAAAAAGCAAAAACAAAAAACTGGAAGGAGTGTCTTGTCACCATTAGGGCGGAAGTCAACTGCTACTTCCTTTGAGGCAGCTTCTAGAAGAGCCGATATTTATCCGACCTCCCCTCGAAGCAGAATGTGGTACAAGGCCGGTTTTTATGTGCGGCATCCGATCCCGTAGGTTCGGGCAAAGATTCCCCGTAGAATCCCGCAAAATCGGGGTCGGATTTGTATACCTCTCCAGACGAGGCTCTGCTCGTAGGTATAGCGTCGTCTGGGTTAATCACTGCCCGAAAGCAGAGAGTCCAACAGAGATTTCTTCCGGAAGAAGAGTCTGTGATTTACCTTGACTCCCCACTGTGCAAGTTTGTGACACAAGGTCGGGTTTTAACGTGAGGGGCCGAGTGGTAACACTGTCTAAATTGGTCAAAGCTTGTTAAAGTATGTCAAAGCTGATCTAAGCTAGTCAGGGTTTGTCTAAGCTGCTCAGAGCTTGTCTAAGCGTGTTAGAGCTTGTCTAAACTGGTTAGAGCTTGTCAGATCTTGTCTAAGCTGGTTAGAGTTTGTCTGAGCTGTTTAAAGCTTGTCTAAGTTGGTTAGAGCTTGTCTAATATGGTCAAAGCTCGTCAAAGTTTGTTTAGGCTGGTCAGAGATTATCTAAGCTAATCATAGCCAGTCATACCACCGCTACGTAACAGATGCCACAGAACGGTTTGCGGGAGGGGCGGGTGCGCTATGGAAGGAGAGAAGCCTCCGGAATAGAACAGGTACTACAACCGCTGCATCTACTCCAACGGGAAAATAATTAATAGCTTATATTATTTGTCCCAAGCCAATTTTTCGTTATCCATCTGATGAAGCCATATAGGTGAAATGCATTATGGGATATTATTTTCGAAATATACTTTCATGAACGTTTTTCCAAATGTCAATAACTTATAACTCTGTCGGGATTACATAACCAAATTTATTACATACGATGGACATAGACAACGCATGGATAACAATAATTGTTTTATCTTTCTACCTATTCTGAAGGATTTCCATCTCAAAACTCGGACACTTAAGGTGGAGAATATAAAATGTTAAACGATTTTTTAATAGTTACTCATTTCATTTCTCTTTTTTTAGTCTCGAGCAACGCCAGCTTGGGAAAAATGATATATGATTTTAAGAGAATTTTATGTTTAACGTTCTTTTTATACATACAAATATTTAAGTAAATGCTCTGTTTATAATAAACAGTATTAAATGACATTTACCGGCCTGAATGTCCGAGAAATCTTCATAGAAAATATTCGTCCTCCGACAGGATTCAAACCTATACCATATACGGAACCGTCATATAGCCTGACGGGACTTTTTACCGATTCGGCCACAGAGGATCGTTCGATAGGCAAGATCGAATTTACTGGTTTTAAACTTCAATCATCCATGAATATATCATGTACATTCATTTCTGATCATGGCGTATTAAATGTAAACAAATGACGTCACACATTATGAAATGGACAGAGTCCGACAATTATTTAAAGACATTTTTATGTTTAACATTCTTTATGTTTAACATAAAAATGTCTTAAAATAATTGTCTGACGTTGTCCATTTCATCATATAAGATTTGTTTTAAAAACACACAAATGCACACACAACACATATTTCGTTATCCATCATCTGATGAAGCAGTTATAGGCGAAATGCATTATCGGATATTATTTTCGAAAATTACTTTCATGAACGTTTTTCAAAATTTCAATAACTTATAACTCCGTCAGGATTAAATATATATATATATATATATATATATATATATATATATATATATATGTGTGTGTGTGTGTGTGTGTGTGTGTGTGTGTATGTGTGTGTGTGTATGTGTGTGTGTGTGTGTGTGTATGTGTGTGTGTGTGTGTATAAGTGGACATTGAGGTCAATACCAAGTGGCATCAATTTATTTCAAACTTGAACGCAATTTTCATGCTATGTGTGATGGCTCGACTATTTATATATACTGATCAATTGGATATTATGAATCGTAATGTCAGATATTTCCGCTTCTTTATATTATCCTAATGGTTATTGTGTAGTCAGCAACGGTTATATTTTAAATAAATGTAGATGTTATTGAGTAAAACAATTATTGTCTAGCAGGTTTTTATTTGTGGCGATTGTATAGTGTTGTTTAAGTATTTATTATGGATTAATTACTTAAAGTATTTTGTATTTACCCATTTGTTATTTGTTGTTGATTATTATTATTATTATTATTATTATTATTATTATTAAATTTACTTAGTGTATTCGTTTTTTCGTTAATATTGATTATTAGTTATTTACTATTTTTTATTATTAATTTATTTATTTTATTTAATTTTCTATTTTTCTTCTTTTTGTGTGTAATCTCATTGGTTCATTAAGTTTCAAATATTGGCTTTGGTTAAAATATGTTACATTCTCCTCATTGTATATAGTGAACGTTATTGTTATTTTGGCGAGGAGGGTAATGTTTTACAATTTATTCGATTTTAGTTTTCGTAGTAACATAGTACAGATTTGTTTTAGTGTCTGCGATAAGTTCTAATCGTATATAGCGATTTGTGTTGGTCTCGGAAGGTTATTATAGCTATTTCTTTCTATTTTCTTCTCCAGGCGGAGTTTACACTTTTTGGGGGGGGAGGGCGGGCTACCTAATTGTTGCCGTCTACCAGATAACCGTCATAATACAATAAACAGAAAGTACTTGACTTTGCGACCTGAAATACACAATTGACAAGCATATATAAATAGTCGTGTGAACAAACAACACACATGGCCTAAAGATTGCATTCAAGCACTGAATAGACTGTTGCCACTCGGTGTTGGCCTCAATGTCCCTTTTCATATTTACACACACTCGATATTGAACATTTTCAAAACTAAATATACCATAACTTAAAACTGCATTTTTATCATATACAGTGTAACCCGGATATAAGAGACCCGGATATAAGAGACATGTTATCTGGTCCCAAATTAGAGCCTGTGTTAATATATATATATAATAGGCCAAACCCGGATATAAGAGAAACCCGGATATAAGATACTTCTTCTCCGGTCCCGACAACTCTCTTATATCCAGGTTACACTGTATATATATATATATATATATATATATATATATATATATATATATATATATATATATATTACAGGTAATCAATCCGTTGGTATATAAACTGGGTGAATCCTAGTAATAATAATTATTAAAACTGATCCACAGAGAGCTCAATGTTTTTTTATTTTAACAGAGTATATGTATATTTACAGCAAAAAAAAAACAAAAACAAAACAAAAACTACATCAACATCGGCATTAATTTTTTTTGTTTTTTTTTTGCTGTAAAAAATACATATGCTCTGTTAAAATAAAAACATTGAGCTCTCTGCGGATCAGTTTTAATAATTAGTATTACTAATGATGTTGAAGTTTTCTATCTGTAAAACATATATATATATATATATGTGTGTGTGTGTGTGTGTGTGTGTGTGTGTGTGTGTGTGTACGGGGATGCTTCGAAAGTTATAGCTGACATTTACAGATACTACAAAATACACTAAATACAATAACACCATTGTATAAAACAACGGTTTGAACCTGATCAACATCGTTACATATACACCTATATATTCCTGTCTGATTCTTACAACTATTTTTATATTTTATAAACTGAAATATCTACGTTAATATGTTTTGTTCAAAAAATGTTTTCTGCTGGAATATGCTGCGCCAATATTGTCAGTGATTTTTGTTTTTTGGTTTGTTTTTTGTTTTTGTTTTTTGAGCAAGTTATATCTATTTAGTAGGATGAGTTCTCTCACTGACATATTTTATTTCAAAGTAATGTCGCACTTATCGCCTAGGAGAAAATACTTTCTTGCCTCAGGACACGTCATTTATGTGAATTGAGTGCATGGTTTCCTGTAACGAAAACAATGCCTTCAAGACTTATTTCCCTTCATATTTTTTAAGATGTCTTTTTCCTTCTTGCTTTCGTTGGAACTTGCCTCTGAAAAAATATGAAAACAATTTAAAATAATTAAAACAAACAAAAAAAACGGAAAATGTTTCCATTTATACCCAGAAGACTTTTTTCACAAATGTAATCGCAACAGTTAAAGATATTTCTGCGAATATCAGTCATTCTAGATGGCGATTCTGATATTCCAAAGTCAACATTTTCAAGTGAAAATATGGAGCATATATTAAGCAATTTTAATATGTTGCCTATGTCATGTGTGGACATTGACAGTCCCTTTAACACTAAGGCAAAGCTCGACAATATATATATATATATATATATATATATATATATATATATATATATATATAAACAGCAAGGATAAATTGGTTAATAAGTAATATACAAGAATTAGGACGGAACCACGGCAACTGAATTAAATGAGTTAAGTAGGTTCATCCAACAGTATTTTCTATTCATAACATTTGAAGCCGGATTCAATGAATTACTTAATTATAATTATCAAATCCTCCTTACAATTTCTATCATATGTATATCATTGCTTGATCCGGCTTCTAATGCTTCAGTTTGAGCGGCTTGGTGATAGCAGTCGTGGCTCGGAGAAGCACAGTCCTATGGTTACAGAGAACTTCAGTTGAGTTCCACCACGGAATATGTGAGCGAGCGGCGCTATATTGAGTCTGATTTGCTATCTCTTCGTCACCGAGGCCCGTTGGAACAGATGGTATGGTGTTTGCTTAACAACCTAACTGTCAGGGTTTCAATTCTTGGTAGTGGATGCGCACTGCTGATGAGTCCCAAATATAGGACGAAACGGCCGTCCAGTGCTTTCTGCCTTCTGTTGAGGTTTCTTTCAGACTCAATGCATTACTTATATATATATATACTATTTACATTCAAACTATATATATATTATTTGCGCTGATTGCATTTTCTATGGCTCTACGAACGTTACTTTCGTCACCCTCGCTCTTTTATCTTTCGGTTCTGAACCCTCACAACCATCTAACTCTCCTTGTTTTTAATCATTAACATGAGCCTTTTTTTACCTCGATTCCATTTTATGAATGATACCGTTCTTGTTTCTAGCACTACTCTTTAATAGTTTTCCCAACTCAGGTCTAATTTTCCTTCCCTCAGTTGAATTTTGTAAAATACAGGATCTCCAACTCCAAACTCTACGTCATTTCTTTCTTTATTCGCCCTTTCATTTATCTCCTTTGTGCCTGTTTAATCCTCTTCCTGACTTGTGTAACTATCTTATGTTGCTGTTATATTATTAGCTTTTCGTATTCTTCTCCCAGGTATTTTCTGCAATGTTTTAGCTTTCTTATGTATTGGCAAGAGCACATCTCGTCCAAACAACACATAATATGATGAGAACTTAGAATTTTCATTTATAGAGTACCTCACAGCCGCCAAGGCCTGCGTCAAATACAAATCCCATTTCTCAGTGTCATTCTTCGCTAATTTGAGTTTCCTTTTAGTTTTGAAGTTTCCAGAAGTCTTCGTATGATTACCTTGGAACTTGCCTCTGAAGAAATAATTAAAACAAACAAAAAAAACAGAAAATGTTTCCATTTATACCCAGTAGAATTTTGCACAAATGTAATCGCAACTGTTAAAGATATTTCTGCGAATATCAGTCATTGTAGATGTATGTATATATATTGTTAAATATAAGAGACAACTAGGATCCACCCGGATTATATACCAACGGATAACTATCTTATGTTGCTGTTATATTATTAGCTTTTGGTATTTTTTTCACGGGTATTTTTTGCAATGTTTTCGCAGGTTATGTATTAGCAAGACCTCATGTCGTCCACACAGCACATAATAGGACGAGAACGTAGTATTTTCCTTTATAGACCACCTCAAGACCTGCGTCAATATAAATCCCATTTCTCAGTATCAGTTTCCTTTCAGTCTTGAAGATAGATTTCCAGAAGATGTATTCGTATGATTACCTATTCAAGATCGTACGATCAAAACTATGAGGAAACATAATGTAACACCACCAACACTCTCTCCGTATTCCATTGGTCAGAAGTAAGTGTTACTCGAACACTTTCTTCCTGCGAACAACTGCTTTGTGGAATACGACTCCGAAGAGGATGTTTCCCCGATGTCTGCAATATTAACCAGTTTAAGTCTACACTTCCTACTATATTCTTTAGCTTTTGAAGACATCCACAATTTACATTTACAATGCGCCTTTGAATTTCTAAATGTCACATACACTTCATCAACTAAATGAATACACTATTTAATTCATAAAATTGTAGAGCAACTTTGATATACACTTCATCAACTGAAAGAAAATATTTTTCTTCATAAAACTTTTTAGTAACAATGGCATACATTTCATCAACTAAAAGAATACATTTTTCCTTCATAATATTGTAGAGCAAATTTGAAATATACTTCCTCAACTAAAAGAATTGACTTTTCTCTTCATAATATTATAAAGCAAATTTTAAATAAAATTCATGAACTAAAAGAATACACTTTTTCCTTCATAATATTTTTATCAAATTTTATATACACTTCAGAATATATTCAAGCAACTTTGATATACATGTCATCAACTAAAACAATCCCCTTTTTCCTTCATCAAGTACAAGAATTCATTATTCCTTCCTAATATTGTAGAGCAACTTTTACATACACTTCATCAACTTAAAGAATGCACCTTTCCTTCATAATTATTTAGAGTTACCTTGACATACACTTCATAAACTAAAACAATAATGCTTTTCATTCATAATATTTTAGATCAACATTGGTATATAGCTCATCACTTAACAGGATACATATTTTCACAAGTAATATGGTAAAGCATCTTTGGTATACAATTCATTAACTAAAAGAATTCACTTTTTCCTTCATAATATTTTACATCTCCTTTGGCATACACTTCATTAACTAAAAGAATACTCAATTTATTTAATAATATTTTAGAGCAAATTTGATTTACACGTCACTAACTGAAAGGAAACATTTTATCTTCAAATCTTTAGAACAACATTGACATACACTTAAGTAAAACAATACATTTTCCTTCATAATATTTTAGAGCAACTTTGAAATACACTTATCAAAGAAATACACTATTATTTCATAATATTGTAGAGCAGCTTTGACATATACTTCATCAACTAAAAGAATACATTTTTCCTTCATAATATTGCAGGTCAAATTTGACATACACCTCATCACTTAAAAGAATAACCTTTGCTTCAAAACTATTTACAGCAATTTTGATATACACTCATTCAACTAAAATAATGGACGTTTTCCTTCATAATAATGCAGAGCAACTTTGACATGCACTTCATTAATTAAAAGAATACACTATTTAATTCGTAATACTGTAAGGCAATTTTGATATACACTTCACCAACTTAAAGGAAACATTTTTTCTTCAAACATAATAGAGCAACTTTGACATACTCTTCATCAACTAAAAGAATACATTTTCCTTTATAATATTTTAGAGAAAATTTGATATACATTTCCTCAACTGAAGGAATAGACCTTTGTCTTCATAATATTTTAGAGCAACTTAGAAAAATATTTCATCAGTTAAAAGGATTCATTTTTATAATATTGTATAATATTGTAGCGAAATTTTGGCATACATTTCATCAACCAAAATAATACACGTTTTCCTTCATAATATTTTAGGAAAACTTTGACAGATACCACATAAACTAAAAGAATAGATTTTTCTTCATATCAATGTAGAACTACTTTGATATACACTTCATCTACTGTAATTATCCAGTTTTTCCTTCAAGTTTAGAACAACTTACCTTCATCAACTAAAAGAATACGCATTTTCTGATTTTCAGAAATTTTACTAAAATATCACCAACAAAATGAGAAAATCATTTAAGTTTGAGAATTTTGTTGTTAAAGGTGATAATGTTCTCACATTGGGTAACTTAAAATCACCCTGAATTATGTTATATAATGACTGATATGAAACAAAATATTGAAATGCCATGATAAGAATATCAGATTCATAATGTTTCATCGAAATCTTTTTTGCTGACATAACCTTTATATGTTCTTTTCATTCTTTTTTCTCACCAATCTTTAATTTACTAAGATGACGAATTGTTTCATTGATTTGTGACCAATTCTGAAACATTAATTATAGACTTTCCGAAGAGAAGACATTGTTATATATACATATATATATATATATATATATATATATATATATATATATATACATATATATATATATATATATACATATATATATATATATACATATATATATATATACATGTACATATACATATATATATACATATATATATACATATATATATATATATACATGTACATATACATATATATATATACATATATACATGTACATATACATATATATATACATATATATATACATATATATATATACATATATATATACATATATATATATATACATATATATATACATATATATATATACACATATATATACATATATATATATATATCATCATTATAAGATTAAAATCACAAGTTTTCAAAAAATTTTATTAAAATGATTTCTATAAATCCATTGAAAAAGAAATCAACACATTGGTTGAACAAGTAACATTGTTTGATTTATATCATGTAACTGATGAAGCCAAATCCCGCTTATTAATATTCTGATATTATTTTTTTCAAAAATTAGGTTTATGTCTTTCTAGAAACTGCAATTAAGCAGAAGTTTTATTTGTTATTCTTGATTTTGGTCGAGGACTCGTTAATACACTTGATGGCAAATGAACAAATACTGATGGTGAATTGCTGGGTCGTACTTGCCACAAACAACAGTATTTGCTTTGCCCGGGATGTTGTCTTGAGATATTGCCTTTAATCATCGTTCTCTTCTCATTCTGATATTGGGGAAGACGAAATACCCGAACCTTATTTTGTTCATCATAGTTTTATAATCAATGACCTCATTTTACAATATTTTTAAAAAAAATGTACTATAAAAAATTTAAACTGATTAATTTTGTTTTAGATTTTCGACAAAACAATGATACTGAAATACGACATACATTTTTTGTAAATCCCCGTAAATATCATTTTTCAATTTTAAGTCAGTATATTTGTTATTGTGCAGAATAATATCATAGAAAGAATATTAAATTAAATTTTTACTCTAATATTTTCAAATGGAAGAATTTCTGTATAGTACTTTGGGAAAATTAGCACTGCAAAAGTTACATTCATTTTTTGTTTTCTTAAAAGACAGTATCGACATATTTCAGGTGTTATGAAGAAAAAACAAATTATTCTTTAAAAATGAATTTTATAATCAAGGTATCCGTTATTATGAAGAATATTAGCATAAAGAAAAAGTAATTTAACTTTCTGTAATAAAATTATTAATAATATTTTTGGTATGTTTAGCCGTTACTTTGAAATGATTACAAAAAAGGACGATTTTGACAAAATGTCTTCTCTTATATATTTATAGTACATTATTAAGAATACTTGTAAAATATTAATAAATTTATTGATATTATTTACTTGATAAATTCTTTAATAAGTGGAATTTAGAAGTGAAAACCGTTATATTTTTAATGTCTTCTATTTATTTACGATGGACAGAAAATATTCAACATACTCTTAAAACAAAATACATGTCCGTTCTGTTAAACAAGATCATAAATTATTCATCATAATAATTTTATATTTAATATGTTTATCGTTGAAGAAAAACAGCATAGATTAAAATATTAATTTTAAGAATAAACTTTATGAACTCTTGTTAATTTCTTATCGAAAAGTTTTGTTTAACAAAAATAAAATATGCAAGTTCAAATAAAATAATCATTAAACTTACTTCAGTATCTTAAATAATAAAATTTAAGTTAAAAAAGGTAAAAAAATTTTTTTTTTAATTATTAGAAAAAAATGATGTCCAGTTTCAGGAATAAACTTTCAAGTGTTTACTGACCGCCCCCAGTCGCTCACAGGTCTAAGCACAGTGTAGTGGCCATGGTTATAAATCATCTTTTTTCCGAAGTAGTGTAAGGGATCCGCCAATATTTCTCCATGAAGTCTTGAGTTTTGTATATTTGATTTGTCATCTCTGCTATAATTCTCTCAGAGAACAAGATTTAATAAAAACTGATTAATAAAAAGAAATCACGCGAAATTATTTGGCTTATCTCTTAGGAATGTACGAAACATGTTTCGCCTAAAATGACAGGATTTATTTGAAGGAAATTAGAACATTTTGTAACTGGGTGTGCAATAATGTGTGCAAGCCATTTTCATGTCCTTTCTACGCGTGTTTTCTTCGCTACATTTATTCATGAAACACAAAAATTTGGAACAAAAATATCTAAGGTTTCTTTCGTTCTCAAATATCCTAATATTATTTTTTTATTTCATGACCTTAACATTGAGCCGAATGCAAGAACTATTATCAGATTACGTCTTTCAATGTGTCGAAAAAAAACAAATTCATCTGAATTTGGATCCAAGGATAATAAATTCCTCCAAAGCTGATGCAAATCAAATGAAATTCTCTTTTCACTTTATTCGTCAAGCAATGTAAAATGTCCTCAAACTCAAACCGAATGAAATCTGTGTGATAAAACGCTGGAGGTTATAAGGATTTGAGTGGGGAAAAATCCATTCAACAGTTCTCCGTTCGCATCAGCAGAGCTGGTAAATGTAACTAAATCCAAAATGTATGAAGAAAACTATAAGACTCATTAGTACATGTGAAATAAAGTACATATATTACATTGGAACAAAAGGTGCATAATCTTTTTCAACATGTGGCACTTGAAAATGTGATTTTCTTTAACACCTAACTAAAATTCATGACCTACCCGGAGCCTGAGGGCTGATCTCTCGTATCCTTTCGAGTATATCACGTTGGACACCGGTTCTCCTACGATCTCCGAAGTTAAGCAACGTCGATTCTGATCAGAATCTAGATAAGTAGCTGCTTGGGAAGGTGCTGTAAGCTTGAATATGCGGGCGATATAATGGATAACTGCTAGGATTTTGAAATCAGAGAGACATATTCTATTTCGAGTCGGTTTCGTTATATTCATTTACCTGCAAATACCCTTGAGAAAGGTATTAATCCGCCTCTTCTACCCCCCAACTATGGGTTAATTAATAGGACATGTAAAACTAAATTATTTCTATCTAAAAAAATCTTACAATGTAAAAATATTACCTGGCGTAAAAAGCAAATCATTTAATCCATAAAAAATATCTGCCTATATTTCTGAGATGAGGTATTATGTACATTATTTAAATTATTCGGACTATTGTTCTCATCTTTGTCGCCATATTTATTACAACGTTTCGGCCGTTGTACGCTACGGCCTTCTTCAGATGTTTGGAATGTCCAATTGAACCTTTTATTTCGCTCACTGGGGTTGACTGTTCTAGTTCCACGTGCCATGTTTAATGGATGTCAGTTATCAGTTATCTCATGTTAATTTCCCTCTGAAAGTTCTCCACTGCCGGGTAGTGAACTCACACTCTTTGGGTCCTATCACTGGATCTAACTAACGCCAAGGACACATGGCAGAGTCGAAAAAGGCGTTAGTTAGATCCAGTGACTGGACCCAAAGAGTGTGAGTTCAATACCCGACTAAGGCAGTAGAGAACTTTCAGAGGGAAATTAACATGAGATAACTGATAACTGACATCCATTAAATATGGCACGTGGTATTAGAACAGTCTACCCCAGTGAGCAAAATAAAGGGTTCAGTTCGACATTCCAACGACCTGAAGAAGGCCGGAGCGTACAACGGCCGAAACCTTGTAATAAATATGGCGACAAAGATGAGGACAATAGTACGAATAATGTAAATACCGTAAAAAAAAGATTTCAATTAATTCTGAGTACTAACAACTGAATGAGATGGGGAAAACTGTCGGATAATATTCGCTACCTCAAAACCCAAACAAATAACGTTCCATCATCACAGAGCAGACCCTGAATTTTCATCTAACTCCATGAACGTGTGTTGTCTCGGGGAGCTCCCCACACTTGTCTTGAACGCCTTATCTTATATATAAAAACTGTGTATACGTGTGTGCGTTTGTTAGTGTGTGTCCAAGCAACTCCTCCGCATCCACTGGTTCGATTTCAATGACTCATAGCTCATTCAAAAGACCAATAAAAGTTAGGTACAGGAAACGATTCTCGTTGAGCTCAGATTCAGGGCTGCAATATTATGCGAGGTTAAAATATATATTGATATATTATACTAGCCATTATCGTTGCTTTCATGATTCAACGGTAGTAATTCTTATTTTCATTTTGTATCCAAAATTACAGTGCACGTTTTATTATAAACTACCTTAAATACCGTCCGATAGGTCCGCTTTTAAGCTAGTTTATAATAAAACGTGGAGGACTCTTGGTTTGGCCATCATCACAATGGCTAGGGAGGAGTAGATGTGATAGGCATCAGTAAACTACAAAAGAACTCAAAATTGATCGTTGCAATTAAGTAGTGAATTAATGTTTAAGTTTACCTTTTAAAAGTTCAACGATAATTCTTCTGCTACCACTTAATATAAACACCATTTGATGTACGTGGATCCTTATTTTCCGTACAATTATTATTTCATCGGTGACAGAACAGGGGACAATTTATAAGATAAAATTGATATAGTGTAAAAATAGAAATTAGAATTAGTTATACATCAACATTTGAAGAATTAGAGAAACATAATAGCTAATTAAGTAAAACCTATATTATGGAATCTATATGGAATAAATGCGTAATTGGAGCACAATTATCCAAGGAATTCTGGGGTTAAAAAAGCCCCAAGTCTTCTCTATAGTAATTTATACGGTGTTTACTCATTCCCCCACGAGAATGAGATGGGACACAAGGTCTTTTTTAAAGTGAGGACCCGAGCGCGTGCACCCGGGCAGAAACATAAATTTCCCACAGCCCGCAACCGTCGGTTGCGCTGGCCTCGGTGCGAGCACCGATCCCTCCCTCTTGTGCAATGGAAGGGCGCGGCCTCGGGCAGCTGTTCCCCAGTGCTGGTCACCTCTCAGTATTATTTTCCTCAATTGCCCCTCTGCCCTTTGACAGAGAAGCCCCTGAGCGCACTCTGTCCAAGGACAGAGACGCAACTGAGAGATGATAAATAATGTATAAATTACCTAATAGTAATTTATGCGCTAAACGCTCACTATCTGTGAATATATATTATCTTCTTCTAGGTAATGTCACTCTTCAGGTTTAACTAATTTGCATATTGAGTTTTAAAAAGTATATTTCATTAATTAACTGTCCTTCATTATTATTCTTTTATTTGCATTTTACTTGGCCTTCAACAAGTTGGCATCTATTTGTAAAACTTGCCTTAACTATAACAAGTCAATTTATGAATGAAATGTTCATTTAAACTTTTTTGTTTCAAATATTTCAAGTAGTGAATCTATCTTACTTTGCGAAGCGATCGCGAGCGGGCGAATTTAGCTAGTTAGAAATAAAGCTTACTCCAGCCCTCAACGGTCGATTTCCCGTATCGTTTCAGTAAATACCCAACTCCTCCTGCTATACACTAACTTAACTGCCCGAAAATAGAATACTGCTGACATATATGGACTGGAGCTGCTCAATCTTCACTTTCCCGATTTGACAGAGTCTAAAAACTTTTACGCAAATTTAAGGGTGAGAAAATATTTCCCACGTTGCAATCCCCTTTCCCGCTATCGGAAACGTCCAGACGAGAAACAACCCCCATATCTAATATCCGATACACCGAGTACAATGAACAGAAACAACATTATTCTCTTCGTATTCCGTTAGTAGGAAGTAATTTCCACGCGAATAGCTTCTTCCTACGAACTTCTAGTTTGTGAAACCGGCTCTCAAGATGATCTTACCCGACCACTACAATCGGAAACGCTTCAAATGTAGGGCTAAACATTATCTTTCTTATATATCAACATAAACTGGTTCTGTTAGTTTCTAATCTTACCGTTTACACAATCGCTAAAGCTTCACCTCGAACGGTTCTTGGGCCTTGTTTTGGGCAAACTCTAGAAACAAAATTTACACATGTTTCGAATAAAGACAATGTATATTTCTAATCGATTTATGTGTGGATAATGAAAATTAAAAGGTTTTTACTTTAAAAGTGAAAAATGAAGCGAAGTATGATATATGTTCGACATATTATCGGAAAGAAGAAAATCTGTACAAACAGAAAAATATATACGTGCCATTTATGGACATAATGCCGTAGCTGAAAACATTGTTCGTAAGTGGTTCGTTAAGTTCAGAAGTAGACACTTTGATCTGGACGACAAAGAAGGTCCTGCAGGTCTATATTGGTTAATGAGCCCATCGAATTGAAAGGTTAAATAAAATCTAGGTCACACGACACTGGCATAACATAGATATTCAACATATCACATATGAACTTAATATGTCATTCGAATGTTTGAATCGCCATAAAAATTGTTTGCCTCACAATTTTAAGGAAAACGATTTAATGGACCAAATTAAACATGAAATGTCATATCATATCTGATTCTCTGTTGAAACGAAACAAAAGTGATCCATTATATTTTTTTAGGGAACGATTACAGACAATGAAAAGTTGATTGTTTGCAACAATGTGGCATGTAAATTGTCCTGGAGAAAAGAGAATCTGTCATCATTAAACAATCCATACCATGGTCTGCATCCAAAGAATACGATCTTCTGTATCTGCTGTCATTGGAAAGGCACTGATTATTAAGGGCGCCTTGCCCGAAATCAAATATTGAATTCAAATAATACGACAAGTAATCGAATAAAAATGCCAGGAATTGGGAAATCTGTCGTTTTCCATCAAGACAATGTCAGACTTCACATTTCTTTGCAGACTCAGTAGCAATTCGTACAGCTTGGTTAGAATTCATTAATACTCACGCCGTACCTTCAAGTTGATCCTTCTGATTATTGCTGATTTCCATCCCTACAAATGCTTTTAACGCAAAGAACTTCAGTTTTAGAAGTCTGTAAAAAGCCACATAGAGTAATCTATTCTCCAGAAAGATACCAAATTCTATGAGAATGAAGTCATGAAGCTCGTTCAAAGATGGCGAAGGTTAGTAAAACAAAATGTCATCTATATGTTTGAATAAATATATGTACAGATATCTCATTATTGTCTTTGATTCTTCCATAAGAACGCTACGAACGTTAGTTCCAACCCAATATATATGGACACATATAAGAAAGAATCTTAGTTAGAGGTATTCAAAATTAAATTTTCAAAATTAATTAAATTATTTTTTGTCTGAATCTTTTTAGTTGAGTAGTCATAATTTGCACAGATTATATACGGACTGCAGCTGCTGCTGCTTCTGCTGCTGCCAGTATAGCCTCTCTATCTAGTGCCTTCTCGTGGCGACATATGGCAACCGAGCACCTTGCGGACTCGGGCTAAACTACAGGGGACGGGGGAGTAGTTTGGCCCCCTTAACATGCGGCATGCAGGCCCACCGGTGTGTGGACACGCCCTAGTGCCCATGAATCAAACCCCAGCTATGGGTTAGCTCCACTGCCTTGTGGAAATCTTCGGGAGAAGAAAAGGCTAAGGAGTAAACCCTACACAAATCCGGAGTGGAGCCCCTAAGGCGAATGGACGGTACTCTGTGCTACCTTCCGGCAACATCTGCAGCCGCGCTGGTACCAAACTGTATTAGTTCATCCTTTCCTTTGGACTCTACTAGTAGGGCCGACGTCCGGGAAGCCATAGTTCTCCATACATTCCGCCCAGGCTCGTAGCGAACTGGAGAGGACACTCCAGAGCGCTACTCCATCGTCTCCCGATACGGACGGATGCCGAACGATATTCGGACTATTGTTCTCATATTTGTTGTGTTTTATCACAACGTTCTGGTCGTTATGCTACCCGGTCTTCCTAAGGTGTATATCGAACAGAGCAATCTAAAGTGAATTCCGAACTGAATAATTTATTTAATATCCGGTGGTAGACTATTATCGTTCCACTGCGTATATCTAAGGATATTTTCTAGTTACCATATACACCTGAGGAAGGCAGGTGCACAAAGGCCGAAACGTTAAGATAAAATCAAACAAAGATGAGGACAATTGTCCTAATATAAACAGTATAAATAGGTTTCTATGTTGCCAACTAAGTCATCAAGAATTGAAGAAGTAAAGGAAATGATGACTATTTCGGTGATTTTATTTAGCGGCATATCAACCACTATAGGTTATTTAATGCCGAAATCTAAATAATTTGAAGACAATTTTATCGATTGAACTAAATATATTTTGAACGCAATTGTATTCATTCAACTACAGATAAAATGTATTTCTGGTTAGGTATTTTCAGTCCTTTTTATATAAAAATGTATTTCTGGTATTTTTACTATTAAAATGTACTTTTATACTTTAATAGTGTTTTTGATTTGCTGGGATTACTATTTAACCATAGCTGGGACACAAGTGCAACCACCCGGGTCATGGTGAACCTGGGAACAACAGCGATTAAGAGGGCGTTCTAGGCTCCTTAAAACCTCCTGATCGGAGACTTTTCTGCTGGATGTAGTTTATCGCCATACCCAGGACGGGTGACAAAAGAAAGAAAAGCCCCTTTCACTGTCAAAGTGATTCATCCCTGGATCATTTTTAAATGTTACGAAAGATGAAGCTTTTGATTACTTATTTGTTTTAATTGCTAAAATATGAACGTGCGAATGTACACTTGAAGAAAAAATATCGATAAAAATTTAAAAAGATATGGATAATAGTGAAGCACATGTTATTTTCATTGTTTTATATATGGACTTCAGACACAACGAATACTAGAAAATCAGTTATTAAAATAGCTGAGGGTTACGTATATAAATAATTATTGAAAGAATCATAAAACTTTATGAACCTTACATAAAATTTATTAGGCACAAAGCTATCCGTCCTGGGTATGACGACAAACTACATCTGGTAGCAAGGTCTCTGATCTGGAGGATTCAGGAGCGGGCAATCACTTCTTAATTGCTGTTCCCAAGTCCACTCTGACTCGGGGTGGTAGCAACCTGTTCAGGTACCTGCTATGGGCAAATTGTTAACTCCCAAACAGGACTGGGGTCAAAATAAAATCAAAGGATAAAAATCGATATTTATTGAAAAATTACGAGCAATAAAATTTCATAGTAAAAACAAAAATACCAGAAGTACATTTTTGCAAATAAAATTACTAATGCTCGCAAAAAAATACATTTTGGAATGAAATGACCCATACGGTGTTGATATGCCTAAACAAGCAAACAAAACAATCCAATAAGTCCAGAACACATATTCAGCATTTTTAATCACATTATATAAATATATCAAATTATCAGATATATCAAACATATCAAATTATATGAATATATAAATTTATATATCAAATTATATAAATATATCAAATTACCAGATATATCAAATATATCAAATTATATAAATATATAAATTTATATATCAAATTATATAAATATATCAAATTATCAGATATATCAAATATATCAAATTATATAAATATATAAATTTATATATCAAATTATATAAATATATCAAATTATCAGATATATCAAATATATCAAATTATATAAATATATAAATTTATATATCAAATTATATAAATATATCAAATTACCAGATATATCAAATATATCAAATTATATAAATATATAAATTTATATATCAAATTATATAAATATATCAAATTATCAGATATATCAAATATATCAAATTATATAAATATATAAATTTATATATCAAATTATATAAATATATCAAATTATCAGATATATCAAATATATCAAATTATATAAATATATAAATTTACATATCAAATTATATAAATATATCAAATTATCAGATATATCAAATATATCAAATTATATAAATATATAAATTTATATATCAAATTATATAAATATATCAAATTATCAGATATATCAAATATATCAAATTATATAAATATATAAATTTACATATCAAATTATATAAATATATCAAATTATCAGATATATGAAATATATCAAATTATATAAATATATAAATTTACATATCAAATTATATAAATATATCAAATTATCAGATATATCAAATATATCAAATTATATAAATACATAAATTTATATATCAAATTATATAACTATATCAAATTATCAGATATATCAAATATATCAAATTATATAAATACATAAATTTATATATCAAATTATATAAATATATCAAATTATCAGATATATCAAATATATCAAATTATATAAATATATAAATTTATATATCAAATTATATAAATATATCAAATTATCAGATATATCAAATATATCAAATTATATAAATATATAAATTTATATATCAAATTATATAAATATATCAAATTACCAGATATATCAAATATATCAAATTATATAAATATATAAATTTATATATCAAATTATATAAATATATCAAATTATCAGATATATCAAATATATCAAATTATATAAATATATAAATTTATATATCAAATTATATAAATATATCAAATTATCAGATATATCAAATATATCAAATTATATAAATATATAAATTTACATATCAAATTATATAAATATATCAAATTATCAGATATATCAAATATATCAAATTATATAAATATATAAATTTATATATCAAATTATATAAATATATCAAATTATCAGATATATCAAATATATCAAATTATATAAATATATAAATTTACATATCAAATTATATAAATATATCAAATTATCAGATATATCAAATATATCAAATTATATAAATATATAAATTTATATATCAAATTATATAAATATATCAAATTATCAGATATATCAAATATATCAAATTATATAAATATATAAATTTATATATCAAATTATATAAATATATCAAATTATCAGATATATCAAATATATCAAATTATATAAATATATAAATTTATATATCAAATTATATAAATATATCAAATTATCAGATATATCAAATATATCAAATTATATAAAGATATAAATTTATATATCAAATTATATAAATATATCAAATTATCAGATATATCAAATATATCAAATTATATAAATATGTAAATTTATATATCAAATTATATAAATATATCAAATTACCAGATATATCAAATATATCAAATTATATAAATATATAAATTTATATATCAAATTATATAAATATATCAAATTATCAGATATATCAAATATATCAAATTATATAAATATATAAATTTATATATCAAATTATATAAATATATCAAATTATCAGATATATCAAATATATCAAATTATATAAATATATAAATTTATATATCAAATTATATAAATATATCAAATTACCAGATATATCAAATATATCAAATTATATAAATATATAAATTTATATATCAAATTATATAAATATATCAAATTATCAGACATATCAAATATATCAAATTATATAAATATATAAATTTATATATCAAATTATATAAATATATCAAATTATCAGATATATCAAATATATCAAATTATATAAATATATAAATTTATATATCAAATTATATAAATATATCAAATTACCAGATATATCAAATATATCAAATTATATAAATATATAAATTTATATATCAAATTATATAAATATATCAAATTATCAGATATATCAAATATATCAAATTATATAAATATATAAATTTACATATCAAATTATATAAATATATCAAATTATCAGATATATCAAATATTTCAAATTATATAAATATATAAATTTATATATCAAATTATATAAATATATCAAATTATCAGATATATCAAATATATCAAATTATATAAATATATAAATTTACATATCAAATTATATAAATATATCAAATTATCAGATATAACAAATATATCAAATTATATAAATATATAAATTTATATATCAAATTATATAAATATATCAAATTATCAGATATATCAAATATATCAAATTATATAAATACATAAATTTATATATCAAATTATATAAATATATCAAATTATCAGATATATCAAATATATCAAATTATATAAATATATAAATTTATATATCAAATTATATAAATATATCAAATTATCAGATATATCAAATATATCAAATTATATAAATATATAAATTTATATATCAAATTATATAAATATATCAAATCACCAGATATATCAAATATATCAAATTATATAAATATATAAATTTATATATCAAATTATATAAATATATCAAATTATCAGATATATCAAATATATCAAATTATATAAATATATAAATTTATATATCAAATTCTATAAATATATCAAATTATCAGATATATCAAATATATCAAATTCTATAAATATATAAATTTACATA
Source organism: Acanthosepion esculentum (assembly GCA_964036315.1). Taxonomy (NCBI): domain Eukaryota; kingdom Metazoa; phylum Mollusca; class Cephalopoda; order Sepiida; family Sepiidae; genus Acanthosepion; species Acanthosepion esculentum. Next base: position 15,634,321 of record OZ038491.1, read on the forward strand.
TCAAATTATATAAATATATCAAATTATCAGATATATCAAATATATCAAATTATATAAATATATAAATTTATATATCAAATTATATAAATATATCAAATTATCAGATATATCAAATATATCAAATTATATAAATATATAAATTTACATATCAAATTATATAAATATATCAAATTATCAGATATATCAAATATATCAAATTATATAAATATATAAATTTATATATCAAATTATATAAATATATCAAATTATCAGATATATCAAATATATCAAATTATATAAATATATAAATTTACATATCAAATTATATAAATATATCAAATTATCAGATATATCAAATTATATAAATATATAAATTTATATATCAAATTATATAAATATATCAAATTACCAGATATATCAAATATATCAAATTATATAAATATATAAATTTATATATCAAATTATATAAATATATCAAATTATCAGATATATCAAATATATCAAATTATATAAATATATAAATTTATATATCAAATTATATAAATATATCAAATTATCAGATATATCAAATATAACAAATTAAATAAATATAAAAATTTATATATCAAATTATCTAAATATATCAAATTATCAGATATATCAAATATATCAAATTATATAAATATATAAATTTACATATCAAATTATATAAATATATCAAATTATCAGATATATCAAATATATCAAATTATATAAATATATAAATTTATATATCAAATTATATAAATATATCAAATTATCAGATATATCAAATATAACAAATTAAATAAATATAAAAATTTATATATCAAATTATCTAAATATATCAAATTATCAGATATATCAAATATATCAAATTATATAAATATATAAATTTACATATCAAATTATATAAATATATCAAATTATCAGATATATCAAATATATCAAATTATATAAATATATAAATTTATATATCAAATTATATAAATATATCAAATTATCAGATATATCAAATATATCAAATTATATAAATATATAAATTTATATATCAAATTATATAAATATATCAAATCACCAGATATATCAAATATATCAAATTATATAAATATATAAATTTATATATCAAATTATATAAATATATCAAATTATCAGATATATCAAATATATCAAATTATATAAATATATAAATTTATATATCAAATTCTATAAATATATCAAATTATCAGATATATCAAATATATCAAATTCTATAAATATATAAATTTACATATCAAATTATATAAATATATCAAATTATCAGATATATCAAATATATCAAATTATATAAATATATAAATTTATATATCAAATTATATAAATATATCAAATTATCAGATATATCAAATATATCAAATTATATAAATATATAAATTTACATATCAAATTATATAAATATATCAAATTATCAGATATATCAAATATATCAAATTATATAAATATATAAATTTATATATCAAATTATATAAATATATCAAATTATCAGATATATCAAATATATCAAATTATATAAATATATAAATTTACATATCAAATTATATAAATATATCAAATTATCAGATATATCAAATTATATAAATATATAAATTTATATATCAAATTATATAAATATATCAAATTACCAGATATATCAAATATATCAAATTATATAAATATATAAATTTATATATCAAATTATATAAATATATCAAATTATCAGATATATCAAATATATCAAATTATATAAATATATAAATTTATATATCAAATTATATAAATATATCAAATTATCAGATATATCAAATATAACAAATTAAATAAATATAAAAATTTATATATCAAATTATCTAAATATATCAAATTATCAGATATATCAAATATATCAAATTATATAAATATATAAATTTACATATCAAATTATATAAATATATCAAATTATCAGATATATCAAATATATCAAATTATATAAATATATAAATTTATATATCAAATTATATAAATATATCAAATTATCAGATATATCAAATATAACAAATTAAATAAATATAAAAATTTATATATCAAATTATCTAAATATATCAAATTATCAGATATATCAAATATATCAAATTATATAAATATATAAATTTACATATCAAATTATATAAATATATCAAATTATCAGATATATCAAATATATCAAATTATATAAATATATAAATTTATATATCAAATTATATAAATATATCAAATTATCAGATATATCAAATATAACAAATTAAATAAATATAAAAATTTATATATCAAATTATCTAAATATATCAAATTATCAGATATATCAAATATATCAAATTATATAAATATATAAATTTACATATCAAATTATATAAATATATCAAATTACCAGCAATACAATTTCATATTAAAAAAGAAATACTAGAAGTACATTTTTGCAAATAAAATTACTAATGCTCGCAAAAAATTAAATTTTGGCATTAAATGACCCATACAGTGTTGATATACCTAAGCAAGCAAACAAAACAATCCAATAAGTCCAGAACACATATTCGGCATCTTTTATTTATGGTTTAGTTTTTCCTGGCGTATTAATGGTAATCTTAAATCTTTGTGAACGACTTCTGAACATTGTTATCTTGCCGCTAAAAATATGATATCATTGCATAAATAGATTTATAACAGAAGGTGTTTGCGTTGAAAAGAATCTAACCGAAATCAATAAATGGATTATCCTTTTCACAACAGACTTCGATTGCAGAATGTCCGGAAAATATTTTACGCTTGGGCGAATTTGAGTAAAAATTATTCAAATATTTCCTGATTTAAATCGCTGATTTTTGCGTTGGAAATTTCTTGTATATCGCTTGCAGGATGTTATTTTCTGCAAGAACGGTGCAACTTGTTCATTTATCTGATTGGAGAGAAGAATAAAAGTTAAAGCCAGTGCATGATGGAACGTGTGTTCCTAATATCTCTTCGTAAGGAAACTCACTTGTATGTAAAGTGTGTACAGAAACTAGCATGCACACATATACACATACATCTATACATAACAGGATAAAGAACACATAGTTAAAGATTATGCATTTTACATGTTTAGCTTTTATTAAAAACTTTATTAGAGAGTGAATTATAGAAGACAACAGAAAATGTTGATATATTTATTTTTGTGTTTGTTTTTCATTGGTTAAGCAGACCTCAGGCGCACCTTCCTGGCAAGCAACATTCTCATGGATAATTACTGTGTATATGTATATCATTATTTTCTATGAAGGATTCGAATAACAGTGTGTGTGTGTGTGTGTGTGTGTGTGTGTGTGTGTGTGTGTGTGTGTGTGTGTGTGTGTGTGGAATCCATGTTGATTTGGAGACATTTTATGTGAGGCTGAAAAACCTTAAGTTACGTCGGTTGTGATTGTCTGCAGACGTTTTCTAAGTATGTAAAGCGTATTTTTCATATTTTTTATAGATGGTAAAATATTTATCAGAACTGGCTCTAACTAAAGAACTATGTTCTAGGGTGGCATTTATAAAAATCGACGTAATGGCCTGTTTTGTTTCTGTATATTACGACCGAGTTGATAGAGTTGACCCAATTCACGCTTGTGATATGTCCGTAGATGAGGGGTTTTGCATTTCTAGACGTTTCGCCAACGTAGCACTTCCTTACAGGCATTTTCTATCTTTAATAAGATATCAAAATATATAAAATGTTATTTATTAATATTATAAAAATATTTTTAATAAGATTGAAACATATTAAATTTATTATCGGTAACAGACTGTTCCATGCTTAAACGCAACCTTCTGGCCATGAATATTATATATATATATATATATATATAATAGCTGGCAAATCGTATTCGAGGATACCCGTCTACTAGGGCAGCTAGCCAATCCCTATTGCAGACTCTCGCTAAGGCACATTGTGTGTTTGTTCAACACCAACAGAGCCAAGTAGTTTATACTGCAACTATGCTGAACAGATCTTAGTTACAGTTTGTGGGCAAGACCGTGTTATCTAGCATGATCAACAATCTGAACAACGCCGGTACACTCAAACCCTCGGGCACGATGACTTGAGACTTCGTGCTAGTGCAGCTATTGACGGTCCCAATGTGTTCCCTCTACGCAATTTCAGTCAAAACGCTTGCATCAGCCTGTGGAATGGTTTTCAGGCACTTTCCAACGTTGCCCCCTACAGAAAGTCACCTGATAAATCAACCTTGGTGAGATTCGAACCTGGGCCTCATGGTCAGAAAATGAACTTTCTAACCACTCATATATAGTTCGTGTTAAATTATTTATATATATATATATATATATATATATATATATATATATATATATATATATATATATATATATATATAATGAAATGGACAAAGTCCGATATTTATTTAATGACATTTTTATGTTTAACATTGTTTTCATAGATATAAGTAAATGCTCTGTTTATAATAAACAGTATTAAATAACATTTACCGGCTTGAATGTCCGAGAAATTTTCATAGAAAACATTCTTTCTCGACAGGATTCGAACCTGTATCCTATACAGGACCGTCATATAGCCTGACGTGCCTTTTAACCGATTCGGCCACAGAATATCGTTCGGTTGGCAAGGTCGAATTTACTACTTATAAACTTCAATCTTCCACACATTAGGCTATATGATTAAGCATAAACTCCAAGAAAACGCAATGCATGGTCACCAGTAAAAGGATGAGACAGAAATGCGATTTGCAGGTCGAGAACATTTGAATCAAGCAGACGCGTAAGTTTAAATATCTGGGAAGCGTTCTGACAGATGACGGTAAGTGAGACGTTGAGATGCGTAGACATATTGGGGTGACCAAGGACGCACTCCAAAAGCTGGACAGACTATTGCAAGACAAGAGTATTTCTTTGGTAACAAGGAAAACAATTCTGAGCTGTTACGTGACATCTGGCAGCGAATGTTGGACAATTTTCTCAAAGATGAAGAAGAGATTCGAAGCGACAGAAATGTGGTTCTACAGAAGGATGATAAGGGCCGAGCATGTGAGCAACGATGAGGTCTTAGAGAGGATGCAAACAAGGAGGAAGCATACACCAGGAAGAGGCACTGAAGTTCCTGGGAAACATAATGAGAAAGGAGGGCTTGGAGAATCTGATACTCACGGGTCAAATCGAGGGAAAGAGAGACAATGGAAAACAACGAGTGACATACATGGCGGGCTTAAACAAGTGGATGAAAGAACGTAGTCAGGTGGAAGAAACAGAGGAAAGGAACTTGTTGAGAGCTCCAAGGGATAGAAGGAGGTGGAGAGCCATGATCGCCTACGTCCTGAAACGTCATGGCACACAAAAGAATAGGAATTAAATCATATATATATATATATATATATATATATATATATATATATATATATATATATATCCAGACAATAAAATCCCATCAGAAGGTTTTGTTTTATAAACAACCATTACAAGGACAAACGCCGTCAAAATACTTGCGGATGTAGTTGTAGACCTATCACGTGTTGTTTTTGGATTATTTATAAAATAATAATAATAATAACAATAACTCCCTTAACTATATCCGAAAATTCGAGAAAAATGTTTCCCGAGCCAGTGTGAATATATTTTCAAACTAATGAAAAGCGTTTTGTGAAAGACTTCACACCTGTATGTGAAATTAGATTGTGAACCCCCTTACAAATAAAAAATAATAGAAGCATGCTTCTCCTCGAGGCTCAAAACAATTTCGGACACCAGTTTGATCTACACGTGCGTACACACAACCACACACACAATGGAAGAGATGAGCCAGAAGCCGCCGACTAACGACTTGTCCACCCACTGACAGGAAGATTAGGTTGACCGTCATAAAGTAAGTGTCCACACATCTCACACTACCTTATAAACACCTAATTGCATAAAACAAATTTCTCATTGAAGAAAATTGGATATTTTATTGTCCTTGTATATTTTTGGCATATAAATGTTATTTCAACTAACGTTATGCTTCTACGTTTTCTTCAGTGAATAAGCTGTTTTTTGTTTCATTTAAAAGCTGCGTTGTTGTTGTTACATGTTTGGAATGCTAATACTCGGAAGAAATAAAAACATGGGCAGATGGATCCCAACATTCCCTTGTTTTTATATGGGAAAATCTTTGTTCACTTACGTATAGATATTAAGATGAACACATAGATTGATGCATTAACAATTAATAGCCAAATAGAGAACCAAAAACTGAAATTGATGTCATAACTGTTGTCAAAAGTATTAAAATATATGTGGGCGGCTTTCATAATTCCTACCGTAAGTTCCGATATATACCCAAACATTAAAGACAAAAATAGATGTCTTCTCACCGGCACTGAAAAAAAAAGAAAGCTAGCGAATATTACAAAGGTTTTTCCCTTACGCACAAATTCAACACGTCATGTTACAAAAATTAAATCTTCTATTCGGCCGTTCGGTAATCATGTGGGATTATAAGAATCAACTTTTATCCAGTTACAGAGATGGAACCTTTAACAATTTTATGTTACTTTAAAAGACACACAAACGGGACACTACTGACCCAGACATCGTGATCAAAAACCGCAAAAACAGAATGTGTTTTCTTATTGACATCGCCGTCCCTGCAGATGTAGTGATGTATCTTTGAAGATCTTCAAAAACTACCAAAATACATCAAGCTTGAAGTGGAAATCTAAAAAATGTGGCACATGAGGATATCAATAATCCCATTTGTAGTTGGAAACCTCGGATTGATTGGAAAAATTTCCGATAGAATCATTGAAGGGATTCTTGGCAGCCCATGGCTTGTAAAAAATACAAAAATTTATATTCACAAGTACAGCTCACACAGTACGAAGAGCTTTATCTATGTAATATGTGTGGGATATTAGACTCTGTTTTTTTTTTGCTTTGCTTTTTTTTTTTTACAAAAATTATCAGTAGAAAATTTCATGAAGATATTTCTAATCTTAGGTCTCTTGGACGATTGTAAAAAAAAATTACAATCGCCTGATTAGATTCGCGTCGAAACTCGACTGCAACTGTGTATCGTTTTTGGATATATTTTTATGTAAAATCCTAAAATAAACTGTATATATTTGAAATTATTAGGAGAATATGATAATTATATTTTAAGTGATTCCTCGAGTCTGGACGGCCGTTTCGTCCTATATTTGGGACTCATCAGCAGTGCCCATACACTACCGTTGAATTGAAACCATGACAGTTAGGTTGTCAAGCAAACACCATACCAACTGTTCCAACGGGACTCGGTGACGAAGAGGTAGCAAATCAGACTCAATATAGGGCCGCTCACTCACATAATCCGTGGTGGAACTCTACTGAGATTCTCTTTAACTATAGGACAGTGTCCCCTGGAGCCACGACTACTATCACCAGAGCATTAGAAGCCGGTTTAAGCAATAAAATACATTTGAAATTATTAGGAGAATTTGATATATATATATACATATATATATATATATATATATATATATATATATATATATATATATATATATATATATATATATATATATGTCATCCACAGACAGACTGTTTCGCTGTTTCTAGTGTGGCTAGACGTCCGGTTCCCACTAGCTAGGATCGAAACCCGTCAGCAGGGATGAAGGTGAATTTTAGAGTGTTTATTTTTAGATTTAGATAAACACACAGTGATTCAATTCTGCCGAAGAGTCATGCTATATATATATATATATATATATATATATATATATATATATATATATATATATATATATATATATATATATATATATATATATATATGTAAATTTACAGAGCATTAATATTATAAATTAATTGATTTAAAATATGTTTTTTTTCGCTACACAGTGATAACCATGTTTCAAAAATGGAAGCTAAAGCCTTTGAATTTAATTTTGTTATTAAATTAAAGACATTAGTTCCATTTCCTCGTCAAGCGAATTTTGGAGTAACTTATTTTTTAAAAATCTACGGTTTTAAAGGCATGGCAAAGATTCATAATTGAGGGTTTCCAAGGATACCGAGAAATACATTCATCTAGACAAGGGGTGATAGGGTGTTCAATTTTTTAATTTTCGTTGCATCAGTGAATAGTTACATTCGAAAGCGGGGTTATGTTTAGGGATTGGTAGGGATGTATTTTTCAACAAATTCTGTCATCCGCTAAATGCATGGCGTCTGGGTTTTTTTTAATAAAATCTTTATTTTTAACGGCAAAAATTCTTACAGTATTTTTTCTATTTGTATACTGAAAGATTTTGGGGGGCTGTTTAGGCTAGAATATGTTTTAACTACTTTTCTAAAAAAAATTTTAATTTTTAATATTTAATATACTATATTTCTTTTTAAAACCAAGTAAATGTATTAGAATTACTTACAGTATGTAAAATTATTTTTTCTTATCGAGTATAAGTATGTATATTACCAGATTATATATACTTTTCTTTTTAAATAAACTTTATATATATATATATATATAAACTTTATATATAGATATATATATATAAACTGTCGGCTGAAGGACGAGGCGTGCAGTCCGGCCCTACGCGGGATCGCCGTTCCTGGAGGGTCTCGAGCCAGGGTTTCCGCGTACGCCGATGACGTATCCACTTTCGTGTCGTCCCTTAGCGATATTGAGGCGGTGCAGAAGGCGCTTGATCGGTACGAGAAGGTGACAGGGGCCAAGATAAACCGCGACAAGTCTTCCGGCTTGCGGTTAGGTGCCTGGAAGGGGCGTGATCTTCCAGGTCGCTTCGGTTGGACGGACGGTCCTGTCCGCATTCTTGGGGTGTGGTTTGGACCCGACCTCCAGCTGAAGAAAAATTGGTCTGAATTACTAGCAAAGGTCGTTTCTGCCGGTAAGACTTGGAATCGACGGAGGTTGTCCGTAAAGGGCAGGGCGGAGGTGTGTGTTACATACATTTTCCCCCTGATTCTTTATCGCTTGTCAGTACTTCCTCTCTGTAAGGCCCAGAGGAAGGCGCTCGAGCAAGCGCTATCCTCCATTTTATGGGGGGGCGCGCGAACAGGGTCGACAGACGAGTCTGCACCAAACGTCCGTGTCATGGGGGGCTGGGAATGCCACACTTGCAGAGTCACATCCGTGCCTCTCGGTTGTCTTTCCTACGCCGCGCATTGACTGGAGGAGATCCGATTCTGGAGGGGATTGTTAGGGACGCCTTCCCTCGCCTTAGAATCAATCCCCCCATCTCGAAGGCCGAGCGCCGTTGTAGGTCTCGAGATGAATCGCTTTTCCTCAGCGAGTGTCGGTCAGCCTTGAGGGCTATTCCGCGGTCCAGTGACCTTTCACGGCCTAGGAAGGTCTTCTATCGGGGATTAGTGGAGGGTCGCGCGAAGGATCCTCTACGTGATACGCTCGACTGTTCGGAGGAGGAGTATCGCTCCTACTGGTCTTGGGCGCCAGCGGCGGATTATCTCAGTAACCCTGAGTTTTCGCTTACCTGGCGATTGGCTCGGAATCGGCTGCCTCTCAACGACAAGGCTTTCATATGGGGCTTGGCGGACTTGCCAGACTGTGAACGGTGTGGCCTTGGATTAGAAGAAACGGCTTCGCACGCCTTCTACCATTGCCCCCGGGTCCGCCCCTTATGGGACCATGTCGGCGAGCTGACGGCTCGTCTCGCTCCCGAAGAACTCGTGTCCATTGATCGTGCATACGCGTGTGACAATGTGTCGCCCCCGTATTCCGGGGTGAAACGAATGGTGTTTCTGATGCTGCTAGCCACGGCCCGAATGGTGATATGGACGACGCGCAAGGAGGAAGTCTTGCGAGGCAATCAGCTTTCTTATCAGGATCTGATCCGATTCTTTGAGCACCAGCTCAAGATGAAGATTAGAACTGATAGAAAACGATTGCATTCGACAGTCTTTAGCGAAAGGTGGGTAAAAGCGGCGAGCTTGGTTCGTTTGAACGGGGCTAGCCTTGATTTTCTTTTCTAGGTCAACCAAAGTTACATCGGGGTGGTTTCCTGTGGAATCCTCCCCTTGGTTAGGTTAGACAAGCTTAAGTGTACCTAGTTAATGTGAGTAAATGTGTTCCTAACCTGTTCCCGGTGATCTCTTATGTTATGATCCAGTCGAGATTCCCAACCTCCCCAGTTTGTTTTTAACCCCCCAATTTTATCTCGACTGGCTCAGCCTTTTATTTCCCCACGCCCGTGTTATTTTTCTCCTTCCCACTCCCTTAGCGAGAGTGCTTCTTGATTTTGCCTTATCGGCAGAATACAGCGGCCTCTCTATTTTGAGGGTTGGACGGGCCCTACTAACACGAATTATGTTTAGTTTAAATATTTGTTGAATTTTTAGTTTGTTATTGGGTTCATCTCCCTCCCCACTTTCATCTTTTCATTATTAGAATTTTAATGTATTTTATTATCATCAAAATTTTTACGGTGTGGGGCGCGTTTTTTGTAGGTTCCCCTGGTGTGGATGTGGTATTATGGTGGATGAAGGTTTGAATGGCGACGGATGAGTTCTTGTGGTGAATGAGATAATTGTAATGTATGAATGGGTCGCGAATCTGATTAGCTAGGTATAGGATAGTAAGTAATGACCAGCCTTTACCCCTCCCCTTTTTCGGCCTTGTGCCACAATTTGTACTTTTTGTGCAAATAAATCATGTACGAACTTGTTCGCGGTGCTAGCTAGTTCGCACTCACTATTTCATCTAAGAGCGTTGGAATCGTTGTATATACGAGCGAGGGGACCGTCTCTTTGCAAGCAAAGGGACTGCCTCCTTAGTCTTCATGTAATCACGATCTAGCATTTTCTATTCTTATTCCCCACCTTTTCCATCTCTATTTTCTGCTACATAATTTTTTTTTTTTTTTTTTTTTTTTTGCAGAAAATTGTACTATTCGGGTTAATAAAAAAGAAAATGTCTTTTTTTTTTTCATACAGATAATTCATTGTCAATTTTAATGTTTTAATTGTGTGAATTTTGCTTGTGTCATAATTTAGCTATTTATTATAGAATTAAAAAAGTTCCCCGTAGACCTTGATAAGCTAGGGAACGAAACCGGTTGGTCTTTTGAGTGATTGTTCCATTTTTTATTTTTTTACTTTCTCTCACATTATGCCCATTAGTAATAAATTTTATGTCTTTCTAGCTATTTGTAAGTTTTGTACCTCACACAATTTATTCAAATATATATATATATATATATATATATATAAACTTTATATATATACATATATATATATATAAACTTTATATATATATATATATATATATATATATATAAACTTTATATATATATATATATAAACTTTATATATATATATATATATATATATATATATATATATATATATATATAAACTTTATATATATATATATATGTCATTCACAGACAGTACTGTTTCGCTGTATCACAGCTCCTCAGTGCGACTAGACATCCGAATGCCTCAAGCCAGGATTGAAACACAACTAATTTTGTGTCAGCCAGAGCTATCTTCACTCGGTAGAGTTACACAACTAAATCTAGCGTATTGTTTTTACAAATGTAAACAAATGCCAATCAGCCAAAGTGCTCCATTCATTTTACTGAAGAGCTTTGCATTAGTGCAGGTGGCTGTTGTTTATAGAATTAGCTTTTCACTCAACAGTGCTCAATTGAAATGTATTTTCAAGAGCTAAATTATGTCATTCACAGACAGTACTGTTTCGCTGTATCACAGCTCCTCAGTGTGATTAGACTTCCGAATGCCTCAAGCGAGGATTGAAGCTCAACTAATTTGGTGTCAGCCAAAGCTATCTTCACTCGGAAGAGTTACACAACTAAATCTAGCGTATTGTTTTTACAAATGTAAACAAATGCCAATCAGCCAAAGTGCTCCATTCATTTTACTGAAGTGCTTTGCATTAGTGCAGGTGGCTGTTGTTTATAGAATTAGCTTATCACTCAAGTGATGATTTTCTCCAAATTCCAGTAGATATTCTTTATGATTAGGCTAAAAAATAAAGAAGTAATTGCAATGTGACAATATTTGTCTTCATCGGAAGAAAATAAAAAGAACGGAAGAATCAGTGATGAGTAAATTATATATTAAATAAAAGATCAGTTTCATGAGTTGTTTTCGAACTTTTAAATATCATTCCTGCTTCGTCTGGCTCTTACATGAATTTATTGTTGATCTGTTACAAGCGCCATTGATCTGCGTACGTGCCTCAAATAAAAATAAGGATTCAAAAACTGCCGTTTAAGGGAAGACAAAGTATTTATCTACTCAGTACCAACGTTTAGCTAATATCTATGTCGTGTTTTCGTGTACTTTTGCGTGGTGCTGTCGTTATCAAGTTACATCAATTACGACTGAGTAGTAAGTTCTATTCTCACCTCGTCGTATTTTGTCAAGATTAATCTAAACAAGAAATGCTAATGACAATGGTAATATTAACAGCTGCCTTATAAGGAAACATTTATTAATATACAGTACTACTCACTTTTCTTCACTCCTTGAACCTCGGGTTGAGATCAAAGTGTAGTATCTATCTTCGAGCGGAAGAAAAAACTATATATTTTCTCTGGATTGTGTATCTGTCTTCGAACAGTTGGGTCTTTGTCATGGCTCCCCCCTTCTATCCCTTGCAGCTTTCAACAATATCTGTCTATATTCCTGAGATGAGGTATTATGTACATTATTTACATTATTCGGACTATTGTCCTCATCTTTGTCGCCATATTTATTACAACGTTTCAGCCGTTGTTCGCTCCGGCCTTCTTCAGGAGGTTGGAATGTCGAACTGAACCCTTTATTTCGCTCACTGGGGTAGAATGTTCTAGTTTTTCAATGCCTGAAAGTATTTGATGTCTCGTGTTCACATCAGTTGAAGTCGTTCAGTAGAAGTAAGAAGAAAACGAAAGGAACTATGTGCCTCCCACCGATTGCCAGAGATAATAATATGTCCGAGTGGAAACCTCATTGAAATAAATATTATATTATTAAGTTTTCAGTCATTGTATCCACCGGCGTGAAAGAGACGCGAAACGCAAAGTGCGGATTGATTCGTCCGATCGTTGAAAGTCTGGAAGATGGGGCGTGGGGTCCGATGTTGACAAAGAAACCTTCTCTGTTAATATTGGTAGACTGGCTGATCTCTTAGTAAACAGAATTTGCTCACGAATAAACTTTGCCAAACACTAAAAATATATCATTAGAATGGTCGTATTTACATATAGTAGTTCTCGGCTTTGGCAGAACGGATTAATCTTTTTTTGTATTTACTTATTTGGACTGATGCCACATTAGACGTACCAATGTTAATATTGTGAAGGAATTGGTCAGAAAACATTTCCAGAGAAAACAGATCTTACTTTACAAAGAAAAAAAGTAAAATAATATTTTTCAGTTTTGCTTCATGACATTTTCCGATACACCCGTGTAAATTAAGTATATTAAATGTATTGACCAGAAAGATAAACTTACATGACTATTATATTCTTAGGTCTTCCGTTTTCTCCGGGTAATGGAAAAGCAGAGTCCACTTGATTGTCCACTAGTTTATTAATCACTGGAATATTGTTTTTTATCATTTACAAGTGGACTATTATCTTCATCTTTGTTGTTATTAAAAGTTTACAGCTTATGTGCACGTCGATCCCAGTAACTTACAAGGAAATCTCAAACTGAACCCTTTATTAAATCTACAGTAATAGAGTGTTCTCATTTTACTGCCCATGTCCAGGGATATCTCGCCTAGTTCTTATTTAGTACTGCTTTGTTATTGCACAATCAGTTTTCACTGAGTCCAAGAACACATTGCCCGGCCCAGGGATTTAATTTAGTTACTGTTACACAGAATTCACGAACCTATATTTTAATCCACTAGAATATTTTCCCCTGGTTTAAACAAAGATTTCAGTTTGAAATTCCCTGTAGGTTAGTGAAGGTCGGAAAGCACAACGGCCGAAACTTTGTGGTGACAACAACAAAGCTGAGGACAATAGTCCGCATGTAAATGATGGAAATAATGATAACTCCTCATCCAAGAAATTCTAAAAGAAACTGGAAAGGTAATCCATGCATCATGGCTTGACTGTTTTTCTTTTATTAAGCAGCGCATACAAGACAAATATGGTTGCGACTTTGAAGATAATTGTTGTAGTGTCTGTGTCTACGTTTCAGTAAAACACTCGAACAAAATGAATGCCATTCATTCAGGTTTCAGGTTTTTCCAACGTGAAGAGAAGATATAATCTTTTTTTTTAAGATGTCTTCGATTTCACGGAACAGAACACCAATCTGATCGAATTCCGTTAGGGAGAAGACAGTTCTAGAGTAAATAATGACAATTTCGTCTGCTAAAATTACACAGATGTCAGATGAATACATTTCTTGTTTCTGCAAATAAAGACAAGAATAACCCATTGTCGAAAGACCGTCTCAAAAATGGTCTCCTTTGTCTTGTTTATGCTTTTTTTCATCGCTGCTTCATTTTTTATATAAGCAAATATATATCTAAATATGTATAAATAAATTGGGGTTTCCGGCCGTAATACTCGTGTTCGAATTTTACCATGGTTGCTTTGTCAGGAAAGTGGCTTTTTGATATAACAGTTTTAGAGAGACGATCCCAGTGCAAAGTGTCGGAAAATCTGACCACCTGTGAAATTAGGCCGTCGAAACTGTTTGGAACCATCGATGTTTGCGTTAGCACAAAATACCAAGTCATCATGACTGAGGGTATTAGCGTACTTCCATGTTCAAACACGCTAGGTGATGCTTTGTTCTTTGCAATAAGCTTTGCAGATCATCATTTGAACTGACGTGACACATAGTTATTAGGAGAGCTTGATGTTTTCCCTATTTTTAGAAAATACGTCATTACATTTAGTGCAAAAGCTGGAGTTTGATATGCTAAGTACTAACACCTAGAATTAGACTCCAATTTTGGGGCATTTAGTTTTAAAGATAGTCTGAAAAAGTTTAACAGGAATACCTAATTTCTACAGTTTCCAGAATTCTAATTATGTGTCACAACAAGCAAAATATGAACATTTTACAATATTCAATACGTAAAAAATGGGTAAAAAGATGTAAATGATTAATAAGTGACAACTTAATGAATAAGATTTTTATATCATTTGTTAGATTATTTAATAAAAACAAAAACAGATACATAAACACCATAATACTACTGAGCACAAATTATAACACAAAATGTTTTAAATTTGCCTTGCTTATTGAAAATCGCACTAAAAGTACAACACTATATAACATATTACATCATAATATAGCTAAATTTTTCAGTATAATATTTCTTTGAAGTAAATAGAGATATTATTTGATGGCACAAGGATTTAGTAATAACGTGCTTATGTTCATATAAAATTTGTGAAGTTTCAGTTGCTCATTTAATAGCTTATTCTATACCTTGAGAATGGGCAAGTAAATTCGCCAACCCCAACGTTGTTTAATTCATTTAATTTTCTTACAGTTTATTATCGGAAAATATCTTCTGCAATCCCAGGTTCACAAAATCTCTTTGCCTAGTTTGTCTCTTTAGAATTGATAAATGTAATATTTTTAAGTTTCTTCTTTGCTGACTCACTGCCTCTAAAACATAAAATATTTTTATTGGAAAATTTACCCACACTTGGATATATTTTAATAATGTAATTTGAATGGAATTTTAACATTCGTCTTGTGAATTGTCATAAAAAATTAAGTATAAATAAATATTTACTTATATAATGGGAAATTCCCTCACCTCCAATTCATCTGACTTCAACACTGAGAAAACAGATTTTCTGTAAGCATGGCGAAACAATTTTGCCGTATTTTTTTCAGTATCTGTCTATATTTCTGAGGTGAGGTATTATATACACTATTTACATTATTCGGACTATTGTCCTCACCTTTGTTACCATATTTATCACAACATTTCGACCGTTGTACGCTCCGGCCTTCTTCAGGTGGTTGGAATGTCGAACTGAACCTTTCATTTCGCTCGCTGGGGTAGACTGTTCTAGTTCCACGTGCCATGTCTAATGGATGACAGTTATCAGTTATCTCCTGTTAATTCCCGTCTCCAATTTCTCCACCGCCTTAACCAGGTATTGAACTCCCAACCCTTTGGGTCCTGTCACTGGATCTAACCAACGCCTTTATCCACTGTGCCATGTGTCCTTGAAAACTGACATCCGTTAGACATGACCGGAGCAACCGCAATCATCATCCTCCAACCGTCGACTCGACCGGAGCAACCGCAATCATCAACCTCCAACCGTCGACCCGACTGGAGCAACCGCATATCAACCCTCAACCGGAGCGTCCGCATCTGCAACGTCGAACCAATGACTCAACTGGAACGTCAGCACCTCAACGTCCAACCAATATATACACCACTTTTCTCCTTGTAATAAACACTACGCTGGACCCAAAGAGTTGGGAGTTCAATACCTGGTTAAGGCGGTGGAGAAATTGGAGACGGGAATTAACAGGAGATAACTGATAACTGTCATCCATTAGACATGGCACGTGGAACTAGAACAGTCTACCCCAGCGAGCGAAATGAAAGGTTCAGTTCGACATTCCAACCACCTGAAGAAGGCCGGAGCGTACAACGGTCGAAATGTTGTGATAAATATGGTAACAAAGGTGAGGACAATAGTCCGAATAATGTAAATAGTGTATATAATACCTCACCTCAGAAATATAGACAGATACTGAAAAAAATACGGCAAAATTGTTTCGCCATGCTTACAGAAAATCATAAACATCTTCGTTCTGTTGTCCGTATTGTTTTACCTGGTCAGATCACAAAGTAAAAATGTGGCGGGCTCCTTGTGACGTTGTTCATATACTACACGGGGGCCATCGCGCCCCCATCCAGGGTGTCCGCTACAAGCTTGCCATAAAGTCTCTTGATAGAACTGACTTCATATTTTACCTGGACTACGATTATGTCGGATTTTTAGAAAGGGCATACATCTTTGAAGGATGATCCCAATTATATTTATCTGACTGTAAACCACAGTATGGATTTCGCTGACCCAGAAACATCAGCTGACACGTAAACAATCGAAAGTCCATCTTCGGGACTCATTGCAGCTTGATAAACTCTTGTTTCTCTGAGTTCCTTTCGAGACAGAAGGCGGAAAATAATGACTGCATTTTTTAACAAATTGTAAAGGACATTTCTGAATTTTAGTGTAAATTTTAGTGAATATAAACTCTTCTTATTTTCGGGTGAATTAAATTTTTAGGGTGAATTAACAGAAAAAGAAACTTCATCTGTTACAACATAAAGCAGAGTATTAGAATTCTATGATCGAATTGGAATAGACAGTCTGAATCTCAAAACAGTCCATGGTTGCCGTATTGAATCTTTTTGACTGGTTACATGATTTTACCCGGAAGTGTCAATTCATTGATGAGACAAACCTTTCTCCAGTCATAATGAAGAGATTTACTCTTTTTTGATCGGAAAATGTGAAGGGATTCATGTTTACACTAGATCAAAACTGGAACTCAAATATATAATCCATCTAAAAAAAAAAAAAGGTTTTACAAGCATGACCTGTGCACTATACTGCTCCAGAAACTGCTGACATGATCTGTTTTTTAGAGAGTCAGACTAAGCGGAAAATGGAGGATTGCCGCCAGATCTGATAAATAAACAAGATATATAAACTTGTATCTTGTTAGCAAAAATGTATAGTTTTCGTAGAGATATGTCGTTATAAAATTAACTTTTTAACAGAATCTGCATTCATTTCTGAAGAACCTGATATTTCGTGATTTTTTTTCCTTGGTTAGCGAATCCCGACAAACTTTTCTGATCATACTTTCTTCCATAAACTTTTATCGTCTCTTGTAGTAAACTAGCAAGACAACGTATTAGCTCTGCACTTTAGACGAAATTCTATAAATATTTCATTCGAGCGGTGACTGAATAATAATAACATCTGAATATGTGTGAAATTATTTACACCCTGCGGAGGAAGAGAGATAAAATGTCAACAAGTAAACGAAGAAAGTTTAAAGAACTCGCTGACTTTACGGATTGTGTGACTTCAGATGCCATTCTTTCAGCGTTTGTACTCTTTTTGAAATGTTCGTCTTGTATGCAATCACAGCCAAAAGCAGTGCAAAAGATGACAAAATCTACTGGTGATTTCGTTCGTTCGTTTTTTTCCAAAGGAAAAGCGAGATATGTTAAGTGAAAAAAAAACAAAAAAAAACACAATAGCAAAGAATGTCGGCATACTATGAACAAAGATAAGTCTGCTTTCAAAATTCCAAAAATCTTTCCAAAATAAAACTATTCATGCATTTAGAGACGGCTTAAGAATTTTGAATAGAGATTATCAATGGCATTTTTATAATAATCACCAACTAATACAAGCCACGAGAACCAATCACGTAGATGATTATTGTTACTGTTAAAATAGTTATGATGAATGAGAGTTATGGTATGAATGAAAGAGGAAGTGGTACGAAGTGAAGATTATGAGGATAAGGGGGATATAAAACGATGATCTTTTTTAACAATAAAGTTTACTCTGTACAAGGCATACGAGCCGCTCAAGGTAGAGTGTTACAAAGTAACAGGTAAGAGGCTCAGTTTATAAGGACATGTTGGTAAGATACCGGTTAGCCATAGACTGTTTATTTGCTTTATCAAATCCCTGGATGCAGAAATGTTTAGCTATTTATTTCGTGGCTGCCATCTCTGATAAACCATTTATTTGCTGGCAGAATTACTCACCAGTAGTCGAAAGAGCCTATATCATCATCATCAGTATTTTAGAATAATGTTCAACTTGTACAAGACCTAAGAGCCACTTCAGGTAGAGGATTACAGATTAAGAGGAAGTAGTACAGTTTATGGGTAGAAGATAACCCTACATTATGAAGAGGTTAAGACTGTAATGTTCGGGGAAGCATCTCTTTGGTAGTTGGTTGCATAATGTATCGGTTCGTGGGAAAAAGCTGTATCGAGGTGAAGGGTGCCTACATCTCACCAATGGAATGTCTAACATGGCGGGTCTTTGCCCTGAAGGTTGGAACTGGTGGGACTATATGAATGGAGTTCGTCTGATAACTTTCCATGGAAATAGCGATAGGCTTGACACAGTTCGTCTGTGAGAAAGGTGATTGTAGGGTGGAAAACAATGTTAAGATTAAGGAAGGAAAGCATTCACGGGGGATTTTGTTTCATAATGTAGTACAACATAGGGGGCAAAAAGCGGTTAGTGAGTGGAATTTTCTGCTTACATTTGTAATACGGGGTAAATGTGGGTGAGTCAATTGCGTGGAAGTGGCACGGTGAGTCCTATCTGCATGAACACTTGACATGGAAATAACGATAAAACAGCGCCAAATGTGCTCAGAGTGCGTCTATGGAAATGAGGTTGAACTCGGTATATATGCTGATGACAAAATTACTTACTCCTGCATTGATAGTAAGTCTGATTTATTCGATATTGTCGAATTGGCAGCGGATCTCAAACATTATCTAAAATCTGTTGTTAAATGGGACAAGGAGTGGTTTGTTAATTTTAACTCCCCAAAAACGAAACTTCTTTCTTTTAATCATTTAAGATAACATTTTTTACCTTCCATCAATATGGCTTATGCTAACCTTCAGGAGAGTGTCTCATTGCGCCCTCTCGGTCTAACGTTTTCCGCTGACATGAAGTGGAAACAGTTTATTGAATCAATTGCTAAGTCTGCAGCTAAGAAATTTGGTTCACTACGTGGTGCTAGACATTTTTCCCGCCAGAATCTATGTCAATTATTTATAAGTTTATCTTTTTACCAAAAATAATCGCCAATGTTATAGGTGTTGACCTATCATTCGACTTCAGTCCCTTTCCTGCCGACTTAATGTCGCTTCTCTGTGTCTTTTCTATAAATACTTTCATTGTGATTGTTTGATGAAGCGCTATGGTAGATAAACTTTATGAATTTAAACGCAGATTGGCGTAAGATCAAGTTACAGCTGAATTCGCTAGATGTAGCCGTAAGTTCTATGCTAACAGTTTCTTTTCTTGCACCTCTTGCTTGTCAAATTCTCTCCTGCGCTTTTGCTTTCCAGTCGACATTGAGCACCAAAACTGACATGCAGTCTCAATCGTTATCTTCGACATTTTGTCATCTTATTCATTTATTGTCCTCTCGCCTAGTAGTTTTTTTTTCTCTCATATTATCTAGCACTCACTAACCTTTTGCGTTTTAGTGGGTTTATTGTCTTGCTTGGGATAAAATGATTAAAAGAAATATTGCATTTTTCTTCTCAGTTTTTATTCGTAACAACGCTTATTGGAAATAGTTATTTGCCTCGAAATCTTTCTTTCTTTGTTGCTTACTATCATTGTTAGTTTTTAAAATTCCTTTTTGTTTGTTCTGAGATTTGTTTTCCAACGCTATCTTCCCAACTTAGTTTCCTTTTCTGAGTCTTCTTCATGTCAATCTACATAATTCTGAAAATGAAAATATATATACTATATATATATATATATATATATATATATATATATATATATATATGTATGTATGTATGTATGTATGTATGTATTATTAATATTATTATGTATATTTATTCCCTATATTATGAACAACCATAGAATTATTTAAACACTAGGTTATAAATATTTCTATGAAAAACAGATATTATTGGCTGAAAATTTACATTTATCATGTAGATATAAATAAATACTGAACATTTTTGGTAAATACATTTTTTGATACGTCGCTGATATATTATTATTTTTCTTTTTCTATATACAAAATACAAATATTTTTTCGCTTTGAACAAAAAACAAGGAAACAAAAAAAACTCTAAAAGATTTGCATGTGTTTATCCTAAACATCTGGAATAATTATTGAATCAGTCATCATATAAGAATTTATTTTCATTAATCCAAAAGTGTTCAAACAGAACCACGTTAAACACGTTAATTAAATTTGATACTTGGCTTAACTCATAAATTATATATAATTATATGTTTTTGATTAGTCAAGCTTTATTTTTCCCAATCTGACGTTATTTCATTTTATCTTCTCATATCAAATCACTATGGGCACCTAGACATAGTGTAAAGGTTAGAAATCTTGTCTTGCTACATCAATTGCGATCCTCACTAGGTGCTCCATAATTTCGGGTTTGTGCCACATCTAAGCTGTGCTTAAAAATCACTATATCGAATTAACATTTCATTTTAACATATCTTCTAAGTATACGTCACGTTGATTTATTCTCGGATATATTTTAAAATTCTATTAAAAAATTTCCACATTGGCTAAATATTTTAAATAACAGGTAACCATGATAAGAATTTTTTTTTCTTTGATTTTTTCCCAGTTATTTCTAAGTAATTGTTATGGTCCAAGGAAGAACAACACGAACACAAGGGTAGAAATACACGGAATAATAATACAAGATGTGGAATACCCCCCCTCCCAAGCTTTTACCCCGCAGGGGTCTTTAATATTTTTTCCTCTTCGGATTAATCATCAAAGACTCTGTAAATGTTCTTTTTATACTTGATTTCCGCGGTTCTGAAATTGCTTGAGGCCTTTGCATATTGAATGTGTCAAACATTGTGTCCATTACTTCCTCCTCTTCCTGAGGTAGACCGTTAGAATCCTCTAACAGCCTCTTTCAGATCTGATTTAAGTGCCTTTTATGCGAGAACTTCGGACCCTGAATTATGTAAATCACGTTCTCGATTCGTTTCTCTATTGTACCAGGCTCCCAATAGGATGTATTGTTTTTGAACATTTAAAAAAAAAATTTCTCCCCTGGGTTAAATTTCCTTTTTGGTACAAACGACGTTGATGATTGCTTTGTCTGTTTTGGCAGTAATTTGTTGAATACCGATCCAATTCCACCAGTCCTAATCTTCACGGCCAAACCCGACACGCCAGGGATATTGTAACGAACCACCTCCATTCCCTTCATATCCCCGGGTGAGATTTAAGTTCCAGTCGAGCAGTGCCTTCCGACAAAACGCTGCCTCGTGGAACTCCCAATCTCCCCGATCTCTACAAACTTAACCTGTTCATGTTTAGGTTTAATCGTTATGTTCCCTAAATATCCGCATAAGCTGCACCTCTTACACTGTAATAATCTACCACAATTGGACCCAGGGCTTTGTATAGTGTGAACACAGTTGACAAAAAGTGTAAATGCCCTTTCTGTTTCCATTTTCACTAATACTTCCACGTTACTCGCATGTTCAGTCCATGTGATTCTTAGCATCCATTGTAGAACGATATTTCTGTGGTCACAAGTCTCTTCTTCATCTATGACGAGATTGCAAAATTTTTACTACCATGAAGGAAGAATTATATTATCTAAAAATTTAGTACTCTTTTCTTTGTTTCTAATGACATTTTCCTGTTTCTTAATAGTTTACTAATTTTTGGAAGATATCTTTGATAATGAATTCTGGACAATTTCCTCATAGATGTAGAAAAGAATTGAAGCAACTGAGACGCCATATACGCAGAACCTGAGCAACGGAGAAATTTTGAGGAAAATGGAAACAAAATGGAATCATAAAAAAGACAGTCGAATTCTCTGGAAGACATAATAAGGAAAAAAGGCTGGGAAAATTTGATATACCAACATGTGATATATTGAAGGCAACAGGAACTAAGGGACACATCGAATAACTCTCTTAAGACTCCTGTTTAAATGGATGACAGAATAGGTGTTGAGAAGAATAATGAAGAGGCAAAGTTGCAGAGAGCTTTGTTCGCTCACGTCCTGAAGGGAGATAGAATATAAAAGAAACGGAAAGCATGAGTGTATTTAACGACTTTCACAATATAAAGCTAAGTCAAAAATTATCCGCACTTTTTCCATAATATATATTTAGGTTTGTCATATTGCTTTCTGCTCACGCGCGCTTAGTAATGTGGCCGAAGTTTGAACCGGTTTTCTTTCCCTCTGTTATAGTGTAAACCTAGTAACTCTGGAGAGATAGGATAAGGTAGCGAGTCACGTACCTGACGAATAGATGGCCAAATAGGCACCGGGAAATTTGCAAATGGAGAAAATCTGCTAAGGGCTACAATTAATAAAGGCTTTGGAGAGCAATGATCGCCCATGTCCTGAAGGGACGCCACATATAGACAAAGAGGATATATCCATAAGAAATTGTACGAATTGACATGATAGAACGTGAGATTGGACTAACACTGTTTATTCTTCACACCTCTTTTTACAGTGAATTATTGATCAGCGCCGAGAATTCTGAAAACCAAGAACGTCATTCCTGGCAATGATGTTAAATTTTATTTAATGCCGAAGGAAGTGTCGGCTTATTTTCTTGCCGCCTGTCTTAATGAATGTTACTCCACCTTAACAGTCTTATGCTGTCGAAAACCCGCCGTTAAAACGAATTATCAGCGGTAAGACACGAATCACCGGATAAAGAATAATTGATGACATTCTTGCTTGTTACTTAAATCAGTAGATGTGCAAATTGCTAAGGTATACAGAAAGGACTGGTCGCTTCATTACAGATTGTGTATCATTGAATTTAAACACCGAAGCCGGGTTTGAGGCATCATCAGTCAGTTAAGTGACATACGTGATAAAACTTTGGACGATCATGTCTCACCTTTTTCCTGACTCATTAGGCAGGATATTTTTCCCGCAGTAGGTTGCCGTTGCTTTCTGCGGTAGACTGGTTACGAACTAGGACTATAGTGTTGTATACTCCTCGTTCTCGGGAGATCTTGGTTGAAGGGCGTCGATTCAATCAGGTTGACGTTGGCTTCTTTCTCACAAAGCTGGTGATCGCTAGTTGGTTAGTTCAGAGGTAAAACGAGAACTTCAACAAAGGAATTTTAACTTTAATATTAGTTTTTTCTCCATGTCGACGTGTACACCTAACTAGCCAGTGGGCATGCTCTCTACCCACCCCACGAGTTTTTGAACGAGTTTTCTTTGCCACGAGTTTTTGAATGAGTTTTACTCGCACGTGTTGTTGAACGAGTTTTTCTTGCAACGAGTTTTGAACGAGATTATTTTTTGTCACGAGTTTTTGAACGAGTTTTTCTTGTCACGAGTTTTTGAACGAGTTTTTCTTGCCAGGAGTTTTTGAACGAGGTTTTCTTGCCACGAGTTTTTCTTGCTACGAGTTTTTCTTGCCCCGAGTTTTTGAACGAGTTTTCATGCCACGAGTTTTTGAGCGAGTTTTTCTTGCCACGATTTTTTGAACGAGTTTTTCTGGCCACAATTTTTTTTCTTGTCACGAGTTTTTGAACAGGTTTTTCTTACTATGAGTTTTTCTTGCCACGAGTTTTTTCTTTCCACGAGTTTTTGAACGTGTTTTTCTTACCAGGAGTTTTTCTGGCCACGACTTTTTCTTGCTACGAGTTTTTCTTGCCCCGAGTTTTTGAACGAGTTTTTCTTGCCACGTGTTTTTGAACGAGATTATTTCTTGTCACGAGTTTTTGAACGAGTTTTTCTTGCCCCGAGTTTTTCTTGCCCCGAGTTTGTCTTGCCACGAGTTTTTGAGCGAGTTTTTTCTTGCCACGAGTTTTTAAACGAGTTTTTCTTGCCACGTGTTTTTGAACGAGATTATTTCTTGTCACGAGTTTTTGAACGGGTTTTTCTTGCCAGGAGTTGTTGAACGATTTTTTCAAGCCACGAGTTTTTGAGCGAGTTTTTTTTATTGCCACGAGTTTTTGAACGAGTTTTTATTGCCAGGAGTTTTTGAACGAGTTTTTCTTGCCACGATTTTTGAACGAGTTTTTCTGGCCACAATTTTTTTTCTTGTCACAAGTTTTTGAACAGGTTTTTCTTACTATGAGTTTTTCTAGGCACGAGTTTTTTCTAGCCACGAGTTTTTGAACGAGTTTTTTCTTGCCACGATTTTTTGAACGAGTTTTTCTTGCAACGAGTTTTTGAATGAGTCTTTCTTGCCACGAGTTTTTGAACGAGTTTTTCTTTCCACTAAAACGTCGAGGTTCTTTTGTGAGAAGAAAGAACAATAAAAGGACAGGTCTCAGCTAAGCAGGTGATGGCTATGGACATTCTTTTTAACTTTTTGAAGATCGTAGATGGTAAGGTGTAGAGTAAGTGGTCATAGTTAAATATATATAGCAGAACTGCCCACAGAGGGATTTGACAATGTTTGTAATAAACAACAACAAGAAAGGAGAAGAAGATGACAAAAACAATATTGAGGAAGCAAACAATATATTCAAGACAAAGCAAAAGTAATAAGGCAAAATGTTCACAAACTAAGAATTGGTGTTGATGGACAAGAAATAATTCATATAAACAAATTTAACGTTCTGTCTTCAAGACAAGACTGACCAGGACTGAGAGATGAAACCGAGAAGAGTCCTATCTTATTGGCTAGGAAGATATCAGTGCTGTTCTCCCTATAAAATGGGGAGGAAGAAATATTTTACAGTCATTCCCACGAACAGATTGGAACCAATACTGGGAAGTAAGAAACTGGAATGAGAAATCTACAGTGCAAGAGAAGAAACATTTAGAATAGAACTTACGGTTTCATCTAGTTAATTCAACAGTCAAATGGTGATACTTTGTTGCCAATCTAGTAGTACGCTTAAGTTCATGCGGTGGAGGTATCAAAGAGCGGGGTTTATGATGCAACCCTCGAATAACTCCGCACACCACTCTCTCCGTCTCTTTCCTGCTTCTTTTTCCTTTCAGTCACTCGCTACTGAGGCTAGCTTTATTTAGTAATACCGACCTTATGGGTCAACCGGCTTTTTCCCCTCCTCCACTGGGGCAGTGTGTCGTCTCAAGTGGGTTGATTCGGGTTTCCCAAAATGTTACCATATTAGGGATTAACGGTGACATCTTTTGTGGGCTTATCTGGGTACGTTGTGCACCACAGACAAATTTGCGCAATTCATGTCTGTGACTGTGCCAACTTTTGTCTCTTTGCATCCAAGTGCACGTCGGAATCAGGCAGGAATATGAACTCCTTCAATAAAATGCACAAAACAGTTGATAACTCTAACGGGTTTATTGAATATAAAGAAAAACTAGTTGAATAAGATATCTCTAATATTTACTGCAAAATCAAGCCCTCCACTGTACATCCGGTAATTCCTTGTAATTGCGCATCCTGGGTAAGACGATAAACTACATCCACCTCATGGGTATGACGATAAACTACATCCGCCTCCTGGATATGACGATAAACTACATCCGCGTCCTGGGTATGACGATAAACTACATCCGAGTCCTGAGTATGACGATAAACTACATTCGTGACCTTGGTATGAAGATAAACTACATCCGCGTCCTGGGTATGATGATAAAATATATCTGTCTCCTGGGTATGACGATAAACAAAATCCACGTGCTGGGTATAACGATAAACTACATCCGAGTCCTGGGTATAACGATAAACTACATCCGCATCCTGGGTATGACGATAAACTACATCCGAGTCCTGGGTATGACGATAAACTACATCCGAGTCCTGAGTATGACGATAAACTACATTCGTGACCTTGGTATGAAGATAAACTACATCCGAGTCCTGGGTATGACGATAAACTACATCTGTCTCCTGGGTATGACGATAAATTCCATCCGCGTCCTGAATATGACGATGAAATACATCTGCGTCTTGAATATGACGATAAGCTACATCCGCGTCCTGGGTAAGATGATATACGACATTAGAGTCCTGGATATGTCGATAAACTACATCCACGTCCTGGGTAAGAATGATAAACTACATCCGCGTCCTGGATATGGCGATAAACTACATCCGCGTCCTGGATATGGCGATAAACTACATCCGCGTCCTGGATATGACGATAAACTACATCCGCGTCCTGGCTAAGAATGATAAACTACATCCGCGACCTGGACATGACGATAAACTACATCCGCGTCCTGGGTAAGAATGATAAACTACATCCGCGTCCTGGATATGGCGATAAACTACATCCGCGTCCTGGCTAAGAATGATAAACTACATCCGCGACCTGGACATGACGATAAACTACATCCGCGTCCTGGGTAAGAATGATAAACTACATCCGCGTCCTGGATATGACGATAAACTACATCCGCGTCCTGGGTAAGAATGATAAACTACATCCGCGTCCTGGATATGGCGATAAACTACATCCGCGTCCTGGGTAAGAATGATAAACTACATCCGCGTCCTGGACATGACGATAAACTACATCCGCGTCCTGGGTAAGAATGATAAACTACATCCGCGTCCTGGATATGACGATAAACTACATCCGCGTCCTGGGTAAGAATGATAAACTACATCCGCGTCCTGGATATGGCGATAAACTACATCCGCGTCCTGGGTAAGAATGATAAACTACATCCGCGTCCTGGACATGAAGATAAACTACATCCGCGTCCTGGGTAAGAATGATAAACTACATCCGCGTCCTGGATATGACGATAAACTACATCCGCGTCCTGGATATGGCGATAAACTACATCCGCGTCCTGGGTAAGAATGATAAACTACATCCGCGTCCTGGACATGACGATAAACTACATCCGCGTCCTGGGTAAGAATGATAAACTACATCCGCGTCCTGGATATGACGATAAACTACATCCGCGTCCTGGGTAAGAATGATAAACTACATCCGCGTCCTGGACATGACGATAAACTACATCCGCATCCTGGGTAAGAATGATAAACTACATCCGCGTCCTGGATATGGCGATAAACTACATCCGCGTCCTGGCTAAGAATGATAAACTACATCCGCGACCTGGACATGACGATAAACTACATCCGCGTCCTGGCTAAGAATGATAAACTACATCCGCGTCCTGGACATGACGATAAACTACATCCGCGTCCTGGCTAAGAATGATAAACTACATCCGCGTCCTGGATATGACGATAAACTACATCCGCGTCCTGGGTAAGAATGATAAACTACATCCGCGACCTGGATATGACGATAAACTACATCCGCGTCCTGGGTAAGAATGATAAACTACATCCGCGTCCTGGATATGACGATAAACTACATCCGCGTCCTGGCTAAGAATGATAAACTACATCCGCGACCTGGACATGACGATAAACTACATCCGCGTCCTGGATATGACGATAAACTACATCCGCGTCCTGGCTAAGAATGATAAACTACATCCGCGTCCTGGACATGACGATAAACTACATCCGCGTCCTGGCTAAGAATGATAAACTACATCCGCGTCCTGGATATGACGATAAACTACATCCGCGTCCTGGGTAAGAATGATAAACTACATCCGCGACCTGGATATGACGATAAACTACATCCGCGTCCTGGGTAAGAATGATAAACTACATCCGCGTCCTGGATATGGCGATAAACTACATCCGCGTCCTGGCTAAGAATGATAAACTACATCCGCGACCTGGATATGACGATAAACTACATCCGCGTCCTGGGTAAGAATGATAAACTACATCCGCGTCCAGGATATGACGATAAACTACATCCGCGTCCTGGGTAAGAATGATAAACTACATCCGCGTCCTGGATATGACGATAAACTACATCCGCGTCCTGGCTAAGAATGATAAACTACATCCGCGACCTGGATATGACGATAAACTACATCCGCGTCCTGGCTAAGAATGATAAACTACATCCGCGACCTGGATATGACGATAAACTACATCCGCGTCCTGGCTAAGAATGATAAACTACATCCGCGACCTGGACATGACGATAAACTACATCCGCGTCCTGGCTAAGAATGATAAACTACATCCGCGTCCTGGATATGACGATAAACTACATCCGCGTCCTGGCTAAGAATGATAAACTACATCCGCGTCCTGGATATGACGATAAACTACATCCGCGTCCTGGCTAAGAATGATAAACTACATCCGCGACCTGGATATGACGATAAACTACATCCGCGTCCTGGCTAAGAATGATAAACTACATCCGCGACCTGGACATGACGATAAACTACATCCGCGTCCTGGCTAAGAATGATAAACTACATCCGCGTCCTGGATATGACGATAAACTACATCCGCGTCCTGGATATGGCGATAAACTACATCCGCGTCCTGGCTAAGAATGATAAACTACATCCGCGACCTGGACATGACGATAAACTACATCCGCGTCCTGGCTAAGAATGATAAACTACATCCGCGACCTGGACATGACGATAAACTACATCCGCGTCCTGGCTAAGAATGATAAACTACATCCGCGTCCTGGATATGACGATAAACTACATCCGCGTCCTGGCTAAGAATGATAAACTACATCCGCGTCCTGGCTAAGAATGATAAACTACATCCGCGTCCTTGATATGACGATAAACTACATCCGCGTCCTGGCTAAGAATGATAAACTACATCCGCGTCCTGGCTAAGAATGATAAACTACATCCGCGACCTGGATATGACGATAAACTACATCCGCGTCCTGGATATGGCGATAAACTACATCCGCGTCCTGGCTAAGAATGATAAACTACATCCGCGACCTGGATATGACGATAAACTACATCCGCGTCCTGGATATGGCGATAAACTACATCCGCGTCCTGGCTAAGAATGATAAACTACATCCGCGTCCTGGATATCACGATAAACTACATCCGCGTCCTGGATATGGCGATAAACTACATCCGCGTCCTGGCTAAGAATGATAAACTACATCCGCGTCCTGGCTAAGAATGATAAACTACATCCGCGACCTGGATATCACGATAAACTACATCCGCGTCCTGGATATGGCGATAAACTACATCCGCGTCCTGGATATGACGATAAACTACATCCGCGTCCTGGATATGGCGATAAACTACATCCGCGTCCTGGCTAAGAATGATAAACTACATCCGCGTCCTGGCTAAGAATGATAAACTACATCCGCGACCTGGATATCACGATAAACTACATCCGCGTCCTGGATATGGCGATAAACTACATCCGCGTCCTGGATATGACGATAAACTACATCCGCGTCCTGGATATGGCGATAAACTACATCCGCGTCCTGGCTAAGAATGATAAACTACATCCGCGTCCTGGCTAAGAATGATAAACTACATCCGCGTCCTGGATATGACGATAAACTACATCCGCGTCCTGGCTAAGAATGATAAACTACATCCGCGTCCTGGCTAAGAATGATAAACTACATCCGCGTCCTGGATATGACGATAAACTACATCCGCGTCCTGGCTAAGAATGATAAACTACATCCGCGTCCTGGCTAAGAATGATAAACTACATCCGCGTCCTGGGTAAGAATGATAAACTACATCCGCGTCCTGGCTAAGAATGATAAACTACATCCGCGTCCTGGCTAAGAATGATAAACTACATCCGCGTCCTGGCTAAGAATGATAAACTACATCCGCGTCCTGGATATGACGATAAACTACATCCGCGTCCTGGATATGGCGATAAACTACATCCGCGTCCTGGCTAAGAATGATAAACTACATCCGCGTCCTGGCTAAGAATGATAAACTACATCCGCGTCCTGGATATGACGATAAACTACATCCGCGTCCTGGCTAAGAATGATAAACTACATCCGCGTCCTGGCTAAGAATGATAAACTACATCCGCGTCCTGGATATGACGATAAACTACATCCGCGTCCTGGCTAAGAATGATAAACTACATCCGCGTCCTGGCTAAGAATGATAAACTACATCCGCGTCCTGGATATGACGATAAACTACATCCGCGTCCTGGATATGGCGATAAACTACATCCGCGTCCTGGCTAAGAATGATAAACTACATCCGCGACCTGGATATGACGATAAACTACATCCGCGTCCTAGATATGACGATAAACTACATCCGCGTCCTGGATATGGCGATAAACTACATCCGCGTCCTGGCTAAGAATGATAAACTACATCCGCGTCCTGGATATGGCGATAAACTACATCCGCGTCCTGGATATGGCGATAAACTACATCCGCGACCTGGATATGACGATAAACTACATCCGCGACCTGGATATGACGATAAACTACATCCGCGTCCTGGATATGACGATAAACTACATCCGCGTCCTGGATATGGCGATAAACTACATCCGCGTCCTGGATATGACGATAAACTACATCCGCGTCCTGGATATGGCGATAAACTACATCCGCGTCCTGGATATGGCGATAAACTACATCCGCGTCCTAGATATGGCGATAAACTACATCCGCGTCCTGGCTAAGAATGATAAACTACATCCGCGTCCTGGATATGGCGATAAACTACATCCGCGGCCTGGATATGGCGATAAACTACATCCGCGTCCTGGCTAAGAATGATAAACTACATCCGCGACCTGGATATGACGATAAACTACATCCGCGTCCAGGATATGGCGATAAACTACATCCGCGTCCTGGATATGGCGATAAACTACATCCGCGTCCTGGATATGGCGATAAACTACATCCGCGTCCTGGATATGGCGATAAACTACATCCGCGTCCTGGATATGGCGATAAACTACATCCGCGTCCTGGATATGGCGATAAACTACATCCGCGTCCTGGCTAAGAATGATAAACTACATCCGCGTCCTGGATATGGCGATAAACTACATCCGCGTCCTGGATATGGCGATAAACTACATCCGCGACCTGGATATGGCGATAAACTACATCCGCGACCTGTATATGGCGATAAACTACATCCGCGTCCTGGATATGGCGATAAACTACATCCGCGTCCTGGCTAAGAATGATAAACTACATCCGCGACCTGGATATGACGATAAACTACATCCGCGTCCTGGATATGACGATAAACTACATCCGCGTCCTGGATATGGCGATAAACTACATCCGCGTCCTGGCTAAGAATGATAAACTACATCCGCGTCCTGGATATGACGATAAACTACACCCGCGACCTGGATATGGCGATAAACTACATCCGCGTCCTGGATATGGCGATAAACTACATCCGCGTCCTGGATATGGCGATAAACTACATCCGCGTCCTGGATATGGCGATAAACTACATCCGCGTCCTGGATATGGCGATAAACTACATCCGCGTCCTGGATATGGCGATAAACTACATCCGCGTCCTGGATATGGCGATAAACTACATCCGCGTCCTGGATATGGCGATAAACTACATCCGCGTCCTGGCTAAGAATGATAAACTACATCCGCGTCCTGGATATGGCGATAAACTACATCCGCGTCCTGGATATGTCGATAAACTACATCCGCGACCTGGATATGACGATAAACTACATCCGCGACCTGGATATGACGATAAACTACATCCGCGTCCTGGATATGGTGATAAACTACATCCGCGTCCTGGCTAAGAATGATAAACTACATCCGCGACCTGGATATGACGATAAACTACAACCGCGTCCTGGATATGACGATAAACTACATCCGCGTCCTGGATATGGCGATAAACTACATCCGCGTCCTGGCTAATAATGATAAACTACATCCGCGACCTGGATATGACGATAAACTACATCCGCGACCTGGATATGACGATAAACTACATCCGCGTCCTGGATATGGCGATAAACTACATCCGCGTCCTGGCTAAGAATGATAAACTACATCCGCGACCTGGATATGACGATAAACTACATCCGCGTCCTGGCTAAGAATGATAAACTACATCCGCGTCCTGGCTAAGAATGATAAACTACATCCGCGACCTGGATATGACGATAAACTACATCCGCGTCCTGGATATGGCGATAAACTACATCCGCGTCCTGGCTAAGAATGATAAACTACATCCGCGACCTGGATATGACGATAAACTACATCCGCGACCTGGATATGACGATAAACTACATCCGCGTCCTGGATATGGCGATAAACTACATCCGCGTCCTGGATATGGCGATAAACTACATCCGCGTCCTGGATATGGCGATAAACTACATCCGCGTCCTGGATATGGCGATAAACTACATCCGCGTCCTGGATATGGCGATAAACTACATCCGCGTCCTGGATATGGCGATAAACTACATCCGCGTCCTGGATATGGCAATAAACTACATCCGCGTCCTGGATATGGCGATAAACTACATCCGCGTCCTGGATATGACGATAAACTACATCCGCGTCCTGGCTAAGAATGATAAACTACATCCGCGTCCTGGCTAAGAATGATAAACTACATCCGCGACCTGGATATGACGATAAACTACATCCGCGTCCTGGATATGGCGATAAACTACATCCGCGTCTTGGCTAAGAATGATAAACTACATCCGCGACCTGGATATGACGATAAACTACATCCGCGACCTGGATATGACGATAAACTACATCCGCGTCCTGGATATGACGATAAACTACATCCGCGTCCTGGATATGGCGATAAATTACATCCGCGTCCTGGATATGGCGATAAACTACATCTGCGTCCTGGATATGACGATAAACTACATCCGCGTCCTGGCTAAGAATGATAAACTACATCCGCGTCCTGGCTAAGAATGATAAACTACATCCGCGACCTGGATATGACGATAAACTACATCCGCGTCCTGGATATGGCGATAAACTACATCCGCGTCCTGGCTAAGAATGATAAACTACATCCGCGACCTGGATATGACGATAAACTACATCCGCGACCTGGATATGACGATAAACTACATCCGCGTCCTGGATATGGCGATAAACTACATCCGCGTCCTGGATATGGCGATAAACTACATCCGCGTCCTGGATATGGCGATAAACTACATCCGCGTCCTGGCTAAGAATGATAAACTACATCCGCGACCTGGATATGACGATAAACTACATCCGCGTCCTGGATATGACGATAAACTACATCCGCGTCATGGATATGACGATAAACTACATCCGCGTCCTGGATATGGCGATAAACTACATCCGCGTCCTGGATATGGCGATAAACTACATCCGCGTCCTGGATATGGCGATAAACTACATCCGCGTCCTGGATATGGCGATAAACTACATCCGCGTCCTGGATATGGCGATAAACTACATCCGCGTCCTGGATATGGCGATAAACTACATCCGCGACCTGGATATGACGATAAACTACATCCGCGACCTGGATATGACGATAAACTACATCCGCGTCCTGGATATGGCGATAAACTACATCCGCGTCCTGGCTAAGAATGATAAACTACATCTGCGACCTGGATATGACGATAAACTACATCCGCGTCCTGGATATGACGATAAACTACATCCGCGTCCTGGATATGGCGATAAACTACATCCGCGTCCTGGCTAAGAATGATAAACTACATCCGCGACCTGGATATGACGATAAACTACATCCGCGTCCTGGCTAAGAATGATAAACTACATCCGCGACCTGGACATGACGATAAACTACATCCGCGTCCTGGCTAAGAATGATAAACTACATCCGCGACCTGGATATGACGATAAACTACATCCGCGTCCTGGCTAAGAATGATAAACTACATCCGCGTCCTGGCTAAGAATGATAAACTACATCCGCGTCCTGGATATGACGATAAACTACATCCGCGTCCTGGCTAAGAATGATAAACTACATCCGCGTCCTGGCTAAGAATGATAAACTACATCCGCGACCTGGATATGACGATAAACTACATCCGCGTCCTGGGTAAGAATGATAAACTACATCCGCGACCTGGATATGGCGATAAACTACATCCGCGTCCTGGCTAAGAATGATAAACTACATCCGCGACCTGGATATGGCGATAAACTACATCCGCGTCCTGGCTAAGAATGATAAACTACATCCGCGTCCTGGCTAAGAATGATAAACTACATCCGCCACCTGGATATGACGATAAACTACATCCGCGTCCTGGCTAAGAATGATAAACTACATCCGCGACCTGGATATGGCGATAAACTACATCCGCGTCCTGGGTAAGAATGATAAACTACATCCGCGACCTGGATATGACGATAAACTACATCCGCGTCCTGGCTAAGAATGATAAACTACATCCGCGTCCTGGCTAAGAATGATAAACTACATCCGCGTCCTGGATATGACGATAAACTACATCCGCGTCCTGGCTAAGAATGATAAACTACATCCGCGACATGGATATGACGATAAACTACAACCGCGTCCTGGCTAAGAATGATAAACTACATCCGCGACCTGGACATGACGATAAACTACATCCGCGTCCTGGCTAAGAATGATAAACTACATCCGCGTCCTGGATATGACGATAAACTACATCCGCGTCCTGGGTAAGAATGATAAACTACATCCGCGTCCTGGATATGACGATAAACTACATCCGCGTCCTGGGTAAGAATGATAAACTACATCCGCGTCCTGGATATGACGATAAACTACATCCGCGTCCTGGCTAAGAATGATAAACTAAATCCGCGTCCTGGATATGACGATAAACTACATCCGCGTCCTGGCTAAGAATGATAAACTACATCCGCGTCCTGGATATGACGATAAACTACATCCGCGTCCTGGCTAAGAATGATAAACTATATCCGCGTCCTGGATATGGCGATAAACTACATCCGCGTCCTGGCTAAGAATGATAAACTACATCCGCGACCTGGACATGACGATAAACTACATCCGCGTCCTGGGTAAGAATGATAAACTACATCCGCGTCCAGGATATGACGATAAACTACATCCGCGTCCTGGGTAAGAATGATAAACTACATCCGCGTCCAGGATATCACGATAAACTACACCCGCGTCCTGGATATGACGATAAACTATATCCGCGTCCTGGCTAAGAATGATAAACTAAATCCGCGTCCTGGATATGACGATAAACTACATCCGCGTCCTGGATATGACTATAAACTACATCCGCGTCCATGATATGACGATAAACTACATCCGTGTCCTGGGTAAGAATGATAAACTACATCCGCGTCCTGGATATCACGATAAACTACATCCGCGTCCTGGATATGACGATAAACTACATCCGCGTCCTGGGTAACAATGATAAACTACATCCGCGTCCTGGGTAAGAATGATAAACTACATCCGCGTCCAGGATATGACGATAAACTACATCCGCGTCCTGGGTAAGAATGATAAACTACATCCGCGTCTTGGATATCACGATAAACTACATCCGCGTCCTGGATATCACGATAAACTACATCCGCGTCCTTGGTAAGAATGATAAACTACATCCGCGTCCTGGATATCACGATAAACTACATCCGCGTTCTGGGTAAGAATGTTAAACTACATCCGCGTCCTGGATATCACGATAAACTACATCCGCGTCCTGGATATCACGATAAACTACATCCGCGTCCTGGATATCACGATAAACTACATCCGCGTCCTTGGTAAGTATGATAAACTACATCCGCGTCCTGGATATGACGATAAACTACATCCGCGTCCTGGATATGACGATAAACTACATCCGCGTCCTGGATATCACGATAAACTACATCCGCATCCTGGATATCACGATAAACTACATCCGCGTCCTTGGTAAGAATGATAAACTACATTCCGCGTCCTGGATATGACGATAAACTACATCCGCGTCCTGGGTAAGAATGATAAACTACATCCGCGTCCTTGGTAAGAATGATAAACTACATCCGCGTCCTGGGTAAGAATGATAACCTACATCAGCCGCCTGGATATGACGATAAACTACATCCGCGTCCTGGATATGACGAAAAACTACATCCGCGTCCTGGGTAAGAATGATAACCTACATCAGCCTCCTGGATATGACGATAAACTACATCCGCGTCCTGGATATGACGATAAACTACATCCGCGTCCTGGGTAAGAATGATAAACTACATCAGCCTCCTGGATATGACGATAAACTACATCCGCGTCCTGGGTAAGAATGATAAACTACATCAGCCTCCTGGATAAGACGATAAACTATATCTGCGTCCTGGATATGACGATAAACTACATCTGCGTTCTGGGTAAGAATGATAAACTACATCAGTCACCTGGATATGACGATAAACTACATCCGCCTCCTTGATATAACGATAAACTACATCCGCGTCCTGGCTAAGAATGATAAACTACATCCGCGTCCTGGATATGACGATAAACTACATCCGCGTCCTGGCTAAGAATGATAAACTATATCCGCGTCCTGGATATGGCGATAAACTACATCCGCGTCCTGGCTAAGAATGATAAACTACATCCGCGACCTGGACATGACGATAAACTACATCCGCGTCCTGGGTAAGAATGATAAACTACATCCGCGTCCAGGATATGACGATAAACTACATCCGCGTCCTGGGTAAGAATGATAAACTACATCCGCGTCCAGGATATCACGATAAACTACACCCGCGTCCTGGATATGACGATAAACTATATCCGCGTCCTGGCTAAGAATGATAAACTAAATCCGCGTCCTGGATATGACGATAAACTACATCCGCGTCCTGGATATGACTATAAACTACATCCGCGTCCATGATATGACGATAAACTACATCCGTGTCCTGGGTAAGAATGATAAACTACATCCGCGTCCTGGATATCACGATAAACTACATCCGCGTCCTGGATATGACGATAAACTACATCCGCGTCCTGGGTAACAATGATAAACTACATCCGCGTCCTGGGTAAGAATGATAAACTACATCCGCGTCCAGGATATGACGATAAACTACATCCGCGTCCTGGGTAAGAATGATAAACTACATCCGCGTCTTGGATATCACGATAAACTACATCCGCGTCCTGGATATCACGATAAACTACATCCGCGTCCTTGGTAAGAATGATAAACTACATCCGCGTCCTGGATATCACGATAAACTACATCCGCGTTCTGGGTAAGAATGTTAAACTACATCCGCGTCCTGGATATCACGATAAACTACATCCGC
This sequence comes from Acanthosepion esculentum, assembly GCA_964036315.1. Lineage (NCBI taxonomy): Eukaryota > Metazoa > Mollusca > Cephalopoda > Sepiida > Sepiidae > Acanthosepion > Acanthosepion esculentum. Next base: position 15,672,175 of record OZ038491.1, read on the forward strand.
GTCCTGGATATCACGATAAACTACATCCGCGTCCTGGATATCACGATAAACTACATCCGCGTCCTTGGTAAGTATGATAAACTACATCCGCGTCCTGGATATGACGATAAACTACATCCGCGTCCTGGATATGACGATAAACTACATCCGCGTCCTGGATATCACGATAAACTACATCCGCATCCTGGATATCACGATAAACTACATCCGCGTCCTTGGTAAGAATGATAAACTACATTCCGCGTCCTGGATATGACGATAAACTACATCCGCGTCCTGGGTAAGAATGATAAACTACATCCGCGTCCTTGGTAAGAATGATAAACTACATCCGCGTCCTGGGTAAGAATGATAACCTACATCAGCCGCCTGGATATGACGATAAACTACATCCGCGTCCTGGATATGACGAAAAACTACATCCGCGTCCTGGGTAAGAATGATAACCTACATCAGCCTCCTGGATATGACGATAAACTACATCCGCGTCCTGGATATGACGATAAACTACATCCGCGTCCTGGGTAAGAATGATAAACTACATCAGCCTCCTGGATATGACGATAAACTACATCCGCGTCCTGGGTAAGAATGATAAACTACATCAGCCTCCTGGATAAGACGATAAACTATATCTGCGTCCTGGATATGACGATAAACTACATCTGCGTTCTGGGTAAGAATGATAAACTACATCAGTCACCTGGATATGACGATAAACTACATCCGCGTCCTTGATATAACGATAAACTACATCCGCGTCCTGGGTAAGAATGATAAACTACATCCGCGTCCTGGATATGACGATAAACTGCGTCCAACATCAAGGCTTCTGATAATACGTTATTGAAAAAATAATGTTGCTAGCTGTACGTTTTTAAGAAAAAATATTAACAGAAATAGAATTTTGAGAACACAAAAATATTACCAGGAAAAAAAAGTTGTCGGCATTAAAAGACCCATTGAGGTTGATATGCCGTAAAACAAAACAAACCATCCTTGTAATTACGTTGAAACGTTTAAATAGGATTCAGTGTCCTGTTAAAATGAGAATAAATGTCATGGAAATATTTCTTGAAAAACGGATGAACGAAACATCACGGCAGTGAGAAAGTGACTGAAGTCGATGTGCCTGATAATATTACCGACCCTTCTTTGGATTCTGTTGGGAGTTTGAATGTGTATTACAGTATCTCCGAACAAGCAGTATTCAAAACACGGACGAAAAGTTTAAAATGTGTAAAGATGTATTAAATTGTCTGTCATAACTCAGTTAACCAACTTTCCTAGCAAGAGACATATCAATTGATTCATTATAATATCTCCACTTCATGTCACTAGAAAATGTGATACGGAAAAGACATTTATTTCAGATTTTCGCTAAGCTTATATTTTATATGACATGTAACTACAGATTTCTTAAATGGTCCCTTATTTTTGCAAGCCTGTAAATTTAAGCAGACCACAAAACGACACATTTTCTGATTTTTTGTCAATGGATATAATATTAGATTTCCCATTTTCCCATCCTATTATATTTTTCTGTTTCCCCCATTAACGATAACAATAAGAATAATTTCAAGATTTGTTTCTTAATCACAGTAACAATTCTAAATTTTACAGCGAAACCATTTCAATCGTAAAAGAAAACAAGCAGCTGGATACGAATGTCACAAGATATTATATATGTCCATTTCAGAAAGTAATAACGATAGTAGTAACAAAACCGACGGCTCATATAACACCTGGAATAGACGAGCGAATGAATTGCAATATACAACCAGAAACAGATAAATCGATTTTACCGTATAACTCCACCTAAGTTTGCAACTGGAATCGATTATTTGGATGTTAAATGAAGGTGTGTTTAACTTTGGCAAGGATCATGACAAAGCTCTTTTTCTATGTGCCGTCTCCTTTAATGACGTCGGCGATCATGGCTCTCCTCTATTTCCTGTCCGTTGTAGCTCTAATAAATTGTGTCTTTTTGCTAAATCCTCTAAACCATTTCCTCAAACACGTAAGGAAGGTTATGCATTGTTTTCCTCTTGCCTTGAATCTGACTTGTGCGTATAAAAATTCCCAGGCCTTATTTCTGTATTATTTACCCTAGAATTGTCATCTGTTTCTTTCTGACGTTAAGTATAAGTGTCCTTTTGTTTGGATGTCCCCCGAATTGCTTTAACAAAATCCACTAATTGGAATGGAATAGAGACGTACGGTAGTTTGGTGGGCACAATTGAAGCTATATTAATTCTTGTTCAACTCGTAATGGGAATTATTTTTTAGCTGAATGATACAACTTTCAACAAAGATTGTTGCCTTGATTCTTTTTATCAGATTATAAATTCTATTGACATTCTATAATATGCGACGAACTTCTATTTTAATGCTTACGATCTAATATTTCGCAGTAGAATTTACTATTTATTGTATCAACGGTTTGTTGTTTTGATCAGGTACGAAGTATACAAGACTTCCAGTAATATTTTTATCACCATCCTGCAGTAGAGGATTTGATTTTTCAGTAGATAATAGAAATGTTTTATTCAACCAGTTTTTCTTGTCGCTAAAACGTCAAGGTGAAACACTTTTTCTGGACAGGAGTTTATGAACGAGTTTTTCTTGCCACGAGTAATTGAACGAGTTTTTCTTGCCACTAATACGTCAAGGTGAATGAGTTTTTCTGGGCACGAGTTTCTGAACGTGGCAAGAAAAATCTAGCCACGAGTTTTTGAGCGAGTTTTTCTTGCCACGAGTTTTTGAGCGAGTTTTTCTTGCCATGTGTTTTTGAGCGAGTTTTTCTTGCTACGAGTTTTTGAGCGAGTTTTTCTTGCCATGTGTTTTTGAGCGAGTTTTTCTTGCCACGAGTTTTTTAACGAGTTTTTCTTGCCACGAGTTTTTTAACGAGTCTTTCTTGCCACAAGTTTTTGAGCGAGTTTTTCTTGCTACGAGTTTTTGAACAAGTTTTTCTTGCCACTAAAACGCCTATGTGAACAAGAATAAGAAGATTTTTGTGAGAAGAAAGAACAATAAAATAACAGGTCTCAATTATCAGGAGATGTCTATTGACGTTCTATTTAACTTTTTGAAGATCGTAGATGCTAATGTGCATAGTAAGTGGTCATAGTTAAATGTATACAGCAGAACTGTCCACAAAATGATTTGACAATCTTTGTAATAAAAAATGTATGTATTTTGCAACGGAATTACACCTGGACAAGACCATTTCACTATACAACCTTAAATAAACGAGCAAATTTCGCTATATAAAACTTTTTTTTCTAATTTATTCACATTGATAAACTCCTTCAACTATCATTTTAAATATTCTCATCACTGGAGCATTATATATATCATTCATTTAAATATTCTCATCACAGGAACATTATGTATATATAATTCCTTTGTTATGGGCACTTAGACAATGTGTTTTGATTAGTAAGCTTCTTTCGCTAGATACAGTAGGACTGAGTAGTGAGTTTGATACTCACTGGGAGCACTATACTTTCCACCTTGTTCCACATCTAAGCTATACTTTATCATCATCATCCTTTGACCTTCCTATGTTTGGTCGGAACTTCATTGACAATCCATTTCTACATTGGTGTCACCAGATCCCCAATGCTATGTTTAGAAAATTACCATTATTAATCCGTTATTAATTTCTTTTTCCAGATGTAATACACATGTTTTCTCTATCATACAAATAGTCTGTGAGAATAACTTGTTAACCATTACACTAAAGCAAAGAAGATGATGTGTAATAAACTTCAATTTCTCTGTCAATAAATGCATACTAAATAGAATTCCTATAGGAAAGTTAGCGTAGAATTACAGCAATGATTTTTGGTGGTTAACTTAGCATCTATCGCACCAGGGTGAAGCGCTCATAGACAAAAACATTCTAACCATTGATTCACCATTTCTCACCTTTTCTGTTTTCTCCTTCGAATGGAATGGGTGGAAGAACCTCTTCGGACACGACAAACCAGAATGATAAAACCCAAAAGCCTAACCAGGGAGAACAAGCTCGTAAAAGGTGTCAAGATACATCCAAAACAATTTGAAATTCCTCAAATATTTTATGTTGAATTTAAATAAAATACGCAGGATACATTCTCTCATTTGGGGATTTTGTGCTGTATTCACTGTGATATAGTTTAGTTTTATTTTCTTTGTTCCTAAGGTAATTTTCTCGTTTCTTAATATTTTGCTTTTGAAAGGAATCATTCGCTATTTCAATGTGTCTTCGGATTTCGTTGTCGCATATTCCATCTTTTGGTAAAGCATTTCCTAGATAGTTAAATTGTTGTACCTGCTTGATTTTTCAGTGTTCACTTCTTTGGTGGTTCCTTTTGCTAAAAACCATACATTCTGTTTTCTTACATTTGATGTTTTATCTTTTCCTCTCGAATTCCTTTCCTTAACGTTTTAACTCAACTCTGCTTGCTAATTGTAGTCTTGGGGCTGAGTGATTTTAAAATTTGGGCAACACCGTTTCTAAGAAATTTCGGCATACTAGCTTAGCAGGAGTTAATTAAACAAATAAAATATATGAAACTTATTAATTGTTATCTACAGAGGGTGATAATATATACTGTATATTTTATTCTTTTTATATCTATCTATCTATCTAATTCTATTAAATTGCCTGACTCAATCACTCTCTTTCGCTCTCTTTCAATTGCTATCTATCTATTTATCTATCTATCAACACCAGTAATACACACTACATGTTAGAAGTTTGGGACCACCCTCTAGATTTCGAAGAATTGCCTAAAAATCGAAGGTTTCATGCTTTTTTAAAAACTAATTTAATATCTCACATTGGATGTCAGTTGTAAATTCGTTAGGGAAATGGAGATTAATCGGAACACCTACAGAAGTAATTCCTCTTTCTAAACGGACTCATCATATATCCAATAATAATAATAATTTCGAAAGAAGTAAAAACATCAGACAAATTTTAACAAATATAAGCGTCCACACTCTAAACATCTATCGGAGTTTTGGATCTTTGTTCTCCTGAAAAGAATCATAAAAGAGGAAAACCCTATCCGCTGTGTAACAATATGATTCAAGTTCATTCTACCCCAAATTCAAAGAGGAATATTACGATTTCTACAGAGAATGTGAAAATTGTGCTGATTGCCATTTAATATACGCCGTCCAATGAACACGACATGATATGATTTATGTGACTTGTACAACAGAAAAATTAAGTAAAGCATTTAATAGACACAGATGTGATGTCAGACACAACAACGTGACTTCAACGGAGCTTTCAAAACATTTTATTACAAACGAATGTGATTTCGACAAGAATCTTAATGTTCATATTTTGAAAACTTATTCGGAATTTACCGACATTTCGACCCTTAAAACGCATGGGGATAGTTACGTATGAATGAACAGAATGACAGGAGAGTTCCATAAGATTTATACAAAGCTGTTTGATTAATTCCTCTTTAGTAATTAATCAACTGACGGTAAATTCCAAGATAAACAAGATGACTATCATGTCAAGCATATTTCAGTTTCATGTCTTGACGCTGGCGGCATTTCATTTGTTTCCTTACAGTCATTAGCAGGACAGACGTTTTTACAAGACAAGCAACTTTTGTAAAAAGGCATATTTTTTGTAGATTATATATGTTTATACTCGGACTAATTTTAAAAATATGACTTGAAGAAAACAGATTTTCTATCGAAATACTGTTTAACATTCTCAAAAACTGTTTTTACTTTTCTTTTTCGTTTCTTAAATCACGCTAGTGTTGAAAAATATTGGAAGAGTTACGTCAATCCTTTTTATTTAATAATAATAATAATAATAATAATAATAATAATAATAATAATAAATATAATATGAATATGAACATATGATGAAACTGTCGACCATATTTGCCGATATCCGTAGCTGACAAATAGTGAATATACCCAAAGGCATAACAAGGTAGCGAGATAGGTGCACTGGAAGATATGCAAGAAACACGTAATAGAAACCACTAAGAGATGGTATGAGTAACAACGACAGTTACTCAAAATAACGATGTAACTATCCTCTGGGATATGCCAATTCAAACTGACAGGGAAATAAAAGCTAACAGACCTGATATTATCATAAAATACATGAAATTCAGGAAGTATATTCTTATTGACATAGCAGTACCATCTGAGAGAAACACCTCCATAAAAGTTATCGAGAAATTGTAGGAATACAAGGACCTGGAGATTGAGATTAACAGGATGTGGGGAATGAAGACTGAGACTGTACCAATAGTAGTCGGAGCTCTGGGCCTCGTGAGAAAAATAATGGAGAATTATACTAAGTGTCCCAGGTAACATCAACATAAAAGTTTCCCAGAAGATCACCCTACTAGGAACATCACATATACTAAGAAAATTGCTATCAATTAAAGGACAATACTCCTTTAGGGTCTAGCGAACAAAGTTTGGATCCGGCTCTACAGGATACAAAACAGGAAACATAACATACAATAATAATAATAATAATAAACTACTAATGTATAAAGTTTTTATAAAATGTTAGCTCTGTTTGCCTGATCTATCTTGCTGGCTAATTGTAGGCTTAGGGTATCAGATTTTAAATTTTGGTTACCCCCATCTCTAAAACATATTATCTGATGGGATAAATAGTTACATCCTAACTTAATATGTGTTAATTAAATTAAAGAAGGTATGAAACTTACGAATTATTAAATCCAGAGGGTACCATCAAACTTTTGGACTATAATGTACATAGCTGCTAAAATTTAATTTACTCGGATTAATTACGTTGGCAAATTGTTTGGCGTCATTAAATTTAGAATTCACATATTTAAAATGCTCAGTGTTCTTGCTCGTACAATAACTAATGTAATGTCTTGAAAACAAAGATTAACTTTGATAGAATGATTAATTAAGGAAGACGTATAAAGTTCTTTATAAATGAAACGTGTTTCGTTATTAGCGTCACCAGGAAATCTTGTAAGTTATTTCCAATATTTCTGAAGAAGGTAAAGCCAAAAGAGAAACAAGAAAAAAAACTTAAATTTATAAAGATTTTTGTACTTGCTTGTTATTTAATCATATAATGGAATCTAAAGTAAAATTAAGTCGGGCATCACATATTCCATCCGACTTTTCATTTTTAACATGAATATTACGTCCTTTGTTTTCTGTTCGTATTCTGTATTAATACCACATTTTCCTGTCTCAATAGCATACTTCTCTGTTTCTTTGACATTACATTTATAACTGTTGTAGCATACCTACGGACGATAATGTGTATGTCTCCATTCACATAAATACAGTAGTAAATACTGTATGTTGGTCTGCAGTGGGAAATTCGTCTCCAGCTGTGATGGTCAAACTCTCTGCCTCCGGACAGAGAGGATCCCCAAACGAAGCTATATCGAAGGGCAGAGTCTCGTCTCGGGAAACAGCTACTCGACCCTATTTTATACGGAGTTTACGGGGAATTTTTGGCCGAGCCTACGCACTCGGAAACCCACCTTAAATTCGGCCTTGTGCCACATCTGATCGTGTGGGGCGGTTGTTAGATATCCTGCAGTTGGTGATTCATTGCGAAATTCACTTGGCTCATTTGTAACAGCTGACTACTACTTCTACGCGCCGCTGGTGAATCTTATATATGTTGTTCGTGTCCTAAGTATTATCGTTCCTTACCAGCCTTCGTTTGATTATTCTATTCAGTAAACTACCCTAGGTTACAACAATATGCACGTTGTATCTTTTAAAAACCTGTTCTCGGAGTTGAGTCGATTAATAAGTTCTTGATGTCTCCGTAGTGCCGTTTATTTTCACGATGTCAGCGATCATGTCTCCCTACGATTTCCTATTCCTGGTGACACTAAGTAATGTTTGACACTTAACTATTCTCTGATCTGTTGTCATTTGTTTCAAGCTCGTATGTTGCCCTTATTTCAATCCCCACTTTACTTTCAATATTCCTGTATTTGAAATTCTCCACTTTTCTTATTATTTGCCTCAGAAATTTCATCAGTTCATTTCTGGCTCATTTTCGTTTCCATTTTACCATAAACTTCCTCGTTGGTCCCATCTCAGAATTTTTAAGTCTAATTTTCCTTGTTACTATTTACGACACCTCTGTTACTTCGTCTTTTTTTTCAATTATGAAGAGATTATCCAGCATTCGATGCCATTTTCTCATATCTTCCTGTGTATAGGAATTTCGGTTGACTATGAAGGGCTGAGGCTCAAGCCGTGTATCTTGCATCCATTAATTTGAACATTTCTAGTTATTCTCATAGTTTTCATCGTCTGTTATAACACTACTCAGATATTTACATTGATATACTTGCTTGATTGGGCACCTCGATGCGGTATAATGGTTAACAAGCTTGTCTCGCTAGAACAATTACGACTGAGCAGTGAGTTCGATCCCCACTGGGTGCCCCTATTTCGGCCTTGTGCTACATTTAAGCTCCACGTGCAAAATCACTGGGGCACCTCGAAGCGGTGTAATGGTTAACAAGCTTGTCTCGCTAGAACAATTACGAGTGAGTAATGAGTTCGATCCTCACTGGGAACCCCATTCCTTCAGCTATGTGCCACATCTAAGCTACGCTTAGAAAATCACTATATACTTGCTTAATTGTCCCCTGTTTGTAGCTAGCATTTCTCTTACTGACAACCAGAAATTCTATTTTCTTACAGCGAATGATTAGTGCTTTCTTCTCTCATTTCTTTCTATCTTTTTTTTAGTTCCGGTTCTCATCCAATCACTGAAGCTACCGTCAAACCTGATAACTACTTATATGGAAGATTGCTTAGAATCTTCTTATTAACCGTGAGGCATATTTGACACCGGATAGCCTGCGTGTCATCTGGAAGTTCTCCCTCTCTAACAATGTTAAGAGTGACTTTTTTAGGGCCACAGTAGAATCCACCTTACTCTACGGCTCAACATGTTCACTGACGAAACACCAAGAATCATGACTGATGATATCACTGATTATTCTTTGTATTTTATCCAGAACTTTTGGATATAGAGCAGGAACACCAGAATTATGTGATAGAAATATACAAGGCATGGACGAATGGTAAACTTATAGATATATAAGATAGGTTCTGGAGAGAAAAAATTTGAAGGACAACACAGCGAACTAACGTTCTTAGCAGCAGATCTAACAATGGATTCAATATAATATTTCTACTTCATATCAACCGTGAATGTTTGTTGGAGAAGATGCAACCAGTCACTCTCATGAAGGTTAGTATCAGCCATTCTGATGAAAGGCGGGAAAAGGGTTTTATATTTGCTATTTGTTATTTATTTTCTATAATTATGCAGACGGTTTTCTCTTAGTATAAGTTCTGGCTTATTTTAATATCTTACCGAAATAAATAATGTTTAATAAGGATTCCAGAGTGAATCTCTGTTAAACAATTTAGCAGAATCTCTCTGAGATATATTGCAGAATATTTACTTTTGGCTCGTGACAATGTTTTGGGAGGAAACTTATAGAGACTGTCTTTCAGTAAATCGATGTAGTTCAATGTCAGCTGCAGACTGGCACCTCTAAATGACTAAATGATAATCTGTGAATGAAGATTCCGGATGTGTTAGAGGAGATATGTCAAATAGCTGCGGCTCAGTGTCATCTAATGATTGTCTTTCTGAATCTGTCAATTCAAACGAAAGCTTAGGGAAGAACTTGAGATATTCTGAGAGAGGAAATGCATCTTTGCTTAATTAGGAAGCTGTTTTCGACAGAAACTTATCAATCGCATAAATCTGAACCAACATCTAAGTTAGGGATATTATTTAATATAGGGACCTCGACAAAAAAACACGAAACCTAAGGTTTAAACTAAAATTTTTAAATGAAAAATCTTTCCTAAAGTTTTTAATAGATTAATTTTAATATTTCCAATATTCAAAATACTTTGCTGTATTTCAACATTTAATTTAAATTTAATACAAGGCTTTTTTCATCTTTTTTCTGCTAAAAAATAGCCGATTATCTCCCTTTTTAGTCGTTATTCATTGCAATGCAATTCTCTTTATTAAAAATCTTGCAAAATAAAATATAGTTTTCTGATGATTATTAACTGATTTTATATATAATTAATGTTATAATTTGGTCTTTCCTCTTAATAACAGCATGAACATTTTGACGATGACACTTTGTTTTAATCGAGTTCAGTAAGAGGAAGAGACTAAAATGCGACTTGCAGGTCGGGAACATTAGAATCGACACTAAGATCCATAAACGTATTGGGATGGCCAAGGAGACATTCTAAAAGATGAGCAGAGGATTTCTTTGGTAACAAAGAAAAGAATACTGAGCTGTTACGTGACATCTGTCCTTCTTTAGCGAATCTTGGACGATTCTCTCAAAGATTAAGAAGAGACTCGAGGAGACGGAGATGTGGTTCTACAGAAAGATTCTAAGGATATCACGAACCGAGCAACGATGAGGTCTTGAGGTTACAAACAAGAAGGTTTATACTTAACATCAAAAAGAGGCAGCTGAAGTATCTGGGACACACATAATAAGGAAGGAGAATCTGATACACACGAGTCAAATAGAGGGAAAGACAGAAGGGAATTCGCGCGTGACATAACTGACAAACTTGAGCAGGTGGATGACAGAATGTGATCTGGGGAGAGGGAAGCAGAGGGGAGGAGCTTGCTGAGAGCTGCAAGGGATAGAGGGAGGTGGAGAGCCATGATCCCCTACGCCCTGAAAGGACATAGCACATAAAAGAAAAAAGAATGCTCTTGTTTACAACACACTTGGGGGTATCTTATTAAAGGTGTGCCAATTTTATTATTAACAATTAAGAGAACCACAACAAACTCCCGAACGAACGGATGCTAGCACTATCCCTAAAATCTGAACCGCTTCAACCGTTAACTATACTACATATCCTCACAATTCGCACGTAATTCCTCTTCTTACAACAATACAATAAACTCGTTGTGTAGCCCTCTACCATCAGTGGCTGCCGGCCTTTTATTCAGTGATTTTTTATTTTTAAAAAACATGAAATACACCCTTTACTAAAATAAAATTATTAAGCAATATTCATTTAATATGCTATACACACTCTATCGATACCTTTATCACTCTGTTAATTAATATCACTATAAATGAGGATTAATAAGCATGATAAATTTCTCAGAGTTAACCTGTAGAAAAAGACAATATTTATAAATGTGAAAAACAATAAGAAAACAGTTTTCCTATTGTCTTTTACATTTATAAATTGATTAGCATACGTTCAGTCAGTTATGTGCCATGCGTGTTACACTGACGAGGCAAAATTTTTCCGAAGATTTTTTCCCATTTCTTTCTGCGGTAGACCAGTTTCCATCAAAGGCTATAGAACTCGGTCTACCCTGCTATATACCGATAAGAAGAGAAGAAGAGGGTTCATACCTTTCCCAAGGCTATTAGCACGTAAGTGAATGTAATGAAAATGTGAATGAAAATCAGTCAGTCAGTTATGTGCCATGCGTGATACACGCTTAGGCGATCATGTATCTTTCGATACATGACGGACGAGGCAGATCTTTTTTTTTGCTGCTTTAGGTTGCCATTTCTTTCTGCGGTAGACCAGTTGCCATGCAAGGCTATAGAACTCGGTCTACCCTGCTATATACCGATAAGAAGAGTTGAAGAGGGTTCATACCTTTCCCAAGGCTATTAGCACGTAAGTGAATGTAATGAAAATGTGAATGAAAATCAGTCAGTCAGTTATGTGCCATGCGTGATACACGCTTAGGCGATCATGTATCTTTCGATACATGACGGACGAGGCAGATCTTTTTTTTGCTGCTTTAGGTTGCCATTTCTTTCTGCGGTAGACCAGTTGCCATGCAAGGCTATAGAACTCGGTCTACCCTGCTATATACCGATAAGAAGAGAAGAAGAGGGTTCATACCTTTCCCAATGGTATTAGCACGTAAGTGAATGTAATGAAAATGTGAATGAAAATCAGTCAGTCAGTTATGTGCCATGCGTGATACACGCTTAGGCGATCATGTATCTTTCGATACATGACTGACGGGGCAGATGTTTTTTTGCTGCATTAGGTTGCCATTTCTTTCTGCGGTAGACCAGTTGCCATGCAAGGGTATAGAACTCGGTCTACCCTGCTATATACCGATAAGAAGAAAAGGATTCATACCTTTCCCAAGGCTATTAGCACGTAAGTGAATGTAATGAAAATGTGAATGAAAATCAGTCAGTCAGTTATGTGCCATGCGTGATACACGCTTACGCGATCATGTATCTTTCGATACATGACTGACGGGGCAGATGTTTTTTTGCTGCATTAGGTTGCCATTTCTTTCTGCGGTAGACCAGTTTCCATGCAAGGCTATAGAACTCGGTCTACCCTGCTATATACCGATCAGAAGAAGAGGATTCATACCTTTCCCAAGGCTATTAGCACTTAAGTGAATGTAATGAAAATGTGAATGAAAATCAGTCAGTCAGTTATGTGCCATGCGTGATACACGCTTAGGCGATCATGTATCTTTCGATACATGACTGACGAGGCAGATGTTTTTTTCTCGCAGTAGGTTGACATTTCTTTCTGCGGTAGACCAGTTTCAATGCAAGGCTATAGAACTCGGTCTACCCTGCTATATACCGATGAGAAGAAGAGGATTCATACCTTTCCCAAGGCTATTAGCACGTAAGTGAATGTAATGAAAATGTGAATGAAAATCAGTCAGTCAGTTATGTGCCATGCGTGATACACGCTTAGGCGATCATGTATCTTTCGATACATGACTGACGGGGCAGATGTTTTTTTGCTGCATTAGGTTGCCATTTCTTTCTGCGGTAGACCAGTTTCCATGCAAGGCTATAGAACTCGGTCTACCCTGCTATATACCGATAAGAAGAGAAGAAGAGGGTTCATACCTTTCCCAAGGCTATTAGCACGTAAGTGAATGTAATGAAAATGTGAATGAAAATCAGTCAGTCAGTTATGTGCCATGCGTGATACACGCTTAGGCGATCATGTATCTTTCGATACATGACTGACGAGGCAGATGTTTTTTTCTCGCAGTAGGTTGACATTTCTTTCTGCGGTAGACCAGTTTCCATGCAAGGCTATAGAACTCGGTCTACCCTGCTATATACCGATGAGAAGAAGAGGATTCATACCTTTCCCAAGGCTATTAGCACGTAAGTGAATGTAATGAAAATGTGAATGAAAATCAGTCAGTCAGTTATGTGCCATGCGTGATACACGCTTAGGCGATCATGTATCTTTCGATACATGACTGACGGGGCAGATGTTTTTTTGCTGCATTAGGTTGCCATTTCTTTCTGCGGTAGACCAGTTTCCATGCAAGGCTATACAACTCGGTCTACCCTGCTATATACCGATAAGAAGAGAAGAAGAGGGTCCATACCTTTCCCAAGGCTATTAGCACGTAAGTGAATGTAATGAAAATGTGAATGAAAATCAGTCAGTCAGTTATGTGCCATCCGTGATACACGCTTAGGCGATCATGTATCTTTCGATACATGACTGACGAGGCAAATGTTTTTTTCTCGCAGTAGGTTGACATTTCTTTCTGCGGTAGACAAGTTTCCATGCAAGGCTATAGAACTCGGTCTACCCTGCTATATACCGATGAGAAGAAGAGGATTCATACCTTTCCCAAGGCTATTAGCACGTAAGTGAATGTAATGAAAATGTGAATGAAAATCAGTCAGTCAGTTATGTGCCATGCGTGATACACGCTTAGGCGATCATGTATCTTTCGATACATGACTGACGGGGCAGATGTTTTTTTGCTGCATTAGGTTGCCATTTCTTTCTGCGGTAGACCAGTTTCCATGCAAGGCTATAGAACTCGGTCTACCCTGCTATATACCAATAAGAAGAGAACAAGAGGATTCATACCTTTCCCAAGGCTATTAGCACGTAAGTGAATGTAATGAAAATGTGAATGAAAATCAGTCAGTCAGTTATGTGCCATGCGTGATACACGCTTAGGCGATCATGTATCTTTCGATACATGACTGACGAGGCAGATGTTTTTTTGCTGCATTAGGTTGCCATTTCTTTCTGCGGTAGACCAGTTTCCATGCAAGGCTATAGAACTCGGTCTACCCTGCTATATACCAATAAGAAGAGAACAAGAGGATTCATACCTTTCCCAAGGCTATTAGCACGTAAGTGAATGTAATGAAAATGTAAATGAAAATCAGTCAGTCAGTTATGTGCCATGCGTGATACACGCTTAGGCGATCATGTATCTTTCGATACATGACTGACGAGGCAGATGTTTTTTTGCTGCATTAGGTTGCCATTTCTTTCTGCGGTAGACCAGTTTCCATGCAAGGCTATAGAACTCGGTCTACCCTGCTATATACCAATAAGAAGAGAACAAGAGGATTCATACCTTTCCCAAGGCTATTAGCACGTAAGTGAATGTAATGAAAATGTGAATGAAAATCAGTCAGTCAGTTATGTGACATGCGTGATACACGCTTAGGCGATCATGTATCTTTCGATACATGACTGACGAGGCAGATGTTTTTTTCTCGCAGTAGGTTGACATTTCTTTCTGCGGTAGACCAGTTTCCATGCAAGGCTATAGAACTCGGTCTACCCTGCTATATACCGATAAGAAGAGAAGAAGAGGCTCCATACCTTTCCCAAGGCTATTAGCACGTAAGTGAATGTAATGAAAATGTGAATGAAAATCAGTCAGTCAGTTATGTGCCATGCGTGATACACGCTTAGGCGATCATGTATCTTTCGATACATGACTGACGAGGCAGATGTTTTTTTCTCGCAGTAGGTTGACATTTCTTTCTGCGGTAGACCAGTTTCCATGCAAGGCTATAGAACTCGGTCTACCCTGCTATATACCGATAAGAAGAGAAGAAGAGGGTCCATACCTTTCCCAAGGCTATTAGCACGTAAGTGAATGTAATGAAAATGTGAATGAAAATCAGTCAGTCAGTTATGTGCCATGCGTGATACACGCTTAGGCGATCATGTATCTTTCGATACATGACTGACGAGGCAGATGTTTTTTTGCTGCATTAGGTTGCCATTTCTTTCTGCGGTAGACCAGTTTCCATGCAAGGCTATAGAACTCGGTCTACCCTGCTATATACGAATAAGAAGAGAACAAGACGATTCATACCTTTCCCAAGGCTATTAGCACGTAAGTGAATGTAATGAAAATGTGAATGAAAATCAGTCAGTCAGTTATGTGCCATGCGTGATACACGCTTAGGCGATCATGTATCTTTCGATACATGACTGACGAGGAAGATGTTTTTTTGCTGCATTAGGTTGCCATTTCTTTCTGCGGTAGACCAGTTTCCATGCAAGGCTATAGAACTCGGTCTACCCTGCTATATACCAATAAGAAGAGAACAAGAGGATTCATACCTTTCCCAAGGTTATAGCACGTAAGTGAATTTAATGAAAATTTGAATGAAAATCAGTCAGTCAGTTATGTGCCATGCGTGATACACGCTTAGGCGATCATGTATCTTTCGATACATGACTGACGAGGCAGATGTTTTTTTGCTGCATTAGGTTGCCATTTCTTTCTGCGGTAGACCAGTTTCCATGCAAGGCTATAGAACTCGGTCTACCCTGCTATATACCAATAAGAAGAGAACAAGAGGATTCATACCTTTCCCAAGGCTATTAGCACGTAAGTGAATGTAATGAAAATGTGAATGAAAATCAGTCAGTCAGTTATGTGCCATGCGTGATACACGCTTAGGCGATCATGTATCTTTCGATACATGACTGACGAGGCAGATGTTTTTTTGCTGCATTAGGTTGCCATTTCTTTCTGCGGTAGACCAGTTTCCATGCAAGGCTATAGAACTCGGTCTACCCTGCTATATACCAATAAGAAGAGAACAAGAGGATTCATACCTTTCCCAAGGCTATTAGCACGTAAGTGAATGTAATGAAAATGTGAATGAAAATCAGTCAGTCAGTTATGTGCCATGCGTGATACACGCTTAGGCGATCATGTATCTTTCGATACATGACTGACGAGGCAGATGTTTTTTTCTCGCAGTAGGTTGACATTTCTTTCTGCGGTAGACCAGTTTCCATGCAAGGCTATAGAACTCGGTCTACCCTGCTATATACCAATAAGAAGAGAACAAGAGGATTCATACCTTTCCCAAGGCTATTAGCACGTAAGTGAATGTAATGAAAATGTGAATGAAAATCAGTCAGTCAGTTATGTGCCATGCGTGATACACGCTTAGGCGATCATGTATCTTTCGATACATGATTGACGGGGCAGATGTTTTTTTGCTGCATTAGGTTGCCATTTCTTTCTGCGGTAGACCAGTTTCCATGCAAGGCTATAGAACTCGGTCTACCCTGCTATATACCAATAAGAAGAGAACAAGAGGATTCATACCTTTCCCAAGGCTATTAGCACGTAAGTGAATGTAATGAAAATGTGAATGAAAATCAGTCAGTCAGTTATGTGCCATGCGTGATACACGCTTAGGCGATCATGTATCTTTCGATACATGACTGACGAGGCAGATGTTTTTTTGCTGCATTAGGTTGCCATTTCTTTCTGCGGTAGACCAGTTTCCATGCAAGGCTATAGAACTCGGTCTACCCTGCTATATACCAATAAGAAGAGAACAAGAGGATTCATACCTTTCCCAAGGCTATTAGCACGTAAGTGAATGTAATGAAAATGTGAATGAAAATCAGTCAGTCAGTTATGTGCCATGCGTGATACACGCTTAGGCGATCATGTATCTTTCGATACATGACTGACGAGGCAGATGTTTTTTTGCTGCATTAGGTTGCCATTTCTTTCTGCGGTAGACCAGTTTCCATGCAAGGCTATAGAACTCGGTCTACCCTGCTATATACCAATAAGAAGAGAACAAGAGGATTCATACCTTTCCCAAGGCTATTAGCACGTAAGTGAATGTAATGAAAATGTGAATGAAAATCAGTCAGTCAGTTATGTGCCATGCGTGATACACGCTTAGGCGATCATGTATCTTTCGATACATGACTGACGAGGCAGATGTTTTTTTCTCGCAGTAGGTTGACATTTCTTTCTGCGGTAGACAAGTTTCCATGCAAGGCTATGGAACTCGGTCTACCCTGCTATATACCGATGAGAAGAAGAGGATTCATACCTTTCCCAAGGCTATTAGCACGTAAGTGAATGTAATGAAAATGTGAATGAAAATCAGTCAGTCAGTTATGTGCCATGCGTGATACACGCTTAGGCGATCATGTATCTTTCGATACATGACTGACGGGGCAGATGTTTTTTTGCTGCATTAGGTTGCCATTTCTTTCTGCGGTAGACCAGTTTCCATGCAAGGCTATGGAACTCGGTCTACCCTGCTATATACCAATAAGAAGAGAACAAGAGGATTCATACCTTTCCCAAGGCTATTAGCACGTAAGTGAATGTAATGAAAATGTGAATGAAAATCAGTCAGTCAGTTATGTGCCATGCGTGATACACGCTTAGGCGATCATGTATCTTTCGATACATGATTGACGGGGCAGATGTTTTTTTGCTGCATTAGGTTGCCATTTCTTTCTGCGGTAGACCAGTTTCCATGCAAGGCTATAGAACTCGGTCTACCCTGCTATATACCAATAAGAAGAGAAGAAGAGGATTCATACCTTTCCCAAGGCTATTAGCACGTAAGTGAATGTAATGAAAATGTGAATGAAAATCAGTCAGTCAGTTATGTGCCATGCGTGATACACGCTTAGGCGATCATGTATCTTTCGATACATGATTGACGGGGCAGATGTTTTTTTGCTGCATTAGGTTGCCATTTCTTTCTGCGGTAGACCAGTTTCCATGCAAGGCTATAGAACTCGGTCTACCCTGCTATATACCAATAAGAAGAGAAGAAGAGGATTCATACCTTTCCCAAGGCTATTAGCACGTAAGTGAATGTAATGAAAATGTGAATGAAAATCAGTCAGTCAGTTATGTGCCATGCGTGATACACGCTTAGGCGATCATGTATCTTTCGATACATGATTGACGGGGCAGATGTTTTTTTGCTGCATTAGGTTGCCATTTCTTTCTGCGGTAGACCAGTTTCCATGCAAGGCTATAGAACTCGGTCTACCCTGCTATATACCAATAAGAAGAGAACAAGAGGATTCATACCTTTCCCAAGGCTATTAGCACGTAAGTGAATGTAATGAAAATGTGAATGAAAATCAGTCAGTCAGTTATGTGCCATGCGTGATACACGCTTAGGCGATCATGTATCTTTCGATACATGATTGACGGGGCAGATGTTTTTTTGCTGCATTAGGTTGCCATTTCTTTCTGCGGTAGACCAGTTTCCATGCAAGGCTATAGAACTCGGTCTACCCTGCTATATACCAATAAGAAGAGAAGAAGAGGATTCATACCTTTCCCAAGGCTATTAGCACGTAAGTGAATGTAATGAAAATGTGAATGAAAATCAGTCAGTCAGTTATGTGCCATGCGTGATACACGCTTAGGCGATCATGTATCTTTCGATACATGATTGACGGGGCAGATGTTTTTTTGCTGCATTAGGTTGCCATTTCTTTCTGCGGTAGACCAGTTTCCATGCAAGGCTATAGAACTCGGTCTACCCTGCTATATACCAATAAGAAGAGAAGAAGAGGATTCATACCTTTCCCAAGGCTATTAGCACGTAAGTGAATGTAATGAAAATGTGAATGAAAATCAGTCAGTCAGTTATGTGCCATGCGTGATACACGCTTAGGCGATCATGTATCTTTCGATACATGACTGACGGGGCAGATGTTTTTTTGCTGCATTAGGTTGCCATTTCTTTCTGCGGTAGACCAGTTTCCATGCAAGGCTATGGAACTCGGTCTACCCTGCTATATACCAATAAGAAGAGAACAAGAGGATTCATACCTTTCCCAAGGCTATTAGCACGTAAGTGAATGTAATGAAAATGTGAATGAAAATCAGTCAGTCAGTTATGTGCCATGCGTGATACACGCTTAGGCGATCATGTATCTTTCGATACATGACTGACGGGGCAGATGTTTTTTTGCTGCATTAGGTTGCCATTTCTTTCTGCGGTAGACCAGTTTCCATGCAAGGCTATGGAACTCGGTCTACCCTGCTATATACCAATAAGAAGAGAACAAGAGGATTCATACCTTTCCCAAGGCTATTAGCACGTAAGTGAATGTAATGAAAATGTGAATGAAAATCAGTCAGTCAGTTATGTGCCATGCGTGATACACGCTTAGGCGATCATGTATCTTTCGATACATGATTGACGGGGCAGATGTTTTTTTGCTGCATTAGGTTGCCATTTCTTTCTGCGGTAGACCAGTTTCCATGCAAGGCTATAGAACTCGGTCTACCCTGCTATATACCAATAAGAAGAGAAGAAGAGGATTCATACCTTTCCCAAGGCTATTAGCACGTAAGTGAATGTAATGAAAATGTGAATGAAAATCAGTCAGTCAGTTATGTGCCATGCGTGATACACGCTTAGGCGATCATGTATCTTTCGATACATGATTGACGGGGCAGATGTTTTTTTGCTGCATTAGGTTGCCATTTCTTTCTGCGGTAGACCAGTTTCCATGCAAGGCTATAGAACTCGGTCTACCCTGCTATATACCAATAAGAAGAGAAGAAGAGGATTCATACCTTTCCCAAGGCTATTAGCACGTAAGTGAATGTAATGAAAATGTGAATGAAAATCAGTCAGTCAGTTATGTGCCATGCGTGATACACGCTTAGGCGATCATGTATCTTTCGATACATGATTGACGGGGCAGATGTTTTTTTGCTGCATTAGGTTGCCATTTCTTTCTGCGGTAGACCAGTTTCCATGCAAGGCTATAGAACTCGGTCTACCCTGCTATATACCAATAAGAAGAGAACAAGAGGATTCATACCTTTCCCAAGGCTATTAGCACGTAAGTGAATGTAATGAAAATGTGAATGAAAATCAGTCAGTCAGTTATGTGCCATGCGTGATACACGCTTAG
The DNA here is from genome assembly GCA_964036315.1 of Acanthosepion esculentum. NCBI lineage: Eukaryota > Metazoa > Mollusca > Cephalopoda > Sepiida > Sepiidae > Acanthosepion > Acanthosepion esculentum. The sequence goes on from OZ038491.1 coordinate 15,692,212, forward strand.
GCGATCATGTATCTTTCGATACATGACTGACGAGGCAGATGTTTTTTTCTCGCAGTAGGTTGACATTTCTTTCTGCGGTAGACCAGTTTCCATGCAAGGCTATAGAACTCGGTCTACCCTGCTATATACCGATGAGAAGAAGAGGATTCATACCTTTCCCAAGGCTATTAGCACGTAAGTGAATGTAATGAAAATGTGAATGAAAATCAGTCAGTCAGTTATGTGCTATGCGTGATACACGCTTACGCGATCATGTATCTTTCGATACATGACTGACGGGGCAGATGTTTTTTTGCTGCATTAGGTTGCCATTTCTTTCTGCGGTAGACCAGTTTCCATGCAAGGCTATAGAACTCGGTCTACCCTGCTATATACCGATAAGAAGAGAAGAAGAGGGTTCATACCTTTCCCAATGGTATTAGCACGTAAGTGAATGTAATGAAAATGTGAATGAAAATCAGTCAGTCAGTTATGTGCCATGCGTGATACACGCTCAGGCGATCATGTATCTTTCGATACATGACTGACGAGGCAGATGTTTTTTTCTCGCAGTAGGTTGACATTTCTTTCTGCGGTAGACCAGTTTCCATGCAAGGCTATAGAACTCGGTCTACCCTGCTATATACCGATGAGAAGAAGAGGATTCATACCTTTCCCAAGGCTATTAGCACGTAAGTGAATGTAATGAAAATGTGAATGAAAATCAGTCAGTCAGTTATGTGCTATGCGTGATACACGCTTACGCGATCATGTATCTTTCGATACATGACTGACGGGGCAGATGTTTTTTTGCTGCATTAGGTTGCCATTTCTTTCTGCGGTAGACCAGTTTCCATGCAAGGCTATAGAACTCGGTCTACCCTGCTATATACCGATAAGAAGAGAAGAAGAGGGTTCATACCTTTCCCAATGGTATTAGCACGTAAGTGAATGTAATGAAAATGTGAATGAAAATCAGTCAGTCAGTTATGTGCCATGCGTGATACACGCTTAGGCGATCATGTATCTTTCGATACATGACTGACGAGACAGATGTTTTTTTCTCGCAGTAGGTTGACATTTCTTTCTGCGGTAGACCAGTTTCCATGCAAGGCTATAGAACTCGGTCTACCCTGCTATATACCGATGAGAAGAAGAGGATTCATACCTTTCCCAAGGCTATTAGCACGTAAGTGAATGTAATGAAAATGTGAATGAAAATCAGTCAGTCAGTTATGTGCTATGCGTGATACACGCTTACGCGATCATGTATCTTACGATACATGACTGACGGGGCAGATGTTTTTTTGCTGCATTAGGTTGCCATTTCTTTCTGCGGTAGACCAGTTTCCATGCAAGGCTATAGAACTCGGTCTACCCTGCTATATACCGATAAGAAGAGAAGAAGAGGGTTCATACCTTTCCCAATGGTATTAGCACGTAAGTGAATGTAATGAAAATGTGAATGAAAATCAGTCAGTCAGTTATGTGCCATGCGTGATACACGCTTAGGCGATCATGTATCTTTCGATACATGACTGACGAGGCAGATGTTTTTTTCTCGCAGTAGGTTGACATTTCTTTCTGCAGTAGACAAGGTTCCATGCAAGGCTATAGTACCCGGTCTATCGTGCTATTTACCTATAGCTAGAGGGAGAAGAAGAGGATTCATACATTTCCCAAGGGTATTAGTACATAAGTGAATATAATGGATTCGAGTGGAATTCGAACTCGGCTCTCCGACGCATTACTCCACCATGCCTCCTCATATAGATATGCATAGTATACATTAGTATATAGTTATAGGTCATTGTTTGTTAACCGTTATACCCTAATCTCTGATATTTGCATCTGCATATCTTAAAATTGTCCTGGCTCTGCATCGTGCAATAAAGTTCTATGAGTTCTTCTGATTATATAAAATATTGCTTCAACTTTTTTTTGAAAAAAGAAAACTGATTTTATTGGTCTTTTATTGATTATACGAAGTTGAACCCAACAAATTGAAATTTTCTATCAAGATTATAAAACAAGAAGAAAAAACGTAAGCAACTGTAAAAAACAGAAAATTCAGTCGTTTTGTCAAATGAGTTTTCCAAAGGAAAATAGAAAATGTGGGTTTATTTTTTTAATTACGTCTAACGGCATAAAACATAAAATGGATTTTAAAAGTTTTCATCGGATGGGAACATGAAAAAAAAATCGTCATCTCCGAAGGGAAGAAAAAATATTTAAATCCACAACGAGAAAAATATCAAATCTTTCAACGAAGAAATTTCATCTTCAGTGACATTTTTTAAATTCTAACTTTTATTCAGGCACGTCAAAAAAAAAGCACAAACAAAAATTAAGATAGAATAAAACTACTGATTAATAAATGATATCAGAGTCTGAAGTTACCATTTCATTGCAATAAATAAGTACGCTTAAAGTAAATAATTATTCACATGTTAATTTCATTGTAAAAAATAAATACTTTTAAAGTAAATATTTATCTATTTATAAAAGAAATAATTCAATCATTTCTGTTGGGAACTTATCATCGTAATTTCATAATTTGCTCATACAAATAAAAAGTGAAAGAATTCGCGGGTCTCTTTGATAAAATTTGTCAAATTATTCTTGTAAATAAATTATTTAATAAATTAAAGCCGCTGGTCTTCCCCAAGACTCTATCTGACCTTTATTAACGACATCCCAATGTCATCAATTCCCAAGTAGACATCTACACGAATGACGCTAATATTTATTCCTGCCTGAATAGTAAATCTTGTATCGTTAACAAAAATAACCAGGGAACCTTGGTCTTGAAAAGGACCTCCAATCTGTGGTTGACCGGGGCAGGAAATTGCTTGTAAACTTTAATGCCTCCAAAACGAAACTGCTCTCATTTAGCCACAAGAGTGAACCCTCCCTGCCTCCCATCAGAACGGCTGATGCCCACCTCCACGAGATCACCTTGCTGCGCCTGTTTGGTCTCACGCTGTCCGCTATGTAGTGGAACAAACACATTGAATCAATAGCTTCATCTACCGCAAGGAAAGTTCGTTTTCTGTGTCGTGCCAGAAGGTTTTTTTCTCTCGTCTGAGTCCATCCTCCAAATCTATAAATCAACAATCCGCCCTTGCATGGAATGTTTCTGTCATATATTGTCTGGTGCCTCCGCTGTACGTCTCGAGGTCCTCGACAAAAATCCAGAGACGGATATGCAACGTGATAGGTCATAATCTGGCATCTCGTCAACACTCACTTTCTCATATACGTGCTGTGGCTTCCCTCTGTCTCTTCTACAACTATTTTCACGGCAACTGTTCATACGAGCTACTTTCGCTGGTTGCCAGACTGCATGAATTTAAGCGAGTTACTAGATTGTCATCTCAGACCCAACATTTCACTGTCGAAAAAGGTAAATGTAACCGTCTCTTCTACTTCTTCCCTGGCACTTCACGCCTGTGAAACTCCCTTCCTCTTACTTGCTTCCCTCATAACTATAATCTTCAAACATTCAAGTGTAATGTCAATCGAAATCTTCTGATGCTTTGATCTTGTTTCCGTCCTTCTATTTATCCTTTCCTCAAACACGCCTCTTTACAATTGCTCTCAAGTTCCTGTAACCTCCTACGTGCTAGTGGTACGCCCGCCTTGCTTGGGGTGAAATGCTTAAAAAGATGAACAGTGACGAGAAATAAATGTATAAATGTGATGTCAACCTATTTTAATCCATCCTGGGCATGACGATAAACTACGTCCAACAGTAAGGGTTCTGATTAGAAGGTTTTGAGGAGCGTGCAACCAAATCTTAATTGATGGTGTTCCCAGGTCCACCCTGACCTGGGGTGGTAGCACCTGTTAGGGGTCTAAGCTATGGGAAAATAGTTAACACCCAAACTTGTGTAAAAATAGGTTATAATACCAGAAATACTTTATTACAGGAAAAAGAATTATCAGCCATACTTTAAAAAATATACCAGTAATACGAACAGCTATACATTCTTTGAAAAAGATATTACCAGCTGTAGATTTCTTGAAGGAAAAATATTTCCAGAAATAGATTTTTGAAGAAAAACATATTACCAGCAATAAAACTTTTGTAGGCATTAAATAACCCACTGAGGTTGATATGCCGTAAAACAAAATTAACCAAACCAAAATAAACCAAAGAATACATATTCTATTCATACGAACTAATCCTAAAGATCCTGTCGGCATTAAATAACCCACTGAGGTTGATATGCCGTAAAACAAAATTAACCAAACCAAAATAAACCAAAGAATACATATTCTATTCATACGAACTAATCCTAAAGATCCTGTCGGCATTAAATAACCCATTGAGGTTGATATGCCGTAAAACAAAATTAAATGTTGAGGGATCTCCCCTTTTACTAAAATGGACTCACCCAGGGTATACATATACTACCGCCAGTGAATACCCGAAGAGTAGTAGTGGAACGTTGAGTCGGTCGGTAGAATAACGTAGCGGCAAGAGTCACAGTCACGAACACGATAGACGCAGTAAGAAGTCATACAGCGATACGTCGATACCAAAGACTTTATATATATTTATCAACTAACCCCGCATTCTTGGAAATACTAACCTGTATTACTAGTTTGTATTATTACGTTAATACATTTAATTCCTATATTCATTCTTGGCGTTTGTTATTATTTGATACCGGATTTCATCCCGGAATCCACAACAACTTGGCGACGAGGATATCGAACTCACACGGGAGAAGGAAAAAAAAAACAATTCTCCCTCGTCTTGGTGACGAGAAATTGGGACCTACATGGAAAGAAAAAATTCTGTCTTCTCACCACAACAGCTTGGGCGACAAGAATTTGCACTTCTCGGAGACTCAAAAGAAAAAAATCCCGTTTTGGGGGGGTTTTTTTGCCAGTATCCACAACAACTTGGCGACAAAGATTTACGAGGATTAAAATACGGAAAATTGAGCTTTTCGTAAGACTCTTATCGTGGAGGATTTTAAAAGTATTTTAGTAGAACTTGTAAAATACCAAGAAAGACAAAATGAACAGCAATTACAATTCCAAGAAAGAATGGAAGAGAAGTAGCAAAAGCAATTACTACAAACGCAGAAGGAAAATGAAGAAAGACAAATGCAAAATGAAGAAAGACTAATGCAACTCCATGAATTAATATTAAAGGTAGCGGGTAACAAACAACAAAATATCGAAAAAGAGGCGACTTTTAACCAAGACGCAGTGTGGAATACGATAGAAACATTCAATTACTCCCTAGAAAAGGATAAAAAATTCGGGGACAATTTCCGACGTCATGAAGACATCTACAACATCGATTGTCAAAACTGGACAGAAGCAAAGAAGCTACGTCTGTTACTCAGAAAATTAGGAACTGAGGAATACACAAAATTTGTGGATTACATCTTGCCAAAAAAGACAAATGAGTTAACGTTTGACGAAGCAGTTACATGCCTTACAGAACTTTTCAGTCCAAAGACGTCACTATTTCACAAAAGGTGGAAATGTCTTAACCTTGTAAATGACGAAAAGGAGGACTACTCTACGTTCGCCGCAATCGTGAACAAACATTGTGACGACTTCAAGTTGGCAGAATTAACTCCGGACAATTGCAAGTGTCTTATTTTTGTACAAGGGTTAGTCTCAGATAAGGATAGTGAAATGCGCAAAAGAATGCTTTCAAAACTGCAAAATGAGCCTGGATTAACACTAAAAAATTATCAGAAGACTGCCAAAAATGCCTAAGTATAAAGAAAGACTCGAAGGATATCGAGGAGTCAGGAGTAGCACATATACGTAAGTTGAACAAAAGTTTACGTTTTTCATCCTCCCCGGAAAGAAAACAAAAATTCTATAAGAATGAAAAAAGATTTTCACCCTCCCCGGAAAGAAAACAAAAATTCTATAATAATGGAAAAAGTACAACGTATAGGACAAATTATGACAAAAATCAAAGCAAATATAAGCTCCCTCCATTGGAATATTATCGATGTGGAGGACTACACTGGAATAAGGATTGTCGTTTTAAATATAACAAATGTCTAGCGTGTGGGAAAATGGGTCACAAGGCATCCCAATGTAGGAACAGAAGATTTACTAGTAATATAAGAGCTACTATAATGCACGACGAAGACAATATTAACATAAGGAAATACGTGGAACTTGAAATTTTAAATAAAAAGATAATATTACTAGACACAGGTTCGGATTTAACTATAATTAACCAACAGACATGGAGAAAACTTAATAGACCAACCATGATACATACGCAGAAAATTGCTAAGTCAGTTACAGGAAAGCGTATAAAATTCGAAGAAGTGATCTTAAATGTGAAATTCCACGGAAAAACTAAAAAACTCAAGATATTCGTAATGAAAGATACAGAAAATCTGGTGGGCACAGATTGGATGCAAAAGTTCGACGTATGGGATTTACCTATCAGTTCTTTTTATAAAAAGATAAAGTGCGAACCATCAGAAGCTATAAAGTTAAAGGAAGAATTACATAATCAATTCCCAGAAGTATTTTCGAGCGGGTTGGGACGATGTAACAAATTTGCAGCTAGAATTGAATTAAAAGAAAAGTCCAACCAGTATTTAAAAAGAAGCGAAACGTGCCGTTTGCTACTATAGAAAAAATCGACAAAGAATTAGAGAGACTTGAACAAACTGGGATCCTTTCAAAAATAGAGTTTAGTGAATGGTTGGCACCAGTAGTCTATATAAAAAAGAAATCAGGAGAAATCCGTGTATGCGCAGATTTCTCCACTGGGTTAAATGAGGCTATAAAAGACCATCATTACCCATTACCAAGCCCGGAGGAAATATTTACTAAACTTAACGGCGGTAAGTTATTTTTGAAAATAGATTTAAGCGAGGGTTATCTGCAGATCCCAGTACAAGAAGAGAGTGCGAAAATTCTATGTATTAATACGCACAAAGGACTGTACAAATTCAACAGACTACCATTTGAGGTGAAATTTGCATCGGCAATTTTTCAACAGACAATGGATACAATGCTCATGGGCCAGAATTTTGCGACCGCTTACTTGGATGACATTCTAATTAAAAGCGACAATGTTGAAGAACATGTATCGCACATACATATTCTATTCATACGAACTAATCCTGAAAATCCTGTCGGCATTAAATAACCTAGTACCGTCCTGGATATAACGATAAACAACATCCGCATCCTGGGTAAGACGATAAACTACGTCCAACAGCAAGGCCGCTGATCAGGAGGCTTTGAGTAGCATGGAACTACCTCTTAATTGCTAGTGTTCCCAGGTCCACCCTGACCCGGGGTAGTAGGGCCTGCTAGGGTCCCAGCTATGGGCAAATAATTATCCCCCAAACTGGTATCAAAACACTAAGTATAAAATGGGTTTTAATAGCAGAAATACTTTGTAAAATCATATTAACAGCAATAAATGATTGAAGAAAAATATATATTACCAGTCATACAGGGAAGAAATATTCCCAGCAATAGATTTTATGAAGAAATTATTACCAGAAACACATTTTTGAAGGAAAAGTATTACCAGAAATAGATTTTTGACAAAACCAAATATTACCAGCAATAAAAATTCTGTCGGCATTGGATAACCAATATGAGGTTGATATGCCGTAAAACAAACCAAACCAAATCAAACATACCTAGTAAGTGAAATAAATTCTACTAAAAATGATGTGAAAATTCTCATAGCTAAAGCCTGGTGCGCCTTGAATAAAATGTATGTAATCTGGAAATCTAATCTACGAGACAACCTAAAGTGGGGGTTATTCGAGCCACTGTAGAAGCAGTGTTAATGTATGGTACTTCAGAT